>OW052097.1:8750000-9375000 GCA_932526535.1 Caradrina clavipalpis
ATTTAATACTAAGCCGGCTTAATTTTGAATGAAAAATGACAGAATTTTCCCAATTGTTTCCCAATAAACAAGCTTTTATTGTTTTTGCCCTGTACATAATTCTCTTCGTATTTCAAGGTAAGTCATAGTGTATATTATTCTACTGTTATTACTCATAATACAACTTTAACATGCATCTATCACCAACCAGTATGTACTTACTAAGATAAATTGATTGTAAAGGATGTACACTCTATGTAGGGGCACACTTATATAAATGTTGACATAATAATTATCTGAACTAACACCCATATCTATAAATACCATACCCATACGCATTAGTGATCATAGTAGTATTTTTACATTTTTAGATTGCCCGACTGGGTCCGTTCGAACAATGTGCAAGGTGAACCAGGTAGTGTGTAGTGGTCTTTTATTTCTTTTGAATAGTTTTTGTAATATTTAATTATATTACACAACTATAATATTAGAAGAAATTATGGAAGAACATGTATTTAAAAAAAGCAGTAGGAAAATAACATTTTTTTATAGTAGGAAATTTTTAGTAATACATTATAAATATATTTTATATTATATATTTACAACCTTGGAAATAATTCTGTTAATTTTCTTGCTGCTGTCAACATTTTTTTTTGAGTGTCTAATATCAGCAGTGTTTAATTGCTACTGATAAAAGAAACATGAAGGCGTGTGTACCATAACTTTGTTAATCACAAACTGAGTGAAACCTTGATAGGCCTGCATTTTTATCATGAGTGTGGGTGTACATTGGTACACCTATGTCTACCCCTTCGAGGAACACAGGCGTGATGGTATGGTTATGGTTTTATCATGAGTGACCATTTTTTATAGTCATTATTGGGCTGTTCTTCTCTTTTGTATCAATCTGGTTTAGGACTTCCTGAAAAAAATATTTTTTTTCCTCAACTCCCATTTCTCTTTCTACTCTTCTACAGACAGGCTTCTATAATACAAAGGTATTCTTATAATGAACCACAAATATTAATAGGTACGAAGAAAGTAGCAATTTTTTATTATATGGATTTTTTTGGCTTGCCTTCTGAAGGTTTATATTATATTTCCTTAACTTTGCAAACAATACAAAGTTTAACAAATATAATATTAAACACATCACTTGGATTTCTGTGTAAAGTGGTGGCTTTACATAGAAATCAAGGCAAAGTTCTCACAACAATCAAGTATAGTTTGTGTGTTTTCCATTTTATACTTCAACACTGAATGTATGTGTAGGTATTCATGCAGTTTCTTCACCATTGTTTATGTGTTTTATACTGTACCCATACTATTTGCAGAATGTGTAATAATGACAATCAACTTTTCTACTCTACTTATCTAGATTTTATATAACATAACCAGAACAGAACACCAATTAAACAACAAGCATGACTTCATCAATAAAAAATGGAAGACACATTTATCCATCTTAAATTCTCTCTGCAGACGAATTTCTTAACATAAATTTGGATACATTTTATGTAGGTACCAAATGTAATTTCGGCCGAATTCGCCCGGTTGTTCGATAAAAATTGATGGCCGCGTTTTTACAAGTCCTAAACATCTGACAAAGTTGAAATAGTTTTATAATGATGCCACAAATAAATCCGTCACAGCAAAGCAAGTCTTAGCTCTTAAAGCTTTATATTTTTTATCTAATATATAAAATTCTCGTGTCACAGTTTTCGTTGCCATACTCCTCCGAAACGGCTTGACCGATTTTGATGAAATTTTTTGTGCTTGAGAATGAATGAGAATCGGCCAACATCTATTTTTCATACCACAAAAAAAAAAAATTAGCAAAACAACGTTTGCCGGGGCAGCTAGTAAGCTATAAAAAATATAATTATGTGTCACAGATATTTTATTGAATGACTTTAAAATCCATTATTATCAAATCTAAAAGCCACAATATTATTGTGCAGCAGCACAATGGAAGTACCTATGTAACTATGTGAATTCAGAAATTGTTTACAATTTTATTTTAAACGCGCGACCTCGCTGCGTCTACTGCTTGTGAATACGAGTTTCAAGTTCAAAACAAGTCAAGAGCAATCCCGAAACATAATCGTGCATGTCATAGTATGATACTGTAAACAATAGTAAACATTTTGTACAAGTGTCTATCTTACGGAGCTTTAAATTGGGTACCTACCTACGTAATTAAAATAAAAACAGTAAATATGAGTTTTTATTTTATTTACTGGGTCTCTGACAAATTCCCACCATACAAAGATAAATATTTTTTCTATAGTTTTAAACCTGTGTTATAACAATATTGTATAATTCCAGGTGTGTTCATAACTGCATCAAAAACAGACGCTAACGGCTATGACTACAATACAACACTTGTGGTTTTCCTATCAGAACTACTTAAACTGTTTGCATCGGCGGTATTGTACAGTTATCGGAGGGAGTAAGTACCTACCTATCTAAATGACGCATTGTTGTATTTTCACGCATTACAAATAAACATCTACACTACACAGTTCTGTGGTTTCTGCCTGGGCCCATGGGAAGAAGGCATGAGTTTATGTATGTATGTATCTACCTACACAGAATAGGTTCAGTAAACCACACGTTGCTCACGCTGAAAAGTCCCTAATTTAAGCTTCAAAAAAGTTTTTTTCTTTCTCGTAGTTCCTGTCATCCAACTCGATGAAGGAACGGTGCTGCGTAAATTTACAAGGCACCACTTAAAAGTCACAAAAAAATCATTAAAATCGATTCATAATACATTGGCGAAAATAACGCGTAACAAACATAGACAAAATAAAAAAAAACCTAGACTAATGAGAACCTCCTTATTTTTGAAGTTGGTTAAAAACCGCTCTTTGTGCAACGTATTAAATAAAAACACAATCTTAGTCAAATTGTAAGTTTCGCTGAGACGCTACCTAGGGTCGAGACGCACCCGAGGCTGCACAAAACGCTCAAATGAAATTCTATGCGTTCAGCCTAAATAACAGTGAAGTCAGACCCTAGACATGCCTGATGCCGACACTTGAATAGTAAATAATTGTTGATACTTAATGTTTAATGACGTTCAAAAGTGCCTTTTAATGGTCTAATTGAAACAAATGATTTGACATTGACTTTACGTAACTCGACATATAAAAGAGAGAGAGAGAAATAAAGACAAGAGAAAAAGAGGTAAGAGATATGCTGATTTTGTCTCGATTTTATTGTCCGTATCATCGTAAAAGCCACCCATATTGATCCGTTTAATGACTTCTCAGGTATTCGTTAATAATAATGTACTCATAAGAACCTATGCAACAGTGGCCAAAGCGAGCGCTGGAATTGGGCACCCCAACTCCAATAGGATTTGAAAGGCGCAAAAGAAACCAAAATAATACAGCTATTATACCTATATTAAATGACAAGTAACTCAAAATACATACCTATACCTATACATAACAATAAAAATCAAATTAAAAAGGTATAATAAAAACATAACCATTAAACTCTTCAAATTCATTAAAACCAAATTAATAAAAGTGTAATCTGCCTATATAAATGAAAATGAATGGCTAAATATGTTGCTAAGCTCTAAATTCGGGAATTACTGGACCTGGATCTAATCGATTGTTTTTTTTTTGTTGTATTCTTAATTAACCCCTGTCAAGGTTTTTATGAAAGTTTTTTAGAAAATCCGCCGGAACAGTCGGAAATTATAGCCCCCGTGCGAAACCGAAGGACCGGGGCAGTTCATTTGTTAAAAATAAATTAAATTAATCATTATTCTTCAAATCATTGAATAAGTATAAAAACCTGTAATATACCACCACCACAAATTATTACCTTTAATCTTTATTAAGATACTAGCGAACTATCCGCGATTTACCTACTCCGCGTGGCTTATTCCACCCGCGTTAAATTACATCTTTGGTTAGTGCTCCGCTCCCGTGGGTTGTAGCGTGATGTTATATAGTCTATGTTACTCAGTGATAATGTAACTTTCTAAACGACGAAATATTTTTTTAAATCGGTCCATTAATTTTTAAGTTTAATCGTGACATACAAAAATACAAATCTTTCCTCTTTATAATATAAATAGTGTAGTGGGAATAATAGTGCATATTTGTAGACCTATTTTTTTGATTTTTTTTTAGGCGGGAAATCATCAAATAACTACCCCCGCCCTGGGCGGGGCGGGAGGGAGTGTCAGACTTTTACTGACTAAAACCCGTCGATGTTCCTTCATGTGCCCTTTGCGTTCCGGGGGCGCGGTATCTCTTTCGAACAACCCGCAGCCCCGGCAGGCATCGGCCCTCAGTGGCCCCTTCCAAGTTTGCTGACATCTCTTTGAGGCGCGCGTGGAATACAAACGCGCCGTCGACACGGTTATTTGTAGACCTTGACATTTAGTTTTAAATACCTACTTACGCTATTTTTAAAATGAATTGATCAAATCCGACTACGCATTCTCGTGCGGATACATGTGTGCCTATGCGATTGCGAGACAAGTAATAAACTTGTTTATGTATCTACATTAGTAATAGTTGTTCTCCTGGAACTGGACAGAAACGCAAACAACACAATACCGGTACAACCCGGCTTCTAAGAGCAAACCAGTCGTTGGTATCACTGGCACAAAAAGTGAATGATGCTACCCACACTCCCAAAAGAGTGTACTACGTGAGCTCGACAAATGCATGCGCGATTAACGCTTATGCAGCAAAACTGTACTGCGACTCACCATAGTTCGAATGCACGCTTGTGCGACACACTGGAAATCGACATCACGCTAGTACGACCGACATGTCGTGCGTGGAGCTCCGCTAAGGGTTTATAAGATAATTACCACAACATGGATGGCCGTTCTAACCTAACCTGTCCGAGTCGGGGTGTCCCAAGTCCCGAGCTCGCTTCGCGAGTCGCGCCCTTTCACTGTCGCATTACTGTATTGTCGAACTATTTCCGCGAAATCGTTTGTCGCATTAGCGTGATGCCGATCTTCAGTGTGTCGCACAAGAGTGCATTCGAACTATGGTGAGTCGCAGTACAGTTTTGTCGCATAAGCGTTTATCGCACATGCATTTGACATCGATGGGGACTTTTAACATTTCATTTATAGTAGTATTCATAATAGTATTCTGAACATTCATACAATTTTTTAGCTCTATGGGAATTAATGTCTAATTTGACTGGACTAAATCATTTAAAATTACCCTACAAAGTGAACCCAAAGATAGAGTAGACACACAACGAAAACAAACCTGTCTATATATTGCAAAAAATATTTAGCAAAAAAAAAAAACACTCCATTACAACAATCAGAGTTGTAAGATGTGACTTTATGTATATCTAAAATAGAAAAACGAGTTATTATAAAACAAAATTATTCATCATCAGCATCAACACGAACGAATGTGTACACTCTACAAGATGGAATGTTGACGCATAATCAATCTAATTCTAAGCATATACTTAGCTTGTTAATTATGATTAATTCCCGTATTTGTACATTTTCAGAAATAAGCCGCACATATTCAGAGCTATTTTCATAAACTATAAGCTACTGCTGATGTACTTCATCCCGTCCATGCTGTACTGCTTCTACAACAACTTGGCGTTTATCAACTTGTCTCACTACAACCCCACGTCTTATTATATCCTACTGCAGTTCCGAGTCGTGTTAACAGCTTTACTGTTTCAGGTAAACTAAACTTTTCTTTAATGCTTTTAACCTTTTGAACGCCACAGTCGTGTATAGCCGACAAATGAAAACGTGTCCAAAACGTCACAATCGTCTATAGACGACAGGAAAACTGCAATTGTCGGCTATACACGACTGTGGCGTTCTAAAGGTTAAGGTAAGGTTGCATGAAGAATGTGAAAAATTCAAACAATAAATCATTTTTTTTGTCTTGTTTTCAGTTTTTATTCAAGCGGAAGTTGTACTTCATGCAATGGATATCACTAGGTGTACTAACATTAGGGTGTATGATCACAAATTTTGATACAGAATCTGTACAATCAAATGGCGACTCCAGTCTCTGGTCACAATTATTCAATATTTATTTCTTATCTATAAATTTTCAAAATTTCTGTTCATGTCTAGCTGGTACATACAACGAATATTTGTTAAAAGGTTCTAATGTCGATATATTCCTACAGAACGTATTTATGTACATGGACTCAGTGTTTTGCAACTTTTTTATTTTACTGTTTAAAGGTGAATTAAAAACAATATTCGACGATTTTAGTTCATTAGCCAACATTTTTGTAATACTTATAACCATAAACAGTGCTGTGGTAGGTATAGTCACAAGTTTCTTTTTGAAAAATCTTAACTCTATTTTAAAAACTTATGCAAGTGCTTTGGAATTAGTAATAACAGCTGTAGTATGCTATCTGCTTTTTAATATTGTAATAACAAAATTTACAGTTTTATCAATATGTCTAGTCAGTGTCGCTGTCGCTATGTATTTTAAAAATCCAGTCAGCAATGTTAACGTCAATAAGGCTGAGGGTATCGATAGCATGCCACTTCTAAAAGTTACTACAAAAAAGTAGGTAATTAGAATATAATATTAGGTATTTAATTAAACTTCAGCAACTTGGCAGATCAAAGTGAAATAATGTTTTGGACAAAAAGTGATATCCTTAAAACTGTCAAGTTACTGAATACCATTAATAAATCCGAACCTTAACTGTATACAGTTCGAAGTCAGATCTTTTGTATTAATGTAGGAATCGACATAGGTAAAGAGCGTTTACAAGCGTACTAAGTGTACCGAAATTATAAAAATCTAGCATGGTAAATTTTAGGAACCGTTACCCTTTAATTCATATTACAAATGTCACTGTGTGCTCTATCCGAAACTGGCGATGTTTTATTATGAAATAATAAACATCAGTTTCATAAGATCTTAAATTGAAATACTTAGTAGGTATTTAGATGTTACTGTTACCGCGTACTTGTGTATTACAAACGATTAATTTATCAGTGATTTTACTATACGCTCGTCAGATTCCATGTGGTCGTTAAAAATCGCAACAATCGGAATGGATGCAATAAAAACACTTGGTAGGTACCTAGGCAACAAAACTCTCGTTCATTTAACTAAAATTATTAGTTATGTGTACACGGCCTTATTGGTCTGAGCGAGCTCACGGTTATGTAACAGCCACATCGATGATCAAGGTTAAGCTTGGTATAGTACGGCTCACGGAAGTTAGCTGCGAGTTCAGGTTCGCGCAGGTTTAGTCAAGTCAATAATAATTTAGGCACAATTTATTTTTATTTCTATAATGTAAATATATGTATATTTAGAAATTACTAGCGGACTATCCGTGAGTTCGTCCGCGTGGCTTATTCACGCACGTCAAGTTAGTCTTTAGTTACTGCTCTGCTAGCGTGGGTCGTAGCGGGATGTTATATACCCTATTTTACTCAGGGAGTCAGGGATAATGTAGCTTTCTAGCGGCAAAATAATTTTTGAAATCGGTCCTGTAGTTTTGAAGTTTATTCGTTACACACTAAAATCCAAAAATACAAATCTTTCCTCTTTATAATATTAGTATAGACATAGATTACATCAACCTTTCCCAAAGTGGGCGATAACGCCCCCTTGTGGGCGCTGCAGGCCTAAAGGGGGGCGGTAAGAGACCCAGAAAAAAAATGGGGGGGTTGTGAAGAGGCTTGGGGGGCGATTTGTGATTTCATCTAGCTAGGAGGACCCTTAGGCACCGTCTGAGCTCTCGACTCTCGACTACAACTTGTGAACATTAACTAATATTAATTAAGAGATTGCGCTACCTCGGTTCGATATTTCTCCCCTCGTAGTTCATATATCTGTCTGTCCTGTTTTATTGGATAAAAATAAGAAAAATCACGTCAATCGGTCGCTCCGTTTCGAAATGAAAGTAGACACAAACAATCATACAGGGTGTTTGGCAGAACGTTGAACATACGAAAATGGTGGATAGGTGGAGTCACCTGCTACTATACATATGTATATTTTAACAATAATACCTACCTACAAGTTTCAATTTACTGGAAGTTTTTGTGAAAACTAGTAAGAGCCAATTACGAGGTCGACTACATAACTTTGTTTAGATTTTTACAAATACCTACGTAGTTAATAAACCATCACCATCATCACGCCTGTATTCCCCGAAGGGTTTTGTTTAGATTTTTACAAATACCTACGTAGTTAATAAACCATCACCATCATCACGCCTGTATTCCCCGAAGGGTTAGGCAGAGGTGTACCAATGTACACCCACAGTTCGCCGGTATATTTAGGTCCCATGTAATAGGGGGCGAGCCTATAGTTAATAAAGCAAAGAATTATCTTCTTTATCGATAAATAGGTATACAATTAGTACCTACTTAGTGATACTCTATTAGCATGTTAAGGTCTAGTAAAGAAAAATACATTTTTAACGGGTTTTTCGTTTGGTAATCTTAGTATTAAAATTAATAAACAAAAACGAATCTCATACGATTTGATCTTATGAGTAGTTTCTCTTTATGTAGCTAGATCATTTTTATTCAATATAAGTATCTATCTACTACAAACAATTTGTATGCATAAATTAGCTTATACTTAAATTAGTTTTGATATATTGATCTTCAAACTCATTTTTTTTCTACTTAAAACGAGGTGCATACAATAAAAAAAATTACGTAAAAATCACCGAAAGCTGCATAACCGCGGCCATTCTCTTTAATACTCTTGGATTACATATTATTTACCTCTATTAATACCAAAATAGCATTATAAGTACCGACCTACTTATTTTCTTATGATGTAATTTATGATATGACTAGCATTTTTGTAATGTAAAATTCTGTGTTCATTTACCCTAACTGAATTGTACATAGTAAGGAAAAAGGCCTAAGAAATTAGATAGGCAAGAACAGTCAACCTCACGTCAATGGTAGGTAACAATTAACTACAAAAATAATACTTACTGCTACGACATAAAGGTGCTGTTAATATCGAAATGTTGCTACAGACATGCGGTTGACTATACCTAAAGGGGTGAACATAAAAAACTCAACATTCGAATAAAACTGTAGATTACGAATTATAATTATTTTTTAGCTATAGATAATGAATGTACTCATTACTACAATGTTACTGTTAAATTATTTCAAATTAAATGAAATAATTGTTCGAATAAGTATTATATTTTGCGAATATCTTTATTGTTTTGTTTTACATTTTCACTTCGCACGTATGACGCTAGAAAATGGCTTTTCCGTGCAGTTATCAGTGGTCTCACGTGACGTGGTCTGATTTGTGCGAGCCTTATTTTTTATTGTCCTATTATTGTAGTGTGGTAGAGAATTCAGTCAAACATCCGGTTAAGTTTGGCTCAAAATCGGTTTAAAGTCGAGACGAATTCTAAAACTTAACTACGTACTATCGTAGTGTATACCTACCTACCTACTAATAAGCATAAACTCTAAAATCCATATACTTATTTCCATGCTTGTTTTGAGATATACCAAATTTATTTTAATGTCGTTAAATATGTAAATTAAAAGACGCCATCAGTCATTCGAAAGTGCAACGACGTTGTACAACCTATCTCTGTGGATTTATTTCGGAGTGAGCATCTGCACGTCCTCTAGTGTGAACAAGAGTATATAGTACGGTTCAAACATGGCGGCTCGGAAGTTAGCTGCGAGTAGGTTCGCGCAGTTATAGTCAAGTCAATACCTAATAATTTAAGCTCCATTTAGTTACTTCTATAATGTAAATATATATCTAGAAATTATTACATGGAGCATACATTATCATTGACTGGAATAAACCTGCGCGAACCTGCACTCGCAGCTAACTTCCGAGCCGCCATTAAGTTTAGACCAGATTATATTATTGGAGTTGACACTCGGGGGTAGGAGTCTGTGTGTGATGCAAGCTGTCAAAATATGTATTGATAAAGCAGCGCTAGACATGGTTGTCTGGATAACTGGAATGGGCTGCTGCATGTAATCTAATACCCATCTTTTGCTTGTCAGAGTTACCTAAAAACTAAAGATTCGCCCACGCTTCGACATATAATATTGTATAAATACAGCGATGTAATTTTTATTTTATAAATACAGCGTGTTACGGAAAGGGTATATCTATACCAACGGGGTAAAGTGAAGAACACTCTTCCCGTTTGTATAGATATACCTTTGGTACCGGATGCACATCCGGTAGGTACTGAATCTCTATACAAAATTTTTGCTCAAAAGCAATAAGTTTGAAAATGCATATTATTTTTATTTCGGCGATTTATTAAATTTATATAATAAGAAACGCGTTAAGAGAAACGAATCTTTTATGGTTGTTCTTTGTATGTTGTTTATTAACAGTCACCGATCAGCTGACTTGGTGTAGAGACGTGTAGGATTCAATTTGAAACATTTCATATTTTTCTTAAATGTTTCCTAGCTTTAATTTTATGAGTAACACGCTGTATTAGTCTACGGGGGATCCTCGCGTAAAAGCTGCTTTTCTGGCCATTTATGTACCTATTTATAATCGAGTTATAAGCCACGCACCATCACCTATTGTAAATAAATTAATTTATTTTATATGTTGTTTGTTAAACAAAAATATTTCTGTAAACAAAATACAACTTCAGGTTGACGAAATAAAGAAGCAATTTTAATAGATCTTTTATTTACATGAACGTTTACTAATTATACTTTACCAAAAAGCACATTAAATTTATACCTATGTTACAATCACAACAAGTCGATATTTTAAAAACAAATAGTACATTATCACATCTGGCGGCACTTAGGTACATGTATAGGTCTACCAGAATCTGATGGCATTTTAAAATGTAAAAATGTCATGACTTTCATATGAAAGCAAAAAAAAATTGATTAGACAATCACTATTGCCATATTATGGCATTAATAATTGTCTAATCAAAATTTGAGATAAACCACTGTTGAAACATTAAGGGCCGGCGCACACTGCCGGCATGGCATGGCAAAGGATTTTAATACTAATCAAGTTATTTCGAATCTTATTACAATGAATTTAGAGTTCATGTTACTTTATTTGATACCACGATGCCGCGACATGCCACGGGATGCTGTTGCATGTGGCAAATAAGGTTGTAACTTGTGCAGCGGTCATTTCGGTTAAGGGGCGAAGTCGAAGGCTTTCAGCAGAATGCCACGGCACTCGCGGCATGCCGAAGCACAACCTGCCATGCCACGGAACGCCGCGGGATGCCGCAGCACAATCTACCATGCCATGCCCGCAGTAAGCGCCGGCCATTACGTACTTTTAGATTTTTACTGGCAGATAGCTGATGTTATTATAAATAACTTGTGCTAGGTACTTCTATTTTAAAAACAAGCAAGGGATCCGGCAAAAAAGAAAGATTAATCCCCGTGATAACAGATGATCATGCAAAAGAAGACGCGCCCCATAAGCTAGTAAATAATAAATATATTCCATTCATGTTCGTAAAAAAATGACAAGATCGTATAGTCTTATTTCCCAGATATTGTAAACAACCAATTTTATTCCCCTTTTTGCCATGAGATTCTGGCACACCTATAATAATATTAATTTCTATCTTTATTTGTCAAAACGTGTCTGATATAACTATTTTACCAACTTGATCTTATTTACACATACAAGTGCAGTTGTCACCTTTGTATTCATATCACTAAATGAAACAACTTCATTAGAAGAAGTAAATGGGTCCCATACTTATCTGCTTATTTATGCACAAGAGACACTTTCGTTCCAAACAGTACAAAACTAACAAAGAAAACAAGACAATAATACTAAGAGCTTAAAAAATTACTTATTGCAGCAATATTGCAGTTAAATTATTTCAATGCCAAAAATAATTTGGTTATCATGAAATGTAATTGATAGGTAATATATTTGCAATAGGTTATAGGTAATAGAATACTGAAATAATATTGTGCTTTGAAAACTATAGAATTCGTCAGATCACCAGATTAATAATTATATAGGCTTGTAAAGCAGTGTGGTGACATACTTCTTCCTGTACCTGTGTGTTGCCGATAATACCATAACACCGTCTTTTATAGACAAAGCATATAGATGATTCAACATAACATGGTTTGGTTCAGGTAACAATGTTGGTTCACACTGGAAAAATATAAATAATTTTAGTTCTTAGGTATTGTTATACATATAGCCTTACTTATAAAGCAGTCTCAAATATTTGAGAAACAGCTAAACATTAATTAGCAACTTATCAAGTATAAGTGAAAATAAGTTGACATTAGTCAAGGACTTAAAGAGTTAGTTAATTGAGAGGTAGCTAAGTATTAGTTAGTGTTACTGTTATAAGTAAGGCTGATAAAGCAAAATGTTGATCAGAAAATAAACCAAGCAGTGAGAAACTTACAGACAGAGGTGTATCTTTATTCAGTATAACTTGTAACAGATGTGGTGGTAAAATAGGAGGGCCTGAAACTTTCTCCCACGGCTTTGACTGTGGTATTTCCTGAAAAACAAAAACATTGACATAGGTAGTATGTTCAACTGAACATCTTAATGCTGTGTTATTTTTGCATACCTGAGAATACTCCGTTTGAGCACTGCTGTGAATCCCTTCACTATCCTTTGCAAGTGCTTGAAAAACTTCAAAATCAGACATTTTTACTGTTACTAAGTTATTTTTACTACCCATTCCATTATCCACTACCTTCTGTAACAAGTTTAATATATGCCTGAAAGTACATATCCTAAGATTTGTTAGTTACATAGTTGTAAAGTTAATAAAACTCTGGTTAGGCTGAAATGCAAAACCCTGTATTTATTTGTTCATCATATAAAAAATTACACTTTATTTGTTTTTTTTTTTTAAATGAGTGTGCAATGGGCAGTCTTATCACACAATCTATCTCTCAATAGACAATCTTTGGATGGACTGAAAAAAAGAAGAGAGATTTTAGGCTGTCAGTTTATAAAACTATCATACATCAATATTACTTAGACATAAATAAAAAATATATAACAATATATCAAAACAATAAATATATTACATTATAACAAACTTATTGTAATGATATATGTCAATATAGCTGTTAGAGGATAAATTAAAGAAAAGAAAAAGGTAAAAGGCTTTTCTACCATTTTCTCAAAAATATATAGTATTTGAGAATGCCTTACTTTTATGGATAATGCATTCCAGAAATAAGCTATAGCTATATAGGAAAAAAAGGATAAAATTAAAGAATTTATATTACTTCATTAAAATAAAACATACCACAGTAGGGTCATGTCGCCATTCACCATCAACAAAATACTTATACTGATGTTCACCCTCAGGTAAATCAATTATCGTTACAAAGTCCCCATGTGACTTAACCATAGGAATTGTTTTCCAATCAGTAAAAGTTCCACTAATATATACCTTAAAATAGAGAAGATAATTAATTCATTGTACTAGAGCAAGGATAAAGTTTTACTGACACAAACTTTACTTACTTGTTTGCCTCCTCCTTCCCATTTAAAGACAGTAGGCAAAACTTTAACATCGTCAATAATCTTACTACCTTCAGTAAGAGTGTTCGACCTCTCTCGTGGTCCACTATATTCTACATCACTTTCAGGGACTGCCTTGGTATAATATGGTGCACCATCTTCAATGTTATTATCTTCGTCTCGACCAATGCGATCATCGTCTAACTTTTTATCAAACGTAAACGCTTCTCCTTCTTTAGCTGGCGAGGACGGCCCTACATCTGGAGCTTTAGTCACAGCGTCTCTATGCCATTCTTTAGGTTGATTACTTCCTGCGTTTCCCATGGTCAACCAAAATACTCCCCCAAAATCGTTATTGTGTTACTTACATGCAATTCAATGTGCAAAACTGCAAATCTTTGATCTTCTACGAAGTACGATTTTGGTAACAAATTGACAATTGACATTGACAATTCATGACGTTTCATTGCATGACTAATAGAGGGGCGATGTGATACGATTTACTATAGACTATTTACGCACACTAATCGTCGATCTTCTGGAAACGCAGCCCACTCATATACATTTAATATAAACTTTCTACGCAAACACTGTGTCCCCCACAGACTATATCTGTTGTGTCCCCCTCACTCATCAGTTATGTAAGTATGTATATATAAAAAAAAAACTATACGGTAGCGGTCGGCAAACTACTAAATAAGCATCGCCTGTTTTCTGTATCTTAAGGCAAATTCATACAGCTGATGTAAATGTAACATTACACTACTTCAATAAGTACACGGCATCAGCATAAAGGCTCCTACACCTTACAGACTATAAAATTATTACTATACAATTTTGTCCCCTCATCTCTATTGTGTGACGGTCACGACATCTACTCTGTGTAATTTTATCATTCAAGATTTATTCAATACACTTCATTCCATTGTGATAACGGGTGTCTGTGAAGCGTATGGCTCTGCGTAATAATATTTACATATAAGCATAAAAGTATAAAATAAAATAATGAATGATGAAAAGCAACCACTGCTCACGGGACCCAGCAATATAGAAAGTGTTGAACAAACTGTAGAATTAGTGACAGATCCAGGTTCTTGTGAGAAACCCAAAGATTATCATCCAGGTTCGGAAAGATGCTTAGAGCATCCGACTTCCAACTTCGATACTTTAATCCACCTTTTAAAAGGAAACATAGGCACAGGAATTCTAGCAATGCCTGATGCTTTTAAAAATGCTGGCCTTGTACTTGGTGAGTGTTTATATTTTGTTAAAATTGTGTGTAATCCTACTACTATTATAAAGGCGAAAGTTTGTATGTATGGATGTATGGATGGATGTTTGTTACTCTTTCACGCTTAAACGGCTGAATGGATCTGGATGAAATTTGGCACAAAGATAGATTATAGTCTGGAATAACACATAGGCTACTTTTTATCCCGGGAAAATGTACGGTACCAACTGTGACGCGGACGAAGTCGCGGGCAGAAGCTAGTAATAGTATAAACAAATATCGATTGTTTAGGGCTATTAAATACATCAATAAGAGCGTTCATTCATCGATTATACAAATAGAGATTGAAACATTTAGCAATTAACATCTTCATGGAAAGAAGATTTAATCATGTATAGGTCACAGGTTTAATAATTTACTTTAGTACCTACACTTACTTATCTACACTTATAATAAAATGCGCAAGTAAATGTCGGGCTGACTATTTGTTACCTCTCTGCAAATAAAAGTACTAAATCAATAATGAATGAAAATTGACAAAGTGGTAGCTTAAAATCTAAATAATTAAAACAAGCCAATAGATTATAGCCAAGCCAAGAGATAGCGGATAAAAGCTAATAGATTATTTAGGTACCCAGCAGTTACATCCCATTTAAAAATCTTATTTGAAAGTAAGGAGAAACTGGGTCAGTTGGTCGTTTTAGGGGTTGGCAGAATTGTGTATCCAAATTTAAAAATAATAATATAATATTATAATAATAGTTAGATAGATAAAGTTAATATTATTAGTTTTTTCAAAAGTATGTAGTAGTGTAGTGAAGTATGTGTAGTATGTAGTAAAGTGGTTATGGGGAATCTAAAAAAAATCCACAGCTATCTTTAATAAATTTAATAAAAAATATTAGAAATTTAATTTAATTTGATAATTATTCTAATAGGGCATAAATAATGAAAGTTTTCCACTACCCAGGTGTGTTTTCAACATTACTCATTGGAGCAATATGCACCCACTGTATGCATGTGCTAATAAAATGTGCACACGAGCTCTGCATTAGAAGTCAAAAGCCAGCTCTCGGTTTCTCAGAAGTGATTGAAGACTCTTTTGCATCAGGACCAGTTTCTTTGAGGCCATATGCTAAAACAATGAAGTAAGTGTTGAATATTATTATAAATGTGTACCCTGTGTTATTGCAATAAGAACTTCCTAACATTGTTTCACTTACTTGCAAGGAGTGTTCCTCTCTAAATCATGAATTTCACTGACATTATAATTAATAATCATTTGATTTAGATCCAGACCAAAAGCCTTGGTTTTTTCCGATTCATTGTATTATCTATCTGTAATTCAATAATGCTGTACCTCATTTGTATTCACACATTGTGATGTGTTAGAACATAATTATGACTATACACACCGGAAAATAGATACCTATCATGCTATTCAAATTATTTTTAATCAGAATGCAACTATTATTGTGAAGACAAACAATCTGTAGCAGCTAAACAAAAGCAGCAAACCAAAAGTAAAACTAGTTAGGTATTGCATGGCACAAGTTGCTTTTTGCCTCTGCATATCAGTATTATGTTTATAAGAATATAATTTTATATCAAATTAATAGATTCACTGGCTTTGTGTGCTAAACAAACAGAACCTGTAAATCACACAATCAATTGAAGTACTTTATTTACTTATTGTGATATAAATACAATAGCATATTATAGTCTAATCTAATCAGCATCTCCCTCCATTCTTGTCTGTTGTGTATGATTACATCAATCACAAATCTGTTGAATTTTAATAAATAGTGCAGTTATTTAGAGCAAACAATTACTGTTCTCTAAAATAATAATAATATGAACTGCCTTCAGTGAGAACAATCATGCTAATATCAGTATTTTCATATAAGTGGTAGGTAATCTCAAATTTGTACATTAACCTCTTCCTAGTAATTAGGTTTATTTGTTATCATTGAGGAATATTACTTGCAAACAATAAATGTCTGCCTTCATTATATTGATTAAGATATGAACAGATTTACTCATGAACAATAATAATGTTGATAAGTGGGCATGTTTTATGAAGTGCTCTTATCTATTTCACCTCAATTGCTTTTATTTTTAATGATACCTCTCAATTTATTCTACCTTTATTCATAACATATTATGTTTTACATGATACTAGATACTTGTATCTAATTTATTATAATCATGCAATGTGTGTGTAATTCATACAATTACAACCATATGGAGATAGGTAATTAATTCCACAGGGTGGTCTGTATCAGCTATAATTTATGAGTGAGATCGACAAGTTGATGTGCAATTCACGCTTATGTGATAGTTCTGTACAGCGACACACGATAGTTTGAATGCACGCTTGTGCGAAACACTGAACCTCGACATCACACTAATCCGACAGAAAATCCAAAATCTGTTTTCATAATTATTTCATTTCATGTTCAACCTTGTTCTATCATATTTTTCGTACAACTGGAACAGTTATCTTTTTAGTGATTACTAATAACAATTTAGGCGTGCTTAATTGAAATAGAGCACATGTTATTATAATCATAATACCAGCATATCATTGTCCCAAAGCAGGGCAAAGGTCTCTTCTCAGTTTTTAATTAATTGATAAAGTCATATTGGTACTCGATTCCACAACCCCATACAGTATGGGAGGCCTTAACCACTGGGCCATCACGACATTATACTACGACAAAATAACGATGTAGCGACAGTTTGAGTTGCATCGTCGTCGGCCGTTTGTCGCCATTTCGGAAGGTCCTGGTGACGGCCGACCGTATAGTCAGTTTGATTCCCTGGTGAAATTGGAAATTTCGTTAGTAAATAAAGGAGTTATAATAGTGTTTCGTTTTAGCAAATCTACTTTAGAGTAGGTCCTTTAACAGATGCGTGTTATTTGTTGTATCATGGGATAAATATATAGTCGCGCTACAGTAGTGCCTAACGAGTTTCAGTGTCTCGCACAAGCATGTATTCAAACTATGTATAGTGAGTCCCTATACAGCTCTGTCAGACGTCCTTTTGTCTATCTCGTAAGTAGTAGTAAGTAAGAATTATTATTCATAAATGGTAACATTTATGAATAATAATTCATAGGCTATGTACCTGCAATACTTTATGTAGGTAGAGCATGGCTTGAGTTTTATTTTTAAGAACAGATTGAATTCATTAATAATTAACACTTATGACAATATATATTGTTTCAGGAATGTTGTCAGTGTATTTTTGGTATTAACACAATTGGGATTTTGCTGTGTATACTTTTTATTTGTTGCCTCTAACCTTCAAGACACACTGCATTTTTTTCATATAAATTTAAGTGTACATGTGTACTTGGCTTTATTATTTCCGCCAATACTTGCCCTGGCTATGGTGAAGAACCTAAAGTACCTGACACCAGTTTCTCTGGTTGCCTCTATAATGACCGCTTGGGGCCTTGTGATAACATTTTACTATATACTTCAAGATTTACCACCTACACGTACTGTGAAAGCATTTTCTAGCTGGCATCAATTACCCTTATATTTTGGTACGGCTATTTATGCATTTGAAGGAATAGGAGTGGTGAGTTTAATTTTATATTAATGGAATGTAATAGTTGTAAACACCCTGTAGTGTCATTGTGTAATTCGCCTTGCTATTCTTTACGCCGATGTACTATTATGTAGAACACTACCTACCCTTGATTTTTCGATAGTAAATAGGAATAGGATATAGGTAGTCGAATCAGAGAAGCAGGCTTACGATTATTTGGAGAAAAAACCGTTAAGGTAAATTGAATAAAGCATACTTACAAACTGAAAAAAAAAATGGTGTTAAAGTTGTGTTTCCAAAAATGAACAGTGTTTTAGTCAACTTCAGTAGCATCTAACCCTAGACATAGGTATCTCTATTGTAGCGCTCTGATGCTTGTCGAACTGAGATAATATAATCACCAGCTTCGTCAAGATAATATAAATAATCCGAAACGTTTCAAATAGGGAGCCTCCTCCTTGTTTAAATTGGTTTACGAGAGTATACAGCATAAAGTACAAAAACAAACTTAAATATAAAAACTGGCTAACACCACGCGAATCATCAATGGCAATAGTAGGCACCCTATCTGTAATAGATGCTTTATCCCGTAAGTAAACGTCTGCCGTTGATCCGCACATATTCTTACCCTTAAAGTGCGAAGATTAAGTTGTCACTAATACTTAGTACAGGGCCACAATTTCGACAGGTGATGCCATAAAGTAGGTATGCTAGACATGTTTAGACTAGCTAGACTATTAAGGTCCTAAGACCCAACTTAGGACCCACTCGAGGTCCAAAATGTTCGCCAATTGCAATACAATGTAGTGCTGACAATATCGCATCGTATTAAGTAGTGAACAAATCACCTCGTTACAAAGCAGAGTTCAACGACCCCTCATTCCTGACTCTCACTAACTCGGTCAGGCGCAAATAGGCGAAAGTAGTGTTGTTAAAGTACCCAGTTGTTTTCCGTTAGCTACGTAGATCAATCATGACCCAGATTATCGCGCGAGATCCAAGACCGCCTGGAGTCTGTATGCCAAATTATAGGTAGCTTTTCATTCACTAGTCACGCCGCTCACGTCTTCGCCCACGTAGAAGTCAAAGTTTTATTCGTTCTTACCTAAATGCACACTACCTACCAAAATTTTTCAGATACCTACCGTACATGAAAAATTCATCTTCATTGTCACAAGTTGTTTTCGAAATTTCGTGTTTAGTCGAAGAGTGAATGACCCTTCACTTTAATAAAATAAACCTACAGTTAACCATCTTAAACAGGTTTCTGGTAATGGTATATTTTATTTAAATTAATATTAACAAGTCAAGTTTAATTACCTTGACTGTGTTTTGAGGTCAATGATATTTGAAACTTGATTTTAAAATAGATTTCTCGGGTATGCGAAATTTAAAGGAAATACCTAAATCAAATCCCAACCCAAAATTCAACTTCAGGAAATGCGTGATTTAACCTAGTAGATCTGACTCGGCCGGAAATATCGATAAACCACTAAGTGGACAATGCCGATTGCTCTATGGAGTATGAATATGTGTAACTATATCAACTTAATTAAATATGATTGTAATCCGTGATATGATTGTATACCTAGTAGGATAATCCATAACCGTACTTACAGTACATACCATCACGCCTGTATTTCCCGAAGGGTTAGGCAGAGGTGTACCAATTCACACCCACAGTTCGCCGGTATGTTCAGGTCCCATGTAATAGGGGGCGAGCCTATTGCCATTTACCGGGCACAAAACACACATACAGTAATCGTCTATAACATTTGTATAATGGTAAAGAATCCTAGAAATGCTTCGGAAATTCGGAATGCTTTAATATCTCAAGCCATTGTGTGATGGTCTGCGTCGAGTGGGAATGTAATTGATACAGCTATATAATAATGGCCACATGACGTCAGTGTCATAATATACTTTGGTACCGATGCAGAATTGCTGGGGAATGCTGACGTCATGAATGCGCCATGGTGACGCAATGCTACATCCCTCGATATAAAACAAATAATGAACGCTCTAGTCACGATCACCACATATTCCTTAGACAATACGCGACATTTATCATCGCAATATGCTAATTTTTCGGTATAGGTAGTGTGAATTGATTCTAGGGAAAAAAGTTTGAATACCTGATATGAAAGGGCCGCCAGGTGCCCACTGGTAGCTCGGCAAATCAAGGAAGTTTTATTATATTGTTATTAATTTTAATGTTATTATAACGATAATGATGGTAGACAAAATCCAATTCCACCAGACGTCGTGTCAGTACCTGCGTGTTTGAAATTGTAACTTTATGTTACTTTTAAATTATGCTTCGTTAAAGTTAAAACTACAAAAATAAAGGCTAATTGCAGTAGGACATTTCGTGATATTCTACCTAACTTAGTCAGTAGTCAATCTCCTCGCTTTATTTACGTAACCCCATACTGTTTATTTACGCTCACGTATTAAAAAAAAGGGACACAGAGAATACAATATTTATGCCTTCGCATTTTTATCTGGAAACAGCTTGCATAATTAACTGCTTTTACTAATTAACTTCCTCATTAAATGCTTTATTTATCTACGTAAGATTTATGCGGGATCTATAATAATGTTATCGTAAACTAATTGCAGATCTTACCTTTAGAAAACAATATGAAAACCCCAGAAGCATTTGGTGGCTGGAATGGCGTGCTTAATACTGGCATGGTGATAGTAGCCGCACTGTATACCGCCATTGGATTTTTCGGCTATTTGAAATACGGTGAACGAGTGCAAGGAAGTATAACTTTGAACCTGCCTAGCTCTTTGTAAGTTGACAGTTCTAAGAACATTTCATTTTGCCTACTCCCACTAATAGCGTAATATTGATAATAGGGGTTCCCATTCAGGATAACTTCACCGTTCACGGCGCCCCAGGGCGTCGCGGCGACCAGTTTGGGAACTCCTGGTCTAGAATGTGTAGATTATCATTCCGTTGAACATTGATAACCTTTCCCGAGTCTCGGGCGCATCCGCATTTAACGGTTCACTTAAATATCCATAGTTATCATCCAATGTCATATACTTTTCAAGGCTTTCGATATTTAATTTAATATGATTGTGCTTTTGTTAATCTCCATCATTTATATTTATATGCAGGTTAGCTCAAAGTGTGCGGGCCGTTATGGCAGCTGCAATCTTCTTATCATACGGACTACAGTTCTACGTCCCCATGAACATTGTCTGGCCATATATGAAATCAAAACTAACGAACGAACAGGCGCTTAAACACGGTGAAGCAGTTACTCGGTTTGTGCTGATTTGCATTACATGTAAGTCGATTTTGAATTTAGATCGTCCAAAATCACAAACTGATATTATTTATTGCATTTAAATCAGCAAATTCATATTGGCCGTAAAGGAATTCATATTGTGGTGCTTTCCTAACTATGTCTGCGTGGTTCATAGGTTATCTAAGTTGAACTAAAAACAATTAGGAGTCACGAACTACAATAATATGTATACCTACGTACTTTCACATCATTATCATGTGCCTATCATTGTTATCATGCAAATATTGATTTTTACCTCAAATACATTATACATGGTGTGGGAAGTACAATAATCAAATGAAAATTCTCATATACGTAATCGTTGAACTGCGATATGCTCATAACATTTTGGGAGACTGACGGTCATCGTTATCTATTCCAGTCCTGGCGGCGGCTCTGATTCCGAACTTGAGCGGGATCATTTCTCTAGTGGGCGCGTTCAGCAGCTCGGCGCTGGCACTGATCTTCCCGCCGCTGATAGAGATCGTGACCTTCTGGCCCGACCAGCTCGGGAAGTACCAGTGGAAGCTGTGGAAAGACATCGCTATCATCATCTTCGGCGTTACAGGATTCGTATTCGGTACTTTTATTAACGTGAAGAATTTATTTTTTAATTAATTAGCTTACTTATCAATGCTTAACTAAATAGAAAATATTAACCAAAGAGTTTTGTAATATTGTATGTTGTTTTATATGATAATCGTGACAATAATTGTGTGTAGCAAAATGTTCCGAAATATTTTGTTTTATAAAAATATTTAATTAGCTTATAGGTGTTGAT
This sequence comes from Caradrina clavipalpis, assembly GCA_932526535.1. Lineage (NCBI taxonomy): Eukaryota > Metazoa > Arthropoda > Insecta > Lepidoptera > Noctuidae > Caradrina > Caradrina clavipalpis. Next base: position 8,772,336 of record OW052097.1, read on the forward strand.
TAATTGACAAGCTCAGCTTATTTTTACACGTTTATTTTATATTAACCTTTTTAGTATTGATACAATATACGAATTATTGAAATGGGTATTATTTAAAAGTTTTGACAAACACGACTTGGGCTTGTACTCATGTATAGTTACATTATTGCCTATTGTGTGTGCATTAGCTCTAATTTAAATTTTGTATATGTATTAAGCGTTTAAATATGCTGAAAGCTGCTTACCAAAAAAAATGCATAATATTGTTTGCATTCCACTGTTACTCTAAATAGTCTAACTAAACCTAAATGATGTTGTACCTGTCGGTATTTCTATTATGTGATCTTAGTACCTTCCTATTTTTATATGTAATTATTAAATTAAATTATTTTTGTTAGATAAATTTTAAAATCCTTGTTTAGTCGTTTTAGAACTCTACCTATAAATCTATTTACAGCACGTAAAGTAAGAAATAACGTTCGTACTTATAGAAAATAAATGTACAGTATCGAATATTTTGATCTTCATAAATGTTTAAAAAATATATAAATTATACTTAATAGATGCATTTATAAAAGGTGCTTATGTAGTTCAATGTGTTTGGTGTCTTTATAATAAGAATATGCTCTTAGCTTATGCATGTGTTGCTTTAAAATCCGGTTTTTGAAACCCCATTTTGAAATACATAATATATTTACACATGGTAAACTTTATCTGTCATACACTGTGTTCAAACCCGAACACGCGCAGACATAGTGGCCAGGCGCTACGTTCTGTATGTATTATTGTGGAAGCGATAAAGTAGATGACCGCCTCGCAGTAGCGGTCATTAATGGGATCATAAAATGGAGAGTGCTAGGCGCTTAACGGCCTATGTCTGCGCGAGAATTGATAGTTAATTTATTTATTGAGAAGTTGTTTGACTAAATAATAAGCATTTATAATCGATAGCGGAGCATGTTATTAATGTGTACATTTATTAGTTACTGTAAAATAACATGTTACTAAGTTCATAGTGATCTGTAATAATTAACTGTTTATTGCTACTGCAAATCTGTATAGAATCTGTTATTAAATAATCTCGAAAATGAAAATGTTATAGTTTGCCTATTTAGTGGTGATGTACTTATGTCAAAAAAATATAGCTATGGTGCAAATGATCTAATTGTTTTCCTGGAATACCTGAAATTCATAATTGTTATAAACGTTTTTCTTTTTTTTTTTGTTTATAGACGGGAAATCATCAAATAACTTCCCCCGCCCTGGGCGGGGCGGGAGGGAGTGTCAGACTTTTACTGACTAAAACCCGTCTATGTTCCTTCATGTGCCCTTTGCGTTCCGGGGGCGCGGTATCTCTTTCGAACAACCCGCAGCCCCGGCAGGCATCGGCCCTCAGTGGCCCCATCCAAGTATGCTGACATCTCTTTGAGGCGCGCGTGGAACACGAACGCGCCGTCGACACGGTCTGTCGTTATTCAGTGAACGTACGGACGGTGAGCTACCCATTGCTCACCGTCCACAGACCCGCGCCTACGGTGGCCGGGAGTCGTCTCGCGGCTCCCGACGCCCGGAGCGTCTACCGCGGCGGCCGCTGGGACGGGGGACCCTCCTTTCCCTCTCCCGTCCCGCCGCCTCCTTCTCTAGCGTTACAGCTTCGCAGAAGGAGGCGACTGCTTTCCATTCCCTCTCGCTCCGGACCATGGCCTGAACCAGTGCCGGACGCGAGAGGGCGCCGCCGCCGATGGCCGCCTCGAGGACTCGGCGGTGCTCAGCCCAAGCAGGGCACACCGCCAAAGTATGCTCCACCGTGTCCTCGGGGCGATCCTCGCAATGGTGACACCCGGGCGTTTCCTCCCGCCCGATGAGGTGCAGGAACCTCCCGAACTTTCCATGTCCGGTGAGGACCTGCGTCAGGCGGTAGGTGAGGGCGCCGTGGCGCCGCTCAAGCCACTCCTCAAAGAGGGGACTTACCGCCTCAATCAAGGCGTCCCCTAATTGTTATAAACGTGACTGAGACCTTTACGGTGGATTTTCCAATAATGTGATTTACAGAAACCTTGCCCTGACGAATACCAACACAACAAAGAAAATAGCAAATTAACACCTATCTAAGAACCATTGCCGATGAATAGAAAGCCCTTTACAGAAAACCGAATCCAAATCAGTGAAACCGTTTCGAATATTTTGAACAAGCAAAAGCCACCTTTTCCGTTCCGTCGCCGTCGGGAGTAAAATCAATTCTGGCCAAAGCGTTCGAATCGTTCTCAAGTAACCTTTCGTAAATACGGCAATTCATTTTTATTATATTATACGGTTATACGGATAGATTTCAAGGAAAAATAAATAGTGGGATTCCCAAACATTTAAACATTGCAAAGGTAGCCACACAAAAGGGCTAAAGACACATTTGAAACAATTACGTAACTTCTGAGGGCTAAAAAGGCCACACAAGGCTATGAGCCCCCTCTCCCCCTGTTTCTTTCATTTTGAAAGAATTGGGTGGGATTCGCAAAAAAGTGTATGTTTATGTAAAAACATATCGAGGGGGTTAAACAATAACATTTTGAAACAAAGAAATTCAAAGGGTGTTTTCGGAATGCTCAAATTTATATTTTGTAAGGTCTCTCTTTCAACTCAAACAAAGGTTTCAAAAACCTTTGTGATTTTTCAAATATAATTATTGTTGTATTTATAGGTGTTAAAAAACTTTAAACGTGTACTTGCTCAGTACCGAAAAAAAAATAACGCAAAGAAAAAAAAAAGTTGAACTAAGTATGTAAAGAACAATGGCGAAATCATAGCTGAAATTTATTGGAGCGTCTAAAAGTAATTAATATACGAAGGCAGTTCTAATATTTTTCTACGTTTTTTCAAAGTATCACATTAACTAGTTAAAGCCGGATAAAATAGATATTTGAAATGAAAAGTTATTTTTCTGCCAAGTGACAGCAAGTACACCATTTTTGTATTAAAATCAGTTTTTGTTTGTTATTATAATTAAATGGAGTAAATGAATTAACAATATTGTTTATTTCTAAATGGAAGTATTTTTTGCTGGTAAGTAAAAATATTGTAGTGTAAAAAATAATTAATTACTTTCAATTAATGACGGGCAAAAAGACTAGTATCCCAAACAAAAAAACTTGGTTTGACTTTGACAATGGTCATGGACTCATGGACTCACGTCTGACGTCACAGACGCTTGCGCTTGTGCTTCGTGTGTATTTGTTCTCGATTGTTTTCCGTTTTCTTTAATTTTTACTTGACCCGGACTGCTTATGGGCCAGATGGGCCAGACAGCAAAATATTTCAGCACTTGCAGAATTTCTGGATGAAATAATTATAATAGAGGATGACAAAGAATAAATATTACTTGGTGATGTACTTATGTCAAAAAAATATAGCTATGGTGCAAATGATCTAATTGTTTTCCTGGAATACCTGAAATTCATAATTGTTATAAACGTTTTTCTTTTTTTTTTTGTTTATAGACGGGAAATCATCAAATAACTTCCCCCGCCCTGGGCGGGGCGGGAGGGAGTGTCAGACTTTTACTGACTAAAACCCGTCTATGTTCCTTCATGTGCCCTTTGCGTTCCGGGGGCGCGGTACCTCTTTCGAACAACCCGCAGCCCCGGCAGGCATCGGCCCTCAGTGGCCCCATCCAAGTATGCTGACATCTCTTTGAGGCGCGCGTGGAACACGAACGCGCCGTCGACACGGTCTGTCGTTATTCAGTGAACGTACGGACGGTGAGCTACCCATTGCTCACCGTCCACAGACCCGCGCCTACGGTGGCCGGGAGTCGTCTCGCGGCTCCCGACGCCCGGAGCGTCTACCGCGGCGGCCGCTGGGACGGGGGACCCTCCTTTCCCTCTCCCGTCCCGCCGCCTCCTTCTCTAGCGTTACAGCTTCGCAGAAGGAGGCGACTGCTTTCCATTCCCTCTCGCTCCGGACCATGGCCTGAACCAGTGCCGGACGCGAGAGGGCGCCGCCGCCGATGGCCGCCTCGAGGACTCGGCGGTGCTCAGCCCAAGCAGGGCACACCGCCAAAGTATGCTCCACCGTGTCCTCGGGGCGATCCTCGCAATGGTGACACCCGGGCGTTTCCTCCCGCCCGATGAGGTGCAGGAACCTCCCGAACTTTCCATGTCCGGTGAGGACCTGCGTCAGGCGGTAGGTGAGGGCGCCGTGGCGCCGCTCAAGCCACTCCTCAAAGAGGGGACTTACCGCCTCAATCAAGGCGTCCCCTAATTGTTATAAACGTGACTGAGACCTTTACGGTGGATTTTCCAATAATGTGATTTACAGAAACCTTGCCCTGACGAATACCAACACAACAAAGAAAATAGCAAATTAACACCTATCTAAGAACCATTGCCGATGAATAGAAAGCCCTTTACAGAAAACCGAATCCAAATCAGTGAAACCGTTTCGAATATTTTGAACAAGCAAAAGCCACCTTTTCCGTTCCGTCGCCGTCGGGAGTAAAATCAATTCTGGCCAAAGCGTTCGAATCGTTCTCAAGTAACCTTTCGTAAATACGGCAATTCATTTTTATTATATTATACGGTTATACGGATAGATTTCAAGGAAAAATAAATAGTGGGATTCCCAAACATTTAAACATTGCAAAGGTAGCCACACAAAAGGGCTAAAGACACATTTGAAACAATTACGTAACTTCTGAGGGCTAAAAAGGCCACACAAGGCTATGAGCCCCCTCTCCCCCTGTTTCTTTCATTTTGAAAGAATTGGGTGGGATTCGCAAAAAAGTGTATGTTTATGTAAAAACATATCGAGGGGGTTAAACAATAACATTTTGAAACAAAGAAATTCAAAGGGTGTTTTCGGAATGCTCAAATTTATATTTTGTAAGGTCTCTCTTTCAACTCAAACAAAGGTTTCAAAAACCTTTGTGATTTTTCAAATATAATTATTGTTGTATTTATAGGTGTTAAAAAACTTTAAACGTGTACTTGCTCAGTACCGAAAAAAAAATAACGCAAAGAAAAAAAAAAGTTGAACTAAGTATGTAAAGAACAATGGCGAAATCATAGCTGAAATTTATTGGAGCGTCTAAAAGTAATTAATATACGAAGGCAGTTCTAATATTTTTCTACGTTTTTTCAAAGTATCACATTAACTAGTTAAAGCCGGATAAAATAGATATTTGAAATGAAAAGTTATTTTTCTGCCAAGTGACAGCAAGTACACCATTTTTGTATTAAAATCAGTTTTTGTTTGTTATTATAATTAAATGGAGTAAATGAATTAACAATATTGTTTATTTCTAAATGGAAGTATTTTTTGCTGGTAAGTAAAAATATTGTAGTGTAAAAAATAATTAATTACTTTCAATTAATGACGGGCAAAAAGACTAGTATCCCAAACAAAAAAACTTGGTTTGACTTTGACAATGGTCATGGACTCATGGACTCACGTCTGACGTCACAGACGCTTGCGCTTGTGCTTCGTGTGTATTTGTTCTCGATTGTTTTCCGTTTTCTTTAATTTTTACTTGACCCGGACTGCTTATGGGCCAGATGGGCCAGACAGCAAAATATTTCAGCACTTGCAGAATTTCTGGATGAAATAATTATAATAGAGGATGACAAAGAATAAATATTACTTAATATAAAAAAAAAAACTTGTTTTGTTGATTCTTATGAACATACTCAACATATTCCAGGCGCATTCTAGGATTTTATAAATTCTAATTTATCTGAATGTTAGCAAGTATTTATAAAATCCCAGAATACTATTATAATCCTATTGCTTCAATACCTAAAAAAATGCTGACGGTGACTGGCAGCCTCAGTCCTATAAATTGTACACAGTCATGTAGTAAGTATACCTAAAGCAAGGACTACCAAAGAGTATTTATACCTTTTACAAGGCATTGCATGCTAAAATAACTGGGTAAGGAAAATACTAATTATTGCCCTTTTAACTTTCTCGAATTGAAATTACCATGGACATAACCTACAAAAGTTCACGACTGAATTTCTATTAATTCCGGCTTTCTCGAACAAAAATTCTTACACCAACTAATTTAGAAATTGACTCCGAGTTTAACAAGATATTTTTCATTTAAAGACGCAAGAGTTTAATCTCAGCTAAATTAATGTATGAGTGGCTGCCATTGTTCTTTTTCACATGTAAAGGAAAAGTGTAAAATTAACTAAGCCAACCGGAGCACATAATGCTGGAACTAAATTGTTTTCGAAAACAGTATTTGTAATTATTGGTTGGTTGGATTGACCGCATCATACTAATTCTCAGCAGCGTATCTAGGTATAGGCCTCATGACTTTTTGCCATTACTGGGCCGCCTGTGCAAGCCTAAATCCAGCAATGCTATTCTGCAAAAGTTTCTTTCCGGTGAATTTGGATGAAGTGAGCTTTAGGTGAGCTGAAATTCTTCTAAGAAGATCCTTTCCACAAGGAAAGGGGGTGAAAATAAACGGCTGGTATTTGTGTATAATACGATTTAAAGTAATGGCAGCCCGGCAGTTAGCTGCGAATGCAGGTTCGCGAGGGTTTATTTAAAACAATAATAATTTAGGCTCCATTTAATTACCTGTAGAACATATAAAATATATACCTAACTGCCCCGTTGGTCTCGCGGTGGCAAGCACGACTGTTGAGCATGGGGTTCGATTCCCAGGGCAAAAAGTGTTAATGGGCTTTTCCATCAGGAATTTCTCAGCAGAAGTCGGGAGTTTGAAAGTTGGTGGTGTGACACGCCAGTGCCTCTGATCTCTTCCCGGTTTTGTTGGATTGCCGACCGTCCGTCGGACTATGAAAGTTAGGGAAGAGGAAGTTCACTGTGATTACGCACACACTTGTGCGCTATAATATTTCCTGCGTACATGGCTAGTGTGCACTAAAAATAGCCGCCGTGGCCGTAATCGATCTGAAGAATACATTCATAATTCTCTAGAAGTAATTTAATGGAGCCTAAATTATTATAGACTTGAATAAACCTGCGCGAACCTACACTCGCAGCTAACTTCCGAGACGGCATAAGTTTGAATTATAGTGTGTTTTTTAATCTCAGAGACTGATTTGACGGCTTCTTACGTCAAACTTGAAAATAGTGTGCTTTATGTCTATGAGCCGAAAGCACATTATTTTTATATTTGACGTATGAAACTGTCAATTTAGTCTTCGAGATTAAAAAACACACTATACATTATACATAGCTGTGTAGCTCCGCTGTTAGTTAACCTGTTCGGATATATTTTCTATTCTGGCAATGTGTTGTGGGGTTTCCCGGAATACTTTTATTACTCTGTTATTATTACACAAGTATGGGTTTGCTTATTCTTGCAACTAATAGTATTCATATTTAACGTATAATTAAATTATTATGTTCCAGACAGGGTAAGTTTCGCACGGTTTTCTAATATTTATTTTAATTAAATGGTTGACTACCACAGGATACACGTCATTTTTTATATTTAAACCTGTGTTATGGTTATGGCAACCTTGTCAATTTTCGTTCAGTAACAATATTTTTTTATCAGCCGGATATAGTGCTACTGTTGGGCAAAGGCCTTGCCAAACAAACTATTAGGCATCAATCTTTTTACAAATCGGTAATAGCCACCATTAATAAATTGACGTACTTTTGTATGAGCTGTCAAAGTGCCTTCCCCATATATTTTGTGTGGCAATAGAAAACTGTGACTGTCACTTTAGGCCATAAGTAATGAAGAATGTTAACTAATTTTGATTAATAGCACTCCATATTCTCTGTCAAAAATTAAAAAAATACTAGTGAAAGAATGAGGAGGAGCACTAACTTTTTATCACGACAGAGGGCGCATAAGCAACTGTACCCTGTTTTGACATAACAGTTGTCAAATCGTATGGTTTTTTGCATTCAGTAAATATTATTATTTATTTATTCCCTAATCTTAAGAAAGATGCCTCAGTGTAGTGCGTTAAATTGTAAAAATAGAGGAGTACATTTCGCTTGTTTATTGCAAGAGTGACATATCTCAAAAACACGTAATTTTCGGATTATGTGAAAAAATTACTCTTTATTTATATATTTTTTAGTATATGCTTTTACAAGTACAGTAATGCACAAATATAATGACATACGGTTTGCCAGTCTTTATTTGTAATGTATATGTGTAACACAAATTAAAACTTTAAAATCGCTCTCCTGTAAAATTAGGTTTTTTTAGTTATGACAGTCTTGCAATAAACAAGCGATTTGTTTCCTAAGATTAATAAACGCAGAAAACAATGGGAATCGGCGTTACGTATTAAAAACTTTAAGGCAAGTAATACTGCACGCTTGTGTGCTGCGCATTTTACTGAAAACGATTATCATGGGAAAAGCAAGTATACAGGTGAGTCATCGCAGTGGTTCTACTTATAATATTCTACTATCAGTCAGTAATTGATGAACCTAAGTTCTTAATTCAATAACTATGTTATGATTCCTTTATTTTAGATTATAAACCACTAGCCAAGTTTCTGAAGAAAACTGCTGTACTATCAGTGTTCTGCTTTACTAAAGCAAAACCAGAAAATTGATCATTGGTAGAGGAGTATCTGCATTTATATCTATGAATGTGTTTGTAGGTGGACACTGGTACACGGAGTCCTCGTGGATGTTGCAATCGGCACCAAAATTTTGATGCCGGTCATATGATTCTAATCTACAAATAAAATAGGATAGTTAGTCCCTAGAACCAAAAAAAAAACCTTAGAAATCAATTATAACCTCAACCATTTTAAGTCTTTACCTTTCAATCAAATCGGCCTTTGTACCGGCAGTTGTCGCGTTCCTCTTACGTAACTCATCTTTAAGTTGAGGGTCAGTCAGAAAAGAGTACATTTTAAATGAATTTAACTTAGAATATTAACGAAAAATCAATCACAATCTTGTCTTGACAAGTAAACACGGTACAGTTGCTCCTGGCGCCATCTATACTCAGTTTTGCCTGTGGCTCCTCATTACTTCGATACGTCAATTAGTTTCTGATTTAGAAGAAAAACAATTTGGAACCACACGACTCGGGCTGTCGGTGACGGTGTGATGTGCAATGACGTCACACACTCAGTCTGGCTCACTCGGTCCGCCGGCTGGCCCGCACGGTCACGTGACTTAGCGGGACTCGATATTTTTCGAAACTTTGAATGCCTTTAAAATCAAAACAATTAAGTATTTTTGACTACAAGAAAAACTAGTGTATTTGTATACCTACAGACTTTACTGAGACAACATTTCAAGCGATTTGACATACCTAGTAACATTCTTCATTCAGAAGCGATTTTTCACTGATAAATACATACAACTGATGCGAATCACTTGGCAAATATTTACAGAATATAACAGTGGAACAGGCTCAAAATATATCTAGTCTCATCGTGTGAGGTATTTAGTATTTTTCTTTTTATGAAATATTTTTAGTAAATAATTAAACATTTTATTTTAACAACATTTCATTCGTGTTCATTTTGAAATATCGAGAATATCATTCCGATTTCCGAACGTGAGTAAGAAAACACGCAACACTACAGTAAAATGTCATTCACCGACAACAATTAAAAAATGTCGGAATCGTGTCAAGACGGTAATTGTCAAGGAAATAATGAATTTGGGCCGGACGAATCACCCACCAAACTTATCGTCAATTACATTCCTGAAGTCATGACGCAGGATATGATGTTTTCGCTATTTTCAACAATGGGTAAACTGGAAAGTTGTAAATTGATAGCGAACCGAGGCTATGGGTTCGTCGAGTACTCTCGTCCCGAGGATGCAGTCAAAGCACGTAAGGCCTTTAACGGTCTTCTAATGCAAAACAAGACGCTGAAAGTGTCGCACGCACTGCTGAATCCGGAGTTAAAACCCCCTTCGAAACCAGAAGCCGACTGGAACCTCTATGTATGTAACCTGCCAAATGAACTGACCTTGCAGGATTTACATGGACTATTCGCACAATTTGGTAAAATAGTTAATTCTCGTATAGCGGCAGGAATAGCATTTGTTTTATATGAGCACCAATATGAAGCGGAAAGAGCCATTCAGAACATTAATGGCACCACACCTCCTGGCTTTCTACACCCATTAACAGTTAAGTATGCTAATAAGAGTAACCCTAATAAACATAAAAACAATAATAATAACTTTCCTAAAAATCCCCTTGTGAGACCTTATCATTGGATTAATCATATGAACGCCATTGGAGACCACAATTCTCCGAGTACATGGTCTATATACATTTATAATATTGCTCCAGAAGTGGAAGAGTTAACTTTGTGGCAGCTGTTTGGTCCATATGGTGCTATTGTGTCTGTTAAGATAATCAAAGATCATTCTACTAATAAGAGTAAAGGATTTGGGTTTGTAACTATGAGAAATTATGACCAAGCAGCGATGGCAATACAAGCATTGAATGGGTATGTTCTTCATGGCCAACCTCTCTCGGTTAGTTTCAAAACCCAGAAGAGATAATGCTTATGTGAAAGACTTAATAAACTTTACAATATCAATACAGTAATAAATAGACAAAAACAATACCTAATTGATTGGCATTATGAAATATTGCATAAATAGTCTTGATTTCTGAATTTTGTGTACACGCCCTAACCATATGTGCAGTCAGTTGACTCTTGTTAAAAATATTATATTACTTTGAGCTATCGACATTGTTAAGTTTGTTTATGAATAATAATTTATTCGGTTTGCTCGTTAAATGTTTCAAGTTTAGTAGAAGTTTAAGATTGTATTGAATATGATTGTTGTTTGGAAGTTCAACATCAGTTGTGAGCTGTAATGCTTTCATTATTTTAATCTTATTATTTAAGTATAATAAAACCATTTTAAAGAAAGTGCTTTTACAAGATCTAACTAATTGATAAGCCACATTGAGATGTTTAATCAGCTACTAGTTTTAGTTGTACACTTTTTATAACATGATGTCTATTTAGGTAGTGAAAACGAAATCTAGATTATATCATATTTATACATTTAGTATAAAATTTGCTGAATTAAAGTTCATTTTCACAATTTTAAATTGTATTTTGATTTTGTTATTACCTTTTCCTGTTTTCAGCTAATACTTACTGCTTATAGAACATCATAGTATAATTAATTCAGGTGAATACTATTTCACGTAGCAGTCCATAATTATTGTTTCATGTTACCATCTCTGTAAGTATCATGTACCTATGTAATTAGATTTCCATATTATTAAGTTAAACTTAATGTTTCTATGGCAACATCAGGAAGTACACAGTTATGTGATCCAAAACTATGTATGGATAATTTAACTAAATAATGAGAACAAAAAATTGATAATTAGAATTGAACTAAGTTGTATAAAGAATGAGAAAATGTCAATCCATTTAATTGGTTCATTTAAAACTTGCCTAGTTCTTATTGCCTAACATGTTGGGCCACCTGGGTGTGAACTATTGCAACATCTTGGCATTCTTCTCAAAAGATGGCGCTATTCATCGTTGTGTAATTGCATGATAGTAGGTAATTGTAATTAGCCATAATGTGTGTATGTCGTATTTCAATGTCCTCCAAAAGGTTATGCAGAAAGGTCAATAACCCGAGTTTCACCTCGTAAGATGCAGTATGAAATCGTTATATTTTTTTGACCCTGGAAGAATATTTAAAAGTATCAACCTGTTTCTCAATGGGGTCATAAGTATAATAATCATGTTGTAGGACTTTGTAATTTAAATACGTAGAGTACTATTTAATATGAATCCCCTCGCCTTTCAGGCTTAACAAACGCAGCTAAACAAATAAAAAATAAAAATATTAAACCAAAAAGAAAATTGGTGATGAATGTGGATTCGGCCGATATTGTAATTAGCACAATAACGGTCAAGGCCAATGGAATAATGGCCAAGAACGTTGTTCCATATTTCAGGAGGCTCTGATGGACAACTGGGGCACAGTCCTGAAGCAGGAGCAGTTCTTCTCGTCGTAACATATATTTTAAAGATGTCCTGGATTCCTGAAACCGTTTCCACCGGTAAATTCGACCTTTCTCTTATTCCATTGTTTTTATTCTTGAAAACATTTTTTAGAAATGTTTAAAATTAATAATATAAAAAAAGAAAGATGAAAATAGATGATTTTTAAAAGCAAAAACAAAACATGGTTAGTTACGCTGATTAAAGTACCTAGTATTTTTTTTTACAATTTTAACTACAAAAGTCATCCTGTCCTGTGCTTGAAAGGTATATAAAAAAAGAATTACATACGAAAGTTGTGAAACCTAGACACGATTTACCTACTATAGCTAGCGATAATGTTATAAAAACATTTTGTTTGTCTCAATAATTTCTACGGTCCCTATTTCGCGACCCAGTGGCCTGCCTGAAAAAACGCAGTCAATCCAACGTTGAAAAAATAATCTGACGACGCAGTAAGAACAGTGCTGTTGTACATACCAATACTTAACGGTTTAATTAAAGGCTTTAATTAGTGTTACATGTTATACCTACTATCAAAGAATCTAATCTGAATGAGGACTCAACTGCCGAGCCGGTAGTCGACTCCACTGCTGTGCTATGCATACTCTGTAGTACTAAAGCGTTCATTTTCTATAAAATATAGTAGATCAAATATAAGATTATTCAATGGTCTGTTGCATTATCAGTACTAATGGTTCAAGGTTTATTCATAAATACTTGATTATAGCACATTATAGTTCGAAGCGTACAAAGTGTTATAATACGATAAGTGTAATTTGATCTTGCAAAAAGTATGTGGTTTAGCGCCATCTATTGACAGATTTTCAAAATATAGCACTATTAGATTTTCGATGTCTTCTAACATCAAATTATTTTTTTCAATCTTTAGTTATAATTTAAAAATGTAGGTAAGAAAAATCAGCAGCCGATGAGCAAAACTCTGTATAAATATTTAAAAATATTTTGACATTTGCTGTATTTTCAAAGCTAGGAAGGCGCATGCTCTGGAAACCATGAATCGATATAAAAGTAGCTATAACTGTGTTAGGTGCCGGAGGTCACGCAATCTCTGATTTGTTTATAGTTTTGTTTGAGAATAGATCTTATAATTTTTAATAGTTGAAGTAGGACAAAGTTTCACAGTGCGTTCGTTTGCCGGGGATACGGCCGTGGCGGACGGAGAGGGTTCCGTGGTGGCGGGGGGCGTCGGCCTCGCCGTGAGTAGCAAGGTAAGGGAAATGCTTACTCCAAATCCATGTTTTCAGTTATCAGGATTAGTTATTAACGCCACTTATGCGTGAAAAGTGTACATACAATGTGTGTACCCTAGAAATCAACATCACCTAGGTAAACCGCACCTGCCAATGGTGGTTGACGCGTTCTCGTGGTGTTTTCAATTTACATAATTATTAAAGCCAAAAATGTGTAGCAACTTCATGAAATGCTGTGAATAGATGTAATAGAGAGCTCATAATCACAGCTTGGCAAAACTTAAAATTAAGTTTTTTTTTTGCTGTCGCAACTACCTACCTGCAATACGGGCGGATTTATTGAAAGAATTTCCTACATGAACAAAATGTTAAAGGTAGATAATTATACTATACCTACTTCAACTATTAATAGAGATTATAATTATAACATCACTTAACTTTCTTTATTTTTTTATTGTGGAGAGCAGCAGCATATTCCTATGCAAAATACCCGCATTGATATCGATCGTTAGAAAGGCCAATTTATAAAGTCAGTGCGACACAAATTAAATGTTTATAAGTCGGACATTAATGGCTGCATGCAAGGGTAATGCTCCTTCATCTGTGTTTTTCGCATTTTTTCTTGAGAGTTTGGTGTGCGGAATTCGGTGCGTACTCCAAAATCCTAATTTTTGGAGACTCCATCGCAGTTCACAGATATACCTGCCTAATTTAGGTATCCGCTTGACAATACGCAACAGGACAATACGATGACTTAAAATTTGCAAGGCCAGTAACTAAGGTTCCCATAACTTGTCTCTCTATAGGTGTACCCAAGCCCGGGGGCGGCGCGCGGCGTGTGGGCGCTGCCGCAGCCGCCCCCCTGCACGATGGCGGCGGAGGAGGCGCTGCCGCCCTGCTCGCCCATGTCGCCAGACGCGCCGACCGCGCCGCCGCGTACCATCACCAGCTACAACCAACATTCTGACCTACATCAACTTATATTTGAAGCTGTCCGATCTGGGTTAGACATACACCATCTTGAGTTTTTTATTGAGTGTAGCTTCCTGTAGTGTAAAGTGGACTTTATCGTTCCAAGAATATCATATTAGTCACGTTCCCATAGGGAGCAACATGGTGGGATTGCATCCTAAGTTAAGAATACGTCTCTAACGATGTCAGATTAGGTAAAGAATACTAGAACGAAAACTGAAAACGAAATTATATTTTTAGCGAAGTATCAGAAATCGAGCGCCTAGTAGAAAAACTTGGTGTAGAAGTGTTGAGCGCCCGAGACCAGCATGGCTACACGCCTGCACACTGGGCTGCACTGGACGGCAGCGTCGCCGTCATGCGCTACCTCGTCGAACGAGGAGCGCCCATAGATCTGTCCTGCTTAGGCACCCAGGTAATTATTAAAAGACTCATAGCAACTAACAGAAAGCTGCTGTTATATTGCTGTTGCAAAATTGTTACAACGATCCTGGTATCTAGCTGTTAGTTAGGCAACATTAGTTAGGTAGATACAAACGAGCAATACGCTAGATACTAGGTAGTAATTACTTGTCTGTTTTGACTTGTTCACCTTCTGTTTTCACTTGTTCACTAGGGCCCCCGGCCAATCCACTGGGCTTGCCGCAAGGGCCATGCATCCGTTGTTCAAGTGCTGTTACAGTCTGGGGTTGCTGTTAATGCTGCTGACTTTAAAGGTACCTAAGTGCCTACCATCTCATCTGTATAAAATATAATTACCTGCTGGAGACTGGCTGTTCAGTACAGTACTTAATGCGAGTGTTTTCCTATAGGTTTGACTCCACTAATGACGGCCTGCATGTATGGCAAGACGGCAACTGCTGCGTATCTCCTGGGCATGGGGGCAGCGACCAGGCTCTCAGACATTAACGGAGATACTGCTCTCCACTGGGCTGCGTATAAGGGCCATGCGGATCTAGTACGCCTGTTAATTTACTCAGGTGTCCCTTTACATTGCACTGACAACTTCGGATCCACACCGTTACATTTGGCGTGTCTATCGGGCAACTTGACATGTGTGAGACTGCTATGTGAGAAGGTATGAAGTTTTAATTTTACTATAAATTGGTATTATCCCTAAGCATAGGTCAAAATTTCATACAATTGGAATTTTATTTTAGGTCAAAGCTGAGTTGGAACCCCGTGACAAAAATGGGAAGACGCCACTGATGCTGGCACAAAGTCACCGACATTTAGAAGTCGTGAAACTGTTACAAAAGGAGATGAAACGCAAATCGCACTGGATGCCGCCGCTATCTGAGTTGTGGGCCCTGTTGTTCGGTGGCGCTGGGGACTCCAAGGGTCCCCTACTCTTTTTCTTGGTATCAGTTCTTCTTTGGGGGTATCCCATGTATGTGATTAGATGTATACCACTGACTTGGAACACGCTACGTCTATCACATTACTGCTTTCTTTATTGGAATGCGATCATGTGGCTCAGCTGGGTCATCGCTAATAGGAGAGATCCAGGCTACATTCCACAAAATTCGGAGACGTATTACAGAGCCATTAGGCAGATCCCGTATTATGACAAATGGAAGAAAAGGAACGTGATTCTGTCACGATTGTGCCATACTTGCCGATGTTTGAGACCGCTAAGGTAGGTGCCTTAAGTACCTGTACTTTTAATTCAACGGTGCTTCAAAGTACCTATTTCATTTGCCGCCCTTATCAAAATGTTACAAAGACTCAGCCGAAGCTATGAAAGTTAAATACAATTTCTGTAGAACTAGCTTAGAACTATCACCCATATTAAATTCGCTCTTTGAACTTAATAGATAATTTTCACGTAAACTCTATTTGGGCAGTTATTGTTATATTTCTTACAGCAATTGCAGGTTTCAGTTACAGTTTCAATTTATGCTGCAATCCGTCGCGCCTTTAGTGGCGAATGACAACTGTTGCGAAACAATTGGCTGCGACTTATCTTTACTCTTGCTTGACTGTTTCAGTACTTAGTTAACTAGTTTATTTATCCGTTAACCTTGTAGGTTTGGTCGGAATGGAGTTATATTTCCGACATACCTACCTACTTACGCAAGTAAAATGAACTCCCTAATGATTACTTACTTAATTACCTAGGTAACACTTTAAATCAATTTTCTATCGGCTTTTGTTTGTGGATATAAACGTCGTCATTAAAATTCGATATATGCTAGATACTTATTTTTAATAATACGAGTATAATACAGTAGAACCTCGATTATCCGAACCCTCAATTATCCGAACGCTGACCTTTTGTTTATCCGAACACTCAATAATCCCAACATTGGCGAGAATTTGTTGCTGAAAACGCGGTGCAACTTGCAGCTGTTCGTCAATAAAAAAATAACTATTTTATAAGAAAATCATTTGACTTTTTTTAGGTGTTTTATATTTCAATGTTAATATGTATGTCAAATTTTAATAATTATTATTTATTTTTTATAATTTTTTATTTTTATTAGTTTATAGGTGTACAGGTGTTGTTTTTGTTTGATCTTGTTCCAAAAACACACATTTCGATTATCCGAACTAGTCTCGGTCCCTATTAGTTCGGATAATCGAGGTTCTACTGTACCTAACTTCTACCTACATAGCAACTTTATCTTAAAATAAGTATGTAGGTACTTGCCTTTTACCTTTAGGCGCGAAACACACGGCGGGGCGGGCTGGGTCAGTGAATTTGACCGCGAACGATAGTGCAAAGGGAATCCTATATTACCAACGCACATGAGGTCAAAAAGACCGCGCCGCCTCGGTGGCCGTAATAATTCAATGGTATAGTTTTTAATTAAACTTCACTCTTACATGGTACTGAAACTTAACGCAACTGACCAAAAGTGGGTTTAGGTGTACACGTTCTTACATAAGGGGTATTATACAGTTCCCTGTCACTTAGGGAAATCACATTTAATCCCTTACATGTCCAGGGCTAAACACTGCCGTATCTGCAAGCGCTGCGTAGCCTACTTCGACCACCACTGCCCATTCATCTACAACTGCGTGGGAGTTCGCAACAGGATGTGGTTCTTTCTGTTCGTGATGAGTGTGGCGATCAACTGCACCCTGTCCATATACTTTGCGTGCTACTGCCTGCTGCTCGAAGGCTTCGGGCTGCTGTATGTTCTGGGACTACTGGAAGCTATCACCTTTTGTGCCTTGGGGTGGATCCTTACTTGTACTTCCGTAAGCATAATTTGTATTTTTTCTGGTTAACCACTAGATAGATATAACTGCCTCGTTGACCTAATGGTTATAAGCCCTTCTGCTACGCTAGAGGTCTTGGGTTCCATTCCTAGGTCGAGCAAAAAGTGCGATTGAGTTTTTCTATGAAATTCTCAGTAGCAGCTCGGAGTTTGGATTTGTGCCCGGTTAATGGCAATAGGCTCGCCCCTATTACATGGGACCTAAAAACATACAGGCGAACTGTGAGTGTACATTGGTAGGTACGCCTCTGCCTAACCCTTCGGGGAATATAGGCGTTACGGTATGTATGTATCTGTACGTACTTAATTAAATACAAAATGATTTCCCAATTTTTAAACCCTTTAAAACACGGTTATTATTGTTGCATCGTCAAAACGTCATCGTTCACTTATTAAGGTCGTTGCCAATCATTTTTGATGATGTGAAATATTTTCGTTTACGTACGAATTTCGAAACAGGAAAATGAACTACGTACTTAGTAATTAGACACCTACGACAAGAATGCTGATATAGCCTAATATTTCGTTCTATTTCAGATACTGCACGCCTGCATGAATTTGACTACAAATGAAATGTTTAATTACAAAAGATATCCCTACTTGAGAGATAAACGAGGCCGTTACCAAAACCCATTTTCCCGAGGACCCATAATGAACTTGATAGAATTCTTCGTGTGTTTGCCCGACAAGTGCGATGAACAAGACATCTTTCACGAAGAGAACATATGATGCGAGGCGCAATGACGCAACGACTTTACTAGAAGAAAGTCGCAAAATATTATGAAACAAAAAAACTCATTATTATGAACTATTGTTGCTTGCCTACCTAAATACACTAGCTTAGATTCAAATAATAACAGTCTACACCTAGGTTTCATTTTTACTTTTAAATGTACCTATACACGAATGACTTTTTGATAAATGCAAAGACGAAATAATAGCTTCTAAATTACCTAAAAAAAAACAAGCTAGCCCAATTTTGTCATTAGAAAGTTACTAAATCCAAGTTGAAATACCACATCACCGCTCACGTTCTACATATAAGTTTAAGACCGGGTATGTGGGCTACGAGTACACTAAGCCACATGGGCCTACACACCTTTTCTCACCGATATCTAGTCGTGCATTCCACCTCTATTTATTATTGTTGATTGGAGATGTATATATTTATTTATCGAAAAGATGCCTTTATTTAATATACTATATTACTCACGATGTTGTTTTTTTTATTTTACAATCATAGATCTATGTACCTATCGATCTATGTACATAGCGAGATACGCGCACGGGAAGTAGGTTATCTTTCTGGCGAGTCTGGGTTGGGGCACAGATTAAATAAGTACAGATACTTCACTCAGTAGAAAATTTCCAATACCTACTGCTATAATAGCCTACTCCGTCGCGTCAACTCGCGTCAGCAACCACTGCAAAGTAAAATGTGCCTAAATGCTCAAGCGTAGGTACAGTTGTGATCGCTTCGCACCGCGCGATCCCACAACAATCGTAGGGCCGCCTCCTCGATAAAATTAAAGTAACATAACTTTTTGTGTCTATGTTAATGAGAACTGTATATAATGTAATATGTTCTGACTTATATGTGGCAGTTTAAAATTGTATCGTAAATGTTTATAAAATATTTTTACCCATCTACAGCACATAAGGCACCAGACGGCATCGTAGGTAACGAATAGAACTATTAAAATGTAATAACGTGCGTGCGCTTCGTTTGCAAAAACCGCACTGAATTTGGTTCGCAAACGGCCCGAGACCGCTCGGCCGGGCGGTAGGCAATTATAGCGCGTAAGTACATAGAGTGACGGAGGCCTGGTTGGGGTTTTAAATAAAAGTGGTATTATTTTGTGCTACAGTAATTTAATAATTATTATTATCAAACAATCATTTAGAACAAAAACAATATTAAGTAAGTATTTGAGTAAGCTTCATGACGTGAAAAGTAATTTTAATGAAATGACATTTATTGAAACATTCATGTTTGCATAATAATGAAAATTAAAATAATAAATTCAAACATACTCTCTCTAAATTAATATTACCTACAATTGTTCACTTTCCACTTACATACAGGATAATTTGTTACCCTTCTAATTATCACAATTCTCTTACACATCAGTCAATAAAATACACGTTGTAATAGCACATACGTATATGAGTAGATAAATAACTTTCATCACATTAAAATCAGTAGCGCATGAGCGAGCTAGGATTCAGGCCAGCTGATCCAACATTCTATTTATCTTCTAATATAAATATTATGCTATGCAGTAATGTTCGTAACGTGGTGGAATCGTTAAAAAACATTCAAGTTTCGTGAAATATTACGTTATTTACAGAATAATGCATATAAATCTATAACTATAACCATCTGACCTGTACTTCTGTATCTGCTTTTACAACATGATGAAATGAATATCTTAAGATCTTATATACCACATATTTTCTTCATACGTAAAGTTCATTAGCATTTATAAAATATTACCAATTTACTGGGACTTTAATAACTTAAAGTTTGTACTTAATTACAAAATGCAAAAGACTAGTTAACTGCGTAATCAATTATATAAAAATAAAACAACAATATGTGGTTTATAATACTGATGTGTTACCTCTATCAAATTATTTCTATTACATAGAATAACTTGTTCTTACATCCATAAACTTTTAAAACGGTTAAAAGTATGTTTATTATTTTCCAAAATCATTTTAAAATAAATATTTTAATATTTAGGGTGATCCTAAATGATGTGAATTTATGGCGAATTATAATTAGGTTTATTTGTAATATAATGGTGAGACCTATGAAAAGACCTATGGGTGTTTTACATAAGCTGCTGAACGACAATAATAATGAAGTAGCGTGGAACAGTGGATAGTTCGACCTCGCGCCCCTTTTGGAAGCACTTAAGGAAGTAACGCTACAACATATCATTAGCTGCTTAATATTCAATAGCAAACCTGTGTTTGACCTATCGGTCGCAGTGCATCTGATAATACAACGTATGCTTCACGAGTACTTCTATAATGTGTATCTCTATTTTATAAATAGATTTAATCTCTAAATATCTAGTTAATAAAATATTTCGATTTTTTCGAAAACATGCACTTATTTAATCATCCTTGGGATTGATTCTAATAGCAGCAGCAATTTCTTCTTTGGATTGATTTTTGTCTCCCCAACCCCACAGGTGATGCGAGCCGTCGCCCGTGCGCTTCACCCTGTTCTGGACGATATCGTCAGAGACAGTTTTCATGTCGTAAGCCCAACCAAGTTTAGCAAAGAAATTAATGAAGGTGGTGGTGAAGTTCAGTTTGTTGTTACCCAACTCAGCAGTTTTGTAATCCCAGGGGAAGGTATGGTGGTAGTTGTGGAACCCTTCGCCGAGAGCGAACATGGCGACCGACATGTTCTCCGAAGGCTTGATGCTCTTGTCATAAGGCTTGTCTCCCCACTTGTGAGCAGCGGAGTTGACGAGCCACGTGACGTTCAGGATGAATGCGTAACGGAACATGGCCGCCACAAAGAATGCATTAGTCCAAGTTTCACCCCAGAGGTATACCGGAATCACCGACGGCATAACGAAGCAAGCCAAGGGCATCAAGATCAGATAATATCTAGAACAAATATAAATAGGTTAATAATGTTGACTTAGTCTAGCAACAAGGGAAAAAGAACATCTTTACTAAGCAAAATTGTAATTCGACCTCTGCAACCATAGATGCAGTAGAAAGATTACTCTATTATCGAATTCTACTTACAAAGTGTAACAACCGCATTTTTTGGGGGTAATTTACAATATATTCAGGATATTAGAGGTCATGTAAAATACTAAGTATATTTAGGGAGAGGCTAGGCAGATGATGAATATTTATCATACATTCATAATATCCATGTATTTTATCTAATTCATCCAAGTTCTATCAAAGAAATAACATCCTCCTAGTTAGATAACCTTGATCTTTGAACTTGCGCTCTAAAAAAATACGTAACTGTGCAAACACACATTTTTCCACAGAAAATAAGCTTGACTCGATCTTTGAACTTGAACTCTAAAATAAGTCATCAAATATGCGTAACGTGTTGGTGTAACAAAATTTGAATTATTCCATAAAGATATGCAATAATTGCTGTGATAATTTGACGAAGCAAGATATTCATAACTTATTGAAATAAATACTCACTTTTTCTGGAATCTGAGAATGGGGTCGGAGAGTAAGTCGCTCATATCGAGTCCTTTGCCCTTTTCCTTAAGGTCGGGATGTTTCCTGACGAGCAGCCAGCCAATGTGAGAGAAGAAGAAGCCACGGGTCGCGTTGTGAGGATCAGCATCGGTTTCAGAGTACTTGTGATGCATGCGGTGGTCGCGAGCCCAGTCCATAGCAGCATCCTTGAAAACAATGAAAAATATGTTATTTATTTCATATGTTACAGGTGTATTACATGGAATTCACTGGAGAAAAGTGGGTGTACTATACCCAATACCCATCTATGAATCATGAATTTTTGCTAAGTATTTGTTAACAACTCTATAACATGTTTCTAAACTAAAAAAACCCATGTATATAAGTAATTTTAGCCGTTTGTGATATTTTTTTCTACTTTATCTTTTCATAAAAGTTTGCAATTACAAATGAAAATTGGTTTATTCTTCTTTTAAAAAACTTTGCTTCCCACTAGGTATTATTATTATTATCTCATCTAACAGGACCCTGGACAAACAACTGAAGGCCATAAAAATATTTCCCAGCAGGAATCAAACCCGTGCTGCATATCATAGTAGCCGTCTGATCAGGAACTAACCAAATATGTGGGCAAAAAGAAATATTAATGGTAAAATAAATTGCAACCTCAAACAAAAACTTTAGTTAGGTTCATAAGGAAAAAGGACCCAAAAAATATGTTAGCAATAATTTGTCATACATGACAACTGTAATCATCTCAAAAGCCCATTTGCCATTTCTATACTGGTTCCAAGGAAAATTAAATTTAGTTAACAAGGAAAATTAATTACAATCAATATCTGACTACTCCCTTACATAATTACAAACTAATTATTATTCATTGTACCCACACAATTAAAAAATATTTTAGTAAGTTATTAGGTTCATGAATTATTAATAAGTAATAATAAATATTCATTCATAACTAAAACAATCAGAATTATGAATGAAATTAAATCTGCTGTGACTCTGAACTATAGTGTTAGTACAAAAAAAAAATCATAAAGCTAAAACTACTTTACAATAATATAATCAGCAAAATGCTAAATACATATTACTCAAAACCTACTGACTACTATGATGTGACTATATTATTACCTATATAATATTGCAATTATTTTAGCAAGAAAACTCATGGTAATAATGTAGTGTCAATTCTCATTATATGACACCACTACACTATGTTATGATGACTCAGATATTTAGTACTATCATCATCTTCAATATAAGCTATGTAGTATGCATAGTGCGCAACATATAATTATTTTTGCATGACTTAAGTCTGCATACAAAAACACACTCAAGTTACAATCATTCAAATTTTATAAAATTGCATTTTGTTAAAATCTTTTGCTGATAAGAAGAAAGTTATTCTTTCAAGATATAAGTGTAACCAATAACAATAAAATGTTTATAAACTGTGCACAGGAAGCCGTAACTTACTGCAATGTTATAAAAATCTTTTTCATATAAAAATTTCTTTTGCTATTGTGGTGCTATCCAGTATTGATATGGACATAATAATATCATGTAAAACTACTTTGTTTTCTTCCTGTAAAAATTATACAATAGTATCTTACCTGGAAGGCAATGGTGTTAAAGATGATCAGGATAACTTTCAGTGGCCATTTAGCTTTGTAGGACTTGTGGGCCCATAGACGATGTGCTCCAGCCGTGATACCCAGCCCAGACATCACATACAAGATATAGGCTGAAAACATACACCACTCATTACTAATAATACTTAGTTATGGTAATAAATGCACCATTCAATTAAATTGATTATCTAATTTTAATTAACTACTTAGTTTACAATCTTTTTACTGCTGTTTCAACTAAGCTTTATTGGGTATGCCTTAAGGGGGTAGTAGGTACATATTTAGCATCAAAACTCACCAAATACGTCTGTTTGCCATTTAGCAGAGAAGAGGAACAAATAGCCGCCGTAAAGAGCTGCCAAGTGAAGATATGCAAACAGTAAGATGTTCCTCCATACATATTGCCTCGGCCTGTTGTCTGCTTTCTGCACTGGAAGGGTGGCGAGGGCCAGGTCTGGTGTCGCTGCGTCACTCTCGAAGAGAACTCCGTTCACATCTTCCGAGATATTCGGAGCCATCTTATTTTAGTAGTGAACTTCTGTACACTGAAAACAAACGGAATAAATTAATAATTCTAAAACACTAAACAGTATTCAAACAAAAAGATTACTTAGAATGAGGGTCCTAATGCATTGACATAACAATTGGTTTTGTATGATTTAATTACGAATCCAGATTAGAGGTACTTAGAAAGCTAGCCACTGTTATTAAAATAAATTTTAAAAATAAGTTCACATTCTAATCAACTCATAAAATACCGGGAATGTTATGTAAACTCAAGGTTTTTTTTCACCTACCGATCTCAGGTAACGAATAGTAACGCTAACGATTAGCCTAAATGCGCGATACGTATCACGCGACATATATTTTTTAACTATGCGGTTTTTTTTTCAGCTGTTTGACGTTTCACGAATAAGGATGTGCAGATACAGTTAAAGTGTTCCGATTGTCGAGAAATACCATGATCGAAATACAGTATACTCAGTTTTTTATTAGTTGTAGTTTCCTCAACCTATTTTGTTAGACTATGACAGACACCTGATGAGGGTAACACTGAAAACAACTTAATAATAATTAGGATTTGCACGATTTTGCAAAGAGAGGTAGGTAGATCCCAAAAACTATGTAAAACATCTAGAAACGACGACGACAAAATGATCGTCTACTTCACTTGTGAACGAATTCTCGAATGTAGGTAGGTAGGTACCTACTACACCGTAGTCTTGTGCCTGCTCGGTCATTTTTAAGATCGCTCCGTACTAGTTCATTTCGGACAGTGAACTAGTTCATTCTATTAGTTCTAATAGCTCTAATCGGTCTTCGCTCTCGGTAAGCATTACAATACAATAGAGAGCATAGCGCGGATCACTCACAGACAGAGCAAATACGCATTCCAAAGACATTATTATACATAAACCACTACGTATAAATAAAAAATAATATAAACGCAACATCTATAATTATTTATCTCTAATTGTTAGTTTTAAAACTATTAACAGGCACGAAGGTTAGGCTAGGTATTAGGTAATAAGCGTCCCATATCCAAAACATTCCAAATTATAAAAGCGTCCAAGATCGCAAACAGTTTTAGAAGAGTTATAAACAGCAAGCAAAACACTACAAAAACTTAATACTACGATCAAAAATGCGCGCCAAAAACATCGGTTGTTTGGTATTGCACTACCTAGTACTAGTATAGTAAGCACGGGTCGCACATATTTTGCGAACGCAGCTCGTCTCCCGTGTTGGGGCGATAAGCTAAAATAGACACTAAGGCATTGAAATAACGCGCATCTCATCACATTCTTGCGAATTCGGTCGGTCGGGTTCGGAAAGCATCGTCAGTCGTCGGCTATTCTCTCTCGTTCTCATTCATTCACAGACATCGAATGAAAACGTATAACGTTTCTGATTCATTTTCTCGTTCGGGAAATGTACGAGTTCGAAAAGAGCTATTAGACCTATTAGACCGGTTGCAAGCCAGCGTTCGGAAACGTTTCTTTTAGTACAGTGCCAAGATACGGCTCCTATTCGTTCATCGTTCATGAACTACACAAGACTACTACACCGCATAAAAGTCGTTGCTTAGTAGGTAGGTACCAAAATATTTCTGCACCATGTGGTGTAGTCGTAAATTCGCTTCGTTTAATTGAATATGTACTAACAATAGTACCAATAATTTCCTAGGTACTACCAATAATCTTCATGCTGTGCCAATATTAAAAAGCGTAGCAATGCACTTTTGGCTACAGGTAGAGTACCTGTGTAATCTTACTTGGCTATCGGTAGAGTAGCTAACTACTATAATTATTATTTTAGAGTTAGTAAAAAATTAAACCGTTTTATCGATATCACAGTTTTTCACAAGTCTAATCACTAGCACCTAGCACTATATCTTTCTAAGTAAAAAGAAAGACCTTTTCGACCTTCAAAATGTAATGCACTAAATGTTATTCACCTATCAGGTGAGACGCCGTGAGAGAGGGTTAACCCACTTTGCTGAAGTGCAAGATAGACAACACCGTAATAACACAACTGACTACAAAAACTTAAAAGCGTTAAATTGAAATATAAATAAAAATATTTAAATTGAAACTTACCAATAAATAAATAAATGAAGGTAGGTCCTCTGTTTTAATCAATCCTTAAAATTTTGAAAGTAGTAATTACACTGTTAGCGGAATGGTAAACCATGTACAACTGAAAATCCTTTTCGTTGAGAGCGTTATATATAATCTGATAATGTTTAATCGTAACAACAATAATATTAGCAACAAATAGGCCGGCCGGTGCAATCAATAAGTTCACGTGTTGGACTGTGGACCTACTCACTAACACGGGAGCACGCTCGTGGCGGTCGTTTCGGACTGAGTGAGAGGAGCGCTATGGTAGGCGAAACGAATGCGCGTGGATTGGATGGCAAAGTGGCGCGATGTCGACGACCACGTCACTGGCTCGTCACGTAGATGGCACGATGTACAGTTGTGATCAGGCGATATTTGGACGAACTTCGCAGAAAGCGGGAGTTCGAACTTTGGTAAGGCAAATAATATTAAGTCGCGTGTACCTACATAGATTAAAGTTAGTTCAAAGTTCTAGAGAGTGATGCGATGTGCGACGTGTACATTGCATCATTAAACCGAATGTTGTCACTAACTGGATCGGCTTTTAATAGATTGGTTATTATGCCTTATCATTTACTTAGTATGGTTTCCCAGGTTAGGCTATAGCATTATAATACATAGGTTATGTTAGGGACGTCACGTTGCGTGCAAGACACACTTAATGATGTTGTTACATGGTCAACTCTAGACCGGACCCCGTCAAATGAGGTGATTAGGGACGCAGGGGTGAATCGGGATAAAAAGTATTTTTACTTTGAACTAAAATAGTTTAGGGCCAACAAGGGTACTTAATCGTAAACTAGGTATATTATTTCAAAGTTAAAATCCCTTTCAAAATTTCGTCCTGTTTCGCCCCTGCTTCCCTATTCACCCCGTTTGACTGTACCTACGTGATACTATACGAGTATTATAATACTACCTAATATTTATTAGTATTATAATAGATTAGATAAATATGGCTTTGAAGTAAACTTCGTACTCATTCTTTGATCCCAGATTAAAGCTAGCGCAGGTGGGTAGAAAGTTGAGAATGTAATAAATCATTCTTATCTATAGTTTGGTACCCACCTGTTATTGCGGAGAATTCTTTAAGCAATAATACTTACTTACATTTGTTTTGATGAATCATTCGCAATGATTATGAGTTTATCATTTTTGTATTGTTTACTTATAATAAGTAGATAGCTGTTTAAGTAGGTACCTAGTTCAAAGGTCGATCAGTAGAGCGGCATATGATGACCAAGGTTCGATCCGATTCAGGTACTGTAGGTAGGACTTATTGAGTTTCCCGTTAGGAAACATATAGAGGAAAAAGGTACCTACCTATCTAACCTTTGTCGTAAATATAAAGGAAGGTAAAATTCTAAATGGAGAAAGTTACCCACAGTTAGAGGCCATCGCTAACTTACTTATCTGCCTGCCTTTCATATCATTTTACATCTTCAGTCCGGATAGGTTTGGTAACCTACCCTTAGCGTCACCGCACACGACCGATTTTTGGCAGATTTCTTTGTCGGCGAGAAGAAATCTGTCAAAAGTTGGTCCGATAATCGGTCGTGTGCGAAGACGCTTGGAACAAAACGCAAAGTGCCGGTTAGGCAGTCAGATTAGGTTTAAAAAACCTTTTTTTTTGCTTGAGCTGAGGCAGAGCAGATTTCGTGATGACTGAGGCAGTTCTACATTACCAGAAGCTTACTACCGAGATAGTAAGTATATTCATTTATAACGTCGATCAACTTGCGCTGCCAGCCAATCATTCAATCTAGACTAACTGACGAGTTTATTTGCGTAGGTACCTAACTACTAGCCCAAACTACCTATCAATCTATAAGCGGTTCCTAGTGAGAAATACGACAAGACATAACCATAGAGTTAGACCTACACGTAATAGGTACTTACCACAATTCACTACTGCTCAGATTTTAGGCTATACCTACCTAAGAGTTCATTTAATTTTAAATTCATGTCTTACTTAAATATTTGCTTTGATATTGTGCTCAATAATAGGGTTCAGAAAAAAAGACAACCGACTTCAAAAACTAAACAATTGAATAATAAAATTAGTTTTTAACCGACTTAAAAAAAAAGAGCAGGTTCTTTATTCGACTGTAAGTTGTTTTTTATGTTTGTTACGCGGTCATTCCACCAATTATGAATAGGTCTTGATGATTATTTTTTGTTTGGTAGGTCATACTTCAGAGGTGGTGCCATATAAATTTTGGAAATCGGTTAAATTGCTTGGAAAAAAAAAATAACTGAAAAATTATGTCATCCAAGTTTTTTTTTATATTATCATCACAGACTTTTCCAGCAATTATTGTTTGTAAGGAAAAATGAAAACACTATGTAATCCACAGCGTTTTTACCCGACTGCGCCAGAAGGAGGGTTATGTTTTTTTTTAGCTTGTTTATTAAAGTTGGTTTGATGCCGTACCTATTACGTCACCAATCTAGGAAAGTATAAGAATGGTCTCATTTTACTTATTTCGCGCGAAAAACTTCTTTTCCTATTCTATGTTGATAGGTAGTGTAAGTACTTACCCACATGTTCTAAGGTTTATGCCCTACCTACCTATAATCACTATAGGTAGATACGCGGTACGCCTAGAGCATACACCTACCTAACCGATTAATCTTTACTCAAATACTCAGGCCGTAAGTCCAGAGGTCGCACGTAATTCTTGACGTACCTACGTGGATCGCAATGATCGGCTAATTATGCGAGGCGAGAGGCAACAGGCGAGTATACGTATACCTCAACATAGTGATACGTGGACGAATACCTAGTCAGCGAAGGAAGACTCGTCATCTCTACATGCAACGATGAGCCATAATTACTTACGAGTGCTTTATTCAGGGTCGAACATTTTGAACCCATAAATTAAAGTGCTTGGCAAAAAGAAAAAAATAGGTACTATTGTCTTACGAGAAATACCTAACATCATAAACATTTTTTGCTATTAGGTACAACACATACATCACGCCTGTATGCCCCGAAGGGTTATGCAGAGGTGTAACAATGTAACACCAACAACAGTCCGCCGATATGTTTTAGGTTTCATGTAATAGTGGGCGAGCCTATTGCCATTAACCGGGCACAAATTCTAACTCCGAGCTGCTACTGAGAATTTCATAGAAAAACCCAATAACACTGGTCGACCTGGGAATCGAACCCAATAAATACCTCGCAGTAGTTGCGCTTAGGACCACTAGGCTAACGAGACAGTTACAACGATTGCTTTTATTAAGGCACTACATTTAGTGTAAGTAAAAACTAAAATACCTAGGTATTCAAGCTAGGTGATAAAGTTGTCACGATAAAAAACATTCTAGAATGAATTGTAAGGTGTGGGTAGTGTGGGAGTGGTTGTAAGTTAAGTAAAACTGGCACTACTGGCAGTCATTCTTATCTCTACTCAATTTAAAAATAAACTCGCAATAATTTATTTTGTATAAAATATATTTCATAACTTTTTATAAATCTACAAACTCTTGCAGAAGATCGGCCCTTCGGCCAATGCAGTTATATTCCTGTCGTTGGCAAAGTGCGGCTCGTCTGTAAGTGCTTATTCAAATAGAATAAAGGTGTTGTGGGCGTAATTATTCAAGAAAATATAATATTTAATGTCATACTGAAATAATTTATCATCATTACACAATTAATAAAAAAATGGCTTTTAAACATTATTATTAACGTAAAATCTATTTTAATCATAAAAAAATACATTATTAAAAGAACCAATTGTGATCACATATTCCTATTCTTTTACGCACCCGATCGCACTTAAGGCACTTTCAAATCCACGATTTGAACTTGAATATTTAACGGTAACATTTGCTGGATAATGCGAGGAGCGTTATCATATTTGAAAAATGTTATTCGTTGAGATAATTTATGTCATTTGAATCATCATAATCTTGAGAGAGTAAAACTTCGGGCCATTTCGCGGTGGCTGGCGGCAGCAGCGACGATGGACAGAGCAGTAGTTCTTGTATAGAGCCTAGGGTGTAGTTGCCAAGGCAGTTCAGAACCCATTCGTAGTTAACTGGCACGACACTCTGCTCCATAGCGAGGTCTGAAACAAACACAAATGGTTAGGTTATTTATCACCATTTGTAGTATACACAATAACACCTATATTATCACCTAATCCTTAATTTCTAGTCTAAATACCTACGTTTGTATAGTACGATTCAAACTTAATGGCGGCTCGGAAGTTAGCTGCGAGTGCTGGTTCGCGCAGGTTTATTCGAGTTAATAATAATTTAAGGTTCATTTAATGATTTCTAGATATGTATTTATGCTATAGAAGTAATTAAATGGAGCCTGAATTATTATTGACTTGAATAAACCGGCGCGAACCAGCACTCGCAGCTAACTTCCGAGCCGCCATTAAGTTTGAATCATACTATACGGCGGTTTTATGTCTTTGCTAATGACATTAACTTAAAGTGTGGGAAAATGAAGTAGAAGCTGCATGATAAAATCGTAAGCATATTTAATGTAAATCCTTATTTGCATTACGCAAATGCGGGTGAATTAGGATCCAAAATGAATTCTATTACAATTATACAATGCCCCCGTGACTGACTTGCAGAAATGGGTGCAGGCTCATCGTTCTGTCGGGAACCACGAGACGACTCCCGGCCACCGTAGACGCGGGTCTGTGGGCGGTGTGCAATGGGTAGCTCACCGTCCGTACGTTAGCTAACTAGCGACAGACCGTGCCGACGCCGACGGCGCGTTCGTGTTCCACGCGCGCCTCAAAGAGATGTCAGCAAACTTGGAAGGGGCCACTGAGGGCCGATGCCTGCCGGGGCTGCGGGTTGTTCGAAAGAGATACCGCGCCCCCGGAACGCAAAGGGCAGATGAAAGAACATAGACAGATTTTAGTCAGTAAAAGTCTGACACTCCCTCCCGCCCCGCCCAGGGCGGGGGAAGTTATTTGATGATTTCCCGTCTATAAAAAAAGGCTCATCATTCTGAACAATTGCGGTTTCAGTGCAGTGATGTGATATTTTATTATATGAAAGCAATGGAGTCGTAGAAAAATATCCAAGTCCTTTATCTATGAAGGTTAAAAAATAATTAGTTCCGATGCATAAGCATGAATCGATTGAGCAGTACATTGTACAGAAGTTGGATTGTTTTGTTACTATGTAGTTACTACAGACATTGTTTTTATTCTAGTTTTTAAACGTGTACGTATTTGGCACCAGCGTAACATTTTATTTATATGTGTTACTAATATAGCTCGTACTACGGTTTATATTCAGGTTTGATAAAAGAGTAAAGTTGTCAGAGTTCCACAAATTGTATACTTTTTTTTTTCTATTATAGATTTTCATACGAGGACGCGTAAGTATCATCAGGTTATTTTTAAGGATAAAAAATCATCAAATGGCTTTTTCTGTTCTGTGCGGAGTGTCAGACTTTTACTGACTAAAACGCGTTCCTGTTCCTCCTAATTTCCTTTGCGTTCCAAGGCCGCGGTGACTCTTTTAACAAATTCCGCAACATCTAATAACACTTTATCTAAAGTGGCTAAAGTACCTTTTTATATCAGAGTCGATGTAATCTGCACTATAATTTAATATAACAAATAGGAAATTAACTATGTCTGTCTGTATGTCACCTCAATATGGCTAAACCACTGAACCGATTTTAGTGACATCAGACAAACAGTTAGCTTATGACTTGGCTAAAGACAAATTTACACTTTTTAATCCACGACTTCCTCTGCATCTGCGATAACTGATATTCGCGCGGAGGAAGTCACGGACAAAAGTTAGTTTAAGATAACTAAAATATGGATAAGCTAAGTAAGCGCAGGTATTTGGATTCCTTTACTAAAACAATGTACCTATTACCGATACACGATTTTATTCAAATGAGAATTTCGAGGTAAGGTAGTAAACATGTACATATAAACTTCACGTTTCACGTGTTACGGTACATCTCATGCATGCATAGCCACGGCACGAGATACGAGAAAAAACGTCAAATTAAAGGTTAAACCCTGCTTATTTCAGGTAGACATACTAACCTACCTACAGCGTGTTCATGGCTATAATTAGAAAGATAATGTAAGTCCACGTGTAGGATTGTGTCATATTCTCATGGTACGTTGCGAAGAGCAGCTTTGTCGGCAAAATAAGGGGGTAGGGGGAGGGGATTTAAAATGTGATTAAAGACCTTGGACTTTTGCGCAACTGCTTAGCGTGCGCCCCTGCGTTTAATTTCAAGTCGGGCAGTAATATCAGTGGAATTTTCCATCAGAAAACTACTGTAGTATCTCATATTATTATGTGTTGTGATGGCCCAGTGGTTGAGGCGCCCGCCTCTCATAAACGAGGTTGTGGGGTCGCAACCGGGTACAGGTCAATGTGACTTTTTCTAATTTATATGTTCTTTCTAAGTTTCTCTTCTCTTAACCACTGTGTCAGTAAGATGTTGTTTAGCCTATATTTGTACAGATATAATAAATCACTTCGCTGTATAAATTGGCATTATGGCTCTGGGAAAATGCAACTACACACTTGTCTTCGAGGTATGTTTGACGAAAAAAGGATTAAAATGCGCACCAGTGTTCACTTATAATCAGTTTAATATCGTTCCTACAGTTTTACAGGCGAATCTGTAAACTCAGTGCGAGTGGGTGGATATTGTTCTCTTTATCTTTCTAAAAGAACTATGTGAGGTCAAGTTACACTATCTCTTTTCGACTCCGAATCTTTATTGAGAAAAGGACCCAAATTAGTTTGAAATTGCATGTCAACTGCAACATTCACCGCAATTATACTAATTTGCCCCAGCGCATCTCACGTAATAAAGAAAGCTGGCTTCATATAATTCTAGCTCTATTTACTTTCTACTCGGTGGTGTATAGGTTCTGTTTATGAACATTAAGATAAATAGACGGTCAGATATCAGATACAAAAATTAGGACGAAAGTGTTATAAATTAAATGAGTTTAAGCTTTCGCACTAGATTCGATGTGAATTATAGGAATCATGTTTTAGCAGCTCGGGTTTAGGAATTGTGCCCGGTTATTGGGAATAGGCTCGCCCCCTATTACATGGGGCCTAAACAAACCGGCAAACTGTGGCTGTACATTTTGTTTACCCTTCGGAGAATACATGCGTGATGGTATGTATGTTATATATGTTTAGTAATCCATAGATTTTTAAATATTTCTAATAGAGCGTTACACTAGCTACGACTACATATTTATTACGAATGATCCTTACATGTAAATCGATCCTCTTGCGTGTGCTCCGGTTCGGCCAGCAATAGGGCGGGTTGGGAGGAGCCTTCAGACACTCGTACGAGTTTAGGTTCCGCTACCACGCGGCCGCCAGCGGCCAACAGCATGTTCTAAATAAAACAAAGGGAACATTACAACATCAACATTTGTATTCGTATCATCATCATTTGCTTAGCCTTTTCCCAACTACGTTGGGGTCGGCTTTCAGTCTAACCGGATGCAGCTGAATACCAGTGTTTTACATGGAGCGACTGCCTATCTGACCTCCACAACCCAGTTACTGGGTAACACGATACCTCTTGGTTAGACCAGTTGTCAGACTGCTTGGCTTCTGACTATCCGTAACGACTGTCAAAGATCTACGAATGACAGCCGGGACCAACAGCTTTACGTGCTTTCCGAGACACGGGTGTGTCACACCATCAACTTCTAAACTCCTGGCTGCTACTGATAAATTCCTAATGGAAAAACCCAATAAAAAAATTTGCCCGATCCGGGAATCGAACCCAGGGCCCCACGCGCTTGCGACCACGAGACCAGTGGGGCAGATTTAATATTATATATTTGTATTCGTATCATTTTAGCTTTTTTAGACAAAATACTTAATAGATTTGCATTGGAGATTACCTACATATTTGTATTAGAATAGTGCTAGCCAATAATTAACAAACAAGTTACAACACAATAACAATATTGTTACTTAATTCCATTCTCGTGCAAGACTCACGTGTCTAAATAATAAACACACCATATCTACATATGTGTAGAAATGTAAATGTATTACTAATAATCTGCTGATATAAAGATTATTCGTCGGAAGTATGACTTGTATAATTTGTATATCCACCCCTATAAGTACTTGTGACAGGTTAAAGATCGTAAGTTCATAACTAACCAAGCCATATGGTCCATGCGTGATCAAACTCACGATAAGAAACAGCTAATACCTGATAATGTTATAATTAACTTTCATTCTCACGTTTACTTTGTAAAGGACAGTACGTTTCCAGTGAACAATGCAATGTTAAAACTGACCCTCGTATGATCTTATGCGCACACAATAGAGCACTTACTCATTTGTGCAGCCAAACTGCCATCGACATTTACGAGTCTATGTGAAACGAGCCAAATACCAACACACGGGCACCGTGTACGACGCGCGAAAGTTTAGGTTCAGTTTGATTGCACCTTTAGTCCGGTTATTTATAGGCTTGGCATTATAAACCTGCCACCTTGGGCCCTAAAAGACAATACTATGAATATTCAATGAAGGCCGAAAGTACAGGAGTGTGCTAAGGCTTATGCTGGAATCCGACCTTTGATCAGTAAGATTAGACCTATAATCGCTTCGCTTCATTCATAGATTATATTGCATAATAAAACATGAAAAACAACTACATACCTTTAAAGTTTCCACATCGAGTACGCTAAATGGCGGCATACAGTAAAACGTGATGCCCTCAAAGAGCTTTTGTTTCGCGATGCGAGAGCGTCTGGGTCCCGGCTCTCCTGTACTATCTAGAGCCTCGTACTTTTCCTACAAGAACCAAACAAATTAAATTTTAGAGTTGGAGACTGCCCTTAAATATAATTTGGCTGTAAATCTGATTATTAATTCAATAAAATTAAAAAAAAAAAAAAACGTAGTACTACCCCACTGCAGGGTAAAGGCCTGTTCTCATACAGAGAAGACACGAGCATTCGTCACCACACTTGCTCACGGCAGATTGGCGAATTCAGACTTATATTAACTGTAAGTCCAGGGTTTCCTTACGATATTTTTCATCATCGATGTCAGTGATATCCAAGATAACTTAGAAAGTATTTCCTAATTGAAAAATCCATTATCTAGGTAAGTCGACGGTTCAATGTATCTGTTTGTCAGGATTGTTTAATTTTAACGATATTGCATCACATTTTTCTATCACGCCATTTGATAGGTTACATAGTAAAGTACTTGTCTAGACTACTGATTTGGTGACAAATTTACTGTGAACCATGTTATCGAGTAATGTGCAATTGTGTACATAGGGCAATCTAACATCCATGATGTTTACGTTTCTTAGTATCGACGGCATCGCGCGACTTAGGTACGAAAGTCTCGTCACCCGTTATGTTATCGTATGTAGTTTGTCTAAGCGTAATTGCATATGACATACAGCAATTATATTGCAGTTTATCTTTCTCCGTGTGAGATGAGGTCTTGGCCCTGCAGTGGGGTGATAATAAGCTGACTCTTTAATCTCGTTACTTTGTGTACACACGATCGATGACTGGGCCTGTGCAAGATTTCCAACCTAAGGCACAATTGTCAATTGCAGATTTTTCGCTCACCCTACACATGGTTGTAGGAAGAATGCCACATGGGGATTTAATGGATGGGAGTCGGCTATAATCATTACTTTTTCCCCAGTCGAAGATATCCATTGAGATATTCTGTTTCATGTATTACTCATCAATAAGCAAGTAAAAATTAAAAATATAATGGAATACATTACCTCATTAACAATTTCTTTAGTCTGCAAACATTGTTTGACCCACTCAAATGACACAATCCACTTAGAAGATGCCAATGCGCACATGTACTTTACAGATCTGAAAAGGAAGATACAAGTTAATTGTGCTAAGTTTAAGTAGACAGAGCTCCATTCATGACTAATAATAGTATGTTAACGAGAATACGTAATGTTCAGAGAGCAAAGCACTGAACCTCAAGGAATAAGACTATTTCTGTACAATTATAAAGATTGCTTATCTCATGGAATCAAAGTGTTTTTGAGATTTCTGAGTAAAAGTAAAATGTAAAAATGCAAAAAGATGTCACCTTTGTGATTTATTTTCTTCATCAACACCTACGATCAAGTGCGTGATATCCCTTGTAAACTTATCCACATGCCTCCATTTGCGTTCATTACAGAGAGCTTTAACTTTCGCTATTTCACTGGATGTCAAGCATGAGGCAGCTAAGCAATACTTCTTGTTATTCAACCCTAGGTTTTTCGCAGTAAGCGGACGCACGCAGGGCGTGGTTGGCGTACTCTCAAATGCTTTACTCATAAATTCTCTTTCTTGAGTGGTCTTAGCAATCACTTCAGAAGTAGGACAAAGAGTCTGCTCGGGGTCATCATCATTTCTAATTTCAAAATTAAGTGATTTTCTAGCCACAGGCGTCGACTTATGCTTAATTTGATCTGCAAACTTGCTGATAGTAAGGGGTGTCTCTAGTGCTTGGTTCTGAATAGCAATGTCAATAACAGTCACATCTCTGATGCTTTTGTTAGACTCTGTAACTGTATCTGTTAAATTTATGATACTCTTTACAGTTGATGTGGATTTTCTTAATGAAGCGTTTTTTGTTTCACTTAAAGTTATTTGTGATAGGTTAGATGTACTGGCCCTTTTCAGTTTTGGGATAGACAAGTTCCTAGAAATAATAAAAACAACATTAAGTATCACCTAAATAACTTTGTCATTTAATTGTCACATTTAACTGTGATTACTTACTTTTGTGGTGTTTCTTCAACAACACTCTTATCATCATCATAATCTTGAGATATTTTTGTTTTATTTGTTTTTATTATGCCATCATTGCTATCCTGAGTAGAATTTAAATTATGACATAGTACTGGTGTTAAAAATTCTTCAACCTGCTGTGATATGAGAAATATTATTTTTATTATTAATTTATTTAAATATTATATAAAAAATTGGATAATTTTAGTATATGTTGTGATGAATTTGACAATTATTATACCCTGTTAGTGATTATGAGATAAAACAATCTTTAACACTAAGCAAAAAAGAACAGTTTTCTTTCATGATGCAGAAAAATATATAAACACAAGAAAACTCACTTGGCCAGTCTTCATTATTTCTGAATTTTCGTCTTCCTTTTCCATAATGGAGAACACATTTTCACTGTGTCTTTCATTAAAGTACTCATTTAAATTCGGTGTTATTTCCACATGCTGGCTTGCAATCTTTTGAATAGTCTGTGTTTTCTGCATTTGGGATGAAATTTTTGAATTTGTTGTTGGCTCTTTGCCATTTTTGCCACATCCTGCATCTTTTAAAATGGAAGCACTACTAACTTCTTGACTTTTTCTAATGTCTTCCATGTCTGCATCAATGCTGGCGAATACATGACCCATGATAGCATCATAGTGTATCTGTTCACTGTCAGGTTGTGGATATTTAACATTTTCATTTTCTCCAAGGTTCATTTTAGTTTTCTTATTTTTGGGTAACAATTCTTCATCATTGTCTCTATCACGTTTCTCTGCAAGTTTTTGTGTTCTGAATTTACTTTGAACTGTCCCTAATATTTCTGAAGGTGCATGATCCCTCAAGATATGAACATTTGCTTCCTTGACTGAGCCACTGTTAAATATATCTAAATCATTAAAATTATCTATATTTTCTGTCTGATCAATGATTTTGTTTGTGTTTTCTTCTTCAACTGGTGGAAGTTTAGTAGGAATGCTGTTGGGGTTTTCTTCTTTGTCCTGAACAAATTCACAGTCCATCATATTGGACAGCTCTTTTTCCACACTTTCAGTGATTTCAAATTGAGCAGTTCCTGTATCAGCTGAGGCTGTATTTTTCTTTCCAGATGTAGTTTTATCCATTTTGGTTTCTATTACTTGCAAATCATTATGTTCAATTATGTTGGCTACAGGTGTCTGTATATTCTTGCTTTTATTTATGTTAATAACTGGTCCTTGTTCATTATTTTCTATATTAATGTCTACATTTTGTGTGTTTACCTTTTTCACAGAGTCATTATTGTTATTATTTAAATGATCTGACTCTAAAGAAGTCTGTACTTCACGGTCAGTGTTAATTTTTACTTGGACATCACTTTTTTTCTTTATCACTATATTGGTTATTGTATTTCCTACCTTAATGGTAATTTCAATATCATCTGATTTTTCTGAAGCAACTGGTACAGAACTAGGTAGGTCAAAGTAGTCTGTCTTTTTTGGATTCAATGCACTTTTTTTTATAAATGGCATTTTTGCTATTGCTGGTTGATCTTGATTGACATGTTCAGAACATTTAATTTGTTTCTGCTCTCTGACATTGCTTTTGTTTTCTTCCAAATATTCATTTGGAATCAAGTTACTTTGTGGCTCTTGAACTTTTTTTTTTTCAGTGTGGGTCTCTGTCTCTTTTACACTACCCTCTTTTTCTATTGATTTCACAGTAGTGATTTGATTAGCATTATCAAATTGTTGGTCATTAATAGGTTCATTTGAGTCTAAATTAATTACATCATTGTCATTGTTTGTGTAGTCTGGAGTGTTTTCATCAATGTTGTATGCCTGTGGAGTAGCAGGCACAGGCATATTGATAGCAGGCTTGAGGTTCTGTGTTTTTTTAACCATTTCAATTGAAACATTCAGTTTGCTCCTATTTTTCTTGTTTAACTTACTAAATTCCTTCCTCATTTTTTTAACATTGTTCCAATTTTGTTTACTCTTTTGTGATTTCTTATCATTATCACCGCTTGACTCTCTAGAACTATGCATGTTGGAAGATTGTTCATTAACCTTGCCTGTGCTGTCATCATTTTTCAAATCCCTTTTCCTAGAGCTCCTGCGAGGATGATCTGAAGTATATTCAGTGTCTTCAACAAAAAATGGTTCTATATCCATAGGTCCCACAATATTTTCATTTCTTTTTGTTGTAACCACTGGGTCTGGCATTGGTTCTATTTTATCCCAATCATCCTGTGGTGGTGGGATATGAATCACTTTAGATGGAGGGCTTGCAATTTTCTTGGTATCAGTATGAATTAATATATTGCTAGCTGAAACCTCTAAGGGATTGGCAACTTGTTGTGTGTCTTGCGAGAATGTTTCAGAATTCTGAATAGGAGCTGAAAAATGATTTTGAGAGCTTGTTAACCAATCTTTCACATTTTTATCTGGGTCTTTTTCTGAATCAATTTCACCTGGTGTGTCAAGATTAAACTCATCCACTGAAATTTAATAATTCACCAATGAATAACAAATTCAAATAGCAGGAAGGTGAATACTGACAATGAAAATTACAGGAATAAGTAACAACTTACATTTGATGTTAAAAAATTTTTCAAATGCCTCACCAAGCACTTGAATATGGTCGGTCAGTGTTTGAAGCGGTATATTTAGCTTCAACGTCTTGCGCTCAAAGTGTGTAGCACAAGCAGGACATGTGCGACGACCCCGCCAGCAAGTATGACACAATGTGTGACCGCAAGCAGCAGTCGCGGGTGCTATGAAGTATTTACAACTAAAAAATGCAATGTATCATGTATTGGTGGTTCTTGTAAAAGTATGTTGTGACAAAACAATTTGGTATATTTAAACTTTTTGGAAGATGCAACTACAATCAATTATGTTATGTTCTAAAGTGCCGTTTTAAATGAATATATATATATATACCATCACGCCTGTATTCCCCGAAGGGTTAGGCAGAGGTGTACCAATGTACACCCACAGTTCGCCGGTATATTTTAGGTCTCATGTAATAGGGGGCGAGCCTATTGCCATTAACCGGGCACAAATCTAAACTCCGAGCTGCTACTGAGAATTTCATAGAAAAACCCAATAACACTTTTTGCTCGACCCGGGAATCGAACCCAGGACCTCTAGCGTAGCAGTCGCGCTCAGGACCACTAGGCCAACGAGGCAACGAGGCCGTTTTAAATGAAATAAATGAAAATATTCAAAATAAATGTTTGATGCCATACCATTCCAAACAAGTTACATGGTCGATTTGTTGAGACGTTAATTTAGATAATGTGGTCAAATCTAAATCTTTTAGGTTCATTTTCCAGAAAAACTCCTTTATTCATTAAAACTAGTACTTGTTTGCTCTCCACAATTATTACTATCGAGACAATATTGAAAAGATCAGGTAGTGTTGAATATTACAAGTCTCTGTTCTTCGTCTGCTAACACTAGATAAAGCAAACAACGATAACGCAGTAGTTTATTTAATATACACAGATTTTCTTTGACTTTAATTCATCAACATTTCGTTGTAGACACAAAACAAAAAATGAAAATGAATCCTTTCTTTTTTTTCCCGCCTTTGTTGTCAATGTCAAATGCGAGTGACAAGTCACAGGTCCAGACAGGTCAGAGACTAGTGATGGTCAACTCTTGGGTCAATTCTACTTACTAACTCAAGTTAAAACAATATATGAACTCAACTCAAGTTCATGAATAGTTGAGAATAGCATACATGACCGAAACAAATGCAAGTGGAAGAGTAGTCGCAGTGTGTCCAAAAAATGTGCGTAGAATTCGACAGTCTTCAGTCTCTATAAATAATTCTCACATAATTATACACATACAATCACGCCAGTATTCCCCTAAGGGTTAGACTGGGGTGTACCAATGTACGCCCAGAGTTCGCGGGCGGTATGTTTCGGGCCCATGTAAATGGGGGCGAGCCTATTGACTTTGAGCTTATTGACTTTTTGCTCGGCCTGGGAATCGAACTCAAGACCGATACCGTAGGGCGACTGCTAGCCGATACTGTAGTCGCGCTTAGGATCACTGGGTTATCGAAGCAGTCAAAGCAAAATATGAGTATTTATACGATATACTTTAATGCAATTATGCAAACCAAACGTTTTAAAGCCTAGTCTTTTTTGTCAATATTTTAAAGGTTACTGTTGTGATCGTGGAAACGTATAGAAGGTAAACAATAGTTCCACAAATAAGAAAAAAATCTTATTAGTTTAGACACTTTAATACAGAAAAATCGGCAAGTTTGCAACACTGCGCAGTGCGCACTGCGCACCACTATCTGTCAAGTGTAGTCAAGGGGTGCCGAGGATTATCATAGTTTTTCTGTAAAATTCAATAAATTACGCTAACAAAACCCAACGTAAGAATATTTTGGTTAAAATTAATTAATATGCCATGTGATACATTTGATCGCTTTCTGTATTTTTGTGAATATGCTGTTTTTTGGTTTGCTTTCAAAATTATTACATAATCTGGGATTGTTTTATTTTTTTCATAAATAAAAAGGAGTTATCCTTTTTATCCCTATAGTAGTATAACTCTCGCCTATTATATATGTACTGTTTATAGTTATCATTAAAAAATATTTTAGTACAGTAATTTTAACATTACGTTTATAGGTTAGAAAATTATGGAATAGGTTCAAGGGGAATGAAATTGTTGGACCTCATATGCATTGTTTTCAAATTAAAAATGACTTCACGAGGCCACCTAAAGAATTATACAAGTCTAAGACGACCCACTGACCAAGTTTTTTGTTACTAAAACAAGATGATTATTGTATGATCATTTTTATAATGTAATTTTTTATCATATTGTTTATAGAATGGCTTTGGCATTCCGCAATGGGTTGAGGACTGTGGCGAGGCGGGCCCTCGTCCGTAACTATGCGGACGCTCCTAAGGGCGATGAAATGGCACTCACATTTGCTGCTGGCAACAAGGTATCCACTGTTTTCTTGTATGATACTCATAATAATTGTTTTATATTCTCAGTATCATTAATTCATTACATATATTGCAAAAAAGGATTCACCTATTTGCTGTGTTCAGTAATCAAATGTGAAATTGATTAGATCATAAATACTGTAAGTGTTTATTAATTTTCCTATTCTTTCTTTCTTTATCTTACTTCTTATACATGAATCGAAAATCAAAATCAAGCATGTAGAGCATCTTGGTCTCACCTTTTACAACAATATTAATTTATTTTTTATTATATTATTGATGCTAACAATAGTGAAGAAGAATTGTTGAATGATAGAAATGGCACATGAATCTTTTATAATGCCTGAAGTGCCATAAGCTCCTGGCTCATGGACACAGCATTCCTTTAAGTCTATTGTGATCTAGACAAAACATCTGATATATACATATCTAAGAAATAACTTTAAATTCATTACTTTTTGCCAAATTGCACTGGTTTATGCATTATGTTGGTCAAAGTTTTAAGTAACAATTAATGCTAATATAATTATATTATAATCATTCATAGTTTCAAACATTAATAATAGACCTCAATCTTAAAATCATCTCTTTTTTTGTGAAAGGGACCTATTGCCAGTAAATAGAAGGATTCAAAAACTCCATGGCAGTGCACAGAGTTTTTAGACAGGGTAGGCAAAGAGGTACCTACCAAAAACACCTACTACATGGTTGGTTTTGGTTTGTCGCCTTGTCGATTAAATAATGATGTATATGATTTGCCACTTCAAAGGCTAGCCGCACACACACAATAATATTGACAATCCAATATTGTCAGAATTTCAAGATATATAGAACAATATCGCAATACAGGCCGCACATACACAATATTATTGACAATACGTACTTTATTGTCAATATTATTGCGTGTGTGCGGCTAGCCAAATATTTATAGATTGGCTGATATTAATCATCTATGTATATGTATACGTATTTTATAGGGTAGGCAATGTCTATTTGTCTGTATGAACCGCATGCCACTGCTCCATGGGTATTTTAAATGATTATAATTGAATAAATAATATAAATATATTGTTTTGGTTGCCTCATAACAAGCTTTGATCAACATAAAA
Source organism: Caradrina clavipalpis (assembly GCA_932526535.1). Taxonomy (NCBI): domain Eukaryota; kingdom Metazoa; phylum Arthropoda; class Insecta; order Lepidoptera; family Noctuidae; genus Caradrina; species Caradrina clavipalpis. Next base: position 8,814,993 of record OW052097.1, read on the forward strand.
TTTAATACAGTGCCCCAATTTGCAAGAAAACTTAAGAAATGTTAAATATTAAGAGTTTCTTTGATGGACCTCCCATATGATAGTATTATGTGTTACTGCATTCAGTGATGTTATTGTTTGTAGGTATTCTACGACAAAGTAGTTGTAAAACAAGTTGATGTGCCATCAATGAGTGGAGCTTTTGGTATTCTGCCTAAACACGTGCCCACACTCGGTAAGTCCATTTTAAAGACTATTTGTAAATGAAGGCAGACTGAGATTTTACTTCTATCTGTCATACAATTTGCATGTCATATTTCAGATAAATAGGTTTGCATTTAGATGTTGTGTTTGCTCATCATCTGTTCAAGTCAAATCAAATAATTTATTTCTATCAGACCATTTAAAGGCACTTTTGTTTGCCAAGGAGCCGAGAATGGTAATTTGGAAAAGTCAATAATCTTTGGAGCCCTATTGATCAATAAACATGAATCTCCTATAAAAAAAATTGTGACATCAATGTTAATAATTTCTTTAATATTTTTCTAGCTGTCCTGCGTCCTGGGATCGTTACTGTGTTAGAAAATGATGGCAAGCTTAATAAGATCTTCGTATCCTCCGGCACAGTCACAGTCAATGATGATTCCTCTGTTCAGGTTTGTACAGTCCAGACTTCAGAGTTGAACCTGTTATTTATATATTTATATAAATATGTTTCACACAAATAAAAATCTACTATACTATTGAAAGACACTGTCATTGACTAAGGTCATACTGTTATTTCTTTGTCAAGTCAGCTAATTTTGAATAAATATTGCCTAATGTAATTTAATTAAACAGCTGAAATATTGCAGTATTTTGAAAGGGCAATTATATTGAAAATGATAATTGGACTTTACAATAAGTTGGAGTTATATAAGTATACTCATCATTTAAAAAAATTTCTTCATAAACAACCTTCTATTCGTATTTCAGGTCCTTGCTGAAGAAGCACATCCCTTGGAAAGTCTTGACCGCGGCGCGGCGCAGGAGACCCTTAGCAAAGCTCAGTCTGACTTGAGTTCAGCTGCTAACGACAAGGTAAGGATTAACTTTTCTAACCTCTATACTAAATTACTGGAAATATTATCAACTTCACATAGATACACAAATTTTGTGCTAGTCGTTTAATAGAGGTAGAAAGGTTATTCACTTATGTTGAGCAAAAAGTGTTATTGGGTTTTTCTATGATATTCTCAGTAGCAACTCGGAGTTTAGATTAGTGCCAGGTTAATAGCAATAGGCTCACCCCTAATACATGGGACCTAAAAAAAAAACATACCGGCAAACTGTGGGTGTACCGTGTACATTGGTACACCTTTGGCTAATCCTTCGGGGAATACAGGTGTGATTGTATGTATGTAATGTTGATAATTTAGTATGCCATTATATTGTGTAAGTAACCTACTGTGCAGCGCCATTGCTTTTCTCTATGGGCATGAACGGAACTTTTCCGAATGCTGAACTTTTACCAATTCATCGCCACCTCCATTTTCGTTCACTATTACCACGCGCTAAAACATTTGTTCGAGGGCGCGCCAGAGCCCAGAGGCGTCATATTTTGTTTTAACGTATTTTTCAATCATTTTTATATACCGCACTAGGTGCGTCATTGGCCTCACTGAATATTTTTTTAGGACGCCTCTTGCGCGGCAATGGCCACGAATCGGTTAAATAAAGATGAAAATATTTCCAATATTTTTCTGTAAGCAATAATGTCATGGGCCATAAATCTATTCGCCAAGTCGTATACTGCAATAAAAACAATTGTTTATGACGTTCCAGGCTAAGGCTGAGGCAGCTATCGCCGTGGAAGTCGCCGAAGAGGTGCTGAAGGCCGCGTCTGGTTAATGTGTTCGCACAACACTGCCACCGAACAGTTAGTGTTAAAACAACTATTTAATATTTACGTTTCTGTATAAATAAACACCGTCTCCAGTAGAACATATGTATTTTATTTATATCCGTTAAGTCTATCTTTATTCCTATGTAGGTATGTATAGTAAATATATGTATAAAATTAAAACAACATTGCGTAGTTGATATTTGAGTAGTTTATTTAACACAAATCAAACACTTTGGTACAGTTAGTTAGCTGTGGTTATCGATGTCGTATCGCCATAATAATAATTATCAAACTAACTTTCAAGTAGCTGCAAACCAAACGCACATCGACAAAAGCGAAAATATCATAAAAAATAACCTCTCTGCTGCCAATACAATTAAGATTATGGTACAAACTTTAATTGATTATTTATCATATAATTTTGAATAAATTTCATTTATTTTGTTCACATTTCAATTTTAACTAGATTTTTTTCATTAAATCGAATACTAATTGGAAGGTTAAGAGAAGATTCTGTTGCTAGGAAGTCGCGAAACCTAACTACCTACGAGCCTACTTTGCGAAGCTTACACCACAATACACAACATATTATAATGGGAAACACCTAGAAAATGACACTCGAGTGTCTTACATCTAGTCATCTGCGTAAATATAGAAGGATAAAATTACGATTATGATTAATAAAAATGCACCTTACTGTACTAGATTAATATTTTAAAAGATTATTTTAAATTCCATGTCAGCAGTGTTTGTTACGTTTTCGATAGTGTCATAGATTGAGTAGTTCCTTGCTGTTTAGATAGGTAACTGTTAATATTATCATTATTATGGTACGCTTCCTGTATGACTTATTTCATCGCGTTTCAAAGAGTAGTCTAATTGATTATCATTTAATTTTACATAATAATGCGTAACGCGTGTTACTAACTAGCTACGGATTATATAGTACTTTGTTTAAAAGTTGATTAATTACTAATAAAGAAACTTATATCTAAACTTATCCTAAATAGTATATGCATAAATGCGAAAATCAAAACAAACATGTTTGACACAAATAGGACGTGTGGCAATAACGAAATGTCAAAGAGAATAATTAAAACCAATAACGTTAAAAGGAAGCATCATTACAACCATTCGGTTGTGGTTACCTAATATTACCATCCTAAGAGTATAAATAAAGGTTACGTCGACATTATTTTCTTTTATGTAAAAAATTAAAAATGGGATAAAAATACAAAATATCACATACATTATTACATGTTGAGCTTAATTTAAATCGAATCCGAAACACCCCAAACCAGATGCATTTTACTGAAGCTATTTTTAAATTAAGCTAAACAAATAAGGTTAACTACAATTAAAATGACAGAAGTCTGTAGTAAACGTCTATCAAAGTTGGGCACGTTGGATGAAGGTATATTATATTATAGGACAGGACGTAAACGCGTCACCTATCTATTTAAGCAAATATATCAATTTGAGATAACTACCACAACCATAATTTTCTGCTTTTACATGGTAATACTACAGTGACGCATCCTAGGTTTCTCTACTCTGGGACGGTAGGTTCTAATTTGTACATAACCCAACTTTGCAATTTTACTACAGGTTGAATAAAAACAAAACCGCGTTTCACAACTAAATAGAAAAATGTCCAGCCAACTAAGTTGGGATAAATTTAAGTAAAAGTAAATAGCAACACAAAAATGCGACACACAAATTAAATTGTAATGAAAAGAGTAGATTTGGCACGAGTATCACCATCTTGCTGAATGCTAGACCAAATCATAGAGCGAAAGTGCAATCGAAAGTTTATAATGAAAGAAAGTTCTGCGTAAGCCTGCGAGCGGTACATCAGCAAGATGGTAATGGTCCACTAAATTAATTTATAAATGTGCGTGTGTCGCCGCGCTGTGACACGGGTCCACTTCACAGGTTACACTGCCACAGTATCGTAGGCTGTGAGTCCCCGCCCGTGGACTGCTTGCTGGGGGATTGGGGTGGTTGCTTCTGGTCTGAAAACATGGTCACAAACATTCATGAACACTTTATTGTTTTCTTCTTCAATGTTTACAACAGCTGGTTTTTTTTTTACATTGACATTCTCTTATTTACATTTATTTTGAGAAGCAAATGGGTTGAGTCATAATATCGATAGACAGGCATGGATATACTTTTTTTAAGCATTTGGAAAACCACGCAGCACTGCTAATCTAGGGGTGAGTTTTTTTTAAATTGAAGGAACACCAAAATGTCCTCGCGCTTGGCATCTATTTACATTTACAGTGCTATAAAAATCTAATGATATGTATAATATGTAGCTAAAGAAAAAAATGGTTTGGGGAAACTATTCTTTGTAACCGAATAATTAAATTGTAAGCAACTAAATTCATCACGCACGGATTAAGTAACAAGTGCCAGGGTTATGTTCTATTGGGGTATCTTTATATTATGTAACGGGTATAATGTATATTTCATGCGTTTGTTATACCGGCAACGCAATCTTCACAAAATAAAATCAAACTAGCCGAGGTTTAAATAAATTATTCGCCTTACCATTCTTGGAGCAAAAAATAATATATTAGTGCACATATTGGTTCAGAATGTTAGCCACATAAAGGTTAATTACGAAACAAAAATATCAGGCAAAAATAAGGTGGATTATACTCATTTTTAATAAATGTTCATTTTCACATACTTTGACTTACTGTTTCCTGTAGATCATGGATGCAGAACATAACACATGCTTAATAACGAGCATAGACTAGTACACAATGCTTTATTAGGTAAATATATCTATCACGTCACAATGTACTCGTGCTAGCGCACACACAAGGATCCGGCTTATGTATTAGTAGTGTATTCAATGCGTGTGAGTTTGACAGTGTTCAATCTTTCTTTATATAGGGACACTTAGGTATAATATCAGCTTGCATTAGGTTCATGGTTTAAATAAGGATTCTATAACTTAGTTGTCTTTATGCAGTTAAGGACATTAAATTAAAAGTTTGTACATATTTTCTGTCTGTGCTATACAAATAATTAATTGGATTTTGTTTTGTGAGACAGTAAACAAAAACAAGTGTCTGAGTTAAAGGGTACATTGTGCAAGGCCTATCAAACTGACCTGTCAATGAGTTTCCTCATTTCCTCGCTGTGCAAGCCGTCCTTGGCAGTGTGGGCCCTTACTGCAACAACACACAAGTCACGACGCGCTCTATACTAGCCACGATACCTGGAGCCGCCTTCTACGCGACAACTCGAACAATAACCACATTGCGTGCTCTATTCTCTAAGTTTACTAGTTTTATTATTTTTCATTAAGTGCTTATTGTTCGCGCATGTCCATCTCCAAACACGTACTAAATATCTACAGAATCATTTTAAATGAAGTGAATTAGTTAACACAATCACGTCTAAGCACATAAAATAGAAAGTTTAGATAAACTGATTCAAAGAAAAGTAGTAAAGTAATGAAGTTTTCCATTGTTGAATCATGCACTTGTCAAAATTAATTAAGACAGTGTGATTAAACTGTTATTAAAACTATGTCTTTAATTTTGTCAAGTGCTCAAACCAAAAAAACAGTGTAAAGTAGATAATTTCGAAAAATAAAGATAGTTATGCCAATTACAAGAATTCTAATCTTGAAGCTTTTAATTCAATTTGTTATTACTGATACAAATGTTGCATGCTGTCAGTCACAATAATTAGAAACATAAAGGAATCAAATAACTTGATTCAAAAATTTTACCGTCTTCTGTTCAGGTGACACCCAAGTGTGCATAAACCAATTCAACAATCAATTTCAAGTTAACACTAGAGACTTGTCTAAAAATAAGATAGTTTGGAACGAATGAATAATATCTAATATATTATGTAAAACATACTTTTTTGTTCTAGTTATAAGTTTTACTGAGTATTAATTTGATTCCATTTATTTGAAATCGTAGGTCGTATGTAGTTACTTCTTAATTGAATTTTGCTAATTATCGCAAGCTCTACAAGTTAGGTACTTAATAAAAAATTAGTACTCAGCAAGTAGGTACGTGAAAATTTCATATATTCATATTGTAAAGCGGCATACATCAATCGCTGAAAGCGTGTTCACAAAAAAGTATGTTTTCTTTTTAGTTTTCTGAATTCATTAGTTTGCTTTTTAATAGGTCCAAAATCGTGTCCCTTTCAGAAGTTCAAATTCAGGGGAGGTAAATCAACAAGATAATAATCATGTTTGAGCTGATTTTTAATTGTTATTTCTATCAAGGGTGTATTGATGGGGAAGTCAGTTACTCCATGTTTGAGTTACGTACCGGGATAGTTGCGTGGCTGGTCACATTCGGCTTCGGAGATTTCGTTGGAGTCCTTGCTCTCGTTGAAGGAGGAGGAGCAGTTGTTGTCGTTGTTGGCGTTGCGGGGCGGGGGTGGGGGAGGCTCGGGAGATCCGCCGCACTTGCGAGTTCCTGCACAATTTATGGGATGTAATACGAACTTGCTATAGAATTTTTGACGACGTTTACAAGTATATGTCTCAGGTGAGATTCCTGAAAAAATCAGTGGCATTTTTTGGCTTGACGTCCTACCAACTGCGTCTTTCACGTCTAATTGTTGGTCGCAGATTTATTCGCATTTTAGGAATACTTTTATATGTAACCGGATAAAGTGTTACTGCTGCTAAAATCCCTTCAGTCGTTGAAGCGTGATCCAGCATATTAGTTGATAGGGTGACTATCAAAGGATGACTATTAAAGTCATCTCAAAAATATTCAGTTGTAATAAGGGTCCTCTAATAATAATGTTACCAATGCTGGGACGAGATCCGTAGTGGTCAGAGTAGGGAGTGCCGTAAGCGCCGGTGTATTGTTCGTCTTCGGGGGCGCAGCAAGCGGGCTCGTCGTACTCGGGGCCGCAGGCATACATCGGGCGGGAGTAACGGGCACGCTTTATAAACAAACGATGGTATTAATATTTACAATCGATTCCCCTACTGAATAGGTTGTTAATTTGTGAACTTTAAAGCTGAAATTACGATGTTTGCATTTTTTTGCTATCTCCTTGAGCGATACTTTCGGTAAGTTCGTACTACGCAAAATTACAGATCATAAACCCAAAATAAGTAAGTCCTATAGAACTACAAGTAAGTCCAGGGCCCTCTTTAACCTATGGAGGCCCTGGTCACTTAAGGATCAGGGGGCCGTGTGTTTTGCGTAGTTTAATAGACTATAAAATTCTAAAAGATATAAACCATAGAAGATTTGTTTCTATCTCTTTTTAATGACGTCATTGGTCATATCGGATCTCTCTGTCTAATCGGTACCTTGCGTTACGATGGAACGGACTGTAAAGAATGATATTTTTGAGGGTAGGTTTGGCGTGACCCCCGTCTATCTTGGGACCCTTGGCACTAAGCAAGTCGGCTTATTAATGGCCGTTACACAGACGTTTATTGTGCGGTAAAGAGACTTACGTATTGGTCTTCTTCAGCGCAGGTGGCCGGGTCGTCGTATTCGGGAGCGGTCGAGTAGATGGCGCTCTGTCCTCCCTGAGAGTTCTTGCGAGCATAACGGCTGTTGGCGCGGGGCTGATAATGAAATAATACATTTAGCAATCACTACTCTTGACAAGTTATATTAGCATCTTAAAAGTATGAGAGAAGATTGTACAAGCGCGTGCCTATCATTGCGTTTCAGACCTTATGACTATGATGCGCAACGATCAAAATAAATTTTGCGATTCAATCTTAGAACATATACGTAATGTGTAGATTGGAAATTTGAATGCCACGTATTGAATACGGTCGTCAATGTAAAATCATGTTTAGAAAGAACCGATACTATTGGGGTAGACTGCGCGAATCGTAGTATACGTAAGGGCCTGTGAACACCACGTTTTTTAAACGCGCCGTTGAAGCGCGTTTTAGAAACGTGAGTCGACAGCGCGTTTTTCACTCCACAATGCAGTATGATTTTGTCTGACTCGCGTGCGTATCGCGTCTGCATTGCGACAAACGTGCGTCAACGGCCTTAGGCTTAAGGTCTCACGCACCATGCTCTGTGATCCGGCGCGGGAGTGCGCGGGGTGGTGGGGATGGGGATGCGCCAGGGTGCCGGCGTGCGCGGGGTGGTGGTGCGGGAACGCGAGCGCCTTGCTGGGGTCCATCTCCTCGCGGAAGCCGAGCAGGTGGAACGTCGCGTAGGGGCAGATCTCGTCTTCCATGCCTGTTACACACAATAAAACATATGTTAGCAATATTATTTTTGTTTCCGTTTAAAGGAAGGTTTGGAGTGCTTATTCGGGCGAATGCTTAACTGTTAAAATACTGTATTGCCAGTGCATTAGAGTACTTTGGCAATGACGCGTAAGAGTGTAACCACTCAAATCGATAGATCGTTGATAGATGCCATCGGTGAATAGATTAGTCGATCGATTGGTGTAGTAGAACTCTCGATCGACTTCGACTAATTCATTCTGCCATCGATCAATTGGTGTGGTAACACCCTAAGAGTCAGTATAATTCTTCCTACAACACAGCTCACAAATTCAAAGGAAGGAAGATACGATATATACGAATTAGTTCTCCAATCTGTTAACTAATCTGTGGTTTAATAGATTTAGTGTAAGTTTAATCATTCACTGGAATCTGTTATAAAATAGTGTGTAGTTAGTTCCATTATTGTTGATTATCCATGCTTAAACTTAAGTAGTAATTAGTTGTCACTCAAAAACACGATATGTACTAAAAATATATGTTATTAAGTAGTGTATCTATATTTGTAGAACTAGTATCAGTAGATTACTTACAATGCTTTGTCCTGTTACTCACGTTTTTTTGTGTTAATTTAGTTGATATAGGATATAAGTATAGATATTTCGATGATTATTACCTATAGGTATTTACCAACACATAGTAATCATCGAAATATCTACATTATGCTAAAAGCAAATAAAAATAACTGGGGTTAGAAAAGTGCATATAAAAATAAATAAATAATAGATAGATTATCATGCAAACAAAATAAAAAAGAAATATCATTCTCATACTCACTCATTTGTTGTTAATAGCAGTACATTCTGATAAACAACTCACGATTATCATTCACTTGAAAACCTGGGTTATATGGTCACCTAAATTTGTATTATACGTTTAATTTTCAGAACTGAAACTGTAGGTAAGTATAATACAAATGTTAGGATCATTTTTTGTTCCTCATAACAATACGTATATGAGCATAAAAATAAAATTCGACACACGACATTTTTATATAAAGGTTCAGTCTACTGTTGCGGATATCCCAGAAATAACCCTTAAATTATAGTCAAATTATTCAGTCAAGTCAAGGGTGCTCAACTTTTTTAACAGTCGGGCCAACCGGTCGATTTAGGGATTTTCGGCGGCCCAAAAATTTGTGCAAAACCACCAAAAATGTTTATTTAAAAAAAAAGGATAAAACATAGAGCATCATGCGACATAAGCATTGTTAGACAATAGATGCAATTAATATGATTTCTGAAAATGTTTCTATTGTAATGGTTTTCTTGTTGTCATATCAGATATTGATAGTTACGCGGGCCATTTAGATGTGGCTCGCGGGCCTGCGGTTGAGCAGCCTTGGTCTAGAGCTCTAGATAAACCTGGGTCTGGATCGTTGTGGTTTGTTACTTGTATGCTCATTACGCCAGCATGCAGGCACTGACCTGTGGAGGCGGTGTCTCCGGACTCGGCGCGGCGCAGGCGCGGGCGGCGCACGCGCTCGTAGTGATGGCGGCGCGGGTCCCACGTCGAGTGCGCGCCCACTGAACCACACTAACGTTACGCATGCGCTAACACCCGCTACACCGCTCCAATATCCTCTCATTCATTTTTTTATTTCTATTATTTTTGCTCAATCGGATATCTTAGCAGGTCAATATTAGACGAAAAATAAAGTAGTTATCTGTTACCTTGACCTGTTCTACAAATGAATCTGAATTTCTGATACGTTGGGGCCCTGATTGCTCTTTGCTGCACTTAGTTTATACTCAAACAAGAAGATATTTAGGCTTTAGCTGCAGGTCATACCCAATATCAATATGTTAAAGTAATTAAACAAATCTGATAATAAATAATCATTATTATCTTCATCGTTTTTGAAAATGAATGAGATTATATTTGAAACGATACCAAAAATAATTAGGGAAGTAACGTTTGTGTCAAACCGTCATTTTGATTGACATAGCTTTTGCTAGATTTACTACGGATGGTAGGTTAGGTATGTGCTTAGGTTAAAAAAATACTGTTGTTTTTTCAGGTTGCTATACAAATTATGACACGATTGGCAAAACGTCAAGCTTAAAAATGATATAATTTTAAGGTAATAAAAAATGCGAAGCTAAATAAACATGAGGGTTTAACATCTATGATTTGGGTAACAAAGGGGCCTAAATAAATCAAAATTATAATAACCGGCGGGGTTATTATAAGTAAAAGGCTCTAAGTTAAAGAAACCCTGACACCTTTATTGGACAATAAAAATGTACAACATAGCTTACACCTTACATTCACCACTAAGATATCTAAACAAGGAAGAGTAAGAAAGATTAAGCACAGAAAAGAATCATAGCGAAAATCGTGCAGTAAAAAGAGAAGTAAAAGAGTGTTAATATAACCATTACCTCTAGTAACATATTGATGCTTCGTAATCGGAGAGTTGCGGCTGTTATGCGAGGTGCTTTGATTGGGATAAAAATGTCGACAGGAAGAGTGTAAAATTTAGGTAATACAATCACATCCCGATTTAGACCCAGTACCCATGAAATACACGATACAGGGCCAGTGCACATGATGCTTTGCAGCGGCGCTGCAAACCCGCGTAACCGCGAAGGCGGCGGAGTGTGTTAGGGGTGCAGCGCCTACATCGTGTGGACAGGCGAGTAAGGCGCAATAGCGCGCGGTATTTGTCGAACGTTATAATAGGTACACCATAATACAACGAAAAGATTAGAAGTTTGATTTTTGTCATGGGAACGAAGTCACCTACATCATACAGTAACGCCCGGAGTTATGTTAGGTTTTTTGTATGTCCAGACACGTCATGAATATTTTAGTAATCCTTGGGATACGACTGTATTTAAAAATGTGCAGTGAACAGTATTGTTGCAGCAGCATCGAGAGTAGTGTGTCGTGTTGCATGTTGCGGTGTACTCACTGATGACAGCCTGTCGCTTGACGCGGTCGCAAGTGTTGTAGTTGGAGCCGGGCACGGGCGGCAGCTTGCGGTTGGGAGGCGCGATGTAGCCGAGCTCGTCGCGCAGTCCGCCGCGCTTGTCAAGTGTGCCGCCGGCGCCGCCTAGTGCAGCCTGGGATGCATTGTACACTGCGTCGTCTACAACACAGTCATTAGGTTAGTTCAACATATTATATGATAGTATATTATTATTTTGTTATATTTATCACAGATTAAACGTGGGTTATTTAGATTTGTTAACTTATTATGACGAGCAAATCATATTAAACTATGAATTTGGTAAATCAAAACACAACATCTAGGTAATGCTGGTTTAAACTTAGTCCATGCTAGGGATGAGTATTATGTTAAAAATATAATTCGATGAGTAAACTACATATCTTCAAAAGGTTAACTAGATGATTCATGATTAAGTACAAATCAATTCTAATTATGAAAATCGAATTTGGAAAAAATAAATAGTAATAAAGCGGTGAGCCATGCCACCATACATACAATACATGTCCTTCTGACCTCGCAGGCGGTGCGGGGTGTTCCTGCGAGCTAGGGTCAGACAGATCACCACCACGCCTACGATGAATACCACGATCGTTGCCAGAATGGGTACCAACACTTCAGGTTCAAGCCAAGCCTTGATCCAGGGGGGCAGTTCCTTTTCAGATCCGATATTGCCGGGTAACGGAGCAATGGTTCCTATAATGTACAAATATTTGTAGATATTCACCTTTGTGATGGTCTCGGGCGCCTCGTACTACGCAAACTACTACGATAGCAATGATGATAACTAGTATCGCGGCCACTACGGGCACGATGAGGTTAAGGTGCGACAGGATAATCTTGATAGTCTGTTCCGTGGTAAGAGTGCCGCCGCCCACCTCGCGCGCGGGCGCGATCGTACCTGAAATGCAAGCCCCAAGTTACAAGAGCTATTTATATTTTGATGACTATAAGACATAAGAATGAATAAATTATAATGAAAAAGGCGATGCATTTCAGGTACGTTTTTTGTGTTTCCTTAGATATAAATTGCAATAAAATGGCATAAATTATGTTATTATCATAAAAAAACAATATCGTATAAGCAATTTAGTCAGATGACTACTTACCACCGGTCATAGTAAGAGTTGCGAATTCGTATTCAGCGACGTTGAATCCAGCATTATTATGTGCCGTAATCCTCAACACATACCACGTCGCAGGTTCCAGATCTACAAATTAAGAACTCGATATTAAAAGAACTTTTTGAGTAACAATCATGCATACCAAACATCTATGCTTAATGTTTTATTGCAAAAAATAACTCCGTCCTTGTGTCTGTTACGCTTCTACGACAACCACTAAACCGATTTTGATGACATTTGGTAAGGAATAAGTTTAAACCCCCAAGAAAGAACATAGGCTACTTTTTATTCCGCCACTTCGTGTCCGTCCGCGATAACCGCTATTTACGCGGACAATGTCGCGGACAAAAGCTAGTATTGTATATTTTGTACATGTACGCACCGAGAACGACGAAGTTTCCACCAGGTTTCACAGCGTTCGAGATTTGATTCCATTCTGCAGCGCCCCTGTTACAATGAAAAATAAGTAAGTACATAGATTGATGAACATTCATTAACGCACACCTACCTACATATCGGGGCCGAAAACATGTAGTCGATATAATGTAGTCTTATGATGTTATGTATGCTCGCCACAATTTAAAGGCTTAGTTTAAGGTGCACAAAGTAAAGAAAGACATGTTTGGTATAAATCGAAAAACTGAAACATCGAATTATTGCAATTACTGCCTATGCTAAAAATGTGTAATAGTGTGGGCAAGAACTTAGGCCCAATCTTAGGGGATTGTATTAGCCCCAATTACAAAGTTAACAATATAAAATCATCACAAGTTACTTTTTCTTATTCTCAACGACGAAGTGGCTCATGGGACATCCGCCATCCAGCCATTGCTTGAGGTGCAGCGTGACGGACGAGCTGCCTACTTCGATGAAGTCGGCGGCGCGCGGCACGGGCGGCTTGGAGCCGCGCGTGCGGGCGATCACCACGTCCGACGCTTCGCCGGTGCCGATGCTACAAACACGATCATTTTTCTTTTTAACTAAAGGTACTTTTGGGTTTTTTAATGCAAAACTTGTTTACGCACGCTTGATTTGGGGTGTAAGTTGGTGAATGCGTGACGAGAGCGTTACGAAATGTGTGATCGGGCGAGGCGAACGGAATGTGAAAGGGGGATAAGTTAGTGAAGATAGAAAGAGAGAGAGTTACGTTTCGTATATTACAGGAGGGGTAAGAAAGAGATGTGCGCGCGCACTTTTCTTTTTCTGTTCCTCTCATAGTCACTTACTAGATGGAGTTAAAGCAGATTTACTTCAGTCGTGTGGTCTAAAGCGCACTCGTATTTTTATGTATAGTGCAGTAAAAACCAATTATTGAAAAACAATATTTTTGTGATCAGACTATAGTGAGTTAGTTAGTTACCCACCCATTGTAAGCCGTTACGTAGAGTTGATATCTGGAGCCGCAGAATAAGTTTTCCAAAGTGTATGTGTCGGTGGTGCTTGGAATCTGGAAAAGACGACACGAAGGGACATTTTTATAACGATTGATTAAAGTAAGTTTCTGTTGTATGGGTGATAGACAAAGTGTTGGAGAATCTGGTATGCTGCAATCACTTCAAATAAAATAAAAGCAGGAATATGATGATGTATATGTGGAAATTATACGTATGTGCAAATCATACGTGAACCACAATAGCTGAATCGTAATGCCATTTAAATAATTTACCTGTACGGTTTCCCAATCTCCGAACTCTTGTTTGTAGTGGATAGTGTATCCGGCGGCGGGCGACTGGTCGACATCGACTGACGGCTTCAGGCGCAGAGTGAGGGACGATACGGAGGAGGACGCGATGCTCAGCTGAGGCGGGAACGGAGGCGCTGAAGGGAATATTGTTGTGAGTTTTTATTATACATTTCACTTTTTAAAATTGTTTCTCTCGAATGTCGTAGTTACATGTTGTTATCCTACCAATATAAGAATGAAAGAAACCGGTCAATGTGCGTTATAGAAATACTTACGTCAATTTAGAGCTCAAATGATGTGCAATTTGACAGTTAAAAAATACTCGTATAAACGTACGATTTGTGCACTAAATGCTACCTAAAAGTAAGATTCAAAGTATACAAAAAGTATCAGTTTAATGTAGTCATTATTTCAAAGACTCCGCGGTAGCACCAACAGCATCTTGCAAACAATTGCATCCCGTCTTGACTGACCCATACAGACACACTGGGTGGCCACGAGAAGAATTTAATTGTATTATTTTATTATACCTACAAACATAGATTTAAAAAAAAAAAATGACTTAAATGGATTCTGCGCGAAATAAAAGAATAAAATAAAGCGTCTTTACCAAGAACAGAGAGGGTATGCGTGACGGTGTCAGTTCCGAACTGGTTGTCGACATGGCAGGAGTACTCGCCGGCGTCCTCGCGAGCCACGCCAGCGATTTGTAGAGAGCCTTCAGGCAGTTGACGGACGCGTTCTGATGCTTCCAGGGGGTGACCTTTCACCTGCGAACATTTCAAAAACTATTATGAAAAAAAAATGAAGACAAGCAAAAGTAGTGTTGTTTTTAATTTAAGAGGTATTTAGCCTCTTTTCAAATTATTAGGGTATTAGGTACGGTGACAAAAGAGATAAGTACCTAACCCGATCGGCTTATATAGTTGAAGGTAGCTTGGAAACCGGTGGTCCTTTTTTAAATGAAATTTAATTTAATAAATAAACTGTTTATTTTCTATTTACCCATTCAATGCGGGCAACGCGCATGCAAACGTCGGAAAAAAGCGCATGCGCTTCGGCCGCACTGAATGAATTAATAAAATTAAGGTTCATTAAAAAACATATATCGGTTTTTTTTTAACTTTGAATCGATTAAGCGACTCTGGTTACTTATCTCTTTTGCTGACTGTACCTATTCAAAATAATGAGGATTGTATTTTTAAGATAATCCCATAATCGCAATTAGAACTCTAATATCTGGGGCTAATACAGGCTTGATGTTATGTTATCTATTAATCTTCAAATTACCTTCCACAAAATGTTGGGAGGAGGAACGCCGACGGCAAGGCAGGGCAGTTTGACATCTTCCTTGTAAGTTGCGGTAAACGATTCATCGAATGAGGCGATCTTGGCGGGTACTGAAACAAAAAACAAACGATTTAATTTAGAAATAATATGTAAAGTAACATTAAACATGGAAACGAAAATAACTAACTTTCAAAAATACCAGAAAGTTCGACTATAAATTGATTGTTTTTTGATTTCTGAGTTATGTAGTTGCAAACTGTGGTCTCAGGTGATATCTTTAAGGATCAGTTTACCTTTGTCACTGGGGCTGCAGGATGCGGTGGCTGAGGGCTGTCCTTCACCAATGATGGTAGAAGCAGTAACCCAGAAGTCATAACGACCGGCCTTCAGTTCAGTTGCGGAGTAGCTCGTTTGAGAAGCGGGTACCTATATAACATGACAAGTATTATTAGTTGAGTTGGCATGACTTATAAATATATCGCGTTCGTGGAGCATATCTTTGGTGATATCCAGTTATTCTTGTGTTTTTTAAAACAAATCGACAGTTATTGAAAACAAACCTTATTGGGATGAGGTTCAGCATTTTGTGCTTGAGTGTATACGTTGTAGTGAGTGACAACACCGTTAGGCTGCGCGGGAGGCCTCCATGAAACGAGGATCGAGTCTTGTCCCATAACTAGGGCCTTTACGGCGCGAGGGGCTTCCGGTACTGCAAAGTAAACATTATATTGGAGTAAATTAAGTATATTTTTATTTTTTAACTTTATTTAATTTACTTCCTTAGCTAGTGGGAAAGGTATTGGATGATAAATTAAAAAATACTCACCGTCTTGTTCAGTTTGGCAGTGGATAGGTGCAGACCGTACGCCATCGCCTCCGTTGGTAGTTGCAAGTACTTCCATCGAATAGTTTGTAAACTTCTTAAGTCCATGGAGAATAGTCTCGCTGCTAGCGGTAATCTTGGTGTCCTTCGACTTCTCGTCTGTAAATAATCAAAAGTATTAGGAATTTGAGAATTATTTGACCGTTTAGTGTTAGTCCGAAGACTTTATTAATGAAAGTTTGGTCTGACACTTACCATACCAAGTTTCGCTAGGACCGTAGATCACTTTGTAAGCCTTAATAAGTCCGTTAGCTGCAGCAAGAGGGGGAGAGACCCATGACACGCGGATCGTTTGGGCAGTGAGAGTGGTGCAAAGCACGTCCTGGGGCGGGGCGGACGGCGCGCCTTCCGCGGTGTAAGCTCGTACTTCGCCGGAAACTGGGCCTGATCCCATCTTGTTGAAGGCCTGTACTACGATCGCGTATTGGGTGTAAGTCCTGAAAATTAAGATGTTGTAAACATCGTTTTCATAGTAGGAATGTGACGATGAGTAACTGGAATGATGGGTATGTCACAACTGCGTAAAGTAACTTGCTGAGGTAAGGACCAGCCAAAGACCTACTTTCTTCCATAATTCTTTTGATGTTGACGTTTTGTAACAAAGAGGTTTGATAGTTTTCTAACGACACTTACTTTAAATTAAGAATGTCCAAGTGATGTTCCTTGCCAGATTCCTTAGAAATGTCAACAGTTTCAAACACGAAGGACTTGTTGCTTGACGCCAGTTTGTAGCCAACATAGTATCTGGAAAATTTAAACATCATCTTGGTTATTTGCTGCTTTAAATTGGAGATCCAATATGAGTGGTTATGTAATGAGTTTTACCCTTGGAGTTCGCCGTTCCAATCCTGAGGTGGGGGAGGCTTCCAGGTGACGCGGAGGGTGTGCTTGTCAACGGCATCGACTTTGCAATCTTGTGGGGGACCAGTAGGGGCTTCTTCAGCAGTGATAATAGTGACCGTCTCAGATGGCTCAGAAGTTCCCAGTTCGTTTTCAGCGACAATTCTGATGTGATAGGCAGTGGCTGGTCGTAAGCTAAATACTCCGGCTTCGGTCGCATCTCCAGGTACAAGAACCCTATAAAATTATCATGATGTGAAATAATTATTTGTTTAGATAATATTAAACTTCAGTTGAATAGATTTTTGACTGCAAAAAGCGGGAATTAATGTATACCTGTCAATATCTTTTTCCCAATTGCCCTTGGCTCGTTTATATTCAATGAGGAACTTCTTGATAGGTGAGTTGCCATCGTAAGGTGCAGCCCAAGACAGTTGCACGGTCCTTCCTGATTTGTCTAATACCTTCAAGCCGTAGGGCGCTTCGGGAACCTCTGTAAAGTGACTTTGGTTAATGTATTCTGGAATACTTGTTTACGTATTACGTTACGTTATGTATTAGTATGGTTGATCATCTTTTACCTTGAATGATCATGTTGATGCTGGTATCATCAGAGCCGAAAGCGTTGGTAGCGACACAAGTGAACAGAGCGCTGTCAGATCTTTCAGTTCTACGGATGCTAAGGTCTGATACAACACCTCCGGGTAGAATTTCTTCGCGGATGGTGTAACGTGGGTCGGATTTAGGTTCGAGACGTTTGTTGTTCATGTTCCAAATGATACCAATTGGCTGAAAACAATAAAAAACATTATTTTTGTCATCATTATACTTAATTTTATTGAAGATTCGTCTAAGATCACTACCTTTTCTCCTTTGGCTTGGCACTGTAAAACAGCTGGTTCGCTTCGGCGGGCAGTTTGGTTCCTCATTTTAATTTCGAATTGAGGTGGCGCTGAAATTTTAAATAATAAAATTATTATGATTAGAGTGCATAATTCTTAACATTTTTTTATAATATGCAGCTTACCTTGTACGCTAATAAGAATAACGGCAGACAGTCCTGATCCGATTCCATTAACAGCTTCGCATAAGTAGTAACCTTCATTCGTCTTTTGAATATTGGAAATAGTTAATGTTCCATCCTCAACTTTTACATTAGGGTTGTTTGGCTTAAGGTCTTTGTAATCGCCAGGGGTATCACCTGAAAGGATCACACAAGTTATTTAATGTCTTCCATGAAAATCAAACGAGAAAATAAGTAAACGATGTTATAATTACCTTCAGCCCTTTTCCATGTAACTTGAGGCTTAGGGAAACCATCGGCTTTACATTCAACTTTAGCATCAGAGCCTTGCGCAAATGCCTTATCAGTGGGCTCAATAATCCAACGGGGGGGAACTGAAATATCACCGATTAGTTATAACACTTGCACTTTCTACTACAGAAAATAGGGGCCAAAATATTTTTGAATATTAATCAACTCTACAATCATTCTCTTTTTATATTTGATTCATAGAGAATGTTAAATGACAAATTCTATGAAATTGCAAAGTTATTGATTTCTGGATTATAATTAAGTATTTTTTCATTAATAAAAGTGAATTATTTATTTTATGTTTTTAAAGAAAAGATTTTGTTCGGTAGTTATTCAATTATATTATTTAAAATTCGTAATTTACATAATTTTAAGTAAAATTTCGTTTAAGTATATTAAACAGAATCTTATCCTTAAATAAAAAATGGGGAATCGTCTTATTTTTGAATTTATAGAAAAAATATTTAAGTATTTTGAACTTTATGTATTTTTGCAGAATGTAGAAATAATGTTGATTAGAGTAACAGTGACTGACGACATAGGAATAAGTATTTTTTATTGCGATTAAATCTACTATAGTTCAAGTATACTTAAATATATTATATTCTTAGAAAAGCTCCTATAACGACTTGGTAAGTATTGGCTCTAGTTTCAGATATTGAACTTCTTAGGCATTGTAAAAATAACAGATATTTGTACGTGCTTTAAAGCGCCGCCATAGAAGCTTTTAAGTCAAATATATTATACAGCTTGCAAAAAAATATATAGGCATATCAATCTACAAACCATATTATGTAAAATATTAAATTGGATAAAAACAAAATAAATTATAAATAAAAAGCATATCTACACTCCACCACCAACATTCAAAACAATGCGCTACATACATATATGAAGGAATAATGTGTCCTTCTGTTAAGCATTCAATTGATTATAATGAGCACATTATTTCAACATATTTTTATACATAACGTTAGTAAGCCAAGCAGTAAGCTAAAAATTAATGGCAAATACGCAAATTATTTAATGAAACAAATATAAAGAAAGGAACCCAAGGGAGAGGAAGGTGTAAGGATTAAAATAAAATGCAAGGAGTGGATGAAAAGGGTACGTCGATGATAGCCGCAGCCGGTTCCGATGGAAAGCATTCAAAACGACTGATCTAAACCCTATCTCGAGATTGATAACTTTATTCGTTCGTTTAATCACCTAAACGTGATCTGAAAACTATAAACAAATGAAGACAGATATAAAGTGAGAGTTTCATTTCACTACCGATCAACGATCTCTTGTTTTTTTTTTAAGTAACGGAATAATTAAAGCATATAATATCGAATCTACGCAAAGCTGGTCCGTGCTAGGAAGAAGGGTACACAGATGCGTGACGTATACCATGGACTTCTAGTGAGGCGGTATAATTGGACATGCCAGCGGCATTGCGCGCGATACACGCATACAAGCCGCTGTGCGACCAACCCGCCGGGTCGATCAGAAGCAATGAAGCTCTCTGCGCAATTTTAGTTGCCGTCACGCCGGCTTTCTCCTTCAAAGGTTGCCCTTCAAAGTACCACTGAATATCAAGAGGTTGATCGCCCTCCGAGACCAAAAATGTAACTTGACTGGCTTGCCCCGCAAACAGCGGAGTCTCGAACGAGAACGGAACTATGCGAGGCAGTACTGGAAATAACCATAGAGTTTTGGGTTAGATCATCTAGGATATCGTTGAGACAGGCAATGTTAGCGACTAGTGAGAAAAAGGTATAGAACGGTGACTGTGAACGGACTGTCCTTTCAGGTGCGATATAGTGGTGTTAGTTCCCATATTAACGATTCAGTTGGCATCATAACATTATCAGATTCAGACGTGCCATTGACGACGAGTGTCGCTGCATATTCTGCGCGGCCGGCCGCATTCTGCACGATGCACGTGTAGTTCCCTTGATGATTTGCGCTCACGGAGTTGATGGTGAGGACGGAAGCACGAGGATTGAGGGGCATCGTCGTGATGTCTCGCTGAAGGCTCGAGTCTAAAGTCTCGCTGCTGAATGTCCATGAGATGTCGAGAGGCAGATCTCCCTTGGTGGCGACACAATTCACTAACGCTGTGTCACCCGGGTTGAATGGAACTTCACCGAAATTGAACGGCATTATCAACGGTGGTACTAGGACAGTAAAAATGTATGTTTAGTGAAAAATGTTAAGGAAATGAAAATTGGAGGTAAAAGGACGGAAGCGTAAAAATAGTCACTTTATGTTCGCACCCTTTACAACCAAATCGGTGGTATGCGAAACGACGCCCGCAGCGTTACTTGCAGTACAATTAAAAAGCCCTGCGTGTGTTGCATCCAGAGACTCAATAGTCAATACACTACTTCTTCTGTCATTTGTACTAACACGAACTCCGGGAATGGAATTAGCAGATTGATTATTGACCGTCCAGTCAATAAGAACCGGTTGATCCCCGTGGGTTACTATACACTGAAGAGCAAAATAATCGCCAAGAAAAGCCGGTTCTGGACCGGCAATGAAAGGTGCAATCTTGGGAGGAACTGAAACAAAGTTTATCTAAATGACAAAATAATAAGTTTCTACCTTATTTAAGACTAACCGTAAACAACTAAGTCTGCTGAATGGGT
Source organism: Caradrina clavipalpis (assembly GCA_932526535.1). NCBI lineage: Eukaryota > Metazoa > Arthropoda > Insecta > Lepidoptera > Noctuidae > Caradrina > Caradrina clavipalpis. The sequence continues at coordinate 8,835,850 of OW052097.1, forward strand.
ATTACGGCCAGCACGATTTTCTCCAATACATGTATAAGAACCGGCGTGTTTTGCGTCCACAGATTCTATTATTAGTAGGCTACTGCGTTTAGAATTGGTCACAACATAGTTACTATTCCTCTGAGATATGGATAATCCGTTAAACATCCAAGTAATAGTGAGTGGAAGGTCACCATAATTTATAGTGCATGCAGCCTGTAAATATTCTCCGACGTTGGTGGGTTTTTCGCCGAATGTAAAAGGCAAAATGTTGGGAGGAACTGGAATGTCATAATTTTTGAAAGTGAAATTGGATAATTATTATACTTGAGAACTAAAAACCGAAAATGTTCATTATATAAAGATAATAAAGACACAAAATAAATCTAATTTACCGAGCACCACAAACGAGAAACCATTAAGCACCGTTTATTATCAAAGTTGAAGTGTGATAGTGGACTCCTGCTTCGTTTTCAGCGACACAAGTATAGTTTCCAGCGTGATTGTGTGCTACTGAGGCTATACTTAGAATAGCACTTCTCTCGCCTATGTGAAATACGGTTACTCCAGATCTGGGTTTTATAGGTTCATCATCGAAAAGCCATTTTAGTCGCAGAGGATGGTCTCCCTCAATAACAGAGCAGGGGGTTGTAACTACTTGTCCGGAGTTCATTGCGACTTCGCCAAAAGAGAAAGGTTGGACCACAGGAGGAACTAAACAGAAAGCAAGCACATCTGTACTATAACGTTTCAGTACCAATAACATTGAGAAGAGCCGTGTGGCTGGTGGTGCCTGCCCTATTGGTCGCTGTGCATGTGTAGTTGCCACTATTAGGTCCCAAGGCGGTAGGTATATCGAGGACAGACACGCGTTCGCTTAAAGTTGTAGTCTTTACACCCATTCTGCGGGTGAAAGGGTGCCCTTGGAAGCTCCAGGTGATGTTTAGAGGTGTATCGCCCTTCGAAACGTGACAGTCAAGGTGTACAGACTCTCCCGCAAATACGGCTTCGTCTAACTCGAAAGGTTTGATGTGAGGGACGACTGAGTAAAGAAAATATTGAAACGTTAGTAAATACGTATATACGGCGCATGCTGTGACATCTAGCGGAAGTACCCTTAATGTTGAGTTTAGTGGAATATCTATCTTCTCCCGCTCTGTTTCTGGCGATGCAGGTATAATTTCCACTGTGGGCTCCCGTCACAGACGCAATAGATAAAAAAGATGTTTGCTCCGCCATTTTCATGGTTTTAATTCCCATATGAGTGGATAGATCTTTGCCTTCGAATGTCCAAGTAATAGCCATCGGCCTGTCTCCTTTACTGGCGTGGCAGGTCATTTGTACAGATTCTCCGTAAAATATCGATTCTTCAATTTCAAATGGTAGTATATGGGGAGGGACTGATAAAAAGAAAATGTGATTTCTAAAATGTAAATCTAAACGTGCAGTATATCTATACACATATGGAACAATTTTCTTACAGTAGCTATTGTACTAGGGGAACACATCCAATACCATGAATATTGACGAGGACAGAGTGATATGCGCGTCCGGCGCGGTTACTGGCCGTGCAAGTGTAGTTGCCGCTGTGCTGGCCCATAGCAGTCGGAATACTCAGGACTGAAGCTTTTTCTCCTAACTTAGTAGTTGTTATGCCCATGTTATTATGATATGGGATTTCATGGCCTCCGAAACTCCAAGATATTTGAAGAGGACGATCGCCTTTCGATACATGACAAGTAAGGTGCACGGATTCACCAGCGAATATAGATTCTTCAACTTCGAATGGAATAATGTGCGGTACCACTTGAATGAAAGAAATAAACAGTTACTTAAAGGAATTGAATTTAAAAGTCAAGGATTTTACACAAATGACAAGAAAAACCATTCAGGGATAAATATTCCTATAAATTAGAGTTACGACAAGACGCGAAATTCGACTCCGTTTTTTTGAGGATACAAAGTGAAATAAATTTTATATATTATTCCTATTTTATACCTTTCTACGAGTTAAACCTTTAGAAAGCATTTAATATATTCGAACCTTGAATATCAGGTTTACCTGCTTTGACGTGGAATTTTAACGATCGACCTTATTCTTTATAGCGTTATTAATGACATAAAAATGATAAGGAATGAAAAACAAAAAAAAAAATGAATAGAATGCGTACGCAGCTTTCAGACATGCTTACAGAATTCATGCTGGTTCTGTCAGCAAATCTTTAAGCATCGATTCACTGTTATGAACTTAAGACAAAACATGTTTAATGATGAACAAATGAAACTGACCATGAACATTGAGAGAAGTAGTATGATTAGTGGAACCGGCTCTGTTAGTTACTACGCAGGTATAGTTGCCACTGTGGCTGGCAGTCGCCGCAGATATCGATAGAAATGAAGTACGCGATGTCATTTTGTTCGTCATGATATCTAGATGCGATGAGGTATTTTCGAACCCATGAAAATGCCACTTGATATTAAGGGGCAAGTCACCCTTGGAAACATGACAATTTAGCTGTACTGTTTCCCCAGCAAACACCGACTCGTCAGCCTCGAAGGGTACGATGTATGGCAACACTGTTAATCCAGAAGGCTTTGATTATTGCAGAGACAAGCGTGCAGCGTGCGGGAGGCTAATACGGCTAAGAGACTTTGGGAATACCATTAACGTTAAGTGTGGTAGCATGAACTGCCAGGCCAGCATGGTTGGCGGCGTGGCAGGAATATTCGCCACTATGGCTAGCTTGCGAATTAGAAATCGTCAGTAACGAAGTTCGCTGGCCGATCTTCATCGTAGCTATTCCTTGATGTGAGGATAATTCCTGCCCGTGAAAACTCCAAGTAATGGTGATAGGAACATCGCCTTTTGACACATAACATGTCAACTGAATAGGCTCCCCGGCGAAAACTGGCTCTTCGGCCGTAAATGGAACGATGTGCGGAGGAACTGGTGAGGGCAAACAAATATATAAAAAAATAAAATAAAAACAATAGTAACACGCAAAAATAACCAGTGTACCCTGAACGTTTAATGTAGCTGTGTGGTTGGTGCTGGCTACAATATTGGAAGCTGTGCAAGTGTAATTTCCGGAATGTTTCTCTGTTGCAGCTGGGATGGCCAAAATTAAACTTCGGGCTCCTACTTTTGTGATTATGACTGCGTCCGTTTTTTTTAATGGTTTATTTCGGAATGACCAAGTAAGATCCAAAGGCATGTCGCCTTTCGGAATATGACACATGATCTGTATGCTTTCACCGTAAAAGACGGCCTCATCGAACTCGAATGGGGATATGATTGGTGCCACTGAAAGAGATAGCCAAATATTCTAGGTACTTTGGTGATACTATACATAACTACAAGTACTGTTATAGGATTGGTGTAAGAGGTAACAGAACAACGCCAAAGCAAAGACAATTCACAGAGACGATATACCCTTGACATTGAGCGTGGCGTGGTGGCTAGCACTGGCGACAAGATTAGAGGCGGTGCATGTGAAATTGCCAGAGTGTTTAGCCGTCACCGCGGGGATTATGAGAACTGAACCCCTATCTCCCGCGTTCATGATGTTCAAACCGGGTAGTGAACTCACATCTCCTCCGCTAAATGTCCACTTGATTTTTAAGGGTTTATCTCCTTTAGGCACATGGCACATGATTTGTACACCCTCTCCATAAAAAACAGATTCATCAAATTCAAAATGGGTTATAACTGGTGCCACTGAAATGTATGATTTCCTAAAAGTTAAATACAGTTTCCTTGTGCACTTGATATTTGAACCCGAATGTTTTCCTTTGCGTTTAATTGTGAATATTGTCTAGTTGGTAACAATCTATTTTATGGCCCGCCAAAGTTACAAAAGATAAGAATAGAAAAAACAACTTAAAACACATTATCTAGCATACACAAATGCATTAATACAAGGTACCGTTAACAAATAATTCCGCAGAATAATTCATGGAGCCTGCCTCATTTTTTACCACGCATGTATAATTGCCCTGATTTTGATGGGTTACTGATTCGATGTTAAGTTGACTTGATCGTTTTGTGTTCACAAGATTAATTCCGATATCTCCAGATTTCACAGGGTTTCCATTGAAAAACCATATTATTGTCAATGGGAGATCACCTTTACTGACCGCACAAGTAACCAAAACCATTTCTTGAGCATTTACTGGTCCCTCGCCGAATTCGAAATGTTTAATCTGTGGAGGGACTGCAGAAGATAATAAAATTAATTTCCAAGCAAAACAAAAAAGTAGCGACCAGACACTGCGATAAAAACATAATTATTATTATTTGGTATAACTACTAGAGGGATTTTGTTATTTTTGGAGCTGAGTCTAGTAAGTCAATAATAATTATTGGAATTTATATAGAATTTTCGATAGCTATTATCTAAAAATCTCTCATAATTATTTTAAACAAAATATTTTTAGCCTTTTTGCTGCCGTCGTTCCTACATTCCTACACCCGGCTACCTAAACGAAAATTAACGTAAAACATTGCCAACACTTGTTAAACGCACGTTAACGGCTGTCAATTTTATAGGCTGACTGAATTATCAACAGTCAATTTGATCACTTGACATGAGCTTTAACGTATTAGACATTCTCAAACCAGAAACGGGGTGTTAGTGTTGTAAGAACCTACAAAATATTTTTCATCTAAAAGCCCAAAGCAGATTTGTCGATGCTAAAACTTGGCGAGTAAGTTTTTATGACTACGATACAATACGAGTTTTGTGTATGAGGAATAAAAAATAAGTTAGGTAATTACACAAATAAACAACCAATATTAATAAATATAAACGTGTTGCGCCGACCCCAAGTAATATGGGATAAGAGCAGGGAAATGATGATGATGTTAAATAAATCGTGCGAACAAAAGCTAATAAACTTTTGGAAGTGTCTGTAGTCTGTACCGTTCACGTTGAGTACTGCACTGTGGCTACTGCGACCGGCTTCATTTTCGGCTATACAAGTGTAATTGCCTATATGTTCATGTTGAACGTTTTCAATGCTCAAAATTGAAATTCTTTTTCCGTTTCTGTTTATCAGTATACCATTGCCCGAGTTAAGAGTTTTGTCGTTTAGTTGCCAGTGAATTTTCAATGGTAAGTCCCCTTTGCCGACGGTACAAGTTAGAGATACAGTATCTCCGGCGTTGAGTATTTCTTCCCCAAAATCAAAAGGCGTAACCTGCGGTACAACTATATAATAGTTTATTGTTATTAATTAAATCAAACGAAAACTTAAGAGCTTTATACTCTGAACCAGTCTTTCGACTTAAACCTTGGCTCTGTATTCCAAGCACAGTTACTGTTGAGCTTCATATTTTTCATAACGTAGGAATGATAGCAATGGTCAAGGAAACTATGTAAGGAGGGGTAGTATAAAATAGGGAAACAAAGCAACAAATTAACATAATGCATGGTCACACTGAGGTCAATAGGGTATAGATACCGTTGACAGCCAATTCAGTTGAGTAATTGGCGTGACCAGCTCTGTTGGCGGCTGAACATGTATATACTCCTGTGTGTATAGATGCTACGGAATCTATAGACAAGCTGCTTGACTTGTGGCCAATTCTAGACACGGTTATTCCCTGAATATCACTAGCTGGTTTTCCATTCAAGTGCCAAGTAATATTGACTGGTGTGTCACCCTTCGTCACCATACATTGCACTCCGACTGCATCGCCGGCATTAGCTGGTTCCTCTCCGAAGGTAAAAGGATGGATTTGGGGTAGAACTGTTATAGGAAGCTACTATTAATAAGTTTGAAATGCCAAACAAATACATTAAAATCATTATCACGAAACTACAAGGAAATCAAAATAAAAAGAACCATTAACTTCCAGCGTGGCACTGTGATTGACTTGCCCAGCTAAGTTTTCCACGTAGCAAATGTACAACCCCCTATGGGTGCCATTGACGGAGTCAATATTCAGTATGGACATTTTCCGACCCATGGCCCCAATAGCTATTCCGATGTTATTGTTCTGAGCAATTTTTCTTCCATTTAGACTCCACGAGAAGTTAGCTGGTAGGTCACCCTTATTCATAACGCATTGAACTGCTGCCGGGTCACCAGCGTTGGCTGGCTCGTCGCCGAATTCGAAAGGTGAGATTTGAGGAGGAACTGAAGTTATTAAAAGCAAATAAAAGGAGTGCAAATCTAATTAAAAACAAATCAAACCGTTGACGCTTAGAATCGTAGTGTGATTTGTTACGCCAGCTGCATTCCTGATTTCACAAGTATATGAACCCCGATGAACTGAGCTTATAGGTTCTATGTTTAATATCCAAGTTTTCTTGCTGATATTCGTGAGTGCAATGCCGAGATTATTTCGCGGTTTTATTTCTTCTCCATTGAAGCGCCATGTGAACTTCACGGGTAGATCACCTTTGCTCATTACGCATGACACTGATGCTGTTTCTCCTTCATTCAGAATTTCTTCTCCAAATTCGAAGGGCGTAATTTGTGGTGGAACTATTATTAATTCAAAAATGTTACGATAATGGTGATATTTGCGCTTTGAAAACATTATGATAGGTACCTGAAGATACCGATCGCCTTTCGATACATGACAAAACAATAACTCGAAGAAAATGAAAATACATAAGATTATTTGCTTTGACTTATTGAGCCAAGTAATGTGATTGTGACGATGTCTTAATTTCAGACTTGGACTAAACATATAATTATTTTATTGACGATGACCGTAAAGGGCGTAGGGTAAATACCGTTACTGGCGTAAAATAAAAAATAAATGATGGGAATGAAAACAGAAAATAATTAAATGCATACGTTGCTTTCTGACATGCTTGCAGAATTCATGCTGATTCTGGCAGCAAATCCTATTATTGATAAGCATCGATTCGCTGCATGTCACAGATCATGGCACACGGCTAGTGTGTAATGAACAAAAGACAAAATAAATGACACTAACCATGAACATTGAGAGAAGTAGAATGATTAGTGGAACCGGCTCTGTTAGTAGCTACACAGGTATAGTTGCCACTGTGGCTGGCAGTCACCGCCGAGATGGACAGAAATGAAGTACGCGATGTCATTTTGTTCGTCATGATGTCTAGATGTGATGATGTATTTTCTAGCCCATAAAAGTGCCATTTAATGTCTAATGGCAAATCACCCTTGGAAACATGACAGTTAAGCTGAACTGGTTCACCCGCAAACACCGACTCGTCCGTTTCGAAAGGTACGATATGTGGTAATACTGTTAATCGAGAAAGGCTTTCATTATTGCAGAGTCAAGCGTGCAGCGTGCGAGAGGCTAGGGCGGCTAACGGACTTTAGGAATACCATGAACATTAACTGTGGCCGAATGAACTACCAAGCCGGCACGATTAGCGGCGTGGCATGAATATTCGCCGCTGTGGCTAGCTTGCGAACTAGATATAGTCAACAACGATGTCCGTTCGCCGATCTTCATCGTTGCAATTCCTTGATGTGAGGACAATTCTTGGCCATGGAAACTCCAACTGATTGTGATTGGAGCATCGCCTTTTGATATATGACACGTCAACTGTATAGACTCTCCGGCAAAAACTGGCTCTTCAGCCATAAAGGGAACGATGTGCGGAGGAACTGGTGAGGGCAAAAAATATATAAAAATGAACAAAACAATAGTAACACGCTAAAATAACCAGTGTACCCTGAACGTTTAATGTAGCTGTGTGGTTGGTGCTGGCTACAATATTAGAAGCTGTGCAAGTGTAATTTCCGGAATGTTTCTCTGTTGCAGCTGGGATGGCCAAAACTAAACTTCGGGCTCCTAATTTTGTGATTACGACAGCGTCAGTCTTTTTTATCGGTTTGTCTTGAAATGACCAAGTTAGGTTCAGTGGCATGTCGCCTTTCGGAATATGACACATAATCTGTATGCTTTCACCGTAAAAGACGGCCTCATCGAACTCGAATGGGGATATGATTGGTGCCACTGAAAAAGATAGCCAAATATTCTAGGTAGTCTGTAATTATTTGATACTGTAGGTAATACATAAGTAAGTCATATTTGTCTACAAATATTATTCTTAGAGGAATGGTGTAAGAGGTAACAAAATAGAATGCAAAAGCAAAGACAAGACACCGAGACCATAATAATACCCTTGACATTGAGCGTGGCGTGGTGGCTAGCACTGGCGACAATATTAGAGGCAGTGCATGTGAAATTGCCAGAGTGTTTAGCCGTCACCGCGGGGATTATGAGAGCTGAACCCCTATCCCCCACGTTCATGATGTTTACACCGGCTAATGAACTCACGTCTCCTCCGCTAAATGTCCACTTGAAATTTAAAGGCTTATCTCCTTTAGGCACATGGCACATGACTTGAACACCCTCTCCGTAAAAAACGGATTCGTCGAATTCAAAATGAGTTATAACTGGTGCCACTGAAAAGTATGATTTTCTAGAAGTTTAACAATAATGTCATGTGTACAGTGCATACACCTGATTGTTCTTGTTCGCGTATAATTTCGATATTGACTAGATTAGAGACTATCAATTTTATAGCCCGCCAAAGTTACAAAAAAATAATAATAATAAGACACCTATAAATCTAGCAGACCCAAATGAATTGGTTAGTTGACACCATTAATCAATATATCCAATATATATTTATCAATATATACGTCTTAAAAGACGCTGTATTTAAGCTCTGAAAACCCGATATTTTTTCTGTTAACTGTAAAATTTGATTTTTAGTTGGTTTGAAATTAATAAGTAGTTGGTCAGTTGAGTAGACAAATAAGTGACGTCACAGTTTACTAATGCATACAAAATCTATAGGGGAAACGCGTTTTGACAGCTTATAAAAAGTATATCAATTGATAGTATTAGTGTCAACTAATCAATTGAAATCCAACTCCATCCATCCCAAATCAAGGTAAAGGTTCGAATCGTTGTGGAATAATTCCGCAGAATCATTTATGGACCCTACAACATTTTTTACCACACGTGAATTATACTATTTTTTATGGCTTATAGATTCGATGCTAAATCGACTTGATTGTTTCAATTCAAATAATTGATTTCGGTATCTTCAGGTTTCACAGAGTGTTAAATGTGGATGTGTTTTATTCTAATATTTGGATGGGACAAAACTTGGTTTATGGCTGCTAAAAATATAAAACGCACCATATTTTTATTAAAGAAAATACTAATTTATATTTATACCGAGATTCTGCTATGCTAATTTGCCACACACGTTATTATCATCATTTAAATAACTTTCACGAAATTGCGTATGAGGTTTAGGACTGGGTTGTGTGTTAGGAAAAATACAATTTGGACAGTGCACAAATAAAAAACTAGATAATACTTAAATAGTGCGAACAAAAGCTTTTGGAAGTGTTTGCAATTGGTACCGTTCACGTTGAGCACCGCACTGTGGCTACTGCGACCGGCTTCATTTTCAGCTATACAAGTGTAATTGCCGATATGTTCATGTTGTACGTTATCTAATATCAAAATGGAGACTCTTTTTCCGTTTCGGTTTATCAATATACCATTGCCCGAGTTAAGAGTTTTGTCGTTTAGTTGCCAGTGAATTTTCAAAGGTAAGTCCCCTTTGCCGACGGTACAAGTTAGAGATACAGTATCTCCGGCGTTGAGTATTTCTTCCCCAAAATCAAAAGGCGTAACCTGCGGCACAACTATATAATAGTTTATTGTTATTAGTTTTATTATAATAGAAAGGAATTTGATAAATTTTCTAAATATTTCTGAAGTGAACTGCATTGTAATATTGTAATGCACTTGAATTAGATCTGTGACTTTTGCACCTATATAACGCTTTTTTATCAAAATTAGGAACGAATCGTCAATTCGTCACCATGTCATCATTATTGTCGATGCACCTTTTATGTGTTATCTAGTGCAGGAAGTTTATTGAGAATCTGCTGCGTAAGGGAAAAGTGAAAAAGGGAATAAAATTGGGAAACAAAGCGACTAATAAATACGATGCCGTGCTTCATAGGGTGTAGGTACCGTTAACAGCCAGCTCAGTTGAGTAATTGGCATGACCAGCTCTGTTGGCAGCTAAGCAAGTGTACACTCCTGTGTGTATGGATGCTACTGAATCAATAGACATGCTGCTAGACTTGTGGCCGATTTTAGTCATGGTGATTCCCGGAATTTCAGTAGTTGGCTTTCCATTCAAGTGCCATGTGATATTGACTGGTGTGTCACCCTTTGTCACCATACATTGCACTCCGACTGTATCGCCCGCGTTAGCTGGTTCCTCTCCGAAGGTAAAAGGATGGATTTGGGGTAGAACTGTTATAGGAAACTACTATTTAGTGTAAGATACGAAAACGTAATAAATAAAATAATAACGGAACTACAAATAAATCAAAATATGAATAACCATTAACTTCCAGCGTGGCACTGTGATTGACTTGCCCAGCTAAGTTTTCCACGTAGCAAACGTACAACCCCCTATGGGTGCCATTGACGGAATCAATATTCAGTATGGACATTTTACGACCCATGCCCCCAATAGCTATTCCCATATTGTTGTTTGGTGCAATTTTTCTTCCATTTAGACTCCACGAGAAGTTAGCCGGTAGGTCACCCTTATTCATAACGCATTGAACCGACGCGGTATCACCAGCGTTGGCTGGCTCGTCGCCGAATTCGAAGGGCGAGAGTTGGGGAGGGACTGTAGTTATAAAAAGCAATTGAAAAATAATTTAAATTAATAAAGAATAAAGCGGACCGTTAACGCTTAGAATAGTAGTGTGGTTTGTTACGCCGGCTTCATTTTGAATTTGACAAGTATAAGAACCCCGATGAACTGCGCTTACGGGTTCTATGTTTAAGATCGATGTTTTCTTGCTGATATTCGTGAGTACAATGCCGAGATTGTTGCGCGATTTTATTTCTTCTCCATTGAAGCGCCATGTGAACTTCACGGGCAGATCACCCTTACTCATTACGCATGACACTGATGCTGTTTCTCCTTCATTTAGAATTTCTTCTCCGAATTCGAAGGGCATAATTTGTGGTGGAACTATTATCAATAATTGTAATTAAAAAGGGTAGGGGTTGAGGGATAATGCACACTAGATAACCGAAAAAGCAAGCTAAACGTTATTAGGATGAGTACCGTTGACTTCGAGTACAGCGCTATGATTAACTGAGCCAGCCATGTTCGTCGCCACACAGAGGTATGTGCCCCTGTTTATACCACTTACAGAATCTATGTTTAGGATCGAGGTCTTTTTGTTGATAACTGTTAAAACAATTCCCATGTCGTTGTTCTTTGGTATTACTTGTCCATTAAGAATCCAAGAAATGTTAAGGGGTTGATCGCCTTTGCTTATTGCGCAAGATATAGAGGCCATGTCTCCAGCGTTTGCTGGCTCGTCACCAAACTCGAATGGTAATATTTGAGGGGGCACTGCATAAAAATATTACTTTAAACTAAGCACTAGTGCAGGGGAGTGTGTGGCATACGATGTAGCTTTGGCGGGCATAAACATCTTGGTCTATAGGTATTATTTTTTTATCAGAAAATAACATTTATTTCGAATAAATGTTCAGATTTTGTGCCTGAAAATAAATCTGATTAGTACACAACACACGTACAATATAATACCATAATTTAATGTAGCTGTTTTAGGTATGTTGTTGTTAAACATAGTTTTAATTTGTATAGAAATTAAGGTTCGTTGTAGTCTATCAGCATAGTTTTCTTAAATTATGGTATTAAAAAAGGAGAAACAACCGAGTTCCATGAATTTTTTAATAAAGTTATACTATAAAATGTCTAAATATTCATTTGAAAACGAATTAGGAACTGGGTAATAAACCGTTAACTGTCATGAAACAAATCCTATATTACAAAATTATTACAATTTATTTCAATACGATACCTGAAAAAGAAAATTAATTGCATTTGTACCTAAAATATGATCAGAAAACGGTTTTTTTCTCGGAACAACATCTTATGAGAATTGTGAATGAAATGAATAAAGAGAAGGCATCGATCACTAATAAAGAACTTTCTAAAGTTCTTTATTAGTGATCGATGAGAGAAGGCTATTCATGACATGTACTTGTTCCAATTCTACTAACTTGAAAATTTTATCAACACTTACTTGAATATATTTTTAAATGTTAGCTCATTTCGTAGAATCAAATCATTGCATTCACAAAAAACAAAATATCTGACGTAGTATATCGTAGGTACCTTTGAGATAAAATACAATTCGGTAGTATAGTGAACTGCTTTTTTACAATAGATTACTTAGTAAATACGTGCATGGATATTATGTAATTCTTACTTTATCTGATTAGATAAGTGCAGTGAAATAATCTGTTTGTATGAAATCAGTTTTTAAAATTGAAATTCGATTATTTACTTTAAACATACCCAAATAATATATCCGCTTTAAAGGTAGGTAAATAATAACCTTTGAAAATATTTATTTAGATGTGGGACGAGAAAATGGATTATGTAGTTGTCGCTCTCGTTACAAAAATAGTTATCTATCTAGTTAGTCAGTTGACCCCAACTGCTTTAGCTCTGCCTAAAGAATGGTTGGACAACAGCAACCATTAGTGGTTCTCGCTACGATTTAATAACTGGAAGTCTTCGTTTCATTACTCTCAAAGGTACCTTAACTGCATAAATTGTAAACGAACTTACCCATAACTTGTACTTCTAGTGTTCCTTTAGCGGTGTATCCCTGTGAGTTCTTGGCTACACAGGTATAGGTCGCTTCGTCGCTCATTCGCTCTACGTTTTCGATCACGAGAGTGCCATTCGGGAATACCTTCTGTTTGCGGTTGATGGGCAGTACCCTGAAAATTTAATGTAATTCGAAATGTTATATACTGTTCTGAAAAGCTTATTTTAATAACCCTAAAGTAGGTTCTGATAGTATAGGACCTATTCTATCCGAAAAAAAGATGCGATTGGAGCGAATGAATATTTCATCCTGAAAAGCATTTGTCTTAGAACTTTTATTGTTTGTCATACAGTAGGCGGAGCGAGATTAGCGAATTAAAAAATATATATTAACCGTTCCAAATTTATTCTACAGAGCATCAAACTCAATTGGTTCGGTTCGTCTAGACACCTAGATTATTTGTGATGCCCACCCGCTTTATTCAGGATTGCTAAAAACTTCCGTAAAAAAGTAACATTAACCTGTTATCACGTTCCCAGACGATAGAGTCGATAGGGTAGCCGGCTACTGGGCAGTGTACGATGAGGTTGTCTCCGGCGACTACGGGCCGTTTCTTCATGGGTCGCACGTAGGGCAGGCCGTATACGTTGACGCGGGACGAATGGGAAGCGCTGCCGACCTGGAATTTATAAATTAGTCGGTGAGTTCAATAGCTCTCGTACTTTGTAGGTGCACTGCTATTTTAGTCTTGGAATTATTTTCTGGCGGAGTAAGAGGGGACTTTTCGTTGATACTAAGACCATCTGAAGAAAATGAATCTCATTATATAGTATACACACACACACACACTAAAAAATTACATCACCTAGTTATTATTTGGTTGGCGAATTGTAACTTCTCTTTCCGAAAAGAATATAACCAAAATATTTACCTTGCTAGACGCAATACATGTGTATAATCCACCATCGTTCGTATGCACAGATGAGATATTCAGGTGAGATTCGACGTTGCCATCAGCAGTCACGAACTGTCCAATTTGAAGCCTTTCGCCGCTGGTCAATTTCTCGCCGTCCAAAAGCCACGCGATGTCGGGGGTAGGGTTGCCGGATGCGACGCATTTTAGACGGAGGGAAGGGCCGGAGCGGAAAGTTTGTTCGCCGAAGCTATGACGAATCAGCGGTGGTTCGACTGAAAACAGAATTATATGATGTTCCGTAATTATGATTTTATGTAATTTATAGGTAAGTATTGCAATGGTGCAGTCTGTTTTAAACTTACAGCGTCCTCCCAGTTTCAGTTCAGCGCTGGCACCGGCACTTTCTTGGTCGTTTCTGATGAAGCATTGGTACATTCCCTTGTCTTCTTTCTTGACCGATTCAATTCTGAGAAATAGAAGTTGTTAGCGTAAAAGTATTGAATAATGTTTCGAGCTCCCGTTCTCTCGTAACACCGGTCTCTTTTTCATAAGATCGTCAGAAAATATAACTTCATCATGTCCGGAAGAAGGTTTTCCTACCTGAGAGTGGCATCATGATGTTTCATATCCTTGCCATCCTTAAGCCATGTGATAGTTTTAACAGGGTTTCCTTCATATCTGCACGTGAATACGGCGGGTCTTCCAAAGTCAACAGTTTGCGTAGCGGGCTCAACAGTAGCCTTAAGGGGAGCAGTGACGGTTAAAACAGTTTCCACAGACTCGCCTGGAAATTAAAGATCGTTTGTGATTATTGTATATAATTAGAGCATGTACGCTTTTTCTGGTATTTAAATGATACTGACCACCAACAGAATTGTTTACAACGCATAAGTATTTTCCAGAGTCTTCAACTTTTGCCTCTTTGATGATCAAGGTTCCTGATACTTGTTTTACTCTGTCGTCGAGTGTTACTGGCTGTTTCCTAGTCGTGCCTTCAACGAACTTGTACCATCTGAAACAAAAAAGAACAAGTTCAGACAACTGGCCATGTATTCATAGTATGAGTAAAATATAGGAAACAAGGATGTCGGTAGCTAATTCTTTTATGCAAAATAAGGTAACTCGAGACATTATTAGCCGATTTATGATAGTAGATAGTTGTTAGAATGTCACTATAAGTAGTTTTCTGTTGGGGAATAAAGTGCCTACTAGAGCCACCCACCTGAATGCAGGAACTGGAAAACCTTGACTTAGACATAAAATAGTGCCCGTTACTCCAACATTCAACTCAGATTCTTGTAAACGACCACTAGACAGCTTGGGAGGAATACTGTTTGTTGGTTCTTAAAGAAGAAATAAAGGCAATCTCAACCATTACACTGCACATGTTTGTTATTGTGTAATAAATACACGTTGCGAAGAAATTCAAACGAATTGAGAAATAAAAGTGATATTCACGAAGATGTAATAAACATAAAAAGCTAGCCGTTGGGACAGAGTTAATATAAAGCTACCGCATAAATCAGGGCTGTTCTTTTGCTACAAAAATAAGTAAAGTGCAGCCTTAACTCACGAAAAGCACAAAGTAAAGATTAAAGCGTTTGAACGAAAGCAAGAACACCCTGACACTTACCAACAGGTGTCTACGCCGCTCAATCGTTACTTTGGCTGGGGACCGTAATAGGCGCGCGGCCGGCCGCGATTCATCACGCCTTCATGTCACGTGTGGGCGGGGCGGCCGCCGCAACAGACTGCAATAACAACGGATATCAGTACATTGGATGATAGTATGGTATGACTACGTGATAAATGAATGCGTGAGATGCCGGCGGCCGGCCCCTGTCTTTAAAAGCCATACCTCGTAAGAGGGGCTGGGAAAGCTTGAACGTCGCAAAGGAGCGCGAGGCTTTCACCTTGTCGACCTATATGTCGATTGAGCCCATCGCCCGTCACCTTTGGCCCCGTCCTACCAGTTGGTTCTGGAAGCAAAACCGTCCTTGTATTGCCTACTCACCTAAACACGGGCGCCGGATAAGCAGCGACCTGGCACGTTAAGTATGCCACGTCCATTTGCGCCACGGTGAACACTTCCCACCCCTCAAAGTGTTTAGTGGAATCCTTTCGAGGGGCAATTTTATTGGTTGGTTCTGTAATTACAGAGACGACTAATATGCAAACCCTATTTGAAATCGTATTTGATCACACTCTAATTGACACTTATGTCAGTTTGCGAGACGTATAAATTAAATTATGATATGACTTACGCACATTGACGAGACACTTAACCTACAACAGTCGATACGCCTAATGGGAGGATCCTTCGAATTACAAATGAAAATATTACCTACCTACTTCTAGTTCTGAGAGTTAGAGATCTCGATGACTATGGAGTAAACAAAAACACTAGTAGACGCACCTTGAGACTGGCACAGGAAATCCTTGCGCAGGGCACAAAAGCGCTAACGAAGTATTTCGAGGGTAAGATACAGCAGCTTTTTGTGTTGTCGTGATACTTGGTGCTGCGCTCCCGATTGGCTCTACATAAAATTGGAAACATGTTTACTTTCCTAAGACATAACTGATGTCATCATGAATGGGAATCTCAACAGATTTTTTAAGAAGCCAAGATAAAATATTTTTTTAGATCATACAACAAACTTGCCTGAATACGGGTACAGGAAAGGCCTGTGCTTGACACAGTATTCCGAAACTTTGTCCGACGATGCGAACGAAAGTTGTGCTACGAGCGTCCGTTGAAAAAGTTGGTGCTTTGGAGGCCACAGGTTCTGTGATTTGAGAAAAAAAAACACTTGCCTGAAAACTGGAGCGGGATAACTCTGAGCCTGACAAAGAAGTGTAAAGGGTTGTCCTTCGCGTTTGCGAAAAATGCTTCCCATTGATTCAGTGGAAAATGTCGGAGACTTAGCGCCAACTGGTTCTATAACATTGTTTTACTGCTAATTAATAATAATTTTGAAACTTGCCTGAAAATTGGAACTGGAAAAGCTTGAGCTTGACAGAGTAAAGCAAAACTTTGACCTTGATGCCTTTTTATAGACGAAAGAGCTGATTCAGTTGAAAAAGAAGGAGCTTTGGACCCGACCGGCTCTGCATAAAAATCATTAAATTATTACCTGAGTGAAGATATTTCCATCTTAGAGAAATTTTATTGAAATCTTTTTTCGACTATTTGAAAATATACCGCAAATTTACCGTACATAATTTGTTAAGATAGATCTTTTAACACTTGCCTGAAAATCGGTATAGGAAAAGCTTGGGCTTGACATAATAGTGCGAAACTTTGGCCCTTATGTCTTGTTACCGCTGACAGAGTGAAATCAGTGGAGAAACTAGGCGGCTTGGAGCTTACGGGCTCTGGAGAAAATAACAATTTATTAATTTCGACTTACCTAAATACAGGAATAGGGGATGCTTGTGCCTGACAGAGCAATGCAAAACTTTGTCCAATTTCTCTAACGAATATACTGCCCTTGGAATCAGTCGAAAAAGAAGGAGCTTTAGCACCAACAGGTTCTAGAAGAGGGATAACAAAGTCAGAAACGGAACCTACCTGAACACTGGTTGGGGATACCCTTGTGCCTGGCAAAGCATAGAACCCCCAGAGTTAGCTTCTATTTCATAATTATAAGAACTTGCAGAAGTAGGAAACGCAGGCGCTCTTGCTGTTACTGGTTCTAAACCGAGAAAAGAATCTAAGTTATAGATCACTCACTTGAACACAGGAGGAGGATGAGCTTGAGCCTGACACAAGAGAACTATGGCTTGTTGAATCACTTTCGTGAGGGTAGTGCTTTTAAATTCCAAAGAAAACGACGGTGCTTTGGACCCGATTGGTTCTGTGACAAATTCGTTAAATATAATTCATGGTTCAAATACACGATTTTCTTACCTGAATATTGGGACTGGAAATGCTTGCGCTTGACACAAAAGAGCAAAATCTTGACCTGTTTTACGAGTTATCCCAGAGAACTGAACATCATTGGAAAATGTAGGGGACTTTGAGCCAACGGGTTCTACAATTGAAAATATTAGGTATAATTTATTCACCTGAACACTGGTACTGGAAAAGCTTGAGCTGGACATAGGAGGTTTAGACTCTGGCCAGTATTCCTCATATACCAAGAAAACTTATTATCAGTGGAAAATGTGGGTGACTTTGATCCAATTGGCTCTAAAATTATAAAATATCGTAGTTATATACCTGAATACAGGAATAGGATGTCCCTGGGCCCGACATAGCAAAGCTAAACTTTGTTCTACAGGTCTAATAAACCACGCCAATCTGTCATCAGATGAGAATGTGGGAGGCTTGGAACCTATGGGTTCTGGAAATTATCCAAAATGTTTGTATAGGTAAAAGTTCTCACCTAAACAATGGTACAGGATACCCTTGGGTCGGACATATCAATGCGAAATCTTGTTTTTGTCGAATCTCAAACCAGGCTAATTTTGAACCACTTGAAAATGAAGGGCTTTTGGATCCAATAGGTTCTAAAACATGAGTAAAATACCTGAATAAAGGGGCCGGGAATCCCTGTGCCGGGCAAAGTAACGCGAAGCCCTGCTCAACGTTCTTTACATACCACGCCATTTTGAAATCCGTAGAGAAGGTAGGGGCTTTAAGACCAACTGGTTCTAAAAACAAACGCGTCCTATTATTGTTGAGTTAAAACTCACCTAAAGACAGGGACCGGGAATGCTTGTGCCAGACAAAGCAACGTAACGCTGGAGTCCTTCGCGAATTCCACAAACTCTATCGTTTTAGTAGGTACTTTTGGTGGGGCGCTATTAATTGGCTCTAGAAGAAAATAGATACAAATCACTTAAGTTTACCTGGACAAAGGTACTGGGAATGCTTGAGCGGGACACAGTAGCGTTACGCTAGCATTAATGAGGGCACTGAAACCTCTAGTACTATCCAGTGTTGGGAACTTCGGAGGAACTCGTCCTACGGGCTCTGGACATAAATATAACCATTTTTCTACATATAGTAAGATCAATTTTTACCTGAATATTGGTACGGGGAACGCTTGCGCGGGACAAAGTAATGTGACAGTGTTACTAAGAGATACTTCCGTGATATCGATCATTTTTGTGGCTACTTTCGGAGCGGCGCTACCCAATGGCTCTAAGAACAAGTTACATAAGGAGATATTATATATGACTATTTATATACCTGAAGGCCGGGGCAGGGTAAGCTTGAGCGGGGCACAATAGAGTGACGCTATCACCTCCGTTTGCATCAAATGCACGACTTTTGTCGCCAGTGGTGAATTTTGGCGGTACACGACCAACGGGCTCTATACTAGAAAGGTTTAGGTAGTTAACTAAAGGTAAACAAATCGGAGAAAAGGTTTTTTATAGTTGACACTTCCTTGTATAAAAATACGTTACAACAAAATCAATTCTAATTTCGATTGATGCGATACTTTTCTCTTTTATTAATGTATGTTAAACTTATTCATTTATTCGTAAACTACTCTTCATAGATGTCATTGTTTGGTCACCACTTTTTTGTTAGTTTTATAAAATAGTATAATATTTTATAATCTGTCTATTGTAAAGAGCCTAAAAAGACAGGTTCCCAAAACCTTTTAGAAGATACGATGAATTAGATAACGTCGCTAAATTGAAGAGTACGCCCGTGATGTAGGTAGTATGGCAACTAAAATTGCAGGTATTACGTTTAGTCGATTAACCAGGCGCCTTTGAAAATTGCGAGGGTCATGTAATAAAACAAGAACAGAAAATGTTTAAATTTGATAAAATGATTGATAATACCACTGAACGTTTTATTATTAACGTGGCAGATAGTTCCTCAAATTCTGATATAGACTAGAGCCTATTATTATACGACTTTAAATAATACGATTTTAAAATTTGAAGTGAAAGGTTTAGCATCCATGAGTCACGTGGTTTGTTTTGTTTACATTTAGTTAACTACCTAAACCTTTCTAGTATAGGATGAAATCATTTTTTTTATATTTGTGGTTTCTAATCCTTTTAGATTTTTACCTGAATACTGGGACCGGAAATGCCTGCGCTGGACATAATATCGTCAAGCTGGCGTTATAAACAGCGCTGAAACTTCTTGAACTATCCATCGAAGGAAATTTTGGTGATACTCGCCCCACAGGCTCTAAAGAGATAAGATCATGATAAATCAATGTACCTGAAAAGTGGGGCTGGAAATGCTTGAGCTGGGCAGAGCATTGTCACACAAGAATTGAAGGAGAAAGTAAAACTGCGTCCAGTTTCAGTTGATGGAAATTTCGGCGAGACTTTACCCATGGGTTCTGTATAATTATAAGAACGATAGACAGTTTAAAAATTACCTAAATGCTGGAGCGGGGAATCCTTGTGCAGGGCAAAGTAAAGGTACTCCATCGCCCATGTTAGCAATAAACGTTCTACTTATGTCTCCGGTTGGAAATTTTGGTGATACTCTTCCCATAGGCTCTATGAAAAAATAAACCTACTATCAGAAGTGTCTTACCTAAACATTGGGGCAGGGAATGCTTGAGCGGGACATAAAAGCGCTACGCTTTGATTGCCATCATAGTTGAAAAGTCTACTTTTTTCTAAACTTGGAAATTTTGGCGATACTTTCCCCATAGGTTCTGAAGCAAATTGAATGCATTATGATGACATTAGACTAAGGGATGAATTAAATTGACAAAAATACTAGAAGTACCTGAAAATCGGGACTGGGAACGCCTGCGCAGGGCATTGTAGGGCAAATGAATCAGATTTCTTGACTCCAATCATAGTTCCCATGACGACAGATGCAAATTTAGGCGGAACGCGACCGACAGGCTCTACAGATGCAGTGAAAAGAAAAGTTCGAAGTTAAAATTACCTGAATAGAGGGTATGGGAACGCTTGAGCGGGACACTGCAAAGCGTAAGAATCGCCTTTTTTAACTTCAAACATGGTTCCCGTCAATACGGACGCAAACTTGGGAGGTACGCGGCCAACGGGTTCTAAAAATGGTCATAATATTACTAGAATAGCAAAATGCCATACCTGAATATGGGGACAGGGAATGCCTGAGCTGGACATTGTAATGTAAATGACGCTCCCGACGTGGTTACAAACATCATGCCAACCTGTGCAGTGGCCAACCTAGGTGGCACGCGCCCTATGGGCTCTGAGGAATTACGTAAAACGACGTTATTGTGAATCTTACCGGTACATTGGTGCTGGGAAAGCCTGTGCTGGACACAGTACAGAGAGGCTGGAGAGCTCGGTAAACTGGTAGCCACTTGTTGTCGACGCGCTAGGGAACTTGGGAGGAACCCGGCCCACTGGCTCTGCGCATGTTGGGAGAAGGCGAGATCACGAATAGAAGACACCAAAATATTCAATCGGAAAGTAGGCCCTAAAAACCCCTACTGTTCCCTATGGATATTAAAACTACCGCGAGTCAAGGCTCTGCAGGGTACCCTATCCCAACATTCAGGCAAGTTATAAGTACAAAACGGTAAACTTAAAGACGCAAAATATAATTTGCGTATTTAAGCTTCATATATGATGATACAATAAATATAATCTTTTTCAAATAAAAGCAAACAAGTGAAATCAGTAATTATAAAAACAAAATTCAGTAGGTTACTTTACAATAAGTTATTAAATAATGATTATAATTATTGTACGGAAAACCTTTTTACATGTTATTTCAAATAAAATATTCTCATTTATTTAACTATGGCTGTTAGTGTTACCACATAATCATAAATAGAGCCAATTTGTCAAAAATGAATAAATGAGAATATTGTTTTCTTGTTTAAATCGTAAGTTTTGCAGTGTATAGTGTGAAGCACACATTATTATCATTTCGTTATGCAGTTTTTCAATAAACATGGAGCTGGTAACGTATGCAAAAGAAATTAATATTTTAACTTATGATTAGGCGCATAATTTTGGAAAGAACTAAAATGACAGCTTTGTCATTATGCAAAACTGAAAGTTACATAACGACATTTAACTGGATCAAACGTATTTATTTCTATACCTAGTTGTAATGTGCAATGCACTACTCACTGCAAAAATAGTAAATAATTGCGTCATTAATTCATGACCCGAAAAACTAAAAAAAAATACATTAAAGACAAATATGATCGAATGAGTTTTTGTTATTATGACTTATTATTAACTTAAACATGAATTGATGACACTTTTACTATTAAATGTATATTTAAAAAACTCACCGGTAATAACAAGTCGTCCTTTAGTCGCAGATAGTCGGGTTTCACCAGTAAGCCTGTGCTTTGTTCTACATTGGTATGATTTGTACCCATCTTCAGGTCCAACATCTCGAATATGTAATTCTCCAGACGGAAGTACTAAGTATTTTCCCTCTGTTAAAAAAAAAGCTGTTGTATTAAGTCTGTTAACTTTCAGAGTTTGAACAAGCAATTTAATGTAATGCAATGCAACCTAAAGTTGCCATTTACTTATAAATGTCATAGCATGCATTAGACTAAGGAAGAAGGATAAAGGATAAAGGTGGGCCGTGAGGCCCATGGAATCACGGGAACCCGTTTAAGGAACAATGCCCTAAACCATACATCGGTATACAATCCTAGCAATAGACGAAGCTAGTGACATTCAGAAAGACATTACATTGTTCAACTCCCATATTATAATAATGTGACATGTTAGTACTATCCTCAGGACAAATAAGGCTGTTTACAGCCTGAAAAGCAATTTACTTCGTACCGTCAAAATTATTTGTTGATTCTAGTTTGATGTCTACTTCCTTGTCGCCTTCACTGATGATCCAAGATATGACGTTTACATATTCTGATACAAAACTTGGTATGTGGCATTTTAAAATAGCGCTATTGCCTCTTAAAACGTACTCTTCCATCAAGTTTACTGCGTATGCCTGAGATACCACTGAAACAATATTGTGACATCTGAGACTAATTGATTTAATGTTTGCGTAGTAGCAAATAACAGTTGTCAGTCAAATACTTTTTTGTAAATTATATTAGTATACGGTTTGAGAACAAGATTCTGTATTTTAAAACAATAATTGGGATGGAGAGTTTAGGTTGAATAGGATGGTAAGGATCGAAAACTGACACAGAATCAGCCAGATGATGTACCTAGGTCGGACGAAGTATTCATTTCGATTTCTCGCTCTTTCTCGCCTTCAGAGATTATCCAGGAACTTACTGACACGTATTCAGAGACAAAACTTGGAATTTGACACTTCAGAATAGCAGCGTTGCCACGCAAAACGTATTCTTCCCAAAATTTCACATCATAAGCTTGGGACACGACTGAAATCGTCACGACAATATTAATCAAACTGCAGGAACTTTCAAAATACTACTACTACTACTAGTATTATCAGAATAATTAGTGTGCTGATCCATAGTAGGTATAAACCTAGAAATAACCTAGGAGGAAAGGAAAGGATGGAGAATGCCTCGGTGGGATGATATTGTTAGCACCTATATGTTACCTAAATTAAAGTCAGAATTCAAATTTATTTCCATTTCATCCTTTTCCCCTTCAGAGATAATCCAGGAAGTGACCGTGACATACTCGGTGACGAAACTTGGAATATGACATTTGAGTATAGCGGCATTTCCGCGCAAAACATTTTCTTCCCATAGATTAACGGTATAGGATTGAGAAACCACTGAAAATAGACAACAATGCATGATGATTATCGACAAGAATCTAGGATCGGTGGTGTATCTATATACATACATAAACTCACGCCTTTTTCCCATGGGGGTAGGCATATACATATTATATTTTTAACAGGATGGATAAATGTGAAAGGAATTTGGCCCTTGTTTTGTTTAGTTAAATACCTAAATTAAATGTCTGATCTAGTTGTATTTCTAATTTATCAACGTTTCCTTCGGAAATAATCCAGGATGATACCGTAACGTATTCTGTTACAAAGCTTGGTATGTGACACTTAACAATTGCTGAATTTCCACGCAGAACATTTTCTTCCATTAAATTCACAGTGTACGCCTGAGATACAACTGAAATAGTTAAAAATAACTCTCATATTGTGAACATTGAAGAACGCAAAACAGGAATGGGAAAGGGTATTAGATAGCGCAAAAACCTATTTTATTGAAAGAATACCCAAGTCGTTAGATTCTGCTTTTATTTCCAATTCATTATTTTCTCCCTCTAAGATAATCCAGGACGATACACTAACATACTCGGTCACGAAGGTCGAAATATGACATTTAAGAATGGCTGCGTTCCCACGTAAAACGCTCTCCTCCATAAGGTTGACCGTATAAGCTTGTGTTACTACTGCAAATATGAATTTGAAGAATCTTGTGAGCAAAATATAATAATAATACCATTATTCGAAGGATGAAAAGGATGGGACAGTCAGAAGTGAAGTAATTTTTATATTTTGTACCCTCTTTATCGACAGTATTGTTTATAGTTATTTCGACCTCATGTTCTCCTTCAGAAATTATCCAGGTGGCCACTGACACATATTCGGTCACGAAACTTGGAATCAAACATTTTATGATAGCCGAATTTCCTCGCAATACGTTTTCTTCAACTAGATTAACAGTGTACGCTTGGGAGACGACTAGAACAAGAAATTGTCAATGGATGTTGATTTCAAAAACAATTTTAATGAGTAAGGAATGACTCGTGGTTTACAAACGGACGACAGAATCCCAACGGCAAAGGACAGACAGGATACAAAGGTAAATATTGCGATTTTGAATCAAAAGTACCGTAATTTTCATTTAAAGTGTACTCTCCTTCGTCGGTATCGTGCCAAGAAACTACTTGAACGTGATCTGTCACAAACGAGGGTATATGACACTTGAAGACTGCAGCATTCCCGCGAATGACATATATGTCATATACTTGCGATTCGTAGAATTGATTTACGGCTGAAATATTTTATATACAAGGATAAAACTATGTATACATTTGTAGCCATATATTGACTCCGACACGGGGATTCAGTGGAGTGCGGATAGGGACAATTGGGGCCGCGCGTTACTCTCCATTACCGTAATTGCCCTCGGAGCGGTTGAACGAAAATCCAGAAAGAGATTCTTCGTCTGCCACCCAATCCACTACATAAACGTAATCCGCAACGAATGATGGAATCGTACATTTGATAATGGCGGAATTGCCACGTAAGACGTCTTCATCAATAACACGTGGTTCATAAGACTGATGTACCACTGTGGATGGTAAAAATGTTATCTATCTCTCTATTAGTAAATATTTCCCTACACCCTGTACTAAAGATATAGGTAAATCAAACAAAAAACGTAAGGCAGGGAAAGAGGAATGAAACAAGTTTACGATCATGAACTACCATTGTTAAAATTAGAGTGCTCCTCTGCAGATACCGTGTCATTGTCCACAATCCAGGCCACAACATGCACAAAGTCCGCAACAAATGAAGGCACGAGGCATTTCAGAATAGCTGTATTGCCTCGCAAAATAAATTCATCGTTGACTCTAGCCTCATATACTTGGAGTACAGCTGTGACAATGAAAAGTAAGGAATCAGGAATGCGGATTCTCTCTAAATGAGAAATTACCCTCGCTACTGTTGGGGTAATATGTGCCTCCTTCGCTATCCATCCACATTTCAACGTATACAAAATCAGAAACAAAGCTTGGCACTTCACATTTCATGATAGCTGCGTTGCCGCGAATCACGTACTCGTTGTCAGCTTCGGCTTCGAAAGGCTGTGACACCACTTTATAAATAAAAAAATAGAATGTTATATGATAAAATAATTGAGGAGTTTATTTGGATGGGAGATGCGGTTTTGAAGAAATTTTGAGAGATATACCCTGTGCTGCATTTGTATTATTAACAGTGAGGATTTGTCCATCATCCATAATCCACGCTTCAATGTAAACGAAGTCACTAACAAAAGATGGAATCTTGCAGTGAACAATGGCAGCGTTCCCCCTAATCACGTATTCGTTTTCGGCTTCGGTCACGTAATACTGTGATACGACTGAAGAATAACAATTAGATACATAGCTGGAATGTTTCGAGGTGTAAGGAATTGTAGTGAGTACGGGAAGCAAATATGATTTGTTTAAGTAGACATTGTACCAAAGTCTCCTGAGTGAGCAATCTCTGTTCCCTTTTCGTCGATCCATGCTTCGACCTTCACAAAATCAGCCACAAAAGAGGGAATGGAACATTTTAAAACAGCGGCATTCCCACGTATGACATATTCTGTGAGAATCTCTGCTTCATAGAACTGATTCACAACTGAAAGAATACGTTTGGGATTCACGACTAAAGAAAGTCTAAATTGTAGGGTGGTGGAGGATAATAAGGAATATGCTGTAAAATTATTTGCATCTGGACTACCGATGTCATCGGTTGGTAAGTATTCTCCGCCTTCAGAGTTGACCCAAGCTTCCACTTTCACAAAATCAGCGACGAAGGAAGGAATATTGCATTTAAGCACGGCGGTGTTTCCTCTGATTACATACTCTGAGACTACTTCAGCTTCGTAGTATTGTGTTACAACTGCAATCATTTGCATCTGAGTCACTTTTAGAAAGGATTTAGGAATTGGCATGGTGAGCGTGACAGGCATTTGGGAACTAGAATTTTATATTTAGTTGAGCATGTGGTACCATCTCCCTCCTTATTTTCCTCTTGAGTAAAAGAATTGCCAGCCTCATCTTGCCAGGAGATAACATTCACAAAATCGCCCACAAATGACGGTATGGAACATTTGAGAATAGCAGAGTTTCCGCGAATCACATATTCGTTATTTACTTCTGATTCATATTGCTGCTGTACCACTGAAAATGTCACGCTTGCAGTTGGGGTTGTTTATATTGGGTGGTGGGACTTAGGAAGTGACCAGGAAATCAAAAACTGTGGAAGAATAACCGTAGTCTTCGCCGGGAAGGAAGTCTTCATTGTCATCAGTGTGCCAAGAGAGAACTTCAACGAAATCGGCTACAAACGACGGGACCTGACACTTAAGCACGATACTGTTCCCAGTAATGACATACTCCTTATTAACGTCGGTGTCGTAATGCTGGGCAACCACTTATGAAACATGGACAAAAAATTGAGAATCATTTCGAAAATATTTACTACAGGTAGGTAGGTACTTAATTACACTGATATTTGAAAACTTTTTTTGACGAGTACCTGAAAGAAAACTATAAAACAACACAGATTGACAGTGATTACAAGTTTCTTTCGTGACCAGCAATTTTAGATTAAGATATTGTTAAAATATTCGAGTTTTTTCACGATGTGCTAAATTACATATCTTACTTCAACTTATAAGAATTGAAGGAAATCTTTTGTCTAATGGAACAAAATAGACGACTAATTCGATCATCTTACTGCTTGATTATTTAATTGACCGTATTTGACCTCGTGTCATAAAGGGCAGCGCCTTATGATGGTCAATAAAACTTTCTTACTTATGGTACTGCAGCTACATGTCTTCAGATGAATGACGATCCAATATATTTACAAAGTGTCGTAACGACCTGTCAACATGTATCAAATACGTGTGTTTAAAGCTCTCGTGAATAAACCCGCATAATATTAACATTTTAATAAGTGTGACGCCTATTATGGCATGTCCTGTAATGGACATCGCCAATAGTCTCATTAAGCATGAATAGGAAACATTCAATGCCTCACTCAGCAATCAATTCAATTTCTGTTGATTCCACAAATATGTGTAAAACAATAAGATTTTATGCCCAGTAGTCAAATATAAAATCTGCTTAAAAAAATGAGATACATTTATCACTTAAACAGTTGACTATCAAATTACATATGAACAGAGGTGATAAGTCAACAAATGAAAGCGGTTATAAACAGAAACTTAATCGTGCTGGTTGACATGGATATAGCATATATGTCATGTTAGCCCATTAAATATTATTTATAAATCTGTCATGGAGCTTTATGGCTGCTTCTATAACGCGCACGCGATATAGAAACTTGGTTTTGTTGTAACACTATCTGTGCTTTATGAGATATGGCTGTAACTTTAATAACGGCTGGCATGGCGCTTACTTGAAGCACGTCTTTGTCCGTTAGCAATTTAAAATTTCTAGTGTTAAATGTTTTTCCACTTACTTATTGCTTTAAGTCACATGCCAACGGACAAAAGCTAAAGAATGTGCTTCTTGGAATTAGTGATTTTATGCAAATTGTGCTTACCGGCTCGTACGTTAACGTCTCGGGAATGAATGGTGCCAACAGAGTTGCGAGCGAGACAAGCATAAACCTGAGCGTGAACCTCTTGCCGGTAATCCTCCGCGCGGAAAGGCGGGAATAAAAGGTTTCCGTTCGCTTGAACCTGAAGAAAGAGAACATATTTAAACTAGGTGCTAAGAAAGCCTTAATAAACCTTTAAAAATAATCTGTACACTATACGTTAGTTCGTCTAAATTCATAGTTAGTTTTTATCATAGTAGTTTTATTTTGAAAGTTCACCCCATCCGTTTTATCAGAGATTGATATTACTCCTTTATACGAGTTGATGGGTACATTAGGTAGGTACTAATGTCAATGCGCTTGGTTATTGGAACACTGTGCAATGAGATGCATATGCGGGCAGTGCGGACGCCGATTAAACTAGTTGTCCTTGCTATGTAGTACATACAGACTCTAAATTCGATATTACGTCATCTAAAAACGTTTCTTTATATTACATAATTTTAAACCTTCTTACAAAACCTACGAAGCTTTTTTAATATCTTTTCGCAAATTTATTTTCTGAATACATCATTTAGAGCATTACAAACCTAATCTAAAAGATATATTTTGTGCGTTATGAGAAATTTTGCTTTTCTTGAATTCAAAGGATAACGATAGCATAAGATAAGTGCCTCACCTGTCGCAATCCAGGGACATCACCCACAGCAGTTCCATCAGATCGCACCCAAATAATGTCGGGGGTCGGGGATCCTCGGGCGGCGCATTCCACAGTCGCTCCGGTCGTATTGCTGAAGTCCACTCGGTTCGAAGGTTCCTTCATAAATATCGGTCCAATAGTTTCGTCCTCGCATAGCACTGACCCTGAAAAAAAAACCTTAATTAAACACTTCGCCTTACAGTAAGTAATTAATTACTTATTTTAAAAGTGGTACGTGATAGGATAATGCTGCAGGTGCTTCTTTGTTATATTATGTCGCACTGACCATGAGTTTAACCATTTCTAACCGAGAACCAGAACAGCTATTGGTTGATAGAAACACAATGCTTCTATACAAATGCTGCTGTGAAGCGTCAAGAATATTTTATTTCGTCAGTTTAATTTACTATTAGGCGAATTCAGTAAGTTTTTTATAAGTTCAGTAAGTTCTTTATGAAATAAGTATTTTTTAGACAACTCATGTTACAGATTTACAAACCTGTATACCAGTTTACGGTAACAAAAAATCCTCGACCTAGTTTTTAACGAAGCCTGGGAATATAATTCAGCTCAAGTGACGCTCTCTCATGCCTCGCTACTCGTTTCACTAGATGAAAAACTCGAGAATGACACTCACTAAATGTTAATTAGTGACCTCATTAGGTCAACTTACTGTACGACAAATGACTTACGTATCCTGTGTAGTTAAAATACTTCGGTTACTAACGTGTACTGAACTGTTGACAGTTTTATGGTTTCAAAGATCTTTAAGTTCATTGCATCTTTTTTATGATCATACGAGCCAAACGATGAGCTTACGAAGCAGTAAACTCGTCTTTTGTAGGATTCATAAGGTTTACTTAGCCGCCACGCTTTATAAACAAGAACATAGGTATGTGAATAGCTTTTCGTCTCCCAACTACGAGTATATCTAACACAAATCGTTAAGTGGGTGAATATTTCATTTCGTGCATATTAGGATGTTTTGAAAAAAATAAAAAAAATGTGCTTAATCAGGTTCTTTATATGATTTTCGGATACTGTTTTACAATTGTAAGAGTAATTTAATAGAGGGACAGTAATCAGACATTTAATTAGGAAGTTATTGACTTTTGTTTTTTTTGAGGGAACGGTAATGAGATTTCATTTATATGGAAATGAGATATCAATATATGGTAATGAGGTAGGCTTAAATGGTAAATAGAAATAAAACAAAAATGTACTAAATCAGCCTTTTAATTTACAATAATTCGCTCAGGCTTTTATAGGAACTGCAGTAATTTGTAATTTTTAATTAGAAATAAACCTAGAACATAACAATAATAGCTATAATCGATCACATGCCTGCCGACGGTCTATAAGGTTCTTACATCTATTTTGAGAGCTAAAATTAACAAACATATAGACATTAATTCTATTATGTCTCCCTCTCAGAATGGATGTAGGATTGGGTCCGGTGGTACTAAAGAGCTGTTCCTCATTGACATGGCTATTAGCCAACAGGTTCGCCGATCCCGGAAGGATCTGTCGACATGTTGGATAGATTACAAGAAGGCCTATGACTCGGTGCCACATACATGGCTCATGAGGGTGCTGGAGTTGTATAAAATTGATGCAACTCTATGCGCCTTCCTGATATCGTGTATGGGGCAGTGGAAGACGGTCTTTCGCTATCCAGGATGTCGAAATATCCAGAGGAATAGCGAACCGATAAGGATTGAGCGTGGTATATTCCAGGGCGGTAGTTTGAGTCCGCTTTGGTTCTGTTTAGCCTTGAATCCCCTAAGCACACTGCTGGAGGATTCAGGTCTAGGCTATCGGTTAAAGAGAGGAGGTCAGGTAATATCTCACCTTCTTTACATGGATGACCTGAAACTCTTTGCCCCCAACAATTTGCAACTGATGGAGTTACTGAAGGTAACAGAAACTTTCAGTAGCGCCATCAGGATGGAATTTGGTGTGGACAAATGTGCGGTCATGCATGTCAAGCGAGGGGAGATTGTGGAGTCCGAGGGAGTTCACCTCTCGGAATCCATAAACCTTAGTAGATCCCTTTCTTCAACGGAGACCTACAAGTATTTGGATATGTCGGAAGCGTTGGGCATCAATACTGTTGACGTGAAGCAATTGTTTACGGAGCGCTTCTTAGGCCGCCTGAAAAAAGTATTTAATAGTCTTTTATCAGGCGGAAATAAGGTGCGCGCCTTCAACGAGTGAGTCATGCCGGTATTGATGTACTCTTTCGGCATACTTAAATGGACTCAAACGGAACTCAACGTCTTGGATAGGAGGGTCCGTACATTGGTAACGGCATATCGGATGCATCACCCACGGTCATCGGTGATGAGACTTCCCGCGGAAGTGTGGAGGTCGTGGCTTCTTAAATGCTAAGACTCTCCACAACCGCGAGATATGCAGTCTCAGGGAATTTTTCCTTGAAGCCGACGTGGGGATGCACCGAGATGTGGTGGCAGTGGATAAGGGTCTTACTCCGCTCTCCTTGGCTAAAGAGAACTGGCGCAAACCAGTAGTGCTGGAGACTAAAGATCGCGAGGAGGTATGGCAGAGTAAGGAGCTTCACGGACGCCTTTTCCGGGCCTTGCATGGGCCCGATGTAGATTTCTTAGCGTCCGTATCCTGGCTTCGCTTCGGTGACCTATTTGGGAAAACCGAGGGTTTTGCCTGTGCAATTATGGACGAAGTTATCATGACAAATAACTACCGGAGATTTATTTTGAAGGATGGCACGGTGGTCATCACATTATCTCTGGGTGTTCTCGTCTAGCTAACGAAGAGTACTTGCATAGGCACAACCTTGTGGCCAGGATCATCCATCAGCAACTTGCTCTGAAATACCGCATTGTAGAATCGGGAGTACCGTACTATAGGTATGTGCTAACCCAGTTCTCGAAAATAGCAAAGTCACATTGTACTGGGACCGATCCATCATCACTGACAGGACTAGTGTAGCCAATAAGCCTGATATAGTGGTGGTGGATCGCTTAGAGAAGCGCGCAATGATTGTTGACATAACAGTCCCACATGACGTGAACCTCGTGAAGGCCGAGAATGATAAGAAGATCAAGTATCTTGACTTGGCTCGCGTGATTGCCGACATGTGGGATGTGGACTCAGCGATCATTTTGCCGATTGTCGTTTCAGCCAATGGCTTAATTGCCAAGAGCCTCGACCAACATCACATTTCATAATGTATCTTAATCTTCTTATCTTCTTCTTTAATCTTGCTACAGTGAATCTTTCTTCAGGTTGAGATGTCGAAGGTTGTGGATTTTCTGTTACGCGTTGATTCTGTGATCGATCACATTTCTCTTCGGAATTTACTTTAACCGTGTCTACTTCAAGAAGATCTTCACTATCACTGCAGCTTGGAGTATTAGCGTTCATCATTTCAATACCACGATTTAGTAACCGTTCTTTTTGGTAAAATTTATTGAAGTTTTCTCTCCATTTTTTTCTTTGCACTCTCTTGGCCCTAGGGGTAATATCACCTATGGATAAAATTTATTTTTGTTCCTTTCTCTTTAGGTGTCTTTGGTGTGCTTTTTCTTTTTCTGAAGCATAAATGATACATAGATATAGACATATGTCTAAAAAAAAATATTATTTATATTATTAACCATAAGATGGACAAATAATCACAATAAACACGTGGGTTAGTAGTTTTTAAATACGTTTTTATAACGGCAATAGATCTACCAACCAAAAAAGAAATAGCTAAAATTTTTAAATAAATTAGTTTGTATAAATATAAAAAAAGGTTAAAGTAGCTAGCAAAATGTCATATTGTCTGGGTACCTTTTAGGGTCCCCCATAATAATGTGTTTTTGTAGATATAAATTGATTTATATTCATATTGAACTATTAAATATAATTACCGTTCGTTTCGTCTAATTACCATTCGGATAAAATGAATGGTAATCGATGGTAATTAGGAGAGTGGTAATTAGATTCACTGCTATTTTCAATAATTTATCGAAGTGGGAACAGGTACAGTGTTATAGCTATATCAGCGGAAGGAGAGATTAATAGCGTATACATCTAGCAAACATTTGATTAAAATAAATAAATATAAATACCTTTTGTATCACGAACGGTGCGTAGAAATTTTTTGAACCACTTCACTTTTTGCTCAGGAGAACTTAAATTTATGTAGCCAGAATTAGTCTTACACGCGTGTGTTCGGCTCGAGAGCTAAGCTTTTGACTGCCAGCGAATATTCTTTGTGAAGCACGGGCTCTGCGGCGTAAATATTTGAAAATATCGGTTCGAACATGTCTTCTAATGGTAATTATGGGGAAGCGTAGGGACATTTTTTAAAGTTC
Source organism: Caradrina clavipalpis (assembly GCA_932526535.1). Lineage (NCBI taxonomy): Eukaryota > Metazoa > Arthropoda > Insecta > Lepidoptera > Noctuidae > Caradrina > Caradrina clavipalpis. Next base: position 8,868,663 of record OW052097.1, read on the forward strand.
CATTAAACCGCTTAAATTTGCTCTTCCGTAAACAATAAATAGTCACCATATACATTAACTATCCTACTGTCCTAAGCAGTAATAAAAATGCCGTTCTCCCAGTACAGTTTTAATCAAGACGTGTCAATTAACTCAAATCTGGGAAAAGGGACATCGCTGGTAATTAGATTTTCGGGTTTTGTTTATTAATTTTACGCTATTTTTATTATAAAATGTTAATTTTAAATATAGCCGCTAATAGAACCCGATGTTAGCTATACAAAAAAAAATATAGTTTAAATTTTTTTCAACATTACATATGTTCTTTATCGTCCGTAATGTAATATGCACGAAATGAAATATTCACCCAAGTATGTTTTCTAAAATCTGTAAAAAAAAACCTGTCTGTATTTAAATTAAACGGACAAAAATTCTTAATAGCAACCCAATTTGAACCACTGCCGATGGAAGACAAAAAATAGCAACAAAGCGAACAAAAAAGCGAGGGCGTGTTGCGCGCTTGCGACAGATGTGCGCCTGCGCACGCTTCTGATTGGTCGTGGGCACGACAGATGTTCTTCACATCACAACCTGAACGCAGGATGCTGATTCAACTCAAATTTATAACAATAGTGGCAACGATTTCTAGTAGATTCTTCCCGAAAAACAATCCGTTTGTTTTTCTAGGCGTATGACCTAAGTTGTGTGAGTAGTACCTACAGTTTTATCTTAATTGTATTGTGCCTTTGGCACAGCGATATGAAGATAGGTTACTAGGTCATATTGTTGAGTATTTTTAACAATAAAGTACTACCTATTTATTGGTATTAGGAATAGTAATGACATCTACAGTTCTCAAAAAAGCCAAATAGCTCGAAAGTGTCACAATAAGCCTTACCAAATGTTATTCAGTATAGCTGGGTTGTGAAGGTCAGATAGGCAGTCGGCCATGTAAAAAAATACTGGGAAAAGGAGAGGCAGGTAATGAAGATCTTATAGTCGTACAAAAAATGCTATTAAAAACTCTTTCTTTGTGACCAAAACCTATACATTAAATTTCTTTCACATTAATTTAATTGTCACCTTAGATAATTTCATTTATCGTAACATTTCGCACACGTTTATGTGTGTGTGCTATCTATACATATACTATAGATAAAGCGATAGCACTTACGGAGGAGGTATTCCTCGTAGCGCTCCCGTTTTGAAGCGCGCCCATCTAAGCGCTACTGTTTTGTTCCTCGAAGCGCTCCTAAAAGGAGCGCTTAGAGGAAGGATTAAAAATATTAAAATTTATTTCCTCGTAGCGCTCCCATGATTAACTTTCGGATAGAGATGGGACTATACTAACTGAAATTATCGATAATAAGTAGGTAATAAGTAGAACACATTGTTATAATATACAAGTAGCGGCCCGTCCCGGCTTCGCACGGGTTTGGTTTTTGTTTTTTTGTTTTATTGTAAATCCTTTAGTCCACCAAATAGATGAATACTTATAATCTGCCGACATAACCTATTCATATATTTTTATTGTTTAGAAAGCTTATGATTTCTTTCTATTATGTTTCCCATAAATCAAAAAGATATTATTCTCTCAATTAATTTTTTCTTTTTTTTTTTTTTTTTTTTTTTAGAAAAAACGTTACCCCACACGTGGGAGCGCTTCGAAACAAAACAGTAGCGCTTAGATGGGCGCGCTTCAAAACGGGAGCGCTACGAGGAATACCTCGATAATCCTAGCGTGGGGTAACGTGTTACTTATTATTTTACGAGTGAGTTCAGTAAGTTTATCAATTTACGAAAATGTGGACGTAAAATATTACAATTTATCTCCCGTTTAGAATCTTACGAAAGTTTATAAACTTCCTAGTAAATTGATAAACTTACGGATCTTGTTATTTTCCGGTGACATATCCAATCTTATCGGATAACGGCACACATGGAAGCTATAGAGATACGTTATTCTATGAAATCAAATTACTATCAATGGTTGCGGAACTACTAGTGTGCGAAATTTGTTCAAAACTGGAATGCAAAGAGCATTAGGAGGAACACGAATGGGGTTTAGTTAATAAGCGCCTGATACACCAAGAAGTCATTAGATGATTTCCCAACCCATCGTTTGCGAGTAACTTCGCGAGTTTATTTTGTTATTGTGTCAAAAACTGTCTTAGATCCAATATAAACTAAACGTTAAAAATAAACTGGCATTGCTGAAGACCTCCAAAGACCTACCGATGAGACAATGTAGAGCAGTATGAAACATTATCTATCCTATCCTAACCACGTTCAAATTCCTAATGAGTAACACGTTAAGCTATCTGAATAACGAACAAACGCATCGGAGAATTCCAACACAGTAATACGCGGTGCCCATGTGGAGAATTCCAAAAACTAAACGGTTTGTCGCGCGTCAACTTGCTTTGAATAGAATTCCTAATTTTGAAAACATCAACCGTTCACCTAAATGCTAACGACCTATATAACAGCTTTTTTATTATGAAAATAGTCTCAATTACAATTCAATTGAGTAGCGATGCACAGTGTATTGCCTAATCAATAGCCCATGAAGTCAATAAAGGTTGGCGTGTCCAACATTTTTATTATTCTGATTAAATTCAGTAGGTAAAAACTAACTGGTAGAGATTTGAGACAGAGATTAATTATCTTTCACAGAATCAAGAACGATATTCAATTATGAAATACAAAAAGCATCATTTGTAAACAATGAAAATGGTTTAGTGTTATAAACAAGTAACACTCTACGGGTTGTAAATCCCGACAGTTGGCCGTTGACCCGGTGAAATTCTTAGTTGCCGGCAGCTACCGTGCTATATTATCATCACCTATGCTTATCTTTTGTTTCTCATCGTCTTGCAACACTAGGCACTCGTGGCGTTACAAAAGCGCGCTCGACATTACTTAGAAACTTTTAATGAATTAGAATGACTTTACATTGTTTGTTTGGTTTTTATTGTTGCGTAGTCAACAAGGAATCCTTATAGTTTCGCCATGTCCGTTTGTCTGTCCCCAGCTTAGCTCAGAGACTATCCTTTTTTTTATTCTGTATATTTAACACGGGGTTTTTATCCACATGGAGAGACTCTACTAAAAAGCTGTAATTTGGCATGGATATGATGAGATATTAGCCACGCCAGCAAACAAAGTGGTAAAATAAAAACGAAAATATACAATATTTTGGGGATCCTCGTCTACGGCATAGTGTGGGGTGTGGAGGTTTGTACAAAATATATTTCGATTAAGGGCTCCGTTAATGAAATATTAAGCTTTAAAGTGCTATTTTTTGTTAGAGTCAAGACACGCCTTGGCCGGTTTTTTTTTTCTGTAAATAAAACCGTCATTTACTTCCATAATAGCCATGATAAATTTTGTTGTAGATAACAATCACGACCTGTTTTGTTCCTATTCTTGTGATGGCTATATGTACTACTGTTTACTATGTTTTTTTTTGTGGTTTGAGATCCCAAAATCGGATTAGATGAGGTCAGTGTTTTTATCGTAGGTGCCTATATTATCTGTTGTCACTTTGTTAGTGTAGCTGCATACCACGTATAACGTATGGCCGGAATGCGTAGCTTCGTCACATAAAAAAACGTGGATTCCGTTTTTTATTAAATTATTCTTCTTTGAGAGTCAATTAGAATTGGCATTGGAACATATGTTTGCAAGACATCAAGCTATTTAAGGTTCATCCGAATTAATTGCGTGTTAGCAACGGTCATACCAATGCGTGTTTTAATGAGAAGCTCGTTACCGCTTTTTTTTTCAAACAGACTTTTCATTAACAGTTCGGTTGAGCGCTCTTTTGATCGCTCATTAACACGTGCTTGTGGCTGTTTGTTGATAAACAGTATGTACATATCGGAATAGAGATAACGAGTAACGAATGTAGAACGTTTGAAATATTTGTTTTAGGAAATATTTGGATAACTTACAAGGGTTAATGACAAGACAACGCTTTCCGCAGCTGTGATACCAGCTACAGCTTGTACCTCCATCACGCCTGTATTCCCCAAAGGGCTAGGCAGAGGTGTACCAATGTACAACAAAACTCGAGTTCTTTTTGAGATTCTTCTCTTATTGTTAAAAAGTTAAATGCCATTAATAAAGCACTTTACACATTTATTTATTATTTATTTAATCTTACTCTTCTTATAAACGCGGGCTTAATGCCTTAGGCATTCTCTACTAGTTAACCAAAGGCGGTGAAGAGATAACATGTCAGGTGCAAATTATTGTACGAGGGTAAATCAACAAAAGAACTCAAAAGCACATTTTGTCACCTGAAACTGCCCTTGTATCATCTACTACTTCCTTACATTACTCCTTTCATCTACTACTTCAATATTCAGTGACCGACTAGACCGTTAATATTTTAAACGGAATTATTGAATGATTAATCTCTGGTTTCGTCAAAATATTTGTTGCTCATACATGAACAAAGGACTGTTTCGAAGCCTAAGAGACTTTAATTAAGGACTGTGACAAACTGTGGTGCGGTTAATAAATGATTAATTACAACAAATAATAATTGCTTAAGTTGCGTGTCAATATGTCATTCTGCTCTCCGCAGAGGCGGTTGTTGTTGCGTATGTACGCAATAAAAACCTAAGTTATTAAAACTACCTATAAAACAGCGAGAATCCACGGCTAAATGAATAAAATAATAAACTACACTGAACTGTTTACGTTATGTTTACACTGACCCGGTATACTATGGCAGCAAGGAACCGAAATAGGAGCAGCGCTTACTCACAGAACATCATATATATGTACCTATAGCGTTCCATTCTTTATTCAACACAATAGTGTGGAAAATTAAATAAAATTTATGAGCCTTAGCTTTTTGGACCAAGATTTGTGCGAAATCGCAAACTGTCAGGGTTGAAAATTTGATTCAGGAATTCCTAAACCTATTTTCCCACCCTGACAGTTTTCACCCCCGTGGTTGACTAACGAAGCCCCCAACCCAAAGAATCAGATTTAAAAAAAGTCATATTTTTTTAAATAAGTTTAGTAAACAAAATTACTATCCAGATAACAAACCATTGCTAGGGTGCCTATTTTTATCCGCCTCAGAATGTATTTTACTTATTATCTCTTACTTAAATATGCCTATATTTGTGAATATTAGTAGTATGTGTCTTAGTAGATACATGGATATATTAATAAATAGCTCTTTAAAAACCGACATTTCGCACTTAGTAAGGCAGACAGCATTAGTCATCATTTAGGTACTTTTTTGCAAAAGATGATTGAATCATGCTGATGTAACTGGTCACTTTAAATGTCCATCCTCATAGCGGTTCCTTTTCACAAATTTAAGTTAAGCTTTTGTTGAAAACAGTGCATAGTTTTTTTTTTACCGGTGGGAAATCATCAAATTACTTTCCTATTACTACTTTTTTTTGGAGGGAGTGTCAGTCTTTTACTGACTAAAACCCATCCATGTTTCTTCTTGTGCCCTTTGCGTTCCGGGGGCGCGGTATCTCTTTCGAACAACCCGCAGCCCCGGCAAGTGCATAGTATTAGCAGATATCGATGTATTGGAGTCACGGTCGTGACCTTCGCGGCTCGAAAGGCCAATGTTCTCAGGTGCTTGTTGTAAAATCTAGCATTTAAACTGAACCTGGCGGCCTCGCCCACGCGACGCTCGCTGCCTGTTCGTACGGTATGAACTAGACATAGTATATAGACTGCGAGAAAAAGACAGAACAACCTACAGACTTGTCTGCTTAAAACACATACCATCACGCCTATATTCCCCGAAGGGTTAGGCAGAGGTGTACTAATGTACACCCACAGTTCGACGGTATGTTTTAGGTCCCGTGTAATAGGGGGCGTGCCTATTGCCATTAATCGGGCACAAATCCTAAGTCCGAGCTGCTACTGAGAATTTTATAGAAAAACCCAATAACACTTTTTGCTTGACCTGGGAATCGAACCTAAAACCTCTAGCGTAGCAGTCGCGCTTAGGACCACTAGACTAACGAGACTGTTTAGAATTTCTAACAAAATCCAGACATTTGTATTGTGTTTCGAGCACCAAAAGCAACTAGAACTTTCAGTTTGTACTTTCACATTCAATCGCTGCATTTAGAGGACATCGACCAGTAACATACAGACGATCAGTCGGACACAGTCAGACAGTACACACTATGGAAAGTTCCAATTTACCGGACATTTAATTAAATTGGCTAACTACAGACCGAATTGGACAACTGGATAACTTTAGCCTGTTCAATTTATACAACACTAGCGAACTGCCCGCGACTTCGTCCGCGTGGCTTATTTCACCCGCTATAAATTACGTCTTTGTTTAATGCTCCGCTCCCGTGGGCCTTAGCGTGATGTTACCTATATAGCCTATGTTACTCAGGAATAATGTAGCTATATATTAATGAAAAATCATTGAAATCGGTTCAGTAGTTTCAGAGCCTATTTGTTACAAACATACAAACAAATCTTACCTCTTTATAATATTAGTATAGATGACCAGCTATGCGATTCACTAACAGACTCAACATAGATGTTAACAACGACGAGTTCACTGATGTCTCATCGTAAATATCGCTTTTAAAAACAACGTTGATAAAAACCGTATTCGCTATGCTACATAAGCTCGTCGACGATCTGCCGAACAACGATGATGAGTAGGATGTTAACAGTGTTGCTGTGTTTAATCTAAAGTATAATCGAGAAAATCTAGACTGACCTATATTTAAGTTATTTCGTCATTTTAAATTAATTCAAATGCAGATTACGTAATTATAAAACACGTAATATTTATTATGCAACGTATATTTAATTAATTATATCATTTTCGACTTAGAAAATAATTATTCAAATTTTTGTCATTGGTCATTTTAGGTTATGTATTTCAAAACAAACAACTTTATCTTATATTGGATTTTTTTTATCAAAATACGAAATTCCAAAGCTCAAAGTGGATTCAAGTGGCTAAGTGGACTTAAAAAAAAACTCTGCACCCGTACCCAATAGCGTTCTACTTGTTCATTATAGTGGTTCCAAACCTATCGAAAGTAAGTACGTACACAGTAACATTTCCATTTAAATATACAGCAGTTTCTGGAATTACTATCATGTAACCAAAATATTTATCTTTTAGTGTCTCGCAACGCAGCTCCTTCAGGAAACCAGATGGAAAATCTTATAAGCTTTTTGGAAAGCAAACCATGGTTGGCCATGTTCATACTGCGAATGCTCCCATTCGCAGTAGGTACGTCAGGCATGGTCCGAAATAACAACAGCCCTGAACAGTGATGGTAGTGGGTGTACAAAAACATCGGAACAGTGGTATAAGGTTGGTTTAGGCAGTTTGTTATATTGTTGCATTGAGTAGGTAGCTTTCTTTGGTATACCTAGTACTTTACTTATCCTGTTACATTGACAGCCCCCTGTCCACGTACTTTATTTCTAAATTAGTTTTAACTACACGCATGGCACTATAACTTTAGGATAGGCTTTAAATTGCATTTACAAAAACATTTAAAATTGCAACGGATATTTAAACCCGTTTGGTTTAACTTTCCATTGCGTTTTAAATAGGTGTTCTATTTATTTAATACATCAAATCATATAATTCTTACTTGTGTTGCAGTACTGGGATGACAAAAAAGGAGCAGTTAATAGGAAGTCCAGCTTAATTGCAGCCACAAGGTGGCGCACTGGTGGTGGCATAGAGGATGTGCCTCAGTGAATTTGAATTGAAAATCCAAACAATTATGGGAGGAGAAAGTTTTAGTTCTGGAGATTAGAACTTAAAAATAAATCCTCTTGAGATTTGCAATTATCAAGGCTATAAACTTTTACAAATAATAATAATAATCAATATTGATTTGATGGAAATGAATAAGTAATACTTTTACATTTTTAGGGAGATCTGATTGCCCTCTAATCAGGTTATGGCTCAGGCTCTAGATCAGCCTTTCCCAAAGTGGGCGATAACGCCCCCTTGTGGGCGCTGCAGGCCTAAAGGGGGGCGGTAAGAGACCCAGAGAAAAAATGGGGGCGTTGTGTAGAGGCTTGGGGGGCGATTTTTAATTTCATCTAGCTAGGAGGACTCTTAGACACCCTTAGAAGGGAAGAAGGCGGAAGGCGTTGTTTGATTGATTTTAGTAGAGGACCCCCCCCCCCCCCCCCCCCGTCATGAGTAATTTCTAAACGGTCACGGAAAAGGGGGGGCGCTATAAAATAATTTATTCTCAAAGTGGGCAGTAGACACAATAAGTTTGGGAACCTCTGCTCTAGATAGATTAGGTAGTGCAATTATATTAAATAAATAAAAAAAAATATGTTTATTAATGTAAGAGTGTTTATTTTGTATTTTATGTCACTTACATAGTGTTAAGTTTTTACTAACATTATAAGTCATAGTCACTTAAATAAAGAGATTTTCTATTAAAGATTGTTTTATTAATTAATTATATTAAAATGACTTTTCCTAGGTAGGTACTTACATACTATTTTGTTTGACTATAGGTATAAATTTTATATTTAGGTAAAACATTATTATAAGTTTAAATAACAAACATACACTTTCTATATTTTGTGATGAACAAAATACATTACTACTTAACATACACTATACTGCCCTGATAACAAAGAATGCAGTAATCGACATTTTTGTGATTTTCACTTTTTTCCAGAAATGGCATCCCAGGAGTTTCATGCACATGAAAAAAAATTATTTTCATAAAAAAATTCACTCGAAGTATGTTTTTTATGATATGATTTTCGCCGTACTTGCATAAAAACTGCTTCAATGATAAGAAAAAACGCAGTATTAAGCATGACCTAAGAAAGAATGCAGTACTTGCAAGAATAAACTAAAACAGAATGCAGTAATATCCACTACTTTATTGTTTTGTTTTACATCCAGTAGACAAATTGCTAAATCAAAACGCAGTACTCCACATTACTGTATTTAAGTGTAGTAAAGACTTGCGAAGTCGTAGCCGTAGTCGTAGCAGTGCGATCCATTGCCGCGTTTTGTCTTAGTAAATCAGTTCGGCGACGTCATTCGGTGGAGTAATACGAATACGAATTTGCAAAAACATGTTTTTTTTTACTTCACCCTAATGCTGCATATTATAAGAACATAAAGTAGGTTTTTAACATCCGTATAGTTTACTCAATACTTTATTTGCATTCCACGATGTAAAAACTTAGGTCGTAGCTAAGAAACTAAAAAAACCTTAACCTTAAAATGCACCTATATAAATCGTTGAGAAGACACAGTACACTTCAACTTAGTTCCGAGCATATAATAATGGCAATAATTACTAAAAAAGAATGCAGTAATCAACTTGTGCTAAGACATAATGCAGTAATACGCGCAAGTGCTGCATTTAGTTTTAGTATCCTGTGACTCGGAAACGACCTGATGATAAACCGAAACGCAGTAATACGTATTATAATTGCATATATTAGTAAATTAAATAAAGGAAAATTATCTTGTAAAAGCTTGATTTTTTTCCGATTTTTTAGATATATAATATGGCCAATAAAATACGAACAACTGGCTCAGATCATATGAAATATGTTTTTTGCGTTTATCTCGGAACCGCCATTTTGCGATTACTGCATTCTTAGTTATGACGGCAGTATAATCTATATTATATAAAAGAAAGTTGTGTTAATTACACTATTTATAACTCTAGAACGGCTGAACCGATTTGGCTGGAAATTGGTAGGGAGGTCGCTTAGAACCAGGAGACGGACATACTACTTACACACACTTACACTACTACTACTACACTTGATACTTTTTTTTTAGGTAGGTAGGGTAGGTATGTAGGTAGATAGATAGTTTGGTAGGGTAGGTTGGATTTTTGCACCGATTTTCAGGGCAGGACAACTCTTGCCGGGCCCGCTAGTTATTAATAAACAAACTGTGTTACAACCTGAATTAGTAATATGTTAAGTCTATTGTTAGTATTTACTTCTATTATTAACTACTTTCTCGACACCACAGTCTATTAATTAGACGACCTCTAGCAAGACATTCACTGTCTAAATCACTGATTGAGTTCTGGCTTCCTTGTTGTAGTAACTAAGCTAAGAATGGGGAAATATCTTCTTCCAATTGTGTAATTAGCTCTTCAGTCAACCTGAATATCTTAATATAGTTTATATCAGTAGTAAGAAGATCCATATTACGTATCTTGTAAGCCTGACGTCTTTTTTCTTAATTATGTTGACGCTTAGCTTCTTCCAACAAAAAAAATCATACAAGAAAGACGCACTGCCATCTGAAACATTAAAAAAAGGCATTTTAAACGTTTCAGGAATGAAAGTACGACAAACAAAACAATAATTAAGCATTTTAATTTTAAAATAACTTGTTTTACTTACATTTTAATCGCTTACAACCAAGGAAACATCTACAATTTACAAGGTTTACGGTTTGACAGTTAAAATCGAAGGCAAAGTTGTCGTTGTCGTTGAAGGCGAGGATGTTTTGTGTTTCTGAATACCGTTTTTCATACATTCGGAACCATATTTTAGTTCTATGTCGCGCCGTCGACATCGTTGAGGCGCTGCGGTCGCAGAGTTTTAACTAAGGAATACCGAAAAGTTTTCATCAGATGTTTCAACGATGATTTCTTGGTTGTAAAGATGTTTTGCCTTAGTGAATCGCACTCCAGAGCACCGCTTAGAAATAATAGCTTGTTGCTGTAACCAATCACCATGAGTAAAGATTACAGCAATTAGCAGTATTAAATGAATCATCTAGAATTCTAGATGATGACTGTGACGATTTCTGCAGGTGCTACTAGTTATTCAATGAACTACATTATTGCGTTAATTGTGTCGTAAGAATATCATTGATTATTTATTCCTATTTTTTAATAAACAACACTATATTCTTCATCGTTGTATTTAGCTTTGTTTTAATACGCTGTCAAAGGAATTGGTTTCTTGCTTGTTAGTATAATTTATTAATGCCGCCGTAAAATGACCGAGTTCTGGATAACAGCAAAGAACAATCCAGAAAACTGTTTATAGCGTATCATTGCCGTTACCTATACAATTTAAGAACTCAGTTTATTTTCATTTATTTTTCTTCTATAAAGAAATCACACAGGCTAAACTCGCTCGCTCTAGCTGGTTTTCATGCACCTACGCATACGACTGACACCCGCAATTCCCGGTTATTTTGTGCATTTCACTTTGCACATTTTGTCCGCGACAACTTCAGGCCTCTGATGCGGCAGTCTGCATTCGACCGCCTATGTGCTAAAGTACATGAATCGGCGACAAATCATCAAAGTTACGATTACAAACTTGACTTTGAACTACTCCTTGTCTCCCATTTATTTTGCATATAGGTACAACTGCCTCGTTAGCCTAGCGGTCCTAAGCGCGACTGCTACGCTAGAGGTCTTGAGTTTCGATTCCCAGGTCGAGCACACCTCTGCCTAACCCTTCGGGGAATACATACAGGCGTGATTGATGATGGTATGTATCCAACTGCATGAATCTATAACCTTAGAGTTTTTAAATATGTAAATGTTACCGCAGCCGCTAGCGGACACAAATAAATTTAATATATTGTAATCTGTGGTACTACGAATTGATCGTTTACTCCTCTTTTACTACACTTATGAGCGTCCTTAACCAACGACCATTGAAATTTAAAAAAAAACACTAAGTATACAACACTCAGCGATTTCAAAACGTCCCCAAAATGAGCGCACAATCAGAAAATGTACGTTTATTTCATTTAGTTTAAAGCGTTTAAAAAAGGCCTTTATGCAAAGTGCATAAGGTTAAAATTGATTTAAATTGGCTGTGTTGTTAAATTTAAACCATCACCATTGTGATATGTGTAAAGAACTGTGCATGTAAATTATTTTTATGTCAATGCAACTATAGTTTTTTTATACTTGTTTGCCCCTACTATGTAATAGGACACACGCTATGGAAATTTAGTGTAGAGCTTACAACCGAAGTTTTAAAAGCGTTTAGGCACATGATTTTGGCCAGTGGTCGTAAACACAGAGTTACGTTTGAATAGGTTCGTTGCCCGGCCGCGCTGTATCGACCCGTGACGTCACGCGCGTGTTCCTGACGCGGCTTCGCCGTGTGGGGTGGACCGTGGATGGTACCCCAATGATCGTGACGCGCGTTTTTACCTACCTACGCGCTAACTGCGTAGAAAGTCGCCTATCGATATTTATTTTTATAATTATGCAATGCACACCTTAAAGATTTTCTAAATGTTGTCCAAAAGTCTTTATTTGTATGTACTACTGTAATTCGTAGTACTTACTTAACTTATAATGAAAGATAGGTAACATTACTTTACTATCAATATTCGGGCCCACTCAGTCTTGCATGAGAGCACCATATTTTTTTTAGCACATAGATGTTAACATCTTTTTCCCAGAACTATTATTCTTTGGTAGGTATTCATAAGACGTTTTATAAAATAAATGTTGTTGAACTTACCTATAGCGGCCAGTGCCACGAGGGCAGCGAATCCAATAAACGACATGTTATCGCACTTCGACACTACACAGATCACTTTGGTTTCGTGCACAACTCAAAATGAAAATTCCACTAACGAAATAAAACAAAAAATATCGTTGTGCCGCGATGCGGCTGGGCTCCGCCCGAATCTGAAACAAATGGACATTACAGTTAAAATTGTGCTCTTAATTTGCAATGGCAATTTTAGCAATAATAGAGGACGGCAAAGAGGCAGGAAGTTGCACTAATATTAAAAATATAACATAATACTTTCATGAACATGAACGAGCTTTCCGAGTATTTTTTTGAACAAAGGGGCAAATACCAATACCTGGCATATTAGTATCTCAAAAACCTTAGTCTCTTGTTAACGATTACGCTATAATAAAAAAAGTAACCGTTCTACTCCTCAATCCTAATCTCCCGCTAATATTTTGATCAATAAAGAAGTTTATGTCTTGGTAATTACTGAATTTCTTAACATTTCAAAAGTGCCAATAAGATACGCCACAAAGCTCATAGATCAAAAGCTCCCAAGATGGCTTCATAATGTAACGACTTTTTTATGCCAAAGCTTCCGTTGTGAACCTGATTCACTGCGCATGTAACTTTTAGATAAGCTTAAATTAAAGCGATATATAAAGGAAAGGATCGAAATACAAGGTCTGCTTATTCTATGTAGGGTGTTCGTTATTCAAAATAGGGAGAAATAATCTACTGTGACTGTGACTCAAGATATTGGCATGTCAAGGTTAGCTCGATAACTTGTGTACTCCATTGAATACGTTCTAACACTTCTAACCTCAATTATACAAATATTGTCCATATATGTACGCAGCAGTCAAAAGATAGGCGTTTAGACGTTTTCGATGAACAAATCCAATCCAGAGCAAATCCAGTTTATAAAATGTTTTTATTTTACTGCCTTTCACAAAGACCTTTTCATGTCATTAAAATTAAGGCAATCTACACTTGTTTTAACCCAAATAGTCCGTAATCTACTTAGTAAATTAAAAATATTCCATGTCCAAATGCTTGGGGGCAAAAAGTGGACGGAAATACGGTCAGTCACGCAAGGATAAACCAATTTGGTATAATGTACGCGCGTACACACTCCCACTGTTTTGTTAATGCACTTCTACAGTTGTGTACCTAAAACTTGAACAATGTGAGAATCAGTAAAAAATAAGCGCAGTAACCAGGCAATAACATTATTTGGGGAACTGTTGAACTGTAGTCCGCTAGTGAGTTCAAGGGCGTTCAACCCTATTTCTGACTTGGAGGTATATTGTTTGTTATCCCCCACTGTAATTTATTTAAAAGGGAGGTGTAAGCTAAGGGATTAAGAGCATTAACAGATGGACGTTGTTATTACTTTAGTTCCTGTTCGGACAAACAAAGTTTTACCTGATAGGTTTGTTCTAGCGGATTATTTTAACGCCAAAAGTGAAATTTTATATTTATTGAACTTAAATGTGTTTGCAAGTAAATTAAGTTCCTACGTTCAGCTCACAACAACGTCTCGTAATGCATATTCCTAAAATAACCTAGACTTATCCTGTAAACGAGTTTTTAAAGTAGTTTGCATACATTAATGTAGTAAATCAAGAACAAGATGTTGTATTTAGATCAGAGACTATATAGATTAACATTAAGTTTATCCTGGTATGAAACACATTATTGTGTCGTTGTACACACATGTTTCGACTAAAAACATTTACCTAACACGTCTTGAGAAATGACGGTGACATCATCGCGCCAATTTGTAAACTAACCCAATCACTCTGGAACATAGGAATCTAGATCACCTACAGCAGTATGATAATGTTGTGTGCGACAGTCGAATTAACAACTTTATTTCCTTTTTCCTGTATAGGTACCAGTGCAGTCCATTACTTGAATAAACCCATAGCGTAGGGACTTCTACTTAGGATTAGTAAAGTCTGCGTCTTAGGTATTCATACAACCTGTCGTGGCCAGACGATCATTCATGCTATTGAAATGACGGTTAATTAGGCATCAACAACAAGTCTGCGACAGACCTAATCAGCAGTTTGTTTAGCTTGCCCATTATTGATGCGTCAGGAAGACCTTAATGACAAGCGTTTTACAAGACAAATTACTGATTTATCGTTTGATGGTTTCTGTAACCACAGCCGCCATATCAGAAGTCTACAGTACAGACCCAACCTCGTGCATGAGTGACGGAAGACTATTTCGGGCTCCATTATCCAGAAATGGCTACGCGCCGCTCGTGTTTAGATTTAACGAGTGAGTTTGGGTACGTTAGTACGTTCGTATGTCAGACGAACGTGGTACGCAACGTAATTTTAAATGTTTGATTGTATTGCAAAGGAAGAACGGACATGAGGCGATTAAAACGGCCCATTATTTTCACATGTATAAAAAAATTGGCACGGATACAAATACTGGACTCTTTTACTTAGCAAAGAACTTCGGGGTTGTTTTTAACAGTTAAAACCGAAAAAGTTTCGTACCTACGACTTATGAGGCAAAATACTGAGACAGTTCAATTATACTATCTTATCCAATGAAATCACAGTGCAATTATTTAGGTATGGTTACAATATAATCCGACATTGAAATGCTATTACATGCAGGAAAAACGTCGTTACCAAAGGCCTGTCTGCGAGCTCTATGGCGCCGATATAATATCTGTATAGGTAGCAGTTGTCGTTATAGATATTTGGTTCAATAGAATGGATCGACTCGCCTCCGAGCCGTCTGGGAAGCTGCAATACGAGTCCCCCCCTCCCCCACCCTTGTTAAAGTGGAAGTAAGAACCGGCGAATTCCTTCCCCCCTGGCCTTACAAGAACCCCTCCCCACGCAGAAAGATGTCAGAGACACTATTTTTTTTTTGGTTCAAAAGACGTGGGCTGATCTTTAGGTTTCAACATTGAAAGCTTTATATCCATGACCATGAAATTGATTGGATTAAAAAAACGATCCAATGTTTCTGAAAATAGAATACAATAAGTACCTGCGTACCCACGCAGCCATTACTTATATCAATGATACTCTCTTGCACTGAATTTTAGTAACGAAAGTAAGTAAGTACCTAAATATGCTTTACTTAATGCCTTTTTAGCCGTTTATTCGATTTTATTGTATTGATGTTACCACAAAAAAGGGCCAGCAAAATTATTGTTCGAAATAATTTTGTAAAGGGAGGTTACCTGCCAACCTGTACAAAAACACGCACCATCTGTTGTTCGAACGTTTTGCACCTGCCACTAAGGAACAGGATTTTCGGCCAATCGCTGTACATTACTACACTGCTCATTTCTCAATGTCTACAATATTATTTGAGGGGCTTTGTTTTATATATTCCTACTTAAGCTTGTGTATAGAGCAGTTCCAATCGAATTGTCACCCCTCTTAACATTTTAAACGGGGGAAGGTCGGTTTGGAAGGGTCGGCGAAATTAATGTCCTAAATAATGAATGTTATGAGTAGGTACATATTTATACTACACCCACAAGTCGCACTTATGGTAAGAAATGAAACGGCAGCAAAACAATGACCATTATTTTCTTCGTGGTGCAAATTTTATGGAAATACCGGTTTTCCATGGAGCGAAAGCTAGCCTGGAAAGGTCTAGCACCTATTTATATTGAACAGAAGCCTAAATCTGGACAACCGTAAAACTTACAGCAATACTGCTTGCTTCTTTTATTTTATACTTAATATACGAATAGATAATTATACTTTATATGCAAACATATCTAATATCCCTTTGTATAATCGTTACAGCGCATATTTTCAGACAGTTCCTTCTAGATAATCGCATGTATGGGAGGTGTCTGCTCCACCACGTGCTTCGACTCACAACTGAATGAATCACACTGATTAGTCAAACCTTACTACTTGTATATGAATGAAATATTAAAATATCCATAGCTTTGTTCCAAGCAACGTAGTAGGCACATTCATAAAAACATGTTCAATTATATCTTCAACTGAATTAATCCTTCCGTGGGGAAATAGGGAGAAAAGGATTAGTTTAGCAAAGCATTTCATTTAGGAAGTTAAACATTCACAATTTGTATTATTTACAGATCCCTCCCCGTATTAAAAATAACATCCGAATCAGATCGATAATTGCGAAACGTGAGTGGCCAAGCTAAGTTTCTCAATATCCGCCACCCACCGGCGTCGTTGTTTAGATTGGAACATACTCAGCATAATGTAATTTAACGGAGAGTTTAATTCAAAATCTTTTGCCAAAACAATATAATGTGCAACCCAAGTACATGCTTTCGTTTGCGATAGTCGGCAGAGCATTACAAACTTGGGAGGCAGGGCTGATGTATTGACTCATAGTCTAAATTACAAGTCATCCATAGTTAAAACATTGTATACAAATACAGTATAATATCAAAGATGGAAATATCAAATTAAAAGCAAGATATAGCAAGCGACTCTATCTACACGGCCGAGACAACATCGTTATCGATCGTGGTCGCGCATTCGCCGGGTCGGCGCTTTTGCAAAAAAGCCTTTTTTTAACATAAAGACGAGGTGATACTGAGTAGAAAAGCTTTGTTGTATTTCACGACTCTTACCTGAGAAGACCGAGTGGCGGCTCAGCGCAACACCCACAACACTTGACACACAACACACGCGAAGAGACGAGCGGCGACAACCGACCCGCCCAGGCTACAGACGCGGTATGAGTAACTTGTATAGCTATCATATAAACGGCCGATGACATCCGACCGCAGAAAAGGATGGGTATAATATGTCGTATCTCCTCTACGCCTCAACGAATCAACAAAAGCGGTCCTGGCCGAGTCGGAACGATTTTAGCCGAGGACCGAGGGTCGCAGGACATGAAAGTAATGCGCACGCAGGAAATTCGTAAAGACTCTCTCATAAGCGTGTAGTTAGTACGTACTTGGAGTACCCTTCTTCACAAGTATTAAATTCAAGGTGCTTGGCGTTGTCTCACTCTCGCTTTGTTACAGAATGTGTGACTTTATTGACTGAACCATTTTTACGATTTGTTTATTATAGCTCCCTGACTGTATAGTGTGTTCGTGTTTTTTATTTGACTGAAAAGGAATAAATATATACTTATACAATTTATAAAAACAAAACTAGATTAATAATATTATATTTTATTAAAAGTATAATAATAATTTATAACAACATAAATAAATAACATTATTATGGCAGCTTATGTATAATATTAAATCTGGTGTATAATATAGAAAAATATTCATAAACCATAAGAATACAAAATACTGTTATTCTTATTTTGATTTATTCTTATATATATTTTGTATTATCTAATGTGACAGTACCTATGGAAGGTCTCTACAAAATAAATATCGTTTTTTCTTATCACGTGTAAAATATGTTTAATACAAACATGTATGGCACATAAAAAAATAAATCCTTATAAATACATAACGTGAAATAGTAATGGTTGATAGTTAAAATTTTAGGAACGGTAGTTACATGGTTAGGGACGATCGAACATATACCTTATTGCTTTGTAATTCTCGCGGTTTAGTACTGTTCACTATATTACTACACAAGATCTTTTCATAATTTCCATTGGACAATATTATTATCTATCTAATTATATATTTTTCTACATACATTTAATTTTCAACATCTAATCTAATAGCTTTCAAATTTACTTAACACTACGAGGTTATTACAATATTTTATATAACAAAGTTCATTAATAAATATTACAAACCCGCGAGGTTGCTTATTATTATATTAAAAAGATTATTATTTCATTATTAAAGAAACAATATAGCCGCCTGCGTTTTATTATGTTATTTAACTGTTTTGTAACACTATTAATTAAATTTAAAATTAGTTCATGTAATTTTTTCTACTCTTTTGTTTATAACAAAGATGAAAATATTTTCTTGGCACTACTCTAGATAAAGAGGAAATAGGAAAGTTATTTTACATAAACATTTTACATTCGTACATTGAATATAACTTTTAGGAAATATTAATGCGTACCTACTTACTAATTGTCATAGCAGAACTTTCGAGACCGCAAGAGACTTGGTGTTACTGATTACCGTTCTAATATCGAGGTGAGCGCGGGATAGTGAGATGTATGGGTTAATGAGTTAGCCCTCATGCGGTGCCGGCAGCTTCTCCCAGGACGGCTCCACGCCCCAGATCTCACGCGCGTACTCCGCAATAGTGCGGTCTGACGAAAACTTGCCGGAAGACGCGATGTTCTCGATCACCATCTCAGCCCACTTTGTTTGGTTCTGTGGACACGAAAATATATATAAAACATATATACATAACACGCCACTCCTGTACTCTCCGAAGGGTTAGGCATAGGTGTACCAAATGTAGGTACACCCACAGTTCGCCGGTATGTTTAGGTCCCATGTAATAGGGGCGAGCCTATGGCCATTAACTGGGCACAAATCCTAACTCCAAGCTGCTACTGAGAATTTAATTGAAAAACCCAATATGACCAGCTCGACCTGGGAATCCAACCCAAAAACTCTAGCGTAGCAGTCGCGCTTAGGACCACTAGGCAAACGAGGCAGTTAAATAAAAGTCGAAAATTATTTGCAACGGAAATTTTTTTGCAGATCAAGTCTTCGAGTTCCGAGGGGAAATCAGCAAGGCTGGAGCCTCTATGGTGGGAATTATGTCATTAAGAAGTTATGTTTCGACGGGTGCCTTACGACATACAACACGAAACTTAACTATTTCAATTTTTTTTTTAATTTCTATTTGCATTGGGGAAAATGGTGCACTCAAGTAAACCACAATTAGCTTAAAACGTGTCTGGGCCTGGCAACTTCTCTATAAAGGTAGATAATCAATGTCAACTAATATCATTACGTTCTTATTTTAAAAACGCGGGGTTAATATTTGTTATTCTGTAGGTGCTAAAAACATTAGGTTGTTTGGTATGGAATCAACTATGTCGCACTTAGAGAGTAGTTCGTTAAATAAGCGTGGTACTTAATACTGAAATCTGCGACTGCGAAAACTACACAAAATTGCAGACACATGTGGAATCTCTCACAATTTTAGCGATAAAATTACAGAAACTATAATACATTGACAATATAACTGGTTACGTGTTCAGTGCCAAGTTATGCCAATATAAGATACAATGTTGCTACTGAGTTATTAATACAACTTGGGCTGAAAGGTTGCATAGTGCATGACTCATTCCACTATTGATAAACCAAATGATAAACAAAGAAACTCGTCATTTTTATAATTATCAAATGATTGTAAACAAAGCTAGTTATCGCTGTTGTAATTTATTAGCACGTGATAATAATTGACGGTATATTTTTTATCTAAACCGGCTTGTATGGGCAAATTAAGAGTAAGTGGAAAAATTCAATGAAACACGCGGACATGAATGGCACTCATGACCAATGTTATTGCGTTAAATATTGTTAAAGGTGTTTGATAGGTAAGGATCTTATTCGGTCATGAGATCGTGTAGAACACCACAATTTTTATTTTGTTCTTGATGTCCGTACTGTTTCATATAAGTTCTGAGAAACAACACCGAAACATTACTCAAGTCCACAGTCACACCATCCAGGACATCTGCATTACTTATTTGGGACAATAAGATAATAAGTAGCAACATACCTGATAACATTCGGACACCTTCTCCTGTGCCTCAATGTACGCGTCGAAGTCAGCCAGGTGGAGGAACCGGTCGTGTTGCAGCAACACATCGGCGATGTGCGCGAACCTGCCCGGCTCGCCCGGCGAAAAGAAACCGCTGCGGATTTGCTCGATGCACTGCCGCAGCTCGGGGTTGCGTTCGTAGTACTCGTACGCGTTGTAACTACGCATATATTCAAAATATTATATTTATTTCAACTTTATACATACAACAAAAAGTACAAAGGCGAAGTTAATGCCTTAGGCATTCTCTACCAGTCAACAAAAGGTGGTGCAGAGATAACATGCCAGGTGCAAATTAACGTACGACAGAAAACAATCAATATTGTGATAAAAAAACTGTAAGTAATATAAATTTAAATGTACACAAACAAATTACTATATAAATTCTACATATATTTTGTGATTGCATCGATAATGGACTGAGCTTATATACGAATAATTAAACCTCTTTTGTGTATGTAATCGAGGGCATCCCTAGTTCAGGCAGACAATGATAGACTGGGAATTCACTAAGTTGGAATTGTGCCCAATAAATAGCGATAGCGTCGCAGATGGGACCATCAGATGCCAAGACGATAATTGTAAACAGTAAACAAATACTTTCACTTTCGAGTTACAAGACATGCGCCTTAAATACACGAATCCTAGATGTGTATTGAAGCGAAATTAACTAACCACCATATAGGGATAAAGCAATAGTACATCACATTAGGCCTATACAGAAAGAGCTAAAGAAACGAGTGTTAAAAGAAACAAATACTTGTTTTTAACAACACTGCTATTATGTCATTGATTCTTTAACGCAATTTCAAACAGAAAGACAGAGCGTTGTCAGACACCTAACATCCGAAGAAATAAACCAGTAATGTAGGTTATTTAGATTAGTGCTAGAGGTCGATAAACCAGCTTCTTAATGAAGCTGATAAATTGCCTGAAGCTAGATAAAGAAGCCACTAGTCAGCGAAATGACTTTGCTGGTCTCATTGATGATAATTTATTTATAGATCGATTATGAGCATCACGTTTAACACACTGCCCTCGCATGTTTTGCTGAGCGTATTATAACATTACTTATCAGTAATGATTGCAAACGAATGATAAGCACGAGGTCATTATATTTGTTATTGTAATAGAGCATAGTAACTTAGTGCAGTCTAAGGACGGGTTAAAGTTCAGAACCACAGTTGATGAAAATTACGAATAACCTAAAAATAATAATTTAGCTTACCCTCGCTTCTGCAAAGCTTCCACATCATCGACCCTCATGCCGAATATGAAGAAGTTCTTTTCACCGGCCTCCTCGGCCATCTCAACATTAGCGCCATCCATGGTGCCGATGGTTAGGGCTCCGTTCAACATGAACTTCATGTTACCGGTACCGGAAGCCTCGGTTCCAGCGGTGGAGATCTATAACATGAGGAAATGATTAGTGATGTATATTGAAGTATGACATAACGTATTTGGCTAAATGGTATGTTGAACGGCTAAATAAATGAGCCACGATGGTAATAGAATACTTCTTTGGGTTTGAGGTACTTTAGCACTTTCACTTTTCACTATACTGAGCCGCGCTTTCTTGCCCAAAAAAGTTGGTACAAATGAATGATGTCATTTTCATTTTAGATGCTATCTCAAGTCAAGCTCACAGGTTTTATGACTAACATGTGCTTCCTGATAAACCTTAATGATACAGATACATGACGACAATTATTTATGACGTAATTTTTATCAAATGGATGCGACTCTTCTCGTCCATAGCAACGTAGCTTAGCTTATCTCAATAAGCTAAGCTACGTTGCTATGGAGGAGTCTGATTTACACCAAGTCGAGTGCTTTATTATGTTTAGCTTTGAAAATAATGCAATCCTATTGGTCAGACACATCCTTAGGGGTGGCGCGGCTGGGGAGGTACCCTGGCCGAGCCACGCTACGAAGACCTGGACATAGTATGTACAAGAAAAAATGTAAGTACTGAAATTACATTAACCGAAGCGCGGCTAGGGGCCGTATCACACAGAATCTATATCAAATATTGAACAATGGTGGTCAGCTTGCTGTAACTGGGAGTTCTCAAACAAAAGCAGTTTACCTTAAGCGTCTCCGCAGACGACAAATTTTTGACTGTTTCTTGTCGCTGAAGAAGAAATCTGGCAAAAATCGACCCGATTATCAGTCAAAAAAATCGGTCGTGTGAGGAGATGCTAAGATCAGACAAAAGCAGTTTATTTTCAGAAGACAGAAAGAGATCGTAGACAACACTGTACCAACCTGTTCGCTGAGATCAGCTGCGGGCATGATGCGCTCCGCCAGCGTGACGCGGTAGTTCTCCAAGAATATTAACTTCAGCTTGTCCCCGACGTCGGGGTCGTTGTTTACCTGGATTAAATAAATAAATAAATAAATTCTTTATTTGCCTTACACAAAGTTCATATTATTAAATGAGTACACATTAATAAATGAGCAGACACGGGACAATTCAGCAGGTGTGGCAGCGGGTCCCAAACTAGGCACAGCCTGTATCTTGGTGACCCAAAAATATATAATATTCAACCATTTGTCTTGTTCTGCTAGCGCAGGTTTGAGCGTTACAGGCAAAGTGCAACTAAAATACAAATCAAATAAGATTAAAGAAAACATCAGTATTATATTTTAGATACTCAATCGAAATTGCGCATAAAATAAAGTATGAAAAGCGACAAAATGTAAAACTACTTACAGTGTTGCCAACAGCACACGCCAAGGCAATCATTTGCTTAGCAACATAGTAGCCGGGGGCAGCCTTCCCACCGATCATGACTGTCCTGGGGGTGAAGGGCGCGCTGGGGTCGCGCTTGATGCGGTTGTACAGCGTGATCACGTGGAGAATGTTCAGCAGCTGCCGCTTGTACTCGTGGATGCGCTTCACCTGCACGTCGAACATCGACGCCGGGTTTATCTTCACACCCGTATCCCTCTCGATCAAAGAAGCAAGTTTCAATTTGTTCTCCTGTTTAACCTTCATAACCGCACGCTGGAAAGCAGGGTCTTTAGACCAGCGTTTTAGCTGTTGCAGTTTCTCTAAATGAACCGTCCATTCCTCACCAATTTTGTCACAGATGAGATCGGACAGACCTGGATTACACAGAAGCAGCCAGCGGCGAGGGGTGATGCCGTTAGTCTTGTTCTGGAACTTCTCGGGCCACATCTCGAAGAAGTCGCGGAAGATGGTTGCCTTGAGGATGTCGGAGTGAATGGCTGCGACACCGTTGACCGCGTGGGAGCCGACGACGCATAAGTGAGCCATGTTCACTCGCTTGTCGCCCTCTTCCTCTATGAGCGACATGCGACGCATGCGGTCCATGTCGCCGGGCCAGCGCTTCTCGACTTCCTTCAGATGCAAGAAGTTGATGTGGTAGATCAACTGCATGTGTCTTGGCAGCACATTCTCCAACATACTGGTGGGCCATCTCTCTAGGGCTTCAGGTAAAACAGTGTGATTGGTGTAAGCGCAGCACTTTTGTACTAGCGACCAAGCTTTTTCATAAGGTAGTTTCTCAATGTCAATCAAAATCCTAAGGAGCTCAGGAATGGCGAGCGCAGGGTGGGTGTCGTTGAGTTGTATAGCAACTTTCTCAGGAAGACTGTCGAAAGTTGTTCTGACGGCTTCGCGACTACCGAATTTAGAGTTTTTGTATCTCCTGATGATGTCTTGTAGAGTAGCAGCGCACATGAAGTACTCTTGACGCAAACGCAACTCCTTGCCTTCGAAGAAGTTGTCATTGGGGTACAGAACTCTGGAGATGTTCTCCGCTACATTACGATCGAGAACAGCTTGGATGTAGTCGCCAGAATTAACTGGAAATAATTGATTAAATTGTTATTAGGTATATTGGCACACATTCAATGATGTTATGTTAAACTTGTTTAATATAAATTGATTGGTTAATCCGTTGTAAATGATCAATAAAAAGTCAATGCAGTTTCTTCTACTTACAGAATTTCAAGTTGAAATCGACGGGACTCTTGGCAGACCAGAGACGCAGTGTGTTGACGACATTGTTGTTGTACCCGGGGATCGGATTGTCGTAAGGCATCGCGAACACGACCTGATAACAATCAATTTCTTTCTTATCAAACTTTTTATCACTTCATTATTGTGATTGCAGAGAACAATTTACATATTTGATTTTCTTAAAATTATGCTAGTTAGTTATAAGCCAACCTTTGTGTCCCATATGCTGTTTAAAAATCATAACGGTCGTAGTCGTCATTATGTTTAAAGCTTCCCGTTTAAAAGTGGCTTTGGCATTATAATTAACTCCGCATTTGTTTTAATAATTTAATAATAGGGTGCGAGACAATATCAGGCATGACCATTGGCCATGTACAGAACTTTATCATGCATGAACAATACATGCGTCGCTCATCACACTACATAGGGATGGGATATTTTGTTGTTGACACACGATTATTAATAACAAGGAATTTTCTCTTGACGACCTATACAGTAGATAAGACATCGTACGATATATCTTCAGGGTTCAAGTGAAACTTGAGTTCAAGGAAGGAATAACAATATCGTAAGAACTGCAATAATAAGTTATAGATTCCACATATCTATAGGAGGATGCGGGCAGCGCAGGACCGGACATTGTGGCATCTTTAGGGGAGACTGGGGCTAATGTTTAGCAGTTAGAGTTGATCGCTTGATATGACGATGGCGATAGAGTATTATTTTGCAATTTGGACACGGGGGAGCAACTCAAGCAACAACAGTATATTTATAAAGTCAATTGGTACACAGGAAGCAAATGTTTTACTGCAGAGCATCGTCGACTTGTGTGGGTCTACTTGACTATCGTGGCAAGTGTGATTGAGTGGGGTCAAATTGTTAACAATTAACGGCTCTATTTGCCAGACAGAAGTACCTACCTTAATTTTTGTTTCGATATGTTATGATAGTTAAACGGTCTCAACATTGTGATTTAGATATGTAAGGGAAGAAGCGAGACAGTCCCAATACAAGCTCCTGTAACTTACACTGGGGCTGCCTGATTTTATGTTATGTACACAATGTTAGAGGAAATAAAAACTTTTATTCTTATCCTCTAGTTTTAGTCAACTAAATGCAACAATTGTTTTGATAACATTTATAATATTTTGATGCGGTTCAACCATAATATCTAATCGTTTATAATAAACAATAAATATCCTTCCATAAATGATTATAATTAGATAGGAAATATATTTAATGTTTATGTTAACTGAACAAGTACGTCAGTTTCAGAATGAAACTAGACTTTTGAAACCTTACATTATAATTAAGTTTTACATTTAATGTGTGTTCAGAGCATAAACGGCGGTGTAACAATGTGTATTGTCCGCCCAGACTTTAATGGACAAAATAACTTTATTTTGCTTACACTTCTGATTACATATTCACGGCAACCAATTGGCGTTACAGATAAAAAACAACACTCGTGTATCACGACGCTATGAAATGTTACTTGTAGTAGGAGAAACCATTCTTATTTATTTAAACTTAGAGTGTATTTTACTGTATACCTACATACAATCAAGCCTATATTCCCCGAAGGATTAGGCAGAGGTGTACCAATGTACACCCACAGCTGTTCGCAGTGTATTTTATAGATAGAATATAAAAATTTACTAAATATTTAGGTCGACATTAATTAAAAAGGAATACATAACAATTGACCCAATCTACCTTAAATCAAATTAGATGCAGCACTTCGTAAGAATATTAGATGATAGGAGCTGGTGAGTATATGTACTCGCTTTAGTTCCGTGTCTAGCATAAACAAAAGTGAACAATAGGCTGGACCATTAAACTCATCGTTTAACGGTCATTGTATAAAATAAATAAATAAATAAATAAATAAATAAATAAATAAATAAATAAATATCTTGGGACAACTCACACACGGCTATCTGATCCCAAGCTAAGCAGAGCTTGTGTTATGGTAACCAGACAACTGATATACATACTTATATAATTTATAAATACATACATATTATAGATAAATCACACCCAGACACAGAACAAACAATCATGCTCATCACACAAAGTTTGTCCTGGGTGGGAATCGAACCCACGACCTCCGGCTTAGCAGTCAGGGCCGCTAACCACTAGACCAACAGGCCCGTCAAATGGCCGGTCATTGTATAAAACGACATAGTGATTTACAATGTCCCAAAGCAGTAGTAGAGTTTGTGAAGGAGCTCATACGGAGAAGTACCTATTTCTGCCGCAAAGCAGTGTTGAGTTGTTGTGTTCCGGCTTGAAGGGCATGGTTGCCGGCGCATTACAGGCACATGATACAGTTCAACTTTTTCTCGTGGATGGCAACGCATTTACAAGGCCTCTGGTATTGCAGATGTCTAAAGGTAGCGATCACCCCTTCACATCAGGTGGGCCGTGGACTTTTTTGCCATACAATGGCATAAAAAAAGTGGGTACCTGGGTATCAATCCATTTTTTGCCCTCGGGTGTGTCGACCACGCGTCCGTAGAAGTTAACGGGCAGCATGAACTCGGGACGCGCCTTCTCCCACGGGTTGCCGTAGCGCAACCAGTCATCAGGCTCCTCCTGTTGAGCACCGTGTTCGATCTTCTGCGCGAAAATACCGTACTCATACCTGATACCTATAAGATATAAGTCAAATTGTAATAGTTGTTAACTGCTCTGTTGGTCTCGTGGTCGAAAACAAGCCCAGGTTCGATTCTCAGGTGTTATTGGGTTTTTCCATTAGATAATTTCTCAGTAGCTGCCGTTTAGAATTTGGTGGTATCACAATCACAACCCCATGCCTCTAAAATCATGTTAAGCCATATTCCTAACTACTTTTAGCCACTAGTTTTATTAGTCCTACGTACCGTAGGGAGCGAGATGCGCTCCCCTATAACGTGTACAGATTCTGGATTCTGGACTGCTACTAATTTTATCCACTGAATAAAAGCTTACCTACTTAAGTCAACCCGGGTCGAAACCAAGTACTCTGAGAGGGATAAATTAGTAGGTATTGCATACAAAAACTGCGCAGACAATATTCGGAGATCAGAGTGCTCATAAATGGCAATACTTAAATCTTGATGAAAATAAGCATCGTAAAACTTGACCGCTCATTCAGAGATCAATAACGTGATTTTGTGTTACGTTATCGGGAGATATAAAACTAATCATAATAGAGAACTTCATTACTTCGAAGATAACAAAAATGTTATTTGTTTTATTTAGTGAATAATTATGTAAACGGGCAGATGTACATCGCGTGGAACGCGGACATTGACCTTTTTTTACTGGCGGCGCTTATCATTTTGTGTAGCTGTCTACCAAATTAAAAAATCCCAAGCTAAGATGTGTCTTATCATTCTTTATCAAATGACTGTTTATCTGTCGCTGCATCATGCATGTTGATTATTATTGTTTCATGTTAAATTTGTAGAATGGAAAACACGAGCGGAAAACATGTAAGTATCTAATAGGTTTAGGTAACTATCTCGATTATACATATTATGTAATGCTATAATATGATCATTAACCCAACGTAAACCGTAATTACCTACAGTAAAACGAAGAAGTAACATGCAATTGTTATTTTTGTGTTATTAACACAAAAAGGTGGCTTTCAAAATGTTTTATTTTGACTTTAATACATAGTGTAGAGGTCAAATGTGTATAAAAAAGAGTTAGATTAGGTAGCAGAAATAATAATGTGGTTAATACTATAGCTATTGTGTATTAATGTTTCTAGTATTCAATTTAGTTAGTACATTTATAATTGGCGGCGCGCCAGCGACGGCGACGGTGTTGTCAACTGCTTCAAATTAGTTTACACTGGCTAAAATAATGTCAAGTATGTTTCCAATGTCCTGTGGGTCACACACTTACTAGCTTCTTGAAATAATTTCATTTTATTGTTGATGTATCTTCTGTAAACATCATACTAATGACACTAATGTTCTTTTCCCTTTTACTAATACATATGTACAAACTTTGTTTGCTAAAAAAACCTAATTAGATTCTCATGTAATTAAGAAAAATACAAACAATATTTCAAAAAAATGAAAAGGTATACATACTGTAATTGGGCATCACAAAATTCTAACACATCAATCTGACCACAAAAAGTGAAGAGCAAGTCATTCACAAAAAATCTAGATTCTGATTTGTCATAGTTCACAAGTGCCATGCTACAAACATAATGATTGGAAAAAATGGTAGTAAAACCTAACATTCGGAATGTTTTTTGGTGTAGTATTCACTTACCATAACCATATGCAGCCAGTCCAAGAGTGGCCATAGAATCAAGGAAGCAAGCGGCCAAGCGTCCAAGACCACCATTGCCAAGACCTGCATCCTCTTCCAACTCCTCCAACTCTTCAATGTCTAAGCCAAGCTGATACAGGGCTTCATCTACTGTCCCTTGGATACCTAAGTTGATCATGGTGTTTTGAAGAGATCTCCCCATGTAGTATTCCAAGGAGAGGTAGTAGACACGCTGACAGAAAAATATTGAGATTAGTAAAATATTTAATGAACCAAAGATGTTGGTCGGATGTTTGTTATTAAGGATGTTTTTAACTAAAAGAAATATGTTTTTACACATTTACCTGTAACAATGTTGGTAATGTTATTAACATTATTCCTATTTTTCATAGCCATAAAATATATTATCAATTTAATAACAAACATGTATTAAATTGATAATATATTTATGATTAGATTATCAAGTATTTAAAATATAGTAAGATCTAGTTGTTAAATAGCTTTCTGTGTAATTTCATTCCATTTATGTGCTCTAGCATATCTTAAAAAAACAATACCACACATTTGCACACAGGGAAATTGCAATTTTTTTGTTAGAGAATGTATAGGAATGAAGTGTTGGACTTAAAAAATGTGAACTATGAGCATAACTTTTGAAAGAAAACTTTTTAAAAGTAAAGTAGGTAGTCCAAAAAGAGTTTTGTTATTTTATTTTATTTTATTTAATTTGTAGTTATTTACCTTGGGGTCCTTTTCATAGTAATACTGTTGCGTTCGAATCCAGCGCGACACAAGGTGGTCCCTCACGGTGTGGGCCAAGGCAAAGTAGTAGTCTCTTGGAGTCGCAACATTTCTATCTTTCACCAGAGTGTAATGCACATGACGATTGAACGCTTTCTTCACCTCGGTAACATTTTCGACTGCTACGATACCTCGCACAGAGATTTGTTTCCGCTTGTCCGAATCGCTTTGTACGCTCATCTTGATTTATTCTCGATTAATATCAGGTAGGCCCGTGCAACCGCTAGACCCTGTCAACCCTGACTGGTCAAACGCGGTTCGCGATATCGGTCACCTTGAGAAGGTCAAACATATAAAGCAACCACAGACTATTAGCCGGTTTATTGGGAGTATTTATAGTAAAAATATAAGTGTTAACAATCTTCAGGTATGTTAAATATAGGTACAAAAATGTATACAATTCGCATTCAAATGTTTTTATTCAATAATCTCAATAAACTTGCGTTTTTTATTTCAACGGCAATAGAGAATACTAATTTAAATGACACTAACGATAACGACTGGCGGGCGAGTCAAGCAGACAGCTGTCATTATGACAAAATCAGCTGATAGAATTGACATGTTTAGCTCAGATATTCTCGATATTACCACAGACCAAAGCTCCTTGCCACAGACAACAACTACAAAAATGTTGAAGGCCAAGTTCCATCAAATTTTTTATGTATAGACCCAAAACCTTCAGCTTTTCGCCAGGAGGTGATGGTTTCATGTCTGCGAGTTTATGTATGTATGTCTAGGTACCACACGGCACATGTGAGGGGTTTCTACTATTTTGAACTGAGTTGGTCAGCGCCAGGGTTAAGTTACGGACTAGTCCAATTTTATTAATAAATGAAACTAAGGGTAGGCCTTTTTAGTTGTTTACAAATTCAAATGAAAATAGATTTAAAAACTTATATAAGTGAGTAACAATTTAATCTGTTAATGCTAATTGCATTATTGATTGTGATTATTTTTCGTAGATACTATTACTTATTGTTTCTTTTACAATTAAAAAACATCCTCTTTTTTGGAGAAACTTTGCTTTCGGACCATTAACACAAAGGAATTATAGATATTATCACGGCCGGAAGCACGTCCATTTGGTTTCCTTATAAATTGAAATTAGATGTTATCTTCATCCGATCAGTGCACCCGTCACTTGCAGCTTAACGTTTGCCCATAATAATTTTAAAACGAAAAATCAAATATCTTTACTAGTACTTATTTTTCAACAGACTAGGTCGTAAAGTGGCCCTTATTGCATAAGTTTTAGGTTCACAATGCGGTGTATTACGCACAGGTGCATTTAATTTTTTTCATAATGTAGAAAGCATGCGTCCCTGAATTGGTTGTAGGTATGTGGGTACAAGTACAGGAAGTTGACCCATTAACCCCAACACAGAAAGAAAATGAGAGGGAAAAGAAAACAAACAAAGTTTTTCTTTAACATTTATAACATTTATTGGATATACCATATTTTATAGAAAGAGGAAAAAGCTAGGCGTGAAAACAAAGGGTATGAGGTACTTATCTAAGGTTCAATTATTAGGTCTCTGCACACTTATCATACGTATTGACGGTGTAACATATTTTTGTTAGTCAAAATTATTATCCGTTTTTTTACCTGTCATCATCAATCCAATAGCAACCTTATGGTTACGAGGTTAAAGATCACTCTGATACATCAAAGGTAAAATAACTGAGAACAGAGTGGTTTAGTGACTTAAGAATAGTTTAAAGATAATTATCTCATGGGTTGAGTGTTAGTCTTTTACATGTGATGGTATCCTAACTTTTTTAGTTAAATTAGAAAAATAATACTTAGGTAAATTAAATATTAAGAATAGTAAAATAAATCAACCTTTTTGTATACAGTAAGGTAACTATCAAATCTCAATGTCCAACAGATATATTCTTACAGGCACTTAAGTTATGTAAAATATACCTTTATAACGACTAAATATTAATAAGGCAGTAAGAAAATAAGTATTTAACAATATACAACTCACATACTTAATAAATTAAGATCAATATTCTTGTTTGACTGACCTATTATTACCAAAAAAGGCTAGACCATGGAAATGTACTTTGGTAATATTTAAGTAAATGATAAGATCATTTCAAGTTTGATTTCTATCCTATAGTCAATATCAATCATATTAAGGCAGATCTCTATTTATAAAGCGAGAATAAACACTTTCTAAGTTACAAAATTGCTCTTAAATACACATAATATCTACAATCGCTTTCCACAATGTGGCCATAGATTGGTTTCCGGCAGGGATCAATCTATAGAGATTCCTGCCCGCAGTCAATTCATAGCCAATTTGCAATCACAGATTGCGAATCAGTAATTGATTGGTAATCACAATATTAAGTTCCTAGTCGCGCTTAACTTATCAAAATTGACATCGAAAAATTGCATTTTATTAACATTCAGCACCCAAGCATATCACTTGATGCGAATTAAACACCTACAAAAATCGTCAAAATGCGTAACTCTTTCGTGTTCACAACAAAGTACAACGAGCACTGCACACTGTTATGAACATAAAAGTCGAAAGGCTAGATTTGCTGAAGCAGTTCAGTAAAATTAGTACCTAGATTTTGGTACTAACTACATAATTATGACTTTCACTCGTGTATTCATCGTTCAGTCTCGTATAGGAGAGCTTGTGGCCGGACTAAGGTAGATTTGTTCGGGGTAGAGGTCGCCTCTTATGCGAACACCGCGCACGCCGTTTGCAGATGCGCGGAATTCCAGTTCACCGATCAGTAACTCATCCGCATATATCGCCCAATGGTCCTGCTGTCGAACTATTCGTAGTTTTGTCTGGAAAGAAATGTAATGTTATTAAAATAGTTGCGTGATTTCGATTTTCATTAGCCTATTCTCTCCCACTCCTGGGCAAAGGCCTCCCTCCATTCCTTCCATCCTTCTCGTTTCAGCGCCTAGTCCTGGTAGTTTTGAAGGAATCTGTTCAGTTCGTTCCGCCATTTCCTTCATGGCCTGCCGCGACCCCGACTAACTGTCTCAGTTTCCCAGGCTAGTACAGGTGCCAGCACGTAATTTGGCAAAGTTTGGCGTAGAGGGGTAAGTTTGCGCATGTACCATTTAGTACAAAAATCCCAAAAAACGAATTATGCATATCTACCGATTCTTGCCAAGTTACATGACTGTATCGTGATTCTTAAAGATCGCCAGAGGCGTTTAATTGAACCAAAATTATTATAACGCGACAAAAAACAGGACAAACGCATACCCGTCCGCAACAACTGTTAAGTTTTTTCAATTTTGCAGTCGCTACTCGACTCTAGCAGCTTAGCGTCAAATTAAAAGACATGTAAACGACAACTTACATAAGTCCCAGGTACAAGTTTAGCGCTACGCTGCCGCTGCTCAGGCCCCCATTCGCCGAACCACGCGTTCAGCACGACGAGCTGCCTGTCCTTCTGAGATTCGAAGTAAGCGCGTACGTTCACGTGAGCCAGCACGTTGGGTCGCGGCCATTCGCGGGGCACATCCATCAAGTCTATTGCGAAAGAGTGGAGAAGCGGACGAAGTCTGGAAATGAGACGGTGGAATTAAATTTACCATCGTTATAAACATTATTGGAGATCTATGGGGGAGGCCTATGTCCAGCAGTGGACGTCTTGCAACTGATATGATGATGATGATGATGATAAACATTACGATATAAGTGAATAAAGTTCGTCATTACGGTGGAGGCTGAACTGCAGCCCGCGCCGAAGGCGAAGGCGTTATGGAGCCGAAAGAGTAAATGCTTACACGCGACATACGACGTTTTTAAATACACTAGTGAGGAAAATACGTTGCTATAAATTAATTCAAGCACATGTTTTATTGATAAAACCACATTGTCAAATTGGTTTACCTACTGTAATATTACAATTTAAGTAATCATGACTGGCGTTCTCACAGTGTTTTTTTTGTCAAGGTGGCAACAAGAGATTCTTATAAGCATCTACATAGTATGACCAAAGTGGTAATTTAAAAAGCACATGTGGGTAATACACCGCATTAAGACCCTCAAATCTATACATATAAAAAGAATTTACGAGCAACTTTACGAGCAAAATCTGTAACCTAAATCCTATCCTATCCTAAATCTGTAATCTGTTGTGTCTGTCTGTCTGTGTCTGTTCGATTCCCAGGTCGAGCAAAATTGTTATTGGGTTTTTTTATGAAATTCTCAGTAGCAGCTCGGAGTTTGGATTCGTGCCCGGTTAATGGCAATAAGCTCGCCCCCTATTACATGGGACCTAAATATACCGGCGAACTGTGGGTGTACATTGGTACACCTCTGCCTACCCTTCGGGGAATACAGGCGTGATGATATATTATTTATTATTATTTTTCTTTACTTTATAGTTTTACTCACGTGTGAATTAGGATTGCCACACATTTCAAGAACGGTTCGACTCGTGCGACCATAATGCCATTATGCATTGTGGTCTTGAGACCTAACAGTCAATTTCGAAATAATGTATTTTGAAATGATCGTTGTAACATAGTAAACAATAGGTAAAAAACTGAATATAATTATAATTTACCTCTTTATAACAATAGTTAAGTTAATAGCCAACGAATCTTGTAATAATACAGGACTCAGAATATGATCAAACTTATTGTAATGTATTCCAAAATCAATATTTTGTTTCGTAGGCATGTTGCTCCAACACAAACATGTAAATGAAACTGTATATCGGCAGCCGAGTGATATTGGACATCAGCCAACAGTAAGGCATTGAGTTGTGGTAGACTGGAAAAAATTGATCTCTACACATTTTTTATAGACATGTTACTATATATGTGGTACTGACGAATAATGTGTTGATTTATGATATCGCTTGACCTTCGGATTTCGCGATTGTATGCGGTGGTTATAAAACACCGGTAAAGTTAGACCCACCTTCCGTAAATAACAAGCTGGTATCCTTCAGGAATGCCTTTCGATAACGATGCGATGACGTTTGCTTGCCAGGTGGGCTCACTGTCCTCTGCTAATGAATCTATACTAGGTCTTGTGGGTACCTGGAATTGCAAATATCATGCTATTTAAAAAGTATGTAGGTACATAGTTCAAACAATAGTAGATATGAAACGACAAAGTAAATCCTTAGATGGATCAATATATTTTAAAGTGCTGCCTTCTAAAGGGCGGCGAATATTGTTTTTGCCCACAACGGATAAAAAGCTAGATCGGGCCTAGTCTCCCGCGCACATGCCGAACAATTAAGTCAAGTTGCCCAAAAAAATTAAGAGTTCAAAACTGTCCAAAAACAATCCTTTCATTGTGTACTTACTTCAACAGGCGGTGGAGCTAATGTGGGAAATATATCAGTCTTCTGAACTTTCAGCGTGGCATCTCTGACGCCTGTCACTTGCACCCACTCGGCAGTCAATGGGCTTGGAATCCTATGAGTATAGCTGCAGTACTGCATCCCGTCAACTGCCCATAGCGTTTCCGTCTCATCTACTACGATCTCTATTGTAAATGCTTGGTTGGCTTTAAAAGGAAACAGTCTGAAAAAAAAACTGATGTGTTAATAACGCTAATTTGGGAACTGACTGTAATGCCTTTAGGTACGTAACGAATTTCGAAATTATGGT
Organism: Caradrina clavipalpis; assembly: GCA_932526535.1. Lineage (NCBI taxonomy): Eukaryota > Metazoa > Arthropoda > Insecta > Lepidoptera > Noctuidae > Caradrina > Caradrina clavipalpis. The sequence continues at coordinate 8,903,527 of OW052097.1, forward strand.
AATGTTGGCCACTAATTAATTGATAATTGTAGGCGTCGAGTTAACAACCTCTATTGCTATGCTGAAACAAATACAACACATTCATCGTTTGTTGTTTAGATTGTTCAGAAACGAGGGATTATGTTATCTGCTTATGCCTAAATGCCTCAGCTTAATGCCTTATGTGATTGCCTTATCTTGACAATCCAGAAGTTCAATTCAAAAAAACTTTGACTTTTTATGCCGGTGGCGGAAATTAGGTCGCGAGTCTAGGCTTTATGGAAGTAACACTTAATGTATAGTATTGTTTAAACTTGGTACCTAAATGCAGTAGTTTCCTCAGGTCCCCATTTGTTGTGTCGTCGCGTATTCCGTACCACATAGCATTGTGGAAGACGTACGTTAAAGTGCACGGCGATCTCGCCTTGCACTGTGTCAGGTTCCCCACTTCCTATGTTCACTGCAAACCTAGTATTATACAGAAGGTCTCTGATAGATATAATTAGTATTACGGAATAGGTTGGTACACTAACATTCAGAAGTATTAAAACCGCGACATTTATTAACGAAATCTAATTGGTCGGAGATGCCGAAAAGGTTAGTGAGTGTAATCAGGGTCAATAATAATTTGGTTAATTCTCAGAAGCGCGGAAAGGTTTTGAAATAGATACCGAGTGTGCCAAAAGTCGTGAGTAATTTAAAAAAATCGGTACAGCAGATGCTGTTGAATTAACTCGTTGGGATTACACAATCTGTTCTTTCGTCGTTATGACCTAGTTTGTGTGTTAGCAAAATATAGCAAGCTGTAAGGTCATGGAGTACAATGCGGGCGTTGACATTTATTGCTGAAATTTGGCAGCTATTAACCGAATTTAGTCAGGCCATAGGCTACGGCAAGAGCAGATAATTAACGAACAATTTTTATGAGCTAATAGATTCATATAGTACCTATGTAGAACAGTACTGTCCCTACCTACGCAGTAATTTAAATCAAAAGTTACCAAGGTAAATCTTCGCTGGGCGTGCCCGTGCATATAATATGTGATCCGATACTCAGGGGCTCAGTCAGAGTCTGTGTAAATTTGACATCTCGCGCCTCCGCCAGTTGAGACTGAAATGAAACAATCAAAGTTTTTATAGACTATAGCAATGCGTTTTACTGTCATTTTTAGCAACTAATAGAGATTTTACATATTTTCTGACGAGTGCTCGCTTTTTCTTGATCATTCCTAGAGAAAAAGGCACTTTGCTTTTCCACATGTTTGGCAAGTGATATTTAATAGAAATTGACAACTGCGTCGAAGCCTATGTGTTTAGTACGATTACTAGGCACCTTCCTAGTAACTTAATGCAATACATAACTTGGTCGACTGGAAGGAGATCCCGCTCAGTCTGGCTGAGTCTGGGCAGTTTACTGTAGCGTATATGATTTTCCTCAAAGGTGATCTTAACTTAAGGGGCACGGTTTGAGGCGTTGGGCAGCGTGTATTTGTTCGTGCAAAGCTCTGTTAAGCATAACACTAGGGCCTAAGGCCCGAGTGCTTGCCTTGGTTTTAGGACATCGCTATGCCATTGGACCACTCTTCAAAGGCTGGCCTATTTCTGGGCCAAAAAATCAGCCATTTGGGCACTTGTCCCATTAACATTGACAGCACGCGGACTAGATTTTTGAAACCTTATGAGCTCTGCCATTTTTTTTTGTATAAATTTAATAATGGGTTCAGATAGGTAAACGAAGATAATTAGATTATATTAACCTCGTGATCCATTCATTGCAAGTCTTATATTATATTATGTTCGCGAGAGCGATAGCAAAGTAGGTAATTAATTAGCGGATAATTTATTTAGAGTTCAACAAGGTTAAAAGTAATGGTCATAGCACTTATCTACTCAAATACAATGTAGAGCTAGTTGTGCACTTTATTTTGTTTGTTCATGACTCATTTCGCTTACTTTGTGAGTCAAAATAGGTAGGTAGGTAATTAACAAACGATGCACGAATTTGCTCACCAAAGACGTCTACTGAATTACGAGGATGAGGTCATTGGGCATGGCTTTGCCTTAATTGGTGTCAGGGTTTTTTTAATAAGTCGTAGCACTTAGGTGCCTAGACAAGTAGGTACGTACAGGAAGGTGTCTACAAATATGGAGTAGGTGTACAATGGGTGCATCTATATTAGATACCTACAGTTATGCTACAGCAGCCAAACAGTAGGGTGTCGCACTATCACCCATTGGCGGAAGCAGAAACTGAAATAGACAGACTATAAGTGAGGATACAACATGGAACACATATTGTCATATTTGTAAACTAAAACATCGATTAATAGGTACTATGTAGCCTTAGAATATGTACCCTCAGTATGAATACCTTGGGTAAAAAATAAAATAACATGCAACATTTGGGTTTTACTTACACTAGATGCGGTGTGTCTTGCATTCGGTGTAGAATTAATAAATTTAAGTAATTCGACATTCTCTAGTGCAGTGCGGGTTTTGTAGTTTTGTAAATGCATATTATATGCACATGGTACCTACTTTATCTTAGTATAAGACAAGAAACGTGTCGTGCACCTAAAATATGTAGATGTATACATTTTTATCCACCATGTGTGAAGAGCACCGTGTTAATACATTTGCTTTGGTTGGATAAACACCTGTAACGACTTGGCAAAGGATAGAAGGCAATTTTCTTGCTAGTTGGTCATATATGTACCTATGTGCGCGTAGGGATAATGGCTAAAAGAAAATACCTATGCTAAAAAATATCCTGTTACGATTATTTATATAGGTATTACTTACTTTGCTACGATTAACCATATGTATGACCCACGTATCGTCGTATGTCTCATGGAGAACATGACGTTATACATAATAATAATTTAAATTAAACTAAGTACTTTAACCTTTTTAAGGTACACAAATCGATGATAAGATAAGATCTCGATAGCCATAGCAATTTTATTTTATTACAGGTTTACGGTACCTATAAGCAGGTATACGATAACGATAAGTTTGGATTGTACACACAAGGAAGTTGAGTTTTGGCATGATTTCCGATAATCGATATACATACTTAGTAAGGATAATAAAATACCACTCGATATTCTTCAATTAAATGAGAGAAAATTTAAAACATGCATAAAACGCATACTATTTAATCAAGTATTATATTATAAGTTAGAAGGTTATATTATTACTAACATCAATACGAGACGTAATACTGGTCCTGCTGCATAGCCATTCGGGCTCACTAATTTGGGATTTTTAAGACAATGGTGTTTCGTACCCTCCTTTTAATTGTCCTAAATAACTTGTACAGTTTTTATTATTATATTGTTCATCTGTCGATTAGGTTCTCTTTTAAAAGTTAAGGTTTTCACCTTACTTTTACATAATTTATTAAGTTGTTAGTATTATGTGTTTCATATGATGAGCATGGCGGTTGAGAGCTTTGCAATGCTCACTCAAATGTCTTGCATGGTGGCACGTGTGTTGGATTATACGGTTCTCTTCAAGATGGTTGAGTAAAATGGTGCTTATCCACGCGTCATGTTCGTGAACAAGCACCGATAGTTGGAATTGGTCATCTTTTAGCTAAAAAGTAACAGAGATGTAGGCCATGGTTACATCTTTATTACTTTTTTATTGTTTTATTATGCATATTGCATTTCGCTTATTGAACCATCAAGAATATTGTAACCACAGGGTCAGGGGTCAGGGGAGGTCAACCGTGTCGACGGCGCGTTCATGTTCCACGCGCGCCTCAAAAAGATGTCGGCAAACATTTGGAGGAGCCACTCAGGGCCGATGCCTACTGGGGCTGCGGGTTCGAAAGAGATGCTGCGCCCCCAGAACGCAAAGGGCACAAGAAGATATGGATGGGTTTTAGTCAGTAAAAGTCTGACCTGAGTCTCCCTCTCGCCCCCTCCAGGGCGGGAGAAGTCATTTGATGATTTCCCATCCGAAAAAACAAAAGGGGAGGTCAGGGTACAGAGTCCATAACTGTACTTTAGCTGTAGGTATGCGTTTTGTAACATCTTTTATACAAATTATGGTCAATGTATGCCAATAAATGAATATGAATATGAACGAGGATTTTGAAAAACCTAATTGAACAGAGTGTCCGTAGAGTTACTTACTCGTTCTTCTACATAGAGGCATGGCTATAGAACGAGCAACTAGCTATTAAAATGTCTGAAAGTGGTCTAAAAAATAAATGCTTCGTTTGACTTCAAGTCACGAGCATAAATATTTTATACTAGCTTCTGCCCGCGACTTCGTCCGCGTCACAGTTGATGTGTTATCCTACGGGTACCGTACATTTTCCCGGGATAAAAAGTAGCCTATGTGTTATTCCAGACTATAATCTATCTTTGTGCCAAATTTCATCCAGATCCATTCAGCCGTTTAAGCGTGAAAGAGTAACAAACATCCATACATCCATACATACAAACTTTCGCCTTTATAATAGTAGTAGGATTTAAGTAAGTACGTATTTTTCAGAAGCAATTTTCTCGTGCAACAACAATTTTGCGCCACTTAGAGAAAAGACCAATTTCATAATTTCAGAAAATACTATGTGCGTAACACTGTAAACATCCATCAGTGCCTACTTTTAAAAGAAATAGCTTTTAACTGAAAATGAAACACATTTTTTTAAGCTCGTGATTGTACCACTTTTCAGTAAAGTGTTGAAAGCACCCTACAAATAGGGTTCCCAGATTGAAAAGTCGAAATTCCGGAGAAAATTCCGGACATTGGATGAAATTTCCGGATTTCCAAAAAAAAATAAATTGTCAAATCAAATAAAAAGAAAATAACCAAAAGTGGAGGAAAGATGGCACCGACATCTCTTGATGATATTTAAAACTAACCTATCTGAAAATTGCTGATTGTGAAGGAAACGCCTCTCCTCTGATGCGCGGTAGGGATGTGAGGTTTATGGAATTGTTGTTTTTACTTAAATTGTAGAAATTCCTGACGGCTTAGGATTCCCCCCGCATTCCGGACAAAGCACTAAATTTCCGGACATGTCCGGAGAATTCCTGACATATGGCAACCCTACCTACAAATCATACAAATGTAAAAAAAGATGGTAAGACTATTTCGATGGGCCTGTTGGTCTAGTGGTTAGCGGCCCTGACTGCTAAGCCGGAGGTCGTGGGTTCGATTCCCACCCAGGACAAACTTTGTGTGATGAGCATGATTGTTTGTTCTGTGTCTGGGTGTGTTTTATCTATAATATGTATGTATTTATAAATTATATAAGTATGTATATCAGTTGTCTGGTTACCATAACACAAGCTCTGCTTAGCTTGGGATCAGATAGCCGTGTGTGAGTTGTCCCAAGATATTTATTTATTTTATTTATTTATTTTCACCAGGATTGGTTAAGTTAAGCCCATCATAATATAATCAAAGGGTTAAGTTTTCCTTTTCATTTTCTTAAGATGCGAACACTACAACGGCTAGTATGTAACTAATAAATAAAATTAGTAGGGTGTATAATACTTACAACTTCACGAAGCATGCGTGTGTGTTAAGTGTTAATGTAGGTACGTATTTAATACTTTACAGCTAATGCCATCACTGTTACTTAGCTAAACAAATTATCGTCGACACTTGGCCGTTGTAAGTAATTATGGGTAGGCGTAGTACACCATTAACGCCACGGTGTAAGTTCGCGTGTCTAAACACAATCAATATGCACCTAGCTTGATAGAGCTATGTATTGTACCTAGTTAGTTACCTATAACTTTATACAGGTCGACTGTGTCGTTGTAACAATTTCAGTGGCAGGTATAAACTGTTTCGTGTTTAATCAATAAGTTATTAGGTAGTGGTATCTACTTGTTGTACCTACCTACAAGTGTCTGCTCATTTTGTACGTATTAAGTGACTCCGACTAGTGCTTAGCTAATTCCTCTACTTAAGCTCTTTGTATAGTTAGGATTTCAGACAGTTCTCGTAAAACTAAATTATTTCAGCTTAGTTTCAGCGTTCGATAGAACTTCTATCTACAATAATATTAAGAAAGCAATCAGTATCGAGAAACACCTTAGTCATCAAGGATGTGAGTGATGTGACGAGGAAGTAAAACGTTATCTGTTTTGGCCTGAATGTATATAATAATTATGTTTTTGTTATTAAGGTTTAATATAAGTACAATCTATAGTCTATAGCTATAATATTATTAAAAATGGGTAAGATTTATTTGTTTGTAAGTAAGTAATAGGCTAAATAACTACTGGACCGATTTTAACAATTTTTTTCACCAATAGATAGCTATATTATTCCTGAGTAACATTTAACATCACGCTACGACACGCGAGAGCGAAGCATTAGCCAAAGCCGTAACTTATGGCGGGTGAAATAAGGAACGAAGTCTTTGGAAGTTCGCTAGTAAATAATGATAAAATACACTTAGGTACTTTACTAGAATAGTGTAATTAGTAGTGATCACGATACAATCCGCACACATTATTTTAAAAATTGCAGTGAGATCAGCATCCGAGTTACTAACCTTCGCACTGAAAATAAAATACCGAGCTCTTGCCTGTTGGCCGGAATCAGAATAAAATTATTTTCATAAACATTGTCAGAACAGCCGCACTTGCTGGTTATCTATGACATCTCCAGTCATAATACCTATACTCAATAACTATTTTGAAAAAGTAAATAGACAGGGATATAATTAAATTGATGGTTATTATTATGTAATGCAGTCAGATAAATATATTTCCCTGCTTAGATAGGCATTACATAGGTAATGATTTATTACTAGCTTCTGCCCGCGACTTCGCCCACGTGGATGTTTTCACCCGCCATAAGTTACGTCTTTGGTTAATGCTCCACTCCCGTGAGTCAAAGCGTGATGTTATATAGCCTATGTTACACAGGAATAATGTAGTTATCAATTGGTGAAGAAATGTTTAAAATTGGTCCAGCAGTTTCGGAGCCTATTCGTTACAAACAAACAAATCTTACCTCTTTATAATATTAGTATAGATATTTACTTACTCAAAAGATTATACGACTGATTCATGCATGATTCATTCATATTAGATTGAGATATTATTGAAAGAGACAGTGAAACAGTTCTGAAATCTGACCTTAACCGACTAGTTTCCTTTTTAATATTTCTTAATAATTGTACCTTATGTGTGAATATTTATCGTTCTATCTGAACCTTGAAATTCCATTGCGATGAATTTCCACATTGAAAACCCGTCATCGATAGATATTAGGTACCTTACCTACCCCATTGGCTTACAGAGTTACTGTGATATGTGTGATTGATTTGATAGGTTGGTACTTACAATAGAAACGACTAGAGATCTAGGTAAGTACCTAAATGTAGGTTATAGCCTATTTAGGTTTGTTTTTCTAATATTGCGAAACTATACGCCTGTAGTTTCGGTTATGGTTTTAATACCCATTCTTACTAAAATTATCGATAAGAACAATAGCCTAACTGTTCTACAAAAGAATTAGATTGTAGATACTAAATTTTTCTAAAAAATACCTAATTTATTTTTATGACGATCATAAAACATTGTTTGCGTCATTTATTTGAAATCAAATGCATTTTAGATTTTTTAGGTAAGTAGGCACCTATCTACCTTAGTGAGTTTTTTTTTCATATGACATAGGCAGTAGCTTTTTTTTTGTTTTCGGGGTGAAACCTTTAGAAGGTGCCCGATTTTTGAGGATAAAACCGCATAGCAGGTAGTCTACTGACTCATAGAAATAGAGGCCCTTAAAATCATCGTATGGGTTACCTATAGACAAAATGATAGAGCCGTATATGTACTTAGTTTATGTGCTTATGAACCTCTACCTAGTTACTAAGTGCATTACTACGAACCATGAGCCTGTAAAGCTCACAGGTCATCATATCGCGTCGGTAGCGATTGGTGATGTGATAATATGAGTGTCAACAAAATATAGTCATTCAAGTTCATCCAGTATGGCGGCAGAAAGTATTTAAGTACTTGCACAACTTAGTAAGTGAGTCATGTTATTTTCAAATGCGTCACTCAAGGTAGGGTAAAAAACACTTCATGACTTCACTCGTTTACTTCACAGATTTTAAATCATTTTAACAATTTTATTATTAAGCAGTGAGTAGTGTGCGCCCTAATCTTTTAAATAAACGCCTTAATTTATAAAAGCTTGAAACTAATAACATTCATTTAAACAAACACCAAGCAAAAAATGAAAGCTTTAATTTAAATATTTTTCATATAAAATTACCAAAGAAACCGGAAAGTTTTCTTCATTTTCATCTGTCTCCGGTGGTCGAGCACGACAAAACAAACGGCGGCAAAACGCGCCGCAGCCGCATCTATCGCCGGAACAAACCATATTCGACGTTCATTTATTTCACAGCACTCGCTCGATGAGCATGTAGCGCGATACTACGATTACAAATTCTACAGAATTCACGCGACCACTACATCCCACGAAAATATCCGCTGCGCTCAATCGCGGTGCTACGATTAGCCGAGCGCGCCTGGCCAACTACCTACCGCAAAGCTCGTCATTATTGTAGCGTATAGATAGGCAGTAAGTAAGTTTGTTTGTTTTGTTATATCAGGTGCACAGAGTAAGATAGGTATACCCTACCCAATGGCATAACTGAAAGAGACGGCAAATAATGATCTGCCTTTTCACACTCATACCATAGACAATCATGAATATGAGGCGAGGATTGAAAGCGGAAAACGAGTTTGACACTTCACTTTGTTGTTGTTGTTGTCGTTGTCATGTTATGTTAGGGTGCCCGATTAACAAATATTAAAGTTGCGGGTTTGGGCCAAGCGTTAAGAACTTACAGTACAAACATGATTCTTATAAATTTATCTACATGGCGACATTAAGATATGGTTGCTATAGTTACCTAGGTACCTCTTCGTTAACTAACTAATCCAATGAATAAAGAATACAGTACATGTCTCCTCCCGACGACTTTTAATACCTACTCAAGTCTTGTTTATTATCTTGTCTTCTCTTAGTTCATTTATTAGTGACTATACCTACCTACTTTAAAGAGGCAATAGACCGTATGGTTTATATTTTATCTAGGAAAACGTTAACTGTTGGTTAACCTAATTAGAGCAATAAATTGATTAGCTCAATATTGAAAAGGGAAACCTATCATGTCTGATTGCCCAACTTTTTGCAATACATTAATAATATTATTATGTAAACTTCGTAGACCAAGGTACCGACAAAATGATTTTTGTTTTGAGCCTAAAAAAATACCATTGGGCTAGTAAAAAGTAGTATTAAAACTAACCTCAAAGTCCAGCGCATCTTCAGCGAAGTCGTATTCTATAAAATCCCTCGGTATCGTCCCTTCTTCTACGTCATAATCCATTCTAACACAATTCACACATTTCATTACTTCAACGGTTATGCTTCGTTTATCAGCCGTTTGTAAGGATTACACTCGGTACTGTGAACTGTCAACATTGTTTTACATGAAATCAATACTTATCACAGAATTGGCGCAGAGCGCAATATGTCGATGTTACTAATTTAGGTATTATTACAGGGTATTTAAATAATCATGGAGACTCTGCAGTTTACTGCACTGACAAGTGGCGTTGTTATGTTGCCAAATGAAAACAAACATGCAAGATAGGTGCGTCGTGACGCAACGTTTTTTATGCGACAACAAAGAATAGGTCTTCTCTTTCACTCTGGTTAGGTACGAAATGTCTGAGAGGAAAAGAGATAAAGGTGATAAACTACTTATTCAAATGTCATGTTAGCCTTTATCAGAATGATTGAATATAAAATAAACAAACTCAAACCGAATTTAATTATGATAAAAGGTGATAAATCGCATTTTTTCTTCTTGCACGTTTAATTTTTTTATGATTTATGTACTTAAATGTATTCTCCAGACCGATTACGGCCACGGCAACTAATCTTAATGCAGACTAGCCAAGTACCCAAGAGATATTATAGTGCACAAGTGTGTGCGCAAACACAGGTGCACTCCCTCTTTCCCCACTCTCATAGTCCGATGCGACAGCAATCCGAGATCAGGCGCAGGACTAACGGCTTTACATGCTTTCCGAGACACAGGGTTGTCACACCACCATCTTCCAAACTCCGGTCTGTTACTGAGAAATTCTTGATGGAAAAATCCAATAACACTTTTTACCCGACCTGGAAATCGAACCTAGGACCCCACGCTCAACAGTTGTGCTTGCTACCACAAGACCAACGGGCAGTTATTTATCATTATACCCAACGTAAAAAAATATATATGGGCCTTTTACCTAAAAAAAAAAGTACATATACTTACCATAATTATTGGATACAAAATCGAGATTTACAGTTTCTTATTCCTTTGAATTTTAAATTGGTAATGGAGAGATATAAGGAATGTCAAGGAAAGGAACGCACATATACGGTGTCATGTGTTCCCATGTAACAGAAAAAAACACACAATAAGCATCAATCTTTTATTTAAAATATTGAAATACCTACCTACTTATAAAATAAAATATATTTTTACACAATACCAAACATTAAATTCACGCATCGACAACTTTCTCACACGATATGGTCAACCTTTTAAATATATCAGGGTACAAAATGAGATCACTACGTATACATATTTATATTCTATTTTTATACTTACCTACCACTTTACTTGTACATTGTTCGCAGTAGTTTTCGTTGTTGGTAGTGGGACCTAGAAATAAATAAAAAAAGGTATATCTTGCACTGGACAGTCAATAACCAAAAACATTATAAACATAATTATGTTTATAAATGCCACTCACATCCTAATTTCTGGTAGTCTACTTTTACTAAGTGATTTATCCTACTCTTAACCACCCTAGCTATGATCATGGTTCATATTCCTTACACCATAACATAACTTATTGATTAAAACTGGTTCGTAAGTCTAAGTTTCCTAACGAGTTTTATTTCCTTATCGTTAACCAGTTTATAATAACACCTTGAAATCGAGAAATCTAGGTTTGTTAAAATCTGGCTTTCTCTTTATTGTATTAGCCACGATAGCGACAGGTTGTCTGTGAAAATTCAACTGCATGGATTGCTATTACGACTAAAAGATGCAGCTGCTCTGAGACATAGCATAGTAGATGACGGATAGACAGCATAGGCTTAGTAGTGGGTTCCGTTAGTGTAAATCCTCCAAAACTACGGGTGAAATTGAAAGTTGTAAACTCGAAACTTAAATACCAGTACCCTATTCGGCTACTGGATTTTCTCTCTTTTCTCACTCTGTTTTCCACACCTTCATAACATAGCAGTAATATTCGTAGCAAAATTCTTAGGTTACCAAGAAAGGATGGTGCGCCCTCTGATGCTGCAGCAGCTTGGCGCGCGTGGCGTATTGCCGCGGACACGCCGGGCAAATGGCCGGCTCGCACACCCGCGTACCGCCTTCTAATGCCTGGCCGCGGACTTTGGCTGCGCCTACAAATATGGATCACATCATAAAGTAGAGAACACCGCCCCAATACTGGACACTAGACACAATGTTAGAGACAGCCGTGAACAATGTCGTAGTAAGTAGTAAAATCTGCTAAATGGGTCAGCTGAATGTTCTTTCACAGTTTCTGAGTTGGTCCCATCCATAGTAACAGTTGTTTATGGTAATAAGTACAATCACTATCAATAGAAGGCATTTGGGTGGTTCAAGTTAAAAGTGCTATAAGGAAAATTCATCTTTTCAGAAAAGTTACATGAGAAACAAAGTATTATAAACTACCTACAGCCATTTAAACACGACCTGATAAAAGGGGATTGCTTTATTGAAAGTCTGCGAGCCGAGGATCTTTGCAGTGAATTAGCAGCAGTTACTGATCTTGATATGTTCTCAAAAGATATTTATTTAATGCCTAAGGCATTAAGTCCGCCTTTGTACGGTATGTTTTATACATTATGTGCACTCATTTACACATATTTCAAAAATCTCGTAGAAAATAATAAAAAGAATCGAATGCATGATCTTCCTCTTTGTTAGACTTATATAAGTAAATCCGATCTGCTGATGACTCCACAGATACAAAGGTCCTTGGCGTAAGTGTGCAGTTTCGTATAGCTAACGTTACCTGGATGATGTTTTTGCACGTGTCGGTCACGCTTGGCCGCTGTCCTGTACAATTTAGGACACGTTCCACATGGAAAATGGCGGACGCGTCGCTCCAGCGGCACTCCAGCTGACCCCGTTTTGTGAACTCGCCATAAATGATTCACCAGCATGCCTCGACGCTGATATGGATCAGAATTGGGATTGAGACACATTTGAAATTTTGGCCATTAGTAACATAAGTCGCGTATTTACCCTTTTTAGTATGAAACTCTAATAACAATGTTTTGTATATCATATTTTTCCTTACTAACCTTGAAAGAATGCTCGCAAAGTTCACATTTGTATGGTGCAAGGCCTTTTGTATTAGTGGTTACAGCGCGCTTATTATTATCATTATCCTGGAAATAAAATTAAGGAAAAAATCATATAAATAAGGTTATTTAATGCTAATTGGTGATGATTTATATTTCGACTTACGTTTTGCAAAGAGCTTTTCGGTTCGTTTGAATGTTGAGCCCAAATGTGTTCCATAAACTGTTTCTTATTTGTGAAAACCTTTTCACATTCACATTTTAATCGACGGCCAGGACATTTACTGTAAATCAATAAAAACAATTGCGCAATAGGTATAACACTTACAATAGTTTTTACTTGTCTAATGTGATTGCGGTACATTAATCGCAGAATCGATGGCCATTGGGAACTTGGATACAAGGAGTTTTGAAATATTGATCACGTTACGAACAGCGCAATGTGGATAGTTGTGACTGTGAAAGATTACGAGCATCCGCTGGATACGGGAGTGTAGGACCGCTCGTTATGACAATAGAAGTGTTTCGGCTGATATGATGAGTAATATTTTTAATATTCCACGAAATATTCTGAAAACATCTTGTTAAAGGCCTACGCAGACCGAGACATTTGAACGTATCAATATAGAAATAGGACATAAATTGCTATGCTTTAAAATGGTGCATCGAAAGGGATTTTCGATTGTTCGATCACCGATAGGGTTCGAATTTCTATTGGTAATTTTTTTTATTTCTTGCCATGCCGTCCCGGTCTGCGTAAGCTTTTGAGGAGACAGTAGATTTTTTTACCTTACATGCTGACGACTCTTAGCTTTCAGTACAATTTGATTGCATTTAGGACATGGGGCACGAAGTTCATCGACTTGTTTTGGTTTCTGAAAGAAATGTTTTGGTTTTATTTCTATGAAATTAACACAATTAAACAGATGCCAAAGTACTCTATTTTCTAACGACGATCAAAAATTCTCCACATTATAAGCAGTAAACAAAAAACAAAAGTACATACCTCTTTAGAAAGTTTTTCACAATTGTCTATTTTTATTGAAAAATCCAAATCGTTGGTCAACCGATTTTCATCTTTATACCCAATTGTGTAAGGATTAAAATCATGATCAGATCTGGAGTTGCTGGAAATATCAAGGCTGGATATGCGGTCCGTATCAAAGAGATTTGTGGAAAAATCTAATCCGCTCGTATAGTTTTGAAAACTTTCGTCTGAGGGTAGTTTATCTTCTGAACATATTGATTCATTCGCTTTTAATGGAGGCACTTCCACATAAAATTGGTCACTGGTTTCTTTGTTTCTGAAACACATTTTTTTATTTTCTTTTTAGCTATTTATTTCAGGCATAACACAATTGAATACCGCTCAAAGTTTATAGAGAAATATTTTTAACAATCAGATATGTAATTGTTAGCAACTTACTTTTTTTCCAATATAACAGGGCAATGACGACTCGTATGTCGCCTTAACCTGCATAAAGCAACAATAAATATAAACAACAGATATTTGTAAATCACTGATTAAAAAAACTACATCACATCCTTTACTTATTTTTTTATTCGTGTTCAAAATCACTAACATAGCTACCTCCTTGAATTTCACGAAGATGCAAAACGGCATCTTGTTTATCATATATCTTACTCCTAATTTAAAAACGAAAGTTTCGATAGATGGATGTTTGTTACTCAATCACGCCAGCTTAACGGATCTGCGTGAAATTTGTCACGAAGAAAAAATAATACCATATCGGTAGGTTACTTTTTATCCCGTTTATGTATTTCTGTGGGATAATTTATGAGTTTTATCACAGATTACAATACAGATACCCAATCCCATACAAAGAAATGTGACCTTCCTAAAACTGGCAATTCGACTGGCAATATTTTTTTCTCCATTTCCTCAATAGATGGCAGTACCGGCGACTCACTAATTGCCAGAAACAGTAGTTTTACAACGCCATCTAGGAGTCAACCTAAATAATAGGTGGAATCGAAACTAAGTGGCAATGATACTCTAGAGGGCGTTGCTTTTCTATAGATTCTCTGTTCTCTTCATTGCACCGCATCGTGAGTTCAAGGACAACAGTTTTATTTGTGTGAGTGAGCTATCAACTTTTCTCGCGTTTTTTACAATTCGAAGGTCACTTTCAGTTTGAATGTTGATCACAATATGATTCGCGCAACGATTTGCGGCTTTAAGTTATCATAAATACCTACGAAAGTTTGTGAGAATGGATGGATGTTTCTTACTCTTTCACGCTAAAAATAAGTACTGAACGGATTTGGATGTTTGGTACACGACTAGTTTACAACCTGGGTTTTTTTTACGATAGTTTTTATTCCGATTTTACGTTCCCGTGGGACAATTTTCGAGTTGTAGTGGGAAAGGGTGAAATCGCTGGAATAAGATATATTATTACATAATATTGATAGTAGGTACGCTGCCTGTATCGACACCACAGAAATATAAAATACAGGAGAAGTGCCAAGGGGGCGTGTCCGTGCTGCGGGTTGTTCGAAAGAGATACCGCGCCCCCGGAACGCAAAGGGCACATGAAGGAACATAGACGGGTTTTAGTCAGTAAAAGTCTGACACTCCCTCCCGCCCCGCCCAGGGCGGGGGAAGTTATTTGATGATTTTCCGTCTATAAAAAAAAAAAAAAAAAAAAATGGGGGCGTGTCCGTGTCACGAGGTTTTGAGCGAAACGCTCGCAACTTGCCATAATGACCCTCAGTCGGAACTCGTAGCGAACGCAAACGTAGTTGTCATAAAATTCAAGAATGCCGTGTTATGGAATGTTTTGTTGCAAAAACCGAAGCCAAATAAAAAACTTGGGTAACCATGGAATCTCTTACCATATACAAGTACAAGTATTACACTATATTTATCTCTAAAATTACGAAAAACAACAAAATCGTAAAATATTCCTTACTTTTACTACGTTATTTTTGCTCACAAATGACAAAGCGACCGTACTATTTTTGCAACAAATACATTGCTCCTTAACCACTACCTAATTTTGTAGTTACGTAACTAAACAAGCAATGTAAAAATCATAAAACGACAGTGTCGTAATTTTATTTGTGCGTAGTACCGGCCGTAGGAACTCGCCGCCAGTCAGTGACGTGCCTGTACAGATCCACTAACGTAGATTATCGATAAGGTCGATAAGAGAATTATAGTTTATGCTTCAATTTCTCAACCGTTTTAACTCTGTTGGAAGACCGATGTGAAATAATGTTTTTATTTACATCGTACATACATTTTTAGTATTTTACATCGTAGTCGTAACCGCGTAACCAACGACCGTAAAGTAAGTTGATTAACTTTTCATTTTCATTTATTCATTTTCTTACGTATTATTTACAGTTTTAAATATTGATAATGTATATATTTTTTAATTATTTTATTTTCAGGGCCTCAAAAATATTATAGTACAATAATAAATTGAAAGAATCGACAACTTTTCGTTTTTGTCAATCACTAGCGTACATGTAAAATAGGTGTCTTTTGCCACAGTACAAAGAAATCTCTGTGTGAGTAAGTCGTACGGTGAATGGTAAATACACGTTGTGTTTGGGCAAATAAGGTTTATAATTGATTGTGTAGTAAGTAGTACATCCTGATTTAAGATTGCGAGTGTGTGCGCGACTGCGTAACTTATTGCTGCATGTGTAGTAGTGACGAGTTGGAAGGGCAAAAGCGGAGACATAGGTTTTTATACATTTTCAACGATCATTTCACATCTCCTTCTTTATTATATCTGTGATCGACACCGTGCAATCGATTTGGAGTAAGTACTGTAGATGTAGCGTACCTACCATTGATTTTGGGTACCTACTGTCGATTCATTAACTCGTCGATGGAACGTTGTCGATACAGCAATGTTGTTAATGTAATGACTTTCGATATTATTAACTCGACCCCAAGGATATTATTTGTAATGTTCAAATTCGTATCTGTAACGTTACATTACATTACATTACAATATTTGAGAACAATTTAACTGAACAAAAATATGGGAGTATTTCTCAATATCTGGCAACCGTAAACGCACACAGATGCACGTGTCCGTACACGGCGCCACTTATCAGCCGCGCACATATTAATAAAAACTAGCTTCACTTTGTTGTTCGCGCATGTTCTATCTGCCTAGTTCTTTGATCTGAGTTGTAAGTAATATGTTTATAAAAAAATTAAATAAGTAAACATAAATGAAGTAACTAAACGTAAATTAATAACAATAGTTGCTACCCTTACGCTTATTGTAAAAATTGAGTAAAACGCCATCTATTGCAAATAGCTCTAAACTAAATGGGTAACAGATAGCTGCATCTAACGACTTTATCATTCTATGGGTTCGAATCACGTTCGAATGGAAGTTAAAATTTTCAGTTTTTTTTTTTTGCCGAAATTACGTGATTTATGAATGTAAATAGATAAATCAGCCTTGAGCAATGAAGTTTTAATATTTACTAATCTTACTTCAGCCAAAATCTGCCGTTTAACGCAATTTAGTGGTTGTAAATTTTGTTAGAGTAACCTATACTGCCATCTATGATTTTTTTTCAAGACTAATTATAATTCGTTCCCGTTGAGACCCCGTGGTTTTATTCAATTCTGATTTCTGAAGTTTACGTAGACAAAATCACAGACAGGAGCTACTTACTGATATAAGTAAAACATTAGTATAAATCACTTACGCAAATATTTTAGAAAATGTTCGCCTACATTGTCGACAGCGATACCGTCGCTTAGGTTCAGCCTCATCCTATAACAGACACTATATTAGACAGAGAAAATTGTAACTAAGATATGAAAATGTAACACCAAACCAATGATTCATCAACATGAACATTTCAGCAGCTGAGTGCTTGCAGCACTTGATCATTTATAGCCCCTGATCCAGTGTAGGACTTAATTCTGTCACGGCCCTCGGGCACAGTACAGTAGCATTTGAAGTTAAACATAGATAGTTGTAGAAGAGCTTTTTGTGAAGATGCTCGTCCAGGGAAGTACTACCACTATACCTATTTCTGCAGCAAAGCAGCGTTCCTGTGTTCCGGTTTGAAGGGTATGGGTGCCGTTGTAATTACATGCAAAGTTTTAGTAGTACTTCTGGTATTGCAGATGTCTATAAGCAGCGGTGACCACTTAACATGAGGTGGGCCAGATTTTCATCCAAAAATATTAAAATTAGTCAAGCATCAGATGTGAAAATTTCAGTACCAGTACCTATGTTTCTTTTGCCTTCAATTGTAACCTACACTACTTTATTTACCTTATGGCACAAATAGGTATGAGTGTCGAGTTGTTTGGCAGATCTCAATGTTTGTTGACATTCAGGGCACCACCATGACTTTTGTACTTGGGGTTCTGTAAATATAGGAAAATGAATAAAACCTGCCAATTGCAATATAGGCTATACCTAGACCCTAGGGCATACCCAGTCTTTGACTAAAAGTAGACCTTATAAGCTAAATGTATGAAAAGCATAAGGGCTCAAATGTGGTAGCCCGGGACCACTAAGGAGGAAGGACTCGGTACGCCCATAGGCTAGACCTGACCCAAAGTAAGTGACAACAAAGACAAAGTTAAAAGTCACCTTTTTCAAAGTCTTTAGTAGGTCCTATTAGTCCATATTCATCGGCATATTTTTTACTATAACCAAGCATTAAAGGCTTTCTCGATGGTATGATTTCTGTTGTGATGATAAATAATTCTTGATTGTCTTCATAAACCCAGACATTGGCAGAATTCTGGTCGCCTAGGGGTAGTAAGCCAATCCAGTTTGATTTGTCTGAAAATTAAAATTTGCCACACTTATTTAAGTTATTAAAAAAATCTCTGCCCATGAAGAGGCCTAAGCCCAACAGTGGAACAATAAAAGGTGGTACTATTACATTAATATCTAGTATATTAATTAATGTACGTACAAATTAGTTTTAATATTTTTACAAATACCAATGCAATACCTTTATCAGAAGTATCAATATGTGTTATAACTTCATCCATATCTTTCACAAGAAATAATGGTTTTTTATTTGATGTTGCATTCAACACTAGTTCAACTGCATCCAAATGAGATATTTTACGTTTTATTCCTGAAACAATTAATAGATAGTGTAAAACATTTTCAAGTTTCAATTTTATACAAAACAATGGCAAGTTACACATATTGCTGACCTGTCTTCGTACCATACGGAAACCCACAATGCGAGACCAGTAATTAAAGTATATACTGAAACTGTATAGCTTGATGAGTAGCTATGTCTCCTGTTCACGTCGTGTCTACTTACCCATTAAAGGGAATCAGGCGCGATGTTTTGTTGTTTTTTTTTAATAGTCAATAGCATACCTTCTACAGGACCAAAACGCGCGAGCTCAGGCAACATACGCCGTGTTGCAATGATGTGGCGCCGTTGTATTTGAAGCACTGTTGGCAAAACGGCTAGAGCGCGTGGTGGAACAACCCGATCCGGTATTTGAACTGTAAATTAAATGTTGATATTGTTAGGTCTTTTCTTAGACCCATACAGAACCTATTATAAATTGGTTAGTTCTCTTGTTGGGCTGCACAATTAGTGTAGGAATATGCTAAGATTATTTAGTTAGATCGTAATTATGATAGCTCTCCTGTGATTCGAATATCACATATGGTCGGCTAAAGTGGCGGTCTACCAAAACATTAAAAAAAAAAAACCATCACGCCTGTATTCCCCGAAGGGTTAGGCAGAGGAGTACCGATGTACACCCACAGTTCGCCGGTATATTTAGGTCCCATGTAATAGGGGGCGAGCCTATTGCCATTAACCGGGCACAAATCCTAAACCCGAGCTGCTACTGAGAATTTCATAGAAAAATCCAGTAACAAAACTAACCACCAAAACTAAACTACCAAAACTTAAGCAGTCCAATTCACGTAAATTAAGACAATCATCAACTTACTGTATTTTTTTACCATCTGTGTACTGCCCTCAGGATCACATAATTGAATCGTATCTTCTATTTGTTCATCTTTCATCACTTGCGATTTATGCAAATCTCTCAATGTCCTCTTTACTGGAAGTGATTCGGTGATACAAAAATCCGTTGAAAGAGTTTGAAGTTGAATGTCTGAGTCTAGCATTACATTTTGTAGGTTTTGATTTTTTTTGTCTACTATTAATCCCATAATTTTAGCAGGCCCTTGACTTGGATCTGGAAATAATTAGTTAAATTAAAGTGATCCATCACTTGATTACAATTTGAACATGCTCATAGTAATAAGTATGTTTTTCTAGAGAGATACCTTATTCCATACATAACTTTGAACAAATTAGGGTTAATTATTGGCCAACAAAACATATTAATAAATCTGACGTAAAGTTATACCAAACAAACTTCAAAAAATTTATCAATAAATCAAAGTTATCAAAGGTGAAAATTCGCTGTTTTTATTAATATGGAGAAGGATGATTAAAGTACCTACAAATCTAAAGTTCACACAGAACAAGTATATTTAATAATTTAGTTAGCAAGTGCATTAAATTAATGTTACCAATAAGAAATTGTAGATCCTGTCCTTCCTTTTGTTTCAGAGGAATTGGTAATAAGTACTGCTTGCGACCAAACTCTAAGCTCTAAAACAAAATGATGTTGTTAAAACAATTGAAAGCCAAGACAAATAGTTATTAATTAATCTTGAAAAAAAATAATTACATTATCTAGTAGATGTAGAGGAAGAACCTGTTCATTTAAACTTAAATTTATACTGGAATCCATTTGGAGTAAGTAGAGTTGTGTTGGTGCATTGGGTATTTGAGGAAGTTGGCCCTCTAACTGCGGATCTGTATGGTTCATAGTGATCTGCAAACAAAACAATTTTAAGAATATAAGTAAACTTACTGTTTCATGTATATGTTGATGTGAGGTTTTTAGGTCTGAGGACTTGAACCTGAAAGTCCAACAAGACAGACTAACCGGACCTTTACCTTACCTTACCTTAAATTATTAAGGATTCTGTGTCTTAGTTTTAAAATTATGCAGGTTTGTAATATTTATTATCCTTTAAGTATTACAAACTCTTCTAAATTTCTAAAAAAAATAGAGTCTTTACTAAAACAGTCTTCATAAAAATCGTAAAAGCCTGATGAGCCAAACACCATGCAATTCGACTTGATGGGCATCCAAAATGCCTAACTATGTACAACTTGATTGGGGCTAGTTAAAATCTTGTCACTTAAAATTTTTGAAAATATGCGTTTTCTACCTAAACCTGACTTAGAAAGATTAAATCCCATAATATGGGATAGTATATTATACTTACCAACTTATTTTAACGTTGATAACAATAATTCGTAATTGTTTAGTTTTAATTATGTTACTGTAGACAAATTTTAACCAAAAACACTTGGTCTTAGATGCATTTTAAGTAAAATAACTTTTGATAACTTCTTCAGAAAAACATAGAAAAGGTAAATAAACAATATAAATAGTCATGTTAATTTACAACTATTTATGAATTGTTATATTGTAAAGAAGCTACTAATAGCATAAACATTTGAACGCCGGTTAGTTGGTCAGTTAAAATTTGTCAATTGATATATTAAAATATATTTTTTAATTAGAGATCGAAGATTTATGTTTAAAATGATGTCAATTAATTTTTAAGCAGACTGGCTGACATAACGAATAGCTGAAATTGCTTAGTGCTGTGTTAGTGAGTGTGCTTAGTGAGTGTTAGTCACACACACTGACACTGACAGATAGAGGTGGGCGTTAAATCAACAAACTGTTTTTTTAACGACTTTTCAATCGTCAACGAGTTAACTGTTATTCATCAATGAAATAACAGGTTGAAAATATTAGCTGTTAATTTACGTCAACATGTCTTTACACATTACTTTATTCATTTCCGAAAAAACTGAAACGTCAACACGTCTTTACACATTACTTTATTCGTTTCCGAAAAAACTGGTTGAAAATATAAGCTGCGTCAACAGCTCAACGTATTCAAAATTAATAATCTTCAATATTACTTGCAAGAAAATTGTTATTGATCGAAAACGTTGACATTCTCTAATGAACGTCGATCAACGTCAACGTCATCAACTTTAAAAATCTTTTACCAATAAATTTTAATTTAATAGTCCTAATATTCTTCAATAAACTGTTTACAACAAAACGTTACCTTAACTCATGGAATGGCATAACATTAATAATATTGACGCAATACCTTAACGATTGAAATTTAAAAACCTGTTAATAATTTAACAGTTTTTTCATCCTGTTGACCATTGATGATTAACAGTTCAATTACGTTAACCATAAAACCGTCAATGACATACGTCTACTGACAGAGTGACACTGACAATATTAGTATAGACAAACTCATGGAAACAGTATGTGCCAAATGTAACATTACGTTTTCAGAGGGGAATACCTGTGGGGTAAACAGACTATGGGCTGTTAGACCATGAAATTAATGTCAAATGTCTTAAATGTATACAAAAAGAAGTGTTTTTTAGAGATATATAATTCAGAATGAAATAAAACACATTAAAATAATGCTAATAATGTTGGCTTTTTTATTGATAAATAGTTTTGGCGCAAAATATTCTATGTGTTTTATGTGTAGGTACCTAGGTACCTACCCTACATACTCGTACTCGTATTAATAATAATAATAAAATCGTTTATTTATAAAAAGGGGCACAATTACAATGAAATTTATCTTAAAAATTAAAAAAGAGCACTGTTTCTTAATTGCCTGAACTAGGTTGAACCTGTGGAATTGTTTCTAAGGTGGCATTATTACTTACTAGAAACAGTGAGAGAGAGCACGGATCTTAGGGTGAGCAGAGACCCTTCACAAGACCCTTGTATCATATGCCCCTCCCCACAGACACTACAAATTGGACTATTAGTATGTGTAACTGGCTCGTTAGCGAAGTGATCCTAAGCGCGACAGGTACGCTAGAAGTCTCGGGTTCGATCCCCAGGTCAGGCAAAAAGTGTTATTGGGTTTTTCTATGAAATTCTCAGTAGCAGCTCGGAGTTAGGATTTGTGCCCGGTTAATGGCAATAGGCTCGCCCCCTATTACATGGGACCTAAACGTATCAGTGAACTGTGGGTGTGCATTGGAACACCTCTCCCTAACCATTCGGGGAATATACGCCTGATGATGGTTTGTACTATGTCGTAATGAATTTCAACACTTTAATTGAGCGAAAAACATTGCTATACATTCATTGCTATGAAAATGTCTTATGTCAGGGTATCAACTAAACCAAAGAGGTAAAAAGTAATAGGCACCGTGAACTGAATTATTCATTTGCCATTTTTGCTGACATCAATGAACGTTGATTTAATTACCAATATAAATAATTTGGTGCAATTTAAATAATATTGTAGCTACCTACCACGTTATGACATTCTGTTAAGAAATAATGATCCAAACAGTTCTGAGAAGAACTTGGTAGCCACAGTAGGTATACAACGTTTTGACAACAGTGATAAGAAACAAGGAAGCATACAGCCCTGAGAAGGACTGACACCAGATGCCACGCGTCGTCTCCAGGAACACCAGGATCTTCGATCGCCGCGTTTAGCGATTTCTGTTTAGCTCCGCACACGACCGTGGCTACCTAGGAAAGAAAGCGCGGGAAAAATAGGCACCCCTATTTATAACTTTTGCCTGCTCGCAGCTGCACGCCGTAAACAACACAGGCGCCCCCGTGCGGAATCCAAAATTGTAACAATGTCCTGTGTTGTGATTAGTCGAAATTCCACTAATCTTATTGGTTCTGTTTTTCTAAAATGTTTTGTAAATTTAATGTACAAGTTATTATTCGTCAACTCAGATTTTTGTCAGTGTGCTGTATTGTGATTAGTCAAAATTACTCATTTCTCATTGGTCGTGTTTTTCTAAATTGTGTTATAATTTTAATGTAGAGCCCTTTATTGGTTCAGTCACATTTTTGTAAATAGTATAAATAACGTGTAAATAAATATTCGATAATTATTCGCACTTCAAACTTCAACACGAGTTTTCTTCACCCTTCTGATATACTTACTTCAAGGAGTCACTATAGCCACCAAACCTTTGCTATCCAATATACTGCCAACATCGCTAAAGTGGTTACCCCGAACTCAACACTGAAGAAATCAACGACCATCGAAGCTCAGCCAGTATCGCCGAATCAATCCTTCCAAGATGTCCACCGATGAACAATCCAGCTCAACATCGCACGCAGTCTCGAAGGCGGAAGCAGCCGGCATATCACTCACCATGCGCATTCCACCTTTCTGGCGAGATCGACCACGACTATGGTTCATCAGTTTCGAAGCCGTTACTAACGACCTCAAGAAAGGCCAAGGCCAGCTCGCTCAGATGGTCATAGCACAGCTCGAGCGACAAGACATCGAGCAAATCACGGACCTGTTGTACAACCCACCAGAGAATGACCAGTACAACGCCATCAAACAAAGGCTCATATCTGCATACGAGGAATCTGACAACCGTCAGTTCCAGAAACTGCTGTCCGAAATGGAACTCGGAGAACAGAAGCCCACGCAATTGCTCCGTCGCATGCGAAACCTTGCCACAGACAAGATTCCAGAATCCACTCTGCGACTTATGTGGACAAGTCATCTCCCATCACACGTCCGATCAGTCCTCGCCGTCAGCGAAACATTCAGCACCAAGACCGCACTCGACGAACTCGCGCTACTCGCCGATAAAATAATGGAGCAGACGTCAGCAACACAAGTGGCAGCCGTGCATACACCACCACCACCAGCACCACCAACAACATCCGCACCGCAAGCAGATACACAGTACCTTATCAACGAGATAAGAAAATTATCACTTGAAATCGCCGAGTTGAAAGCCAGACCATCATACCACAACGATCATCGCCGCAGCCGCTACCCATCTCGTCACCGCAGTACATCAAGATCACGTACGCGAGAGTCATCGCCATCACCATTCTGCTATTATCACCGACGCTTCAAAGAACAAGCTAGACGCTGTACATCACCTTGTTCATTCAAGAAACAGACATCGGAAAACTAGACAGAACGCTCGCAACGGCGGACACCTGCGTTCAAGAAAAGTCCCACCGCCTATACGTCACTGATAAGAACTCGAAACTATCGTTCTTAGTCGACACCGGAGCAAACATATCCGTGTTACCGAGGAAAAAGGGACAGGTACAACAACCACTACCATTTCAACTATACGCGGCGAACAACACAACTATAGCTACGTATGGTGAAAAAACGATAACACTCGATCTTAATCTACGCCGACCGTACCTGTGGAAATTCATCGTAGCTGACGTCACAAAACCTATACTTGGAGCCGATTTCCTTCAGCATCACCAACTCATCGTCGACTTGAAAAATCGAAGATTAATCGACGGTGTGACTAACTTACAGGTCAATGCCCCGATACGAGTATCGAGCGTACCTACCGTACGCAGCATCGATATGTCGCAGTCGTACCACGACATATTAGCCCAATATCCCGGCATAACAAGACTAACAGCGATGCAACTAAACTCCGATATCCACGTGCAACATTATATAGAGACAACAGGACCACCAGTACATAGCCGAGCTCGCCCGATTCCACCACATCGCTACGAAATAGTGAAAAAGGAATTTGAGAAGATGATTGATCAAGGATTATGCAGACCAAGCAAAAGTCCATGGTCATCACCTCTCCACATTGTACCAAAGAAGAATGGCGACATCAGAGTGTGTGGTGATTATCGTCGACTAAACTCTATCACCATACCCGATCGCTACCCCGTTCCTCGTGTCAAAGATTTCACACATCACTTATCTGGAAAATCAATCTTCTCGACAATAGACCTCAACCGCGCCTACCAACAGCTGAGAGTGAGAGAAGAAGATATCGAGAAGACAGCCATCATAACTCCGATGGGATTATTTGAATTCCCACGTATGTGCCCTGGTTTGAAAAACGCGGGACAAACTTTTCAACGTTACATCCACGAAGTTCTACGAGGACTAGACTTCGTTTTCCCATTTATCGATGACTTACTGTTGGCATCCGAAAACGAAGAACAACACCGAAAACACCTCCACGTAGTACTAAAACGACTAGAAGAAAACGGCATCACCATCAACCCCGCCAAATGCAACCTAGGAAAATCAGAAGTCCTATTCCTAGGTCACTCCGTAACAAAAGAAGGCATCAAACCACCCCAACATAAAATCCAAGCAATCACTGATTTTCCACAACCAAAAACAATAGAAGAATTAAGAAGATTTCTCGGAATGATCAATTTCTATCGCGACCATATTCCGAACGCCGCACTACTTCAAGCGCCACTCAATTCATATTTACATAATGTCAAGAAACGAGATAAAACTCCGATCACATGGACCGACGAAGCATCGCAAGCATTCCAGCAATGTAAAGCTAGCATCATACAAGCAGCTCTACTTAGTCACCCATCACATCACGCTACCCTCGCTGTGTTCTGCGACGCATCGGACAACTCAGCTGGCGCCGTCCTACAACAATACATAAACGAAACATGGCAGCCGCTTGGATATTTTTCCAAGAAATTCAGTGACGCGCAAAAGAAGTACTCTACCTACGACCGAGAGCTACTCGCTATATATATGGCTGTCAAGCATTTCCGCAAAATATTCGAAGGACGCCACCTAATTATATTTACGGATCACAAGCCGCTAACATTCGTAATGACAAAAACGCAATCGAATACCGAAACATTACGAAGAACGAGACAACTTTTGTTTATCAGCGAATTTACCACCGACATACGACACGTGAGCGGTAAACAAAACATCGTCGCTGACACACTCAGCCGCATAGAAACAATCTCGTGTCCATCTGCGATAAGCTTCAAGGACATAGCAGGTGCGCAAGAAAGAGACAGCAACATTCAAAAATTATTACAAGAGAACAACATTATTCTCAAGAAAGTAATAATACCTAATACAGACGTCGAGTTATACTGCGAAACATCTACACCTTATATACGACCTTATATACCAGAAGCATATAGACAAGAAGTTTTTACAAGCGTGCACAACATCAGTCACCCTGGTACGCGCACGACTCGCAAACTTGCAACTCAAAAATACTTCTGGCCATCAATGAACGCAGACATCAGCCGCTGGACTCGAACCTGTATACAATGTCAGAAAAGTAAAGTACAACGTCACACGTTCTCAGAAATCTCATCCTTCCCACAAAGTGATCGATTCCAACACGTGCACATCGATATCGTTGGCCCGCTACCTACAACAGCTCAAGGACATCGTTATTTAGTTACGATGATCGACCGACTAACGAAATGGCCCGAAGCAATCCCGACAGACGAAATATCAGCTGATCGAATAGCCGATATTGTGTATCAACATTGGATATCGAGATTTGGATGCCCGACGACACTAACAAGCGACCAAGGTCGCCAGTTCGAGAGTCAGCTGTTTCAAAACTTAATGAAACAAATGGGAATCAAGAAACAACGCACCACCTCTTATCATCCACAAAGCAATGGAATGGTCGAACGATGGCACCGCTCGCTCAAAACATCTCTACGCGCAAAACTATCCGACACAAGTACATGGGTCAATGAACTCCCTACTGTGTTACTTGGTTTACGAGCAGCGCTACGTACAGACACCGGAGTGAGCGCAGCTGAACTTACCTATGGATACAACCTACGCCTACCTGGTGATTTCTTTACAAGTACCAACACACCTGCAATGGATTATACCTACGTCGAAAAATTACGTGAAATCATAAAAGTAAACAAACCGCAAGCAATCACCGAGCATCACAGCAATAATAAGCGTGTATTCGTGCATCAAGATTTACTCAAATGCACTCACGTGTTTATTAGAACCGATGCAGTAAAGAAGCCACTCCAAGCTCCATATGAAGGTCCCTACCGCGTGATAAGCCGAACCGAAAAAGTATATAATGTACAGTTACCTAATCGGCAAGCAAATATTTCGATTGACCGACTGAAGCCTGCATACGTTATAGCTGAGAATAACAACGATAATATTACCTTATCACCAAGCGAGATTACCATCACCTTAACACCAAGCAAGGATACCATCACCTCACCACCGTGCAAGAATATTACCTTACCTCCAAGCGACAATACCGTTACCGTACCTCCAAACCATATTACCAATACCATTACCAAGGAAAGTACCACAGCCAAGCAACAAGCGCGAGTACAACCTACAGTCAGCGTGACGTCACATCCCGCTACCAACATGACGACTCGCTCTGGCCGTCCGGTCAAGCTGCCGGTACGCTTCGCTTGAGGGGGAGTACTGTAGCTACCTACCACGTTATGACATTCTGTTAAGAAATAATGATCCAAACAGTTCTGAGAAGAACTTGGTAGCCACAGTAGGTATACAACGTTTTGACAACAGTGATAAGAAACAAGGAAGCATACAGCCCTGAGAAGGACTGACACCAGATGCCACGCGTCGTCTCCAGGAACACCAGGATCTTCGATCGCCGCGTTTAGCGATTTCTGTTTAGCTCCGCACACGACCGTGGCTACCTAGGAAAGAAAGCGCGGGAAAAATAGGCACCCCTATTTATAACTTTTGCCTGCTCGCAGCTGCACGCCGTAAACAACACAGGCGCCCCCGTGCGGAATCCAAAATTGTAACAATGTCCTGTGTTGTGATTAGTCGAAATTCCACTAATCTTATTGGTTCTGTTTTTCTAAAATGTTTTGTAAATTTAATGTACAAGTTATTATTCGTCAACTCAGATTTTTGTCAGTGTGCTGTATTGTGATTAGTCAAAATTACTCATTTCTCATTGGTCGTGTTTTTCTAAATTGTGTTATAATTTTAATGTAGAGCCCTTTATTGGTTCAGTCACATTTTTGTAAATAGTATAAATAACGTGTAAATAAATATTCGATAATTATTCGCACTTCAAACTTCAACACGAGTTTTCTTCACCCTTCTGATATACTTACTTCAAGGAGTCACTATAGCCACCAAACCTTTGCTATCCAATATACTGCCAACATCGCTAAAATATAATTAAAAAGCACACGTGTGCACGTGAGCAGGGCCACAATGGAGTGTATTCCATTGTGGCCCTAAAAGCGATGCAATAAGAGCCATTCTACTAGCAAATATGTCGTAAAATAATTTACTAATCAGGACAAACTTTCGGGGAATCGAGACTGATGCAACGATCATTGACTTATCTAGAGTAAGTTTAAAGGGGGGGCCTGGCGCTTAAGATGCCATGGCCGATGCGATGCAATGCAGTCAGGCTGAAGGTGAGCCCTACAGCCTGAGGTGGGCAAAAGACCATTCTGGGGTGGGCACGGCCCACCCGGCCCCCCCTATATACGCCTATGGCAACGATCCCCAAGGAGATAATAATAAACAAAAATATGCACAAAATAGGAGATTTAATATTTACATTTGTACTTAAGACCAACTTACAGATTAAGTTTTGACTAGGTATTGCCTACAATTACTGAAATAAGTAGGTAAGTTTAAGTAGTTAATTTGTAAGAGTAGCCATTGTGGATTGAGTCAAGCACAATTTTCACTTTTCAGAAGCAAAGTTATTTACAATAACTTTTCCAAAAAAAAAATTTGGTTGCCTTAGGATAGAAAAGTTCTCTTCAATTAATAAGATAGGTACTTGAGTAGCACTTTTTCCCTTAGCTTGCGTTGGCAACAATCCAGTTGGTGTAATGAGAAACGCGGGCGCTGACACCCGGGTAGAAAGAATGAGCGCATTCGTAGCCCCAGGAAGTCACACCGACGATGATGTTGCCGAAGTGTGCGAGTGGACCACCAGAGTCTCCCTGGCAAGCGTCCTTTCCACCCTGGTCCAAAATCCCGGCGCACACCATGCCATCGTTGATATCAGGCCAGTGTGCGAAGTTTGGCTGAGTCTTTAGGTAAGCATAACGTTCAGCACACAGCCGTTGGTTGATAACGTTGACGTGAACGTGCATAAGCTGTTCGGAAGATTGACCCCCGACCTGAAAGGAACAGCTAGTGTTAAAAGAATACAATATAAATTGGTATAAAATATAAGTGGACTTGTCATCATTAGATCTCACTATTTGAATGTTGGGGATTTTCTATAGATACGAGATTGTATAAGTAGGTACCTGGAGACGACCCCAGCCAACGTGAGTGACAGCGGCCCCGTCAGCAAGATTGTAGTTGGCACCAGCGATGCTAGCGAGCTGAACTGTGTTGGAGAACACGGCCGGGTTGTTGAGACGTACGATTGCCACATCATTGTTGAGGATAGAGTGAATGTACTGCGGGTGCATGATGATCCGGCTGATAGTGTGAACGGAGCCACCGCTGTGCGCATACGAGCTGCCGAGAACTACTCGCCAAAATGGAACTCGGTCCCCACTGCAGACAACAAAGAATATTATAATATAAAATAATTTTTAGCAGTTATTTTATAATTATATTATAAATAACAGATATTATTTACTTACTAGAAGCAGTGTGCAGCAGAGAGCACCGCAGTGGAAGTGATCAGAGATCCACCGCATTCCTGGTTCCACCAGACGCCCCAATAGGATCCCTGCATGTTGGACATGTACGGGTAGGTCTCGACGTTGGTTTCGGAGCCACCGATAATACGGTTTGGGCTAGCTAAAAAAATATACAATTAAATTAACTACTGACTACTAACAGAGCTGCTTCAAGCGGTCTTTTTTGTCACTGAGGTAAAATGAAAACTGAGTAATGAAGCAGTCGTCTGATGACGTCATCGTCGTGGTCTACGGAACGCAAAGTTCATGGGACTAGTGTATTAAAATATTGAACCATCACGCCTGTATTCCCCGAAGGGTTAGGCAGAGGTGTACCAATGTACACCCACAGTTCGCCGGTATATTTAGGTCTCGTGTAATAGGGGGCGAGTCTATTGCCATTTACCGGGCACAAATCCAAACTCCGAACTGCTACTAAGAATTTCATAGAAAACCTAATAACAATTTTTGCTCGACCTGGGAATAGGACCTCTAGCGGTCGTGCTTAGGACCACTAGGCTACCAAGGCAGTTCAAATAGCAGTAGTTTAATAGGCAGTTCAGTAAAATATTGAATATGGTCTAAAATGTTTGATAGGTAACTTACCAAGGGCGGAGCCCAGAAGTGCTAAGACGATGAAGGCACGCATGTTTCAGTTCAAGTCCCAAATACCTGAGTTCTATTCAGACTGTGCTAGATACACAACAGCTTCGCGTTTTATACTAACATCTGCTATCAGAGTGTGTTCGATTATAATCACGATTTTGTGTTAAGAAAACCCCATGTTATCAATTAGTACTTTCCGATATTTATGAAATTAAGTAGATATAATCCAATTATTACAAAATAGGTACCTATTTAAGTCAATAGACTTGTCATCCAAGGTGGCAGGAACAAGTCGCTCCAGGACGTGGTTCTGTCTATCAGTCCATGGTCGGGAGCGAGAGTGCTTGGGACACGATGACTCGAGGCGTGACATCACCGGGCCTAGGTATTCGAATTCTATCATTGTAATTACTTTTTGTGTAATCTACTATATAAAAAACTTTTTTACAAAAAAGACAACCGCCTTCAAAAACTAAAAAAACTTTTTTACAAAAGTTTTTTATTTCTCGCTTTTTAGTATCAATTTTTTTATCCAAATCCATGAAGGAACAGTCATGTCATGTAAATTAACATGACACCGCTAAAAAAAGTCATAAGAAAGCAGAATACGCGATTTCGTTTACTTAGATGAGAAATTTTCAAATATTACTTAATGCAATTATGTGTAACTCTTTCGAGTGTACAGGCGCGATGTTATGTTGTGTGATTGCGTAAACAATGCACATTTATGGGATAGCAGCAATCGCGGTTGATTTGTTGTAATTTTTTGAAGAGTTCCGTTGTCCGTCTCCAGAATCCATCATCAGATCTATATGAAATTTAAATGGGACGATTTGGGAAGTTTACCCTTTCCAACAAAAAAAGAATAATCAAAATCGGTTTATAAGCGACGAAGTTATCCGCGAACAAACATAATATAATAAAAAGTCCCTATCTCAAAAACTACTGAACCGATTTTGATGAAACTTGCAAAAAATAATTACTTAAATCGGACTTGTAGTTACGGAGATATTCGTGAACAAACATAAAAACATACATACACTATTGAAATTTGGCACATTTGTTCAGACGCTGATATAGACTAACACATATACGAAAACTAGGCAATTCTGGCAATATTACATACATACGGGTCGAATTGATAACCTCCTTTTTTTTGAAGTCGGTTAAAAATAAGTCGGGTTTTCCTTCCTGACACTATAAAGGCCTATTCAGACCTAAGCGGTATTCGCTGCCGCTGTGGGTAGAGGTACATACCGCGCGGGTTTTGCTCAGGTATTTAGTATCAAGTACCGCGGCTAGCGCGACCTGAGCGATATTCGCTGCCGCTGTGGGTAGAGGTACATACCGCGCGGGTTTCGCTCAGGTATTTAGTATCAAGTACCGCGGCTAGAGCGACCTGAGCGATATTCGCTGCCGCTGTGGGTAGAGGTACATACCACGTGGGTTACGAACGGTAGCGAATACCGCTTAGGTGTGAACAGTAATATTACCGCATACCCACTGGGTTTTCTCTGCCGCAGGCGGCAGCGAATACCGCTTAGGTCTGAATAGGCCTTTACTCTAGAACGCACGAACCGATTTCCACGGTTTTGCATTCGTTGGAAAGGTCTCGGGCTCCGTGAGGTTTATAGCAAGAAGGTAGGTAGGTAGGTATGTAGTTAGGTAGGTAGGTAGGTAGGGTAGGTATGTAGGTAGGTAGGTAGGTATGTAGGTAGGTAGGTAGGTATGTTAGGTATGTAGGTAGGTAGGTAGGTAGTTAGGTATGTAGGTAGGTAGGTAGGAAGGTATGTAGACAGGTAGGTAGGTAGGTAGGTAGGGTACCTACCCCCTACCTACTCTACCCCTACCTAGGGGTAGAGTGGGTAGGTAGAGTAAGTATGTGGGTAGGTAGGTTGATGGAGTAGGTAGGCAGGTAGGTAGGGTAAATAAGTAGGTAGGTAGGTGGGGCACTTTCAGGGCAGAACAACGTCTGCCGGGCCCGCTAGTACTTAGGTACTTAAATAAAGTTGTATCACTTTCGTCATCGCTTTGCCTCCGGTGTAAGCCGATCATATCTTTATTAAGAGATAATCATAATTTTATTTGTTTAGGAAACCCCACATTGTGGATAGGTATTTCCACAATTCCACCTTAGTAAGTATGAGAGCCTATCTATTTTTATCAAACTTTTGATTATTGCTTGGTTATTTTTGTCCTTAGTACATATCTATTGGCTCGTAAGGTATCTATGTTTATGTGTATAGGAAGGTACTTAGAAAATACTCTATGATTGTTTTTTTTTTCTCATTGTCATAATATTGTTTTGCATTTAAACAGCGACAGCGAATAGTATGAACTCCATTTCGCAGAAAATCGTTGTGGTAATAGGAGCCTCGAAGACGGAGGCTCTGCTCGGCACTCCTATTTCCGACAAATCAGCTGGGTTTAAAGGAACCTAAGTAACATGAAGGATACTTAGGATTTGACAAAATGGAAGCCACTGAAATTATGACACCATTCAAATTGCCACCTTAAACGACAATGATGAAATGGATGAAAAAATAGATATACTTAAGTACAAAAATTACATCACATTTTCTTAAATCAATCTTTAATAGCAGCTTTATGATATCATTATTAACGAAGCATATATCTCAATAGTATTTATGTCGCAAACTACAACGGTTTAGTTTGCGTTGGCGACAATCCAGTTACTAAAATAAGAAACGCGAGCAGTGACACTAGGATAGAAAGGATCACCGCAGTCGTAGCTCCAGGAGGTTACACCGACGACGATGTTTCCGAAGTGAGCGAGGGGACCTCCAGAGTCTCCTGTGCAAGCGTCTTTTCCTCCCTGTTCCAGGACCCCGGCGCATAGCATGCCACTGGTGACTTCGGGCCAGTGCTCGTACCATGGCTGAGTTTTCAGGTACGCATACCTCTCAGCACACAACTCTTGGTTGATGATATTGACGTGAACGTGCATAAGATGTTCGGAAGAGTTCGGATCATCCGCCTGAAAATAACAATAAAAAATATATTTGTTAATTTAATGTAGAGTAATGTCACACTTGCAGTACACTCCAACCTATACTTTGCTTATAGAACATAGTGTAAATGCTGAACGAAATACGTACCGAGAGTCTTCCCCAACCAACGTATGTGACATTGGCTCCGTCAGCAATATTGTAGTTGGGACCAGCGATACTAGCGACCTGAACTGTGCTAGAGAACACGGCCGGGTTGTTGAGGCGTACCATTGCCACGTCGTTGTCCAGGGTGTCGTGAATGTACTCCGGGTGCATAATAATCCGGCTGATAGTGTGAACGGAGCCACCACTGTTTGACAACGAGCTGCCTAGAACTACACGATAGTCCAAGTCATTGTCACCGCTGTACAGAAAAATAAGATAACATAATGAAATATGGTATGTACCTATACTATAATTATTGTGTGTGTAGCAACATCTATGGCACAGCATGTGAACTACTACGGCAAAATTGACGTTGCCTAGATCGCGCTATCAAAGTTTGCAGCGACATTAGCATAATGTACAAAATCCCGACAACAACCGTCGGGCAGTAGCCCACCAGACACAACATCTGTCTGGTCGGAGGATCCTCCCTTTTCAACGGAGTATGAGAAACTTTACACCCTGCTTCTCATTCCTCCAAATGTGGCTTGTTGTCAAGATTTTTAGTATTGATGTAGGTCTACTAAGTACCTACAATAAACTATACTTTATTGTATTCAATGTGTCTTCACTTACTAGAAGCAGTGTGCAGCGGAGAGCACCGCGGTGGAAGTGAGCAGAGATCCACCGCATGAATGACGCCACCAGACTCCGTACCAGATTCTCTGCATGTTGGACATGTACGGGTAAGTCTCGATGTTAGTAGGAGAACCACCAACGATGCGGCTTATGCTCCTTGGTACAGCTGTAAAAATATTTGGTTTACGTCTAAAGTTTATCAAATCATAACCTTCTCTTTTCTTTTAATTTGTTGCCCCCCCCCCCCACTATACATTTTTCTTGCGTCGTGTGTGGGTTTACAAACGCATAAGCTCACACACAAACAACTAGACCCGGAATAACTACTTGTAGGCCATACAAATATTTATTCCGTGCGGGAATCGAAACCGCAACACACCACGAAGCAGCCTATCGCTCAGCCATTGCGTCGATTATGCCTTGCAGGTATAAAAAAATGTTAGATTTTTTTTTCAGTTTATACCTAGGGCTGTGCCCAATAGGGCTAAAAGGATGACACGCATCGGCCAAGTCATAACTGAAGCGCGTACTATATTTAGCTGGATGGTAGCTACCTATGTATTTATACAAAAATCTTTTACTATCTATGAGGATAATGATAGCACTGGCAAAAAAATCTTCCTACTACTAAGTCCCTAAAGCTCCTTATTTATTGCTATTATACGTGATTAGGTATCATGTTTAGATTACGCTTGGATCAAATTTATGTAGTACCTACTTAGTTAATCTATATTGTATAACTTTCGTTATCGCTTCGGTGTGAGCCAACCCTAAGGCGATTCGCACACTGCCCCACATCACGGAGCGTAGCGTGGGAGCACGTTGTTTGCAAATATCTGTGGTTGTATAGAAAACACGCGTAGTGTCGCACACAGAAAACGCGTTCACGCGTAGTGTTGCAGATCGCCAGAGCCCCGTCGCCACGCACCACGGACCGTAGCGTAGTATCTTTCATAGGACATAATCGTAATAGTTTTTAGTTTAGGAAACCCAACATCGTGGATAGGTAGGTATTTCCACAATTCCACCTTAGTAAGTAGGTACTTTTCTATTTTTATCAAAGATTTGATTAATGCATAGTTATTTTTGTTTTAAGTACTTATAGGTACTTATGAAAATACTCCTCAGGCGACGGACCGTACTACCGGTTTACCGTCAGGTGGATCGCCTGTCTGGGTCCGGAATACCTATATCATAATAAAAAAATTACATGTCTGTATACAGTCTACAAAATTACCACAGAAACAAAAAAAAACGGGTAGGTATCTAACTTGATTAAGGGGTGGCCCGTCTTAAGCCTCCTCTACACGTCTGCAGATGCGTCCGCGGACGCCCGCAGATGCATCCGCAGATGGATCACCACGAGCTGTCCACACGTCTGCAGGTCGATCAGTCTAGGTTCATTGTCGACAGACGCAACACGCTCGTTTAAAAATGGATATTGAGTGAGACCATAGCTGCCGTAGCTATTTATTTATTTAGTACTTTTAACTACTAATTGAAATAACTACTAATCGAATTAATTGAAATAAGTAAACAATTGAATTAGGCGTAAGTATTAAAATAGTAGGTACACTTGCATCATTTTTATTTTTGTGGTATTTATTTTTGGGTTTCCACAAACAGTTTTCAGCTTGATATAGCTCAATAAACCTAAAAGTCTCCTCGGGGCTCATATTATTAGCTATTTTAACAAAAAATAAACCGCAAGACGCGTGCACTCTCAATCACAACACCGATTAAACTGATGCGTCGCCAGACGTGTGGACAGACACCGGACGTCCGCGCCGAAACCCTTTGATCTGTGCCACAAAAACCGACAACAATCGGATTCGAGGCGGACGCGTCTGCGTGCGTCTGCGGACGTTAAATACCTACAACAGATGCACAAATTACGCCCTCTACACGTCTTCGGACGCATCCGCAGATGACGTTCGCGGACGCATCTGCAGACGTGTAGAGGAGGCTTTAGGTACGACCATTTTTTAATAAATTTTGCCAGTTTGGGCACATTGGGTCAATTTTAAATAACTTGCCATGTGGTAGGTAGGTAGTAGCTTTCAGTACGAGGCAGTTTTGTCAGCAAGTGTTAGGCGTTAAGATTAAGCGCATGCAGATGATTGCAGATCGTTCGTTCCAATATAATATTTTAAGTCACTGTGCTTAAATATTTAAATAGTAGACAATTTCATGGTTGAGATCTTGTAGGCCGCATCCTTCCTGTGGGACAGGCCTAGCCTTAGTACTTTAGTAGTGCAGGAAGTACCAAGGAACGTTGTAGTTGTGCCTAATTATTACGTACTGATACTTTAATTTTCATTTAATTTAAGCATTTTCCTAAATCTGGTAACACATATAGCCCGAAATTAATAAAAAAAGAATATGCATTAGGTACACCTTTTCTTAAATCAATCTTTAATAGCAGCTTTTTGACATTATATAATTATATCAATAGTACTTAGGTCGCAAACTGAAATGAAATTAGTTTGCGTTGGCGACAATCCAGTTACTAAAATAAGAAACGCGAGCAGTGACACTAGGATAGAAAGGATCACCGCAGTCGTAGCTCCAGGAGGTTACACCGACGACGATGTTTCCGAAGTGAGCGAGGGGACCTCCAGAGTCTCCTGTGCAAGCGTCTTTTCCTCCCTGGTCCAAGATCCCGGCGCATAACATGCCACTGTTGACTTCGGGTATGTGCTCGTGCCACGGCTGAGTTTTCAGGTAAGCATACCTCTCAGCGCACAACTCTTGGTTGATAATGTTGACGTGAACATGCATAAGCTTTTCGGAGGAGTTCGGATCATCCGACTGAAAATTACGATACAAAAATTTTAAATATTATGGATCTACTTGATTAGAATTTTTTAATTTAATATAGTAGCGATGTAACACTTACTTACAGAACACTCCCTACACTATTCAAACGAACTGGTGCAAATTTAAGTACCTATTATTATTCTTTTCTCGTAAATGCTGAACGAAATACGTACCGAGAGTCTTCCCCAACCAACGTATGTGACATTGGCTCCGTCAGCAATATTGTAGTTGGGACCAGCGATACTAGCGACCTGAACTGTGCTAGAGAACACGGCCGGGTTGTTGAGGCGTACCATTGCCACGTCGTTGTCCAGGGTATCGTGAATGTACTCCGGGTGCATAATAATCCGGCTGATAGTGTGAACGGAGCCACCACTGTTTGACAACGAGCTGCCTAGAACTACACGATAGTCCAAGTCATGGTCATCGCTGTACAGAACAATAAGATAACATAATGAAACCAATATGGTATGTATACTATAATTATTAAGTAACTTGTTGACATGATTTTTTAAGTATTGATGTAGGTCTAAGTACCTACAATAACTTAATAACTACAGTACTTTATTGTATTCAATGTGTCTACACTTACTAGAAGCAGTGTGCAGCGGAGAGCACCGCGGTGGAAGTGAGCAGAGATCCACCGCATGAATGATGCCACCAGACTCCGTACCACATTCTCTGCATGTTGGACATGTACGGGTAAGTCTCGATGTTAGCAGGAGAGCCACCAACGATGCGGCTTATGCTCCTTGGCACAGCTGTAAAAATATTTGGTTTACGTCTAAAGTTTATCAAATCATAACCTTTTCTTTTCTTTTAATTTGTTGCCCCCCCCCACTATACATTTTTCTTGCGTCGTGTGTGGGTTTACAAACGCATAAGCTCACACACAAACAACTAGACCCGTAATAACTACTTGTAGGCCATACAAATTTTTATTCCGTGCGGGAATCGAAACCGCAACACACCACGAAGCAGCCTATCGCTCAGCCATTGCGTCGATTATGCCTTTCAGGTATAAAAAATGTTAGATTTTTTTTCAGTTTATACCTAGGGCTGTGCCCAATAGGGCTAAAAGGATGACACGCATCGACCAAGTCATAACTGAAGCGAATACTATATTAGCTGGACGGCAGCTACCTATGTATTTATACTAAAATCTTGTATTATCTATGAGGATAATGATAGCAATGGCAAAAAAAATCTTCCTACTGCTAAGTCCCAAAAGCTACTTATGTGTTGCTATTATGCGTGATTACTAGTGTCCGACCGAAGGTGCAATTCTGGCCGAACGAAGCCGAAGCCGATTAATCGGTATTCACCAAAACCTTCGGCCGAAGTCGAAGCCGAAGGTGTCATTGACCTTGAGAAATACGATAGTTCCTTTGGTCTCAGTAATAAATAAAATAATTTGTAATAACAAATATGAAATATTTAAAAACAAAACACTTATTAGATTTTAAGACGCGCTCTCAAACTTATTTGGACTCGTTTAGTTTACCAACTGCGATTCGTTTGGGCCGGTGCGGCGCCGGCGGCGCGGCGAAACTCTGCTGCTCTGCACACTCTCCGTCTCGCTCTAGCATCGTTCAGTATTTCAAATTTTGACAACTAGCAAACCTTCGGCTTCCGCCAAACCTTCGGCAAATTTTTGGCCGAAGCCGAAGATTTGGCCG
Organism: Caradrina clavipalpis; assembly: GCA_932526535.1. Taxonomy (NCBI): domain Eukaryota; kingdom Metazoa; phylum Arthropoda; class Insecta; order Lepidoptera; family Noctuidae; genus Caradrina; species Caradrina clavipalpis. Next base: position 8,942,325 of record OW052097.1, read on the forward strand.
AAGGTGCTTTTTTGGCCGAAGCCGAAGCTTCGGTCGGACACTAGTGTAATCTAAATATGATACGTAATGTATCATATTTAGATTACGCTTGGATCAAAATATTATTAAGATTAAAAAAATATGTGTCACTTTTTTATTTTTGAACATATAATTATAAAATGAAATACCTAATAAAGCAAAAATTTCGGTTCTTTATTATTTATACACATTTTTCCTTGACGCCTTACGCTTGCCGTGGTATGAGAATCTCTTTCGATTAGGCTTAAAATGGCCAGACACATTGGTGTACAGAGTCCGGTTATTGGTGGTTTTAGATTTCCATTCACAGGCGAGCTAGCCGTGAGTGAGAGCTTTTTTTAGAGGGACGAACAGTAACATTCAAGCCAGCCTTTATAAAAATCTACCACTCTTTCGACAAAGTGGGTCGCGGAGGTGCAAATGACTTGTTTTACCTGCACGCGTTTTGCCATTATTCAAGGAAAAACAGCAAAGAAGTGTGTAGAATGAACGCTGACTGATATTTACTTACATAATTAGTTTTAAAGCATTTATTTAAATACTTTTGAATAGGCGAAATCTTCTGATCTGCTGTAGTTTAGTAAGTTGTACATCAAGGCACAATACTGGGTCCAATCTTATATTCTTGTTTAATGTTATGGCCTAGGTTAGGTTATTTAAGGTTTGGGTACTACGGAAAGTAGTACCAAAATGGTTTATTGGTAAATGGTAATTCGCATAAGTTTAGTTTGAGCGTGTAGCTGGTACCTTTGGAACCTATACCTACTTATAGTATGTTGGTTTTACCATCGCATTTTCAAGCTATACCATAACTTAAATTATGGTATAGCTAGTAATATGTGCTTCTATATGTCTTAGTTTGTGTTAGCTTTAATCCAGTTGCTAAGGAAGAAACACGAACCTGACTCCAGGGTTTTGTTCCGATTTAGAGAGGCAGCATGGCGTCCTCTTCAGCTCCTGTCTGACGGGGTTACCTACTGACTGGGACATGGTTGTTCAGGGAAGTACGTTAAGACGGGCGGACGTCCCGTTGCCATCATTGAATGCACTTCCCCGAGGACACGGCGCAACATACCTACGCTGGAGGACTGCCCAGCTTGGGATTGGTAGCGCTGCGTCCTCGATACAGCACTTGGTGTGTGCGACCTGGTAGTTTCGACCATGATTTAATTTATGATCGGGAGATAGAACTAGTGGGATGTTGTGGTTAGCAGTGGTATCTTTTTTTGTATGACTGGACTGCTATTACATGTAGTTTGCTGAGGTACCTAACTGAACCAGCTGCCCTTTTTCTTAAGAATGGGAAATCATCACGTAATTTCTTCCGCTGACCGAGCAATAAAGAATCGTAGAGAGGTGTGTGTTTAATGCTCCCCTAGTGAAATAATAATATGAATTTTGTAACATAATATTAAAATTTCATCATATTTTTTGGGATACATGTAAACGTAGAAGGGGTTTTATAAAAATTACAATTTGAATTTAAGACTAATTTTATTTTCTTAATTTAAGCATTAGCGACGATCCAGCTAGAGAACTGGGAGACGCGAGCGTTGACACCAGGGTAGAAACGATCAGCGCACTGGAAGCCCCATGAGACGACACCGACGATGACGTTACGCTGGTGAGCGAGGGGACCACCAGAGTCTCCCTGGCAGGCGTCCTTGCCGCCGACGTCCAAGATACCGGCGCACAACATGTTGTCGGTGATGTCGGGCCAGTTCTGGTAACCGGGCTGAGTCTTCAGGTAAGCATAACGCTCAGCGCACAACTGCTGGTTGATGAGGTTGATGTCAACGTGCTGCAACTGTTCAGGGGATCCGCCTCCGGACTGTAAAGTTCATAGACATAATATTTAGTAAAACTAATATTTTTTATCATATGAGCGATATTACTACTCGTAGTACAACTATATAATAATGCCAAAATACGAATTCTTGTAAAATTTTACACAGGTTCTGTTTATTATTAATGTAGAGATTAATTAATCCAACTTTAAGAATCTATTCCATTTATTGCTAAGTACAGTCTAATATGTAGTAGAATACTTGATTCATATAAGACATCGACAAGGGAAATAATTACCGAGGTTGTTCCCCAGCCGACGGTGGTTAGGAGAGTACCGTCAGCAATTGCGTAGTTGCTGCCAGCAATGCTAGCTGCTTGGATGACGTTGGAGTAGACGGCCGGCACAGCCAGGCGGACGATAGCGACGTCATTGTCTAGGGTGGCTGGGCTGTACCCTGCGTGTACGACCAGCTGGGAGACAGCGTGCGTAGTGCCGCCGCTAGACGCGAACGAGGTACCCAGGATCACGCGCCATTCCGAGGGAACGTCACCGCTGCGTTACGAAAACAAAGATAGAACATGATAAAGTACTGAAATGTGACTGTTTACCATCCCTAACGTAGTCCTGGTGACGGTGGTGGTGGACAAACGCCCTTAGAGTTAGGGTTATATTAGGATTCCGAACCAAACTATACCTATTATGCTATGCAGTCTTTTTTTTTTTAAGACGGGAAATCATCAAATAACTTCCACCGCCCTGGGCGGGGCGGGAGGGAGTGTCAGACTTTTACTGACTAAAACCCGTCTATGTTCCTTCATGTGCCCTTTGCGTTCCGGGGGCGCGGTATCTCTTTCGAACAACCCGCAGCCCGGCAGGCATCGGCCCTCAATGGCCCCTTCCAATACTATGCAGTCTAAAATGGCCGGCGGTGTAGGTACCGTAGGCCCTTAATTACTGGGTGGTACCTAAATGTGAGTTTCTTCGATCTACGCTCGATAGCGAGCGTGTTTAAATTTTATATAGCACTTACTTAGCACCCTGTACTCAATGCGCGGAATTATTTAACTTACCAAAGCTAACTCTTAAATTACATTGTGTTAATGAAGGAATTGGTCTGCACTATGTAAAGAGACACATCACTGCCGTTAACTATGTAGGTACATATTCTGCTCATCAAAGTTCATCTGAGTAAAATTGAGCAAAAATTATTGCTGGAAAACAACTTTTATTTTTGATGTGCAAAATCACTGTTGCACTACTAATAAACTAGTCAGCAATAAACCGCACACAAAACATTGTGCTTATAAGTCCCTAATCTTAGGCTCAATTTATAATAGATAACCCTAAGAAAGTAACTTTTTAGCTTACCTAACAAGCCATATAAAGGCCTATTCAGACCTAAGCGGTATTCGCTACCGCCTGCGGCAGAGAAAACCCAGTGGGTATGCGGTAATATTACTGTTCAGACCTAAGCGGTATTCGCTACCGTTCGTAACCCGCGCGGTATGTACCTCTACCCACAGCGGCAGCGAATATCGCGCAGGTCGCGCTAGCCGCGGTACTTGATACTAAATACCTGAGCGAAACCCGCGCGGTATGTACCTCTACCCACAGCGGCAGCGAATATCGCTCAGGTTTGAATAGGCCTTTATGATGTTTTTTTTTTGAATGAGCCTACTTTCTAGAGGCACCCTTTTCAAATGAATTTATATTTTTTTGTTTTAAGTCCAAAACTGAGGGCTCCATTTTATTAAAAAAATGTCTTAACTAGCGATTTGACGTTGATTTTGTTCCGTTTTACGTTTTTAGCTTAGAAATTCTAAAAAGCCAAGAATGCTAGCAGATAATAAAAGGTCCTATAACCCAGACTTAAAGTGCACATTCAATATTTTGAAATGAAGTAAGTTAGTAAATACTTACAAGTAGCAGTGAGCCGCGGAGAGTACAGAGGTAGTGGTGATCAGAGAACCACCGCACGCTTGGTACCAGAAGATGCCCCACAGACCGTACTGCATGTTGGACATGTACGGGTATTGATCAATAGTAGTGGGGGAGCCACCGACGATGCGGTTGATGCTCTTAGGCACCGCTAAACATGGAAAAACACAATCATAATTGTACAGACAACTTCAACATGTTATTTTGCAAATTAATTATACAAGGTGTTAGTTTAAACAAGAGACGTACGTTTACTATAAGGGAGTGTAGTGCTTATGAAAATTAACCACTTTCACTATGATCTCAAAATTAAAATTGAGAAAAAAAAACTGAAGTTCCTTACCATGTTGAACTATGCGAACATAGATGTAGGTATGGAGCAATTGTTATTTTTTTCACTATTTTACGGTTCGTTTCGTATTATAGTAAAAGTTGTTGATTTTCATGAGTACTGCACTCCCTAAAAGCAAGTCTCTTGTTTATTCTAACACCCTGTATATTATTAATCAAAGGTAGCTCACCAAGTGCGGAGCCCAAAAGGGCTAACAGGATGATGAAACGCATGATTGTTCAAGTAGCCTCGTACTCTAGCCTAAGACCTAAACTGCGATCTTATATATTAAATGCTGTTATCCATATCTTTTAATTATCAAATAATTTTAAGATAATCCAAATTTTAATGATTATTTAAAATAATATGGTTTGTCTATCAGGAAAAACCAACCTGTCATTAGATTAGGTAGGTATTGTACCTATGTCATCCGATTGGAGATTCCCAATAAGTAAATAAAATTCCAAATATGTCAATGCTTCGAAGGTTAAAAAATCTACTAAAACTACAGTAACTTTAATACTTTAAACTTTAGTTTAAAAAAACTAAAATTAGACTGCGATAGAAAGATTAAGCGTATTGGTTGCTCCAGTAAGTTCCTTGCAGAATACCTAGATATCGTATAATTAATATATTCTACACTCCGTGTACGTGTACGGAAGATGGTGGCAAGACTTTTATTTTTACAAGTATTTATTACTTTTACAAATTTTGATTGTCGCCCATCCAATCCACTCTTCGTCTTGCCGGTGTGAAACCACCTTTACAGATTCAGTGTCGCAGAAAAACCTAGTGAAATTTTTGTTCCTTTTTCGGGTGGCGACGAGTTTCTTGTTTGTTATTACTGAATTCCAGCCCGAACCAAAGGCGAGGGCGGTACAGAGCCGAAATTGTAAAAAAAAAATAAAAACAAACAGGAAAAAACCTCACTATGAATTATGAATTCTTTGCGACGAAATTAAAGTTACAATTTATGTAATCATGAGTGACGTTTCCTGAAGTCATATCTGTATAAGAGGCAGGAAGTTACTTTTACTAGCAGTCATTACCTACGAACAAAAGATGTGAACTTTTATACATTGGTAATAGGTGCCACAACTTTTTTTTTAAATTTATTTATATATAACAGCTTATTATATCGTTACAGGGTTTACCTTAATGCTAGTTAAGAACTTGATGTCAGTGATATCCAAGATAAACTTAAGAAGCCTAACCCTTCGGGGAATACAGGCTAGTTGGTATGTTGGTTGGAATTCTATATTTATTTATTTTATTTTATCATATACTACAATTTTTATCAATTATTAACATCATACAAAAAATATGTTTGCATAAAACCACTCTTTCTCCACATAATTGATAGGTTTTACAGGTGACAAATAAAACAATCTTCTGGTATATGAGTTTTATTGGAATGTCCTTTAGAATACGTACAAATCATAATGGGAAATTACACTAAATAATTGAACCTTTAAGCTGTTACGAGGAAACAATCCAAATTTCAAAAATATGGAGGTTAAATGTAATCACTTTGGTTACTTACTTAAACATAGTAAACATTAGGCATCATGACATAAGGGATTGCTCAGATTTTGTGAAAACGAATATTACTTTTACGATTTATAAACTCACTTAGTTTTTTCTTTTAACATGAAACTATGCCAATTTGTTGTGTACCTATGTAACAATTTAACAAAGTCTGCGCGAGCCCTTATGTGAAGACAAAAGAAATAATAACTTAGTTATACCTTAAAAGTGAGTGGTGGGAAAAACTTATATTAATTCTTATTTCGAACACAGATTACGTACGTTCCATGTAATAAACTATTACATGGCATCTAGTAAAGTACATTTTTTGTCGGTTTATATCTTTGCACGTATTTAAAAGCAGATGGAACAGATAATTTTACTTTAACTGATACCATTTGCTAGTTACAGTATGTACAACTTCATCGTCTGTCTTATATAAAATAATTTATATTAGAATACCTACAAAAATAAAAGTGGTATCAAAACTCAAATACTTACGAGTATATACCTCTAACTACTTCGAACCACAGATTGAAATACAGGCAGGAGTATTCAGAATAATTGATGAAAACAACATTTTATATCGATTTAATATTTAAAGATTGTCGATAAACTCTGTGTATTGCAGTGTCTCAAAATAATCGACATGGAATCGTAACAGCTCATAGAAACAATTTTATTTGGCTGAATAATACTACTTGCATAATTAATTACTTTTGGATACTTTCATTCCTAAAGTAAAAATGCATTCTAATACTTACCCATTTTTTATTTTTTCACACGGAAGACTTCGTGCCTTTATTTTTTTTCCAAAATGAGACCTTCGTCAAAAAACTAGGGTATATTTAAATAACATATTAAATTCCGCGTTTCGTAATTCATAATATAAATAAGTTATTATATTTATATCTAAACCGGTTTATGAAACAATATGGTAATTGCGCAACAATTTGAGAATTGAACAATATAAATACATAATAGTATCTAGCGCGTTATAGTTGTGTATTTTCAAATACATCATCATGGTATATATTATACGTACGGAAGACTGACCAATACTGCACCAATATTTCATTTGTCTCTTCGTAGTTTCTATCATATAAACAAGTATTCCATGTTAGGTTACAGGTTTTTAATTCGTAAGTTTATGTTATTGGTACTCGGGAATCTTTTTTTTTGCTTTCTGCCGCTTGGACTCCGGTGAATTTTATCAGTATGTCCAATTAAAACAGTGGCTTATATTAGAACGATGAAGGAGACTCTATCGATCATTGTTTATGAGATTATATAGAGTATAAAGGTTCGCAATACGCTGTTAAGTCTCTCCCGTTATGAATAAAATTAACGCCTACGATAACCTAAACTAATAAAGCTTTGTTGGTGATTACATCTAATTAATGAGACTTATATTTACACAAACAAAGGTACAAAAAGACAAACATTACTATAAAAGCTACCAGGTTATCCGATTTACAAGTCGGTGTTTTGAGTTACGTTGGGTGTTTACGTTGAATACAACTCGAGTGCATAGCTGCAACGGACGGCGAATAACTTACCATAATAAACACAGTTCTAACAATTTCATGACAGTATCTAATATGAACTATGTTCAACATGCTTAAATATTCAATGTATATGTTTAATCATATTTTAAACGAGTACTATTTGTGCTAACCCATTATTCTCTTATTGTATTAATATTTGGCAGGTTTCAAGTCTGTTTATAATAAGGATTACATGCTAAACAACTACAACTTACGTCACAAGAGTGATCAATTCAAATATGGTGGGCTGTAATACATTTGTCGTTAGCGCATTGTCATAGGCGTAACAGACACCTCAATGTATTCGTTCGAATACTTGAAAATACAAAAGCCCACCATTCATTTGATAGTCTCCATATTCTTATTCTAATTGGTGTTAGCTTACAACTTGTCTTCGGTTCTTCATAAATTAACCATAATCTCGAAACAATAATCTAGTAAACTGTAAATTTAAGTCAACCTACGTTATATCAATATTGTATTCAATAAACATATACAAATAAATAATATTACCCATAAAACGTTTTTTAATATAAACTGTCTGAATTATACAGAAAGTTAAATAGTAAAACGTGACTTATAACAATTGTATCTAAATACGTCAATTTAATTGAGACAATAACGTCAACCATTAATATTATAATATATAGTAATAACAAATTAATCTACGAATACATACTAGTACCAACATATTGTTATTATCTACGTTAAATTACGCCAAAACAAACGCTTCACGAGAAGCACAGAAAAGGCACAAAATTCATAAGACAGCGCATGTTTTAACATTGTAATTGATCATTATACCATTTAGTTATAGGTATATAGTTTCATAAGAATTATTTTATAATTGAACTTTGTTTTCTTAATTTTTTATAAAAAAATATTCATTTCAAAGCTAGATTCGCGATTTTAATTTAGTATTCACTTATTGGGAATAAATGGGTATATTGAGTAGCAGCCATAGTTTAACCCAAAAAGAGTATAAGCTCCAATCATTTCAAAATATTAGACAGATTAACGATAAGATAAACCTGCAGTAAACCAAACTGTTATTATATCTGTGATAACAAGATAATGTAGTAGTAATTAATTATAATTATCTACCCTTTGTAAAAACCAGGTACAAATCAATAAAACGTAAATTTCGTCGAAGATTAGGCCTACTTCGCGCAATGATTAACGTAAGTAAAGTGTATAAAAGGCCTATACAATGTGAGACCTGTTTATACTGTTATAGTAAAGCTTAATGTGTCGCCCTGTATACAACTTAACAAGTATTTACAAATCTCCAATAGCAGTATACATAATTTATAACAAACAAAGACAGGCTTACAATATTTAGGGCTTTAATAGACACAGTCGTTAGTAAAATACGTTTAGATGCAATGCTGTCGCTGCTCAATTTTTTATCCTTATTGGAATTATATAAAGGCTTTGGGAACCCCGGCTTAAATTTGCCTTTTTCATATAACATGGTTAAACGCTCTAATATTTCGTTCACAATCTTCTTTATAAGTAAGTTTAAAGAACTTAAGATTATGGTGATGACGTCAGAATTCTCGTAGTTGGACGGTCGGTATAAAGGCGTGTCTCAATGTCGGTCGACGGTCCTCTTGAGCCATTGTGTAAACTGTCTTAGCTGCCATACTGCCTTCGCGGATTCCTCGCGAAGCCGCGCGTTGTGTCGTCGTAACCGACGGACCTAAAATTATCAAAGATAAATTAGTTAAGCCAGACTAATTTATCTTAATCCGGTTGTGATTAAAACCTTATCGCTTAGGTACGTCGTCATCAATGATGTCGCAAGTTGTGCACTGCTGAACTGCTGTTTGGTTTAATTCATTGATCTTTGTATTCGAATCAATTAGTTGTCGCCACGACAACAAACGTATCAGTATGTATTTAGGACTGTATTTTTAAGAATTCGAAACTTAGGCCCACTTTCAACACAATTACTAAATACATTTAGTGCCTAAACGTATTAAGAACGTGATTGCATCCTTGCCACATTGTTAGAAGGTGACAGAGACAGAAAGAATATTTAAATACATTTAGCGCTAAATATGTTTAATGATTTGTTGTGAAAGTGGGTCTGAGTCTCGTGTCATCTCGCTCTCGCGTTTTGTGACTACAGTTGCCACGAACGATTATACAGGAAAACAATTTTAACCAGTGCGTAAAGGTGATGGCTAAATGACTGCCCCGGGGCAGTCAAGCACTTGAAATGTATAAGAATCTTACATAACCGCATGATATTTAAAAAATCATTCATGAATTATGTAGTGTTTTATACTTTCCTAGCACTTTCGTGAACTATTAAACATAATAAAGTATCTCAATTGCTTTTTAAGCTATTTTTATTCGACAGACCATATTTGACATTTCTCCACATTGGAAAAAGAATAAACAAACCGTTGCTAGGCAACTGATTTTTTGGCAGTTAGAGGCAGTTGTAAACCACCTTTTCCAGTCATGTGTTATTTCCATATACATTATTAAACCTAACATGGCTAGTACGTGCTCTAAATGCGAGTTTGTTTCGTTGTTACTTTATCAGGTTATGTTATGAAGAAAAAGTCGTCAGAACCGTATAACTCGACCTAATTATATAGCCTCGTTTCGTTAGGAAAAGAAAAAAAAAATCTTGCTTTTTTAAAACTATAACACACAGAATTGTGTAAAAAGCATAATGCAATAATCTTAAAAATAAATCTTAAGTAATATTGCAAGTAAAAAAATTAAAAAGTATTTGTGTATGTTACCTTGATGAAACGAAACGTGGGAATAGCATTATAATAAAGCACGTAACACGCGATTGATTTTAAAAGTAAATTAACATGAAGTATGCTGTATTATAACTTATATCGATTTTATTTGAGAAGAAAATCTTAATTAGCAAATATGTTTTGAATACCTGAATTTTGTGATGAAAAACTTTTTCATCACAACCATTCGCTTATAAATATACAACCTCATTTTCGTTTTAATTTTATTCTTTTTCGAAAATGTCAAAGTGTCAGTTGGAGAAAATGATATACTGTCACACACAGCTTCTTTCCTTTTTAGGCAATATTATTTTACCATTTATTATTATTCCCTAAAAGTACCTGAAACTTGTTTTACATGAAATACTAATATTTAGCCATTCAGCATTACATTGTGCTAGGTACCATATTTATATATTACTGTGGGGCAGTGGGGCAGTGGTCGATACTTCCATTTAGCCATCTCCTTTTGCCATAATAAACTTCAACACGTTTTATTAAACACGTATATTTTATTTTGATATGTCTTAGTACAAAAAAAAAAGTTATCGCTTACGAAACATGTTTACTTAAAAACCATATTTTATTGTCACTCGGCGCTAGCGCATTCCCCACCCCCTCACCCCAGCCATGCGCCCGGGCGGCGGCCGCGAGTTTTCATTGATAGTATGGCGAATAGATTATGTCCATGTTTTGCTTATTTCAAACTCGGATAAGGATGAAATATTTTTTAATTTTTTTTTAACTAAACACGGAAATGTGTTCTATTACTGACACTGAAATACCAAAAAAAAAAATTACGCACTGGTTAAAAACTTTTCCTGTATTATAATGTTTAATTATTCGTTTAGATTTAGATCAATGATAATTATAAAGAAAATAATGAACTGTGAAAACAACAGATATAATTAGCCTATTTATCACGTGACTAATATTGATTGTAAACTAGACTAACTGAATCCGAAATATCCGGTGGCTTTTCCAAAAAAAGATTTTTCATACAAACTTTGTCCGGACAATTACGAACACAAGTATTGAGAAAATCAGCCAAATCGGTCGAGCCGTTCTCAAGTGATGTGATCTTTCATACATACGGAAATTTATTTTTATGTAGGTATTTAGATAAGTAATCGGTTAGGTACCCGCCGATTTAAATAACGACAAGTTGTTTTCTGTTGACTATATTTAATTTAATCATACGGATGTTTGATGATAAGGGATTATGGGTTTTTCTAGTACACGTTTCTTTAAATTAGAGCATAAGCCGATTTACCTGGCTTATAAAAAGAAAAAAGAAGAAAGAAAGAGTATTTATTCAACACATAATAAAATAGAAGCATGAAATAAGTATAAATAGAAGCTACATATTGTGTACTTCACGACTGTACAGAATTGGCATGATTCATTAAATGAGCCCGACCACCTAGTACTTGTCGCTAGTTTTCAACTGAATCTGTGTTTTTAAGGTGACAAGTAAATAAGTGTTATAATGGTATAATGTGAGTATCATGGAATCTGATTGGTTAAAAATAGTGAAAGGATTCGGAGGACTCGGATTTAGGAGGAACGTCAGATTACAGACAGAGACTGTGAGTCTGCATGGGAGAAAGAGAAAGAAGACATTCATATACCCTGAAATAAAGGCAAAATATATGGGAATGAAAACAAACTAAACTTTACTTGAACAACTTATCGAGATAAATCAGAAAGTCATCGTATTGCTTTGCTTATTTATCACGTCCAAGCAACTCGGGTCGTAACTACAACTAGTCTTCACTGTAGACACTACTATAGTGCTCTCAATGTGGTTGAGTTTGGATCAAAGCAATGAAAAAACGAATACTGAGAAATTTGCTGCAATCTCGAGGTGCAATTCTGCTCATAATTCCGAAGATCATCATCCGATCTTCACATTTTTTTTTATGGGACCATCTATGATATGCCCCCTTTCAAACAAATCAATAATTTTCTAAATTGCTCCACGCGTCTCCGAGTGATCGGGGAACATACATAAAAAAAAATCTTGATGAATTGAGAACCTCCTCTTTTTTTTTTTAAGTCGGTTAAAAATAATAACTATTGGCTTCATCAAATGACGGATTTCTATCATTTGATGATGCCAATAGTTTTTTTTTTTAATTTTCGACCAATGGTAGGTATATAGTTTTTCAAATAGTTGGGTAGTCACCTCTTCTTCCAGCTGGTGTCGGTGCCGCTGCGAGGCGGCGGCGTCGCTCTCGAGCGCGAGCACGCGCGCCGCCAGCCCGCAGGCGCAGGCGGCGCCCGGCGACGAGCTGCCCGCTGCTACTGTACTCGGGGGGGCCTCGGCTGCCTGGGGGATCAAGTTTTTATGTAAATCATTTGACGTGGCTAATATTTTGACGACACGGTTGGCGCAGTGGCTGAGCGATCGGCTGCTGCGCTGCGTGTCGCAGATTCGATTCCCGCATGGAACAAATATTTGTATGGCCTACAGATAGTTGTTCCGTGTCTGGCTGTTTGTGTATGTGAGTTTATATGTTTGTAAACGCACCCAAGAGACAGGAGAAATTCCTAGTGTGAGGCGCAAAGTTAAATTGGGAGAAAGAGCATAGCGTCACCAGTCAATGTCATTCAAGTGCCAACAGATCCTTGTAGCTACTGTTATCGAGACAAAATATTTTTTAACACTCCGAAGGGTTAGGCAGAGGTGTACCAATGTGCACCCACAGTTCGCCTGTATGTTTAGGTCCCATGTTATAGGGGGCGAGCCTATTGCCTATCTAAGGTAGACTGGTAGACTAAGGTAGACTGGTAGAAAATGCCTAAGGCATTAAGTCCGCCTTTGTACGGTGTATTTTTACATTTGTGCATAAAGTTTTAATAAAATAAATAAATATTGCCATTAACCGGATACAAATCAACTCCGAGTTGCTACTGAGAACTTCATAGAAAAACCCAATGTTCACTTTTTGCTCGACCTGGGAATCGAACCCAAGACCTCCAGCGTAGCAGTAGCGCTTAGTACCACTAGGATAAGGAGGCAGTTAGCCTAGAATATACCTATGCCTTTGAATATTTAGTAATATAAAATTTGTTATTATCAAATTATTTTGCTTACAGTGACGTCATTCCATGACTCTGTGATGGGCTCGTTTGGTAGCGTTTCTAATGAAGGGTCGGTGTTATCCATAGACGGGTAATGATGCTCCTCGCAGATCTAAAATAAACGAGGTGATATTTGTATGTGTTCAATTAAAAAACATACTTTTAAAACTATAACAATACATACTTCTTACGTAATCTACCTAGGCCGGTAAATTTAATGAAGACTAAAAAAACACTATGTAAATTGATGAAACCTGGGTGCCGAGTGTGAGTTTTTTCATTCACGTTCGATTGGCACGGCACTCTCGGCACTCTGTAATTTGTTCACGGACATCATCGCCGTCGTCACCAATGACATAGGCGTGTTGCGTTCTACAGTGCGTTGCCGTTGATACATCACATGCGAGTTTTCGACATGTATTTGTATTTAACATAGATGTTTTACAAAGCAGAAGTTTTTAAAACTCCCGAGTGTCACATATTTTCTCAAAGTATAAGTAGGTATGCAGCGTATCAAAAGTTTTAGTCGCACAGAATTTTTGAACAGATTTCATTACAAGTAGCGGCGGGGGTCTACACGATCAAGTATGGCATTTGAGCAAATATCGCCACGAGGCACACCGGCCGCCTTATCGTTTGCATACCTGTAGCATGGCCCGCGTGGCAGTGTGCACGAGTGTGGCCCAGTCTAGTGCGCGAGCGTCCGGCAGCGGCAGCGGCGCCGTGCCGCTCACCGGGCCCCCCGCCGGCAGCGGCCCGGCCGGCAGGGGCCCGGCCGGCAGGGGCCCGGCGCCGCCGCCCGGCCCGGGGCCCGCGCTGCCCACGCTGCCCACGGCCGAGCCGGGGCCGTTGCTGCTGGAGCCGCGCCCGCCCTCGCCCATCTCCGCGTCCATCATGCGGATGAGGTCTTCCTGGATATGACAGGGGGATATCATTTTTAGAAAGTCAACCACAAAGGATACGTACGAATCTATTTATTTTGAAGAGGGTTTCATTTGTAGTAATTTATAAGCTACAAAAAAACTAGTGCGGGTCTCTCAGCTATCGTTTCTATTCCCCATGAGATGACCTCGTTGCATTGTAGATCTTATTCATCACGGCAGATGGAAGGTTAAAAAGACCCATTAATAAGTAAAACCTACAGCTTAGCAAAAATTAAGCCTTTGAAACAATAACCACTGAATCCTTTTTTTATGCCATTGAATGGCAAACAAGCCCACGGCCCACCTTATGTTAAGTGGTCACCGCTTCCTATAGAGATCTGCAATACCAGGGGCCTTGCAAATGCGTGGCCATCCCGGAGACAAAGTTGAAATGTCTCAAGTGCCTGTAATTACACCGGCTCCCCTAAAACCGGAACACAGTAACGCTGCTTTGCGGCAGAAATAGGTATGCATCAGATATAGGTAATGCAGCAATGGCAGTAAACGTACGGTAAGTGATGATGTGTTAGCAGAAGCACGTTTGTGTCGCGCATGTCGCGGCGAGGCGGCGTCGTCGTGTGAGCGTCGTCGCAGTGCTGCTGCCTCCGGCGCCGGAGACGTCTGCGGAGACCGGCGACCGCTGCGGCACGATCCGCCTGGTACAAACAACGGTATTAATTTATTAAGATCTTTCTTTTATTTCTTTTGTACAATTCAAAAGTGACAGTAAATGGTCTAATTGGAATAAATGCTTTGACATTCACTTAGAGAATGGGATGTTACGCTCATAATGTATTTCAAATATTTGTTAATTTTAATAATGCTTGTCTAGTGGCAACCACTGATCTTTAAATATGTCTTCTTTCTGTTGTAAAATAGTTCACTTATGCATAAAATTTTATGGGTTTCTTACATGGGGCAAAGCGTGTCCCACATCTGTTTACGGAATCTTAAAGCATTACAACCAGTAATCTAACAAATATAAATATTTTCTTAGTTATGGCAATAGAGTCGCCTCCTATTGTATGGGACCTAACCATACCGGCGAACTGTATGGGTGTACATTGGTACACCTATACCTAACCCTTGTGGTCGGTGATAGTTACCTGTCCCGTATCCCGAGCTGTCGGAGCGCGGCGGCGAGTGCCCGCGCTCGTAGGCCCGGCGCGGGCGGCCGGGCTGCTGCGCGTCCGCGCGCGCGCCCGCCCACTCCTCCAGCCCCGCCTCGCACTGGCACTTCGAGCTCGACGCGAACGTTACCGTCACCTGGGGGAGTAAATAAGTCGTGTGTAACTGCTCAGCAGCTCTAATACTAAAGCCATCAAAAGCTAAACAGTACACTTAAAGTTGTGTAACGCGTCTCGGTAATCTATACAAATATCATGAAGAGGTAAAGTTAGTGACGTTGTAGGGGATTACATGAGGATCTACTGAACCGATAAAAAAAAATACCCAAAGAAAGCCACGTTCGTCAGTGTCATATCTAGTCCCCCCCGTCATCAAAAATAAGCAAAGCAAAGACCCCCTATTGATGCTTACGTAATACGAAAAATGAAATGCTTGGATGACCGCTTTCTTACTATGAAACACAAGGTCTACCGACGATCCTACTAATATCATAAATGCGAAAGTTAGTGAGAATGGATAGATGGATGTTTGTTACTCTTTCACACTTAAACGGCTGAACGGATCTGGATGAAATGTGGCACTGAGATAGATTATAGTGTGGAATAACACATAGGGTACTTTTTATCCCGGAAAAATGTACAATTCCCGTGGGATAAATTTGACGCGGATGAAGTCACGGGCAGAAGTTTGTATGTAATAGGTTTGTTCGTGTACTCACAGTGACAGGATCGGAAGTCTTAAGCAGGTCGACGAGCTGGTCGTGGTGCAGCGCGACGACGGCGGCGCGGCACACCTCCAGCAGCCGCGCGCCGCGCTTGATGCCCGCGCGGGCGGCGCAGCCCGTGCTCTCCACCAGCGTCACCAGCCCGTCCGGCTGCACGTGGAACCCTGCACGAGGTACTGGTGTTACATATCTGTTTAAGGGGTCTATTACTGTGTGTGTAATAATATCTTAATATATATAAATCTCGTGTCACAATGTTTGTCCTCAATGGACTCCTAAATCACTTAACCGATTATAATATAAAAATTCGCACACCATGTGCAGTTCGATCCAACTTGAGAGATAGGATAGTTGAGAGGGTAGGGTAGGGGAAGGGTAGGGTAGGGTAGGGGTAGGGTAGGGTAGGAGTAGGATACCACGCGAACGAAGTCGTGGCGGGTCAGCTAGTACTCTTATATATTTAGTTTTAAAATTTTAAAATATTGGCTAAATGGCCGGGTACAATACTAGTGATATAATTGTTAATTTATTTATTTAATATTAATACTTCATAAGAATGCCGTTGAAGGTCTGCAATTTTTATTGATGACAATTGTTAATTTATTTTTATTTTTATTGTATGTTAAATTATTAATTTATTGTTGCTATTATGGTATTTGTTTAAATTAATTTATTTTGTGTGTAATAATTGCATTCTGATACAAATTGTTATTAATAAATATAAATAATGTAAATAAATAAATGTAATAAAAGTAACAAATAATGTAAATAAATAAATATAACAGGTGGACTCCCTAAGTTTATCTTGGACATCACTGACATTGGTAATCATGTCAGAGGCCCTTGAGGTGGTTAAGAAACTCCGGCACTACGGTGTGTGGGGTCGTTAGACCTTACTGCCAGCACGATAAAGAAGAAGACGATAACAGGTGGACAAAAATATATAAAAAAAAAATAACATAACAATTTTGTACTTATACAAAAACCCAAAACAAAAACAAGGAAAAAAGAGGGGTTTGTATGAGTGTACATTGACTAATGTCATGCGCCAGTAGTTGATTAACTTAGTTTTATTAAAACGTGCATCTATTAGCTGTCAAATGGCTGGTAGAACCTCAAGAAATGCATTGCAGTGGACCTACGAGAACTTCGACCGTGCCAATTTTAAGACTTGTTACGTGTACGTAAGATACATAAGTGTAAAGAGTCAGTACCCATAGAGTAAGGTACACATTGCATGGATCGGTAAGATTTTTTGACAATAATGTAACAAGTTATACTTAATGAAAACATCAGTAGCTGAAATAGTGTATGTGTGAAATGTAATCTTCTATAATATAAAAATGAATCGCAAAATGTGTTGGTAAGCGCAAAACTCGAGAACGGGTGGACCGATTTGGCTAATTCTTTTTTTGTTGTGTTCGTAATTTTCCGGACAAAGTTTATACGAAACATTATCTTCTGCAAATCCACCCGAAAAGTCGGAAATTTACACCCGAGTAAAACCGGGGCGGTCCGCTAGTGCATGATAAAAGTGTAACGAGTGTGTAGATAGTCACCTAGCTGCGGGTTGTTGCCGCGCTCGAGCGTGATCTCCCTGAGCGCGCGCGCGTGCGGCGGCGCGACGGCTCGCAGGCGCCGCAGCAGCGCCGCGCCCGCGCGCACGCGCACGCTCTCGCCGCGGTGGTAGTACACGCGCGTCCACTCGCCGCTCTCCACCCAGCCTGCAATACCGCCCTCTTAGTGTTACACAAGCCGACGGCCCATCTGACGGTCACATCTTTGGATGCGCCCACAAAGTCGACACTCCTGTCGCTGGTCATCTCCCGCCGGACCTCCCCCAGGTAACTGGGGGTCTCATCCGGGGGAGACTGACCACCGGGGTGCCGTGAAATAGGCGCTCCCACAGATACACGATTGCATCCACACATCTTGGTCTAAATGGCAACCTAATGACGGGCCCGTAGCTACGGGCCCCGGTAGATAATCCGCCGACACACACTGACCCTGAACTGTATTAAATGTTATAAATGTTGTAAATGTTTAAAGTACCTTTAAGTTATTTAATAATTTTTATTATTTATTTATTAATACTATTAAAGTGTATTTTTTTAATGTCAGAGACTAAAGTGTCAGTTTCATACTTCCAAGGATAAAAAAAATAATGTGATAAAAGTAATGACGTATGAAACCACACAAACAACCAAACAACAAACGAACAGTCCAAACAGTCTCTGAGATAAAAAAAAATACAAGTAAGTAAGGTTTTGTTTAAGATAAAGTAATGCCATAAAAATAGATTGGAAGATACTCACCTAATAACGAATTAGTGGGTAGAACAAGAACAATTTGCCGCGTGCTATCCTCGACGAACACGACCGTATCAGCCGACACGCCCATTATGCACTCGAGCAGGGATCCACCGGCACCTTCGTCTTGTACTTGCACCTAAAAGAATTGTTTATAATTATTGAAAAAAGGGGATATAGTGACGTGAGACAACAATATTATAGGGAGAGAGTAAGAGAGTGTGAGAGAAAAAGAGAGAGAGAGGGAGGGAGAGAGCTTCAAAACACGAATGGCATCAAAAATGTCAATGTTTAAATGCATGCATATTTCACGTCTGTATTCTCCGAAGGGTTAGGCAGAGGTGTACCAATGTACATCCACAGTTCGCCGGTTTGGTTTAGGTCCCATGTGATAGTGGCGAGCCTATTGCCATTAACCGGAAACAAGTCCTAACTTCGAGCTGCTACTGAGCATTTCATAGAAAAACCCAATAACACTTTGGTCGACCTGGGAATCGAACCCAAGACCTCTAGCGTAGCAGTCGCGCTTAGGACCACTAGGCTAACAAGGCAGTTTAAACGTAATGGCAAAATAATAGACATTGACGTTTTTAACACATCAATACAGTCAGAACCCATGAAATAATAGGTTCTGGTCACGTTTATGGTATACAACCTCGTCCAAATTCTGACATACAATACCTTTAAGTGCTGAATCAACAATAGGGTATTTCTATCTACAATAAGGCATTTGTTTTATAAATAAATATGATAAAGAGTAACCAAATAGTCGAACTCACATGAAAACAAAGTGCGCCTCCAACTAATACGTCGTTTGTACAGTTGTCTAGCCGACCGATTACAGTACTGTTCGCGGAATTGTTGCCGCTTTTCATCAGTAACGACGAGAATATAGCTGAAACACGAAAAATATATGCAATAAATAAAATAAAAATAAACTAACAAAAAAATATTACAGCATTGTGCCCAGGCGACATATTTATGACAGTTTAATACTCATATCATTATTATACTATTTCATTGAAAGAAGATAGTGAGAAATTAAGATGGTAAGATTTAATGGCTAGCTAGGCACAAACATAAAACCACAGCCACAGCCAGACACAGCCCTTCTAGTCAAACAGACGTGGCATACTGTTTCTAATTTTATTAATAACTAGCGAACCGCCCCGGCTGCGCTCGGGTGCAAATTACATATTTTCAATATTTTTCTTTCGTATAAACATTGACCAAAAAAATCCGGACCCGACAAAAAAAAATCATCCAAATCGGCTCATTCGTTCTAGAGGTTTGCGCTTAGCAAACACATTTAACCATTCATTTTTATTTGTATGGAAGGAACACGCAAGGTTATGGAATGGTACTCACAAAATTTTTGTCCAGTCTCAACAGTGTTAGCAGTCACATAATTCTTCGCTAAATCTTTTAGGTACTCTTGTCGCGTACGCGTTGCCATTGTACTAAACTTTGGTGATTGTATTGCTGCATTTTCGCCGTTTATTACCTAAAACATGGTGTTAGAAGTTTTTACATAATGTGAAACGTTTGATATCTTTAACTTTTCTAAAATGAATGTTTATTGAACTTACTTTACTTAACAGTAGGTCAGTGAACGCTTCGCCTTTAGGATAAACCGCGCCATCTTTTATCGGAGGTCCAAATAAAGGCACTTCTTTAGCACGACTCACAGCTATACTGTAATGCGTATTCTCCGTACATGGATCTATAGCTTTAACCACAACAAAAACGTGTTGGAACTGTGAACGAATGTTCCGCGGTGTAAACGGCGCAGCGCCGGGCTCCTGGAAGACAATAGTTACTATATCGTTGCCAATGTGGCGTTTCCTCAACAACTGTTGTCTGTTATTCGGCGTATAAGGCAACATGGTCGACACGTGGAACATGATGTCACAGCCTTGGTATGTGGTGAACACAGAGTACAGTCCAGTGGAGTCAGTTTTATTGTCCAGCCCAGCCTTATATTTATCAAAGTCTTTTAATCGAACAGTCTGGCCCAACATTTTGAGAAATTCTACAAAAGCAGGGCCTGCTTCTTGGTTGTTGTACATCTCTTCTTCAGTCGACTGGCCGCTCTTGCAGTACATTACTCCAACTTTGTAATGCCTGGTGACACATTGTTCGTCAAGTTGTAAAAGTAGTTTCTCTGTCCGTTCATTGTTTATACCAAGCCTGAAAAATAATTAGGTCATCATTTGCACATGAAACTGAGTAAATAGGATATATGTAAAATATTGAAATGAGATGATGATAATCAATAACAATATCAAAAAGATAATTTTGTACGCAGTTTGTTAATCTTTTCGTGTTTTGCGACGCAACTTGAAGATAAATCAATGATTCAAAATTTATCAATTCATTGCTTACCTCAAACAGCCAACTTGCAATTCAGGCGCGACGTATTCCAAAACGTCTTTCGTATTGTAAGTTGCACTGTTGTTGCTCGGCTTAGCCGTTGGCAGGGCGTCTTCTAGCACTGAGCCGCGTAGTGTTAGAAGTTCAGAGGTTCGCACGATGAGGCGGTACTGCCACACTAGCTGTGTCGCGGGCGCAGACACGTCGCCGCCCCCGCGACGAAGCTCCACCCTCTCCTTTTTTATTGATATTGCCACCGGTCCGAGATTCTCGTCCATTCCGAACCAATTTTGATGAGCTGTGGAAAATGAGCAAGGACATTATTATATCCTCTTTCTTAGTTATTTAACAGGGAAAAAGAAACTTTATAGTTATGTAAAACTTTTAAAACCATTTTTGCCAAAACAGTTTAAATTTGTTTGACAGCATAGTTGATTTATTTTGTTGTCTAAAAAACATTTGTGCCTCAGTAAAAAAATGGGTTTCTGAAAAGGTCAGTTAATGAACTGACCCTATTTTTTAGGAGAATAAACCGAATAACTTACGTTGATTGCGGAAGTACGTCTGATAGTATAAGGCGCCAAGATCTTGGCTCTCTATGGGAAATGGTGAAAGCGATCTGGCAAATGGGCAGCCATGACGCCAATGTGTCTGTTCTGGGGGAAACTCTAGCATAGAAATCCCGTACGCGGCGCGAGGACGGTGCCAGCCTCCGGACTGGCCAAGTATAGCGCCACGAGCAGTCTTCCAACATAATGACACACAGCGTTCTTCTTCACCTGAAAATAGGCAATGCTCTCTGTTAAAAGGTTTACAAGATTTTTTTTTTAATTTTCTTATTTTTTATCGATAATGGGCTAAATTAGCTGGAAATCATTGGTGCTTTGTAAACTTGTACACTGCTGAATACTAGTTGCATTTTGAGGGTTCCAAACCCAATGGGTAAAATGGGACCCTATCACTCCACTTTCACTGTCCATCCGTCTGTCTATCTGTCACCAGGCTGTGTATCTCATTAACGGTGATAGTTAGACAGTTGAAATTTTCACAGATGATGTATTTCTGTTGCAGCTATAACAAGAAATACTAAAAAACAGAATAAAATAAATGCTTAAAATAATTGCTTCCATTCAACAAACATGATTTTTTAGCTTGTTTTTGCTCAATATTGATAACAGCCACAGGTAGACCCTTGAAATATTCATAGAATAATTAGTTATATATTCACTTTAAAAATAAATAATTAGATTAAAATAAAACATATATTAAGGGGGGCTCCCATACAACAGACATGATTTATATGCCGGTTTTAAAGATAATGGCAGAACTGTTCATGCGCGATTCCGACTCGCACTTGGCCTGTTTTTAAACTCAAATTGTATATTTGTCAATGCATTCACTTCAATTATTTATAGGCAGTTTTAAATTGTCAAGGATTTGGTCAAAGTGTCAGAAATAGTTTAATGGAAATTATTTAGTAATTATTAACATAACACATGCTATCAATTTTCACTTGCATTAATGACAACTTTTTGTAAGTAAGTAAGAAGTGGTAGTAAATGAAAGTGCAACAATTTTCTATAAAAAGTGGATGTACATTATACTGTGTTGGTACAGTTCAACACAATACTATTTTTAACATAATAATGTGTGGTAGAACAGTTATCACCTCTTTATCATTTATTCACCCATTTTTTTAGTTCACTCTCATTGTAATGACACTTGCAAAAGAATTATGGACACAACCAACTCGCGCGACTGCTACGCTAGAGGTCTTGGGTTCGATTCACAGGTTGAGCAAAAAGTGTTATTGGGTTTTCCTATGAATCTTCTTAGTAGCAACTCGGAGTAAGGATTTGTGCCTGGTTAATAGCAATAGGCTTGCCCCATATTACATGGGACCTAAACATAGCAGCAAACTGTGGGTACATATTTGCCTACCCCTGTAGGTGTGATGGTTATATTTTATGAACACAACCATTATTCTGTGAATTTCAATAGAATCTAATGAACTGTTATAACTTAAATGTAATTTATTAAATAACTTTACAGTATCTATTTAGTGGATTATGAACACTTTATATCTTTATTGTTGGCAAGTGTACACTGTTAACGCATGACTAAGTAACTGGCTATGCAGTAATTGTTGCATTAATGAATAAGTTATATTGTATGGAAGCATAAAATGTTTGCTATGTAGTAAACAATTAGAACTAGTTGACCGAGGAGACAAGTAAGTTCATAGCTATTCTATAGTGTGTTTTTTAATCTCGTAGACTAAATTGACAGTTTCATACGTCAAATATAAAAATAATGTGCTTTCGGCCCATGAACATAAAGCACACTATTTTCAAGTTTGACGTAAGAAGCCGCCAAATCAGTCTACGAGATTAAAAAACACACTATAGTAAATACAGCTTTATACCATAAATATGGAACATGGGGATGGAAACTATTTTTGATTGTTTGGTTTTTAATTGTAATCTAATGAATATGCTTAATAAAAAGAGAAATATATCTTCAGAACATGGTGTGGTCATAATCTAATAGGCAACTAAGAATGTGTTGGCAGCTTGGCATCCTGCACAAATTGTAAGTCAGCTGAGGGAAATAGGCTATGATGGTGTGTACGCACTCAATTGTCTATACAGACAATTGAGTGCCTTCCTGTCACTACTTACAACAATTGTGCTCATAAAGCTAGCATACTATACCACTTAGAGTTCATACAAGATGAATGAATTATTAATTAAAATAGCAGGTTATGTTCAACTACTACTATAGATCTTGTTTACAAGTCAAAGACAATAAATACATGGATATTGGTAACAGTCATTTTGGTGTCAAATATGACTCATACAAATAATAACATTCTTCCAATAACAATGTCAAGTGTGAGAGTATAATTTGTGTCACCTGATTCACAGATGACACAATGGTTATTTTGTAGTAAGTAAGATTCAATGCAAAGAGACAATTATATGACACCTACATGCTTACTAGTGTTATTTCTTTATATTGGTTTTATGTTCATTTAATCTGTAGAGAAAGAGACAAAAAGCAACTAAAAGTAGCATAGCATACAAGAGCATAAAAAAATCTACAATGGCAAGTGACCTGCAAAAAGTTTCAGTTGGAGACCAATATGCTTATTATGATTTAACAAAAAAATGTCTCACCTCCCAGCTCATTTCTGAAGAATGGACAGCTTTCCAGCAAGTCATTAGATCTTCCATCTCCTGTGTCCGGTACTGCGTCTTCTCCTGGAGGCACTCCACGAGTTGCAAGCAAAGAAGCAGCAGAAGCTCCTGTGGTAGTATTACGCCGTCTACTGAGCAGTGCTCCACGGATCTCAGCTGCGTAACTTAAGTTAGCCAGGAGTGACTGGCAGTCGTAATGAGCAAACTGTTTTCTTTTGTTACCCTCTGTTACTGTAGACAGAATACTATCATCTAGAGGTGGACGGTTTAACACAGGTGCTGCTCCACCCCATAGTTTGTTCAATTTGAGCCGAGGTTTTGGACTGGAGTTTGATCGAGATGGTGGTCCATCTGCATGATCACTCGTAAGACTATCAGCTATTCTATCGGCAGCGCGGCTGAGGCCTGGTGTCTTGTCCGGCGCCGACACACCGCTATAGCTGTGTACCATTGCGGGTAACCGCTCGTTAGCGCCTCCTATTACATCAATAGAACCATGACTTCCGTACTCCCGTCGTAAGCTATTCCCCGAGGGATGCTCAGCATATATCAAGTCAAGACTTGAATTACTTCGATAAATAACATCTCTGGCTTCCTTTCTTCTATTATCTGGAGCGTACATGGCATTATTTTCTCAAGCAAACTATTGCATTTCCATCCACTAAAAGTAAGTTTTGCCAGTTGAGTTATACTTAGCGCAATATGTATAATTTATTTATTTACACATCAATGTAAAATCTTAACTTGGGAAATAGCACAATAAGCAACTCAGATGAGAAGGAAGACCAAATAATATATCAAACTTAATTTGAACATAATCACAAGAAAATAAACGTTAGATATTGTCCACCAGTAAAATAACTAACACTTCGGTTACTTCTCGTAATAATAATTCAACTTAACAATGAATAAATAAAATTGAATAATAATTTATTTTGCGAAACTTTAGATCTTGTCAATCAACCACATACATAAAAAAACCATAGATAAAAATACAAAATAGAATCTGTCGGTCTGTGACAGTGTTGCCAGATGAAGGAATCAATAAATAGCCAACTACCAAAAGCATTGATGTAGATGGCCGATTTTAGACTGGACAGGCCAAAGTCGAAAGTCTGGATTATATTCGTTTTATTACCTGCACAGATTGTTATATGAAGGAATGCGCAATAGTACGATTTCTTACGACACTATTTTTAAATCGCTTTAAATACATTCTTGTTGTTATTTTGATTACCGTCGCGCGTACTTGGATATTATTAATTCGTATTACATTTCTACTATAAAACAGTCATGTGTTAAACAATCCTAGGCAGAAGAAGAAGAAGGCAAAAGCGCTAGGGTACCCCACAAAATTCAAGTTTTCATACGTTATTTGCAGATCAGCATCGGGTTCTGTGGTAAAATCTCCTTAAATATTTATTTTATTCTGTATTTTAGTATTATATTGTTATAGCGGCAACAGAAACATATCATCTGTGAAAATATCAGCTGTCTAACTATAACGATTCATGAGATACAGGCTGGTGACTGACGGACAGACAGATAGACAGACAGACAGAGAGACGGACAGACAGACAGAGAGACGGACAGACAGACAGATGGACAACGAAGTTTCAGCAATAGGGTCCCGATTTACCGTTGGGTACGGACCCTAAAAACAGCCAAAAGTGGAACATCTTGTAACACGTTCAAATAAATCTACATTTTTGTCTAGAAATATAGTTATAATAATAATAATGTATGTCGGAGATTGAAACCATTTTGCTACAACGCCATCTGTTATTTAAAAATGGAACTGAATGTGCCATGAGCGCATAAACGCCCTTAAGTGTAAACAGGGTACTAAGGGATTTAGTATTTGGGCGGGAGTCAGTGACGCAGTGCTGTCAGAAGAATTGGTGTTGAAGACGGGCTGATGTCAACGGATCCTACAAGTTCACTCTGAGACTGGTATTTTTATATTGTGTAAAGCTACGTGACTAAAGTAAACCAACCAAACCATGTTTTGCTTGTCCGAGTTAACCAAATGCCTGAAGATTGAAGATCGCTCACGTTACGATATCCGACATGTATAGTATATAAAAAAATATTTATGAAATTAAAGTGGTAACATTATGATTTGCATATTTTTTTCTAAGGTCTGATTTTAAAACAAATGATAATGCTCTAAGGCCGCTCCCTGTCAAAGGCCGATACGGATTCTGAAAGGCCGCTCTGGCAACCCTTGCCTCTAAATGCAACAGAGCTATGTAAAAAAAATAGAGGGAAAGCACAGGTAAAATAAGTCTCATGCATGGAGTTATTATGTTCTTTACTTCACTCAAAAAAACATTAGAAAACTAACGTTACAACGATATAATTTTCAGATTCAATGTTAGCGTAAACCCCCAACATGCAATCATTTCAATAATTTAGCATAATATAGGTAGGTATACCAGAATCTGATGGTAGTTAAAATTACTTTTGACTTTGACTTTGAAGTCGCGGGTTTACTAGAAAAAAAAAATGAATAGTTTAAAAAACACTAGAAAAACACGCTTTTACAAATGCACGTAAAAACAAAAAAAAAAATAATTATGAATCGGTCAAGGTGTCTCTATTTCTGGGCTGAAGTGTAAACTATGTGCTTTTAATTATAACATTGAACTAGAAGCCGACAACTCAGAGCAGAAGAGATGAACTTGGTCTAGAGATATTGAGTGAGAACAGATTCCAGTAGTGCGATTCTCTAAAATACAAACTCGAAAACGAGTATCACTGAAATGAGCGCGCTCACTTCGATAACCAACCCTCTTGTCTTTGGGTTAGTATTCGCTCGCCGTGGTGACGTCACCGGCTTGATCGTGTTTAACAGAATACCATTTTGTAATCTCACTGCGGATTTACGCGAATTGCGAATTACGAAGTGCTTAGAGAATCGCACTGCAGGTTAACCACATCATAACCATTCTCAGAGCCATCTCTGCGTTCTCATAAGTCTTAGACCTATCCTTACCATGGTATATTAGAACTGCGTCATCCGCATAATGTTATAATTTTTGCTGCTCACTGATATATATGAGGAAGAGAGGTGGTCCTAGGACACTGCCCAGGGGAACCCCAAAAGTGTAATTTTCCTTATGAATGATCCAACCTTAAAGGCGCGGGCCCACCGCGGCGCACGGAGAGGCTACGCACGTGTATTAAGCTTCGCTTTGTAAGAAAATGTAAGTGGCTGTGTCCACTGCAACCCACGGAGAGGCTACGCATGAATTGACGTCATTGTACATTGCGTGGCTTGCTCGAATAGGCGGTTACATAGCTCAACGCTGTCGACGTGGGTCTACTGTCGACGTTTCCACTGGAGTACACGAATATGACCCACGACTATGTACAGCTCGCTTATCACTTACTAAGCGCTGTCCAATCTGTCTCTGACTATTATAATATAGTTATCTGTGAGCCTCTCCGTGCGCCGTGCCACGCTATAGTCTTCGTGTACTCCAGTGGAAACGTAGACCCACGTTGTCAAAAAAATTAATACATGCAGCTAAAATGCGCCACATGCCCATGCACAGCATGCACCGCGGTGGGCCCGCGCCTTTACTACCTGTTTTCGCCCCGAAGTGCAGCTATGAAAGATTTTGAAGTTAATGCCACGAATGCTTCGTTCCATCATGTCGGTGTCGAAAGCCTTCGAAAGATTTAGAGATACACCAAGAGGCTTCTGTTTATTGTTGATGTGTATGACTATAGTATTAGTGAGATTCTGGATAGCATCCTCTGATGATTTTAATAATAATTATAATATTGATTCAAAAAGCGGTACTCCTAGACACGGCGCGTATAGTTAGGAGATTCCTTTCTCAGGAGCCCTGACCACCGGTGGCTTGGACCCTGTTCCGACGCCGCGGTGGGCTACTATATTTTATATTTTTAAATGTTTTTATATTTTCTACTAATATTTAAAAATGTAATTTATATGTATTTTAATTGAATAAATGAGAATTATAATATTTTTATTAATATAATTATACGTCAAGTGGGCAATGTAAGTAAAACTGCATGACTAGTAATTTTTCCCGATCTGTATGAATAATGACTACCCTATCTTGGGCAAAATAATAAAACAGCTGATGGAGTGTACTGTTTTTGTTTATTATATAAAATTAAACATAATTATATAATCATTGAAATTCATTAAAACCTCTCGTTGCACGACACAGCCCAAATATCATATTGCCTGGCTGAAGTAGACTAATTCAAGCTATCTCAAACCTTGTTTTTTTTTAATTTTAATAGGCCACGTGCTGTCGGGCATTATTAATATGGGATCGTCAAAAAAATACATTTATCAGTTTAACCGACGCTCTTGGTTATTATGCATAATGATCAGTACATATTATTACTGCCGGGTCCGTAACATATACATAATATAATAGAGTATATCGCCCGCACACAGTTTGTCCACACTGTTGACGACTAACAGGGAGATACTACACACGTGCTATTAACCAAAAGCAGAAGAAAGTAAACAGCAACAAACATTCGCTATTCTCTGACTAATGAATGAAGTGTTTAGATTGTACCTTTCCTAAAAATTATTACTATAACAATCCTTAGGATATTTGGTAGTTCAATAAGGAAAACGATAGAAAGACGAGAAAAGCCGAACTAGCCATAACTGTCACCGTCATTGAGTGACCAAGCTAAGATAAGAAGTACTAGTATAATTTTTCCTATTTTAGTTTCTACGACATGTTAGGTCTCCATTTTAAGATACGGAGACATCCCTACTCCTCAATGTGACTTTTGCTCGCCAGCTATGCTTCATCAGCTTTATCAGGTTTATCACCTTCTTCATCTTTATCAGCTTCAACAGCTTTATCACCTTCTTCACCTTTATCAGCTTCTTCACCTTTATCAGCTTCAACAGCTTTATCAGCTTCTTCAAGTTTTTCAGCTTCAACAGCTTTATCAGCTTCTTCACCTTTATCAGCTTCAACAGCCTTATCAGCTTCAACAGCTTTATCAGCTTCAACAACTTTATCAGCTTCAACAGTTTTATCTCCTTCATCTTTATCGGCTTTATCAGCTTGTTTATCCACTGGTGCCTGTTCAGGCTCTTCAGATGGGATGACAATATGAACAGATGGCACATGTGTAACTGGTGGGCTTTCTTTAATTTGTACCTTACTTCCTTTTCCAGAGCCAAGAGTGGATGGCGAAGTTACTATTTGCTGTATATCACTTAGCGACATATCGTGCACGCTTAATACGTCATGAATTTTATGTCCGCTTGGTGATATGCTCTTCACAGATTTTGCAAAGCTCACGTTCGAGATCTAAAATTTTATAAACAGATTAGTAACTTTTCGTTGTCGTTATAAAAGTTTCGTCAGTCAGCAGGGGGACAATTAAACAAACTTTTACGAACGATCGTAATCTGCTTAAAATACTTTAGTTTACAAATTTCTTTGATATTGATTGTTGCTTAGATGAGATTAGGACTAGATTTTGAACATTTTTAATCAGTACTTGTTTTTGCCTTCTGATTACAGCGTCGATTGCAACTTTTTAGAAGCGTGCTTAGGTAACTATGCATCCTATCAACCTACATAAAATTTTGTAGAACTTGGACTTTCTAAGAAGAAGTGGCAGATTTTTCTTTTTATACCACAAAGTCAAAACACCGGTAAAAATGTGAAAAAAATATGGATTTTAATGATACATGGATTTTATTATTGTCAGCGGTAGTTATATTATGACGTCTCCAGTGGAAAGTAAAGAAAAATAAATTCTTAAATAGTCCTAAATGAAGTTTAGCTGATCCCATAAAACGAAAGAAGGCGAAAGTTGGTCATATCTAATTGGGCTGTCTACCTGCAATTCTGTGACTGTGACCTAGTACAAAACTGAAACAGTTCAACTAGATATAGACAACTTTAAGAAAGAGGTCAATCGCAGAATCCAACTCGGCTGAGGACCGTTCGGAAAACTGTATATCGTCTTGAACAAAGTAACTCAGTGCCTTAAATCTTCCCAGTGTGTGTTGCCACTTTGCCAGTGATGACATATGGCTCTGAAACGTGGTCTTTTACCACGCGCAGCGTAAGACGTCCAGCGGCTGATATGATGATGATGAAGTTTAGCTTAATAAAACGGATTGCTACTCCGTACGTGTGATTGCTATGTTCGGGTTTAAAGGGTATGTGGGGTCAATTTTAAAGCTTCGCCCCTATATTAACAATGCATGCTTTCCAGAGGCGTCACAGACGTGTAAAAGCAGCGGAAATAACTACCAGGTGCACTGTTAGCTTGTTTGCTATTCAAAAAGATGTAAAATATACCATATAGCTGTACCTTATTGGCATAAGTGCCTATGAATCTTTAGCGCAACAAAAAAGTAACTAACCGTGTCATAGTCCTTAACCTTCATGGCATTGTCAGCTGCCCGTTGAATTTGTTTTATCTCTTCTTGTTCAAGTACTTGTGCTTTTAGGGCGTCAATCGCCTTGATCACGATCTTCTTTATTTCCTCGACTGGCATTTCGACACCGCAGTCTAACGAAAAATTAATGAAAATAGGTATGGTTATACATTTATTACGGATGAACGGTCAATAAAGTTTTCAATCATTTACCAACTTTATTTTGTGTGCGAATTTGGAAATTAGTAATCATAATTTGACATGCACATGCCCTCCCCCCATACATACACATCCACACTCACACATCCTCTGCATGTTTCCACCAATATCTATAACTAGCTTTTGCCCGCGACTTCGTCCGCGTGGATTAATAGTTCCCGTTCCCGGGGGATTTCCGGGATGAAAACTATCCTATGTTCTTTCTCGGGTCCCAGACTATATCTGTACCAAATTTTATTGAAATCGGTTCAGTGGTTTTGGCGTGAAGAAGAGACAGACAGACAGACAGACAGACAGACAGTTACTTTCGCATTTATAATATTAGTACGGAAGTACGGATTAGCGCAAAATATCGAGTAACAAACATACAGACGTATTGAAAACATCTGAAGTCGGTTAAAAAAAAGGAAATGGCTTGCAATGTAATTATTCCTTGCAACTACGGTTTCCTTATTCAATTTATTTTTAAATAATAATTACCCAATTCCCACTATGTAACTAATCATTTATAAGCCACGACTGGACTTCCTCGGCTCGACTTATATTAGGTACTAAGCTACGTAAAATAAAGCTTAAATTGAAGTGGATCAACCTTTGACATCTTCTAGCACGTTAAATACAGAAATTCGTCCAACAGTATCCATGTCGATTGACTGAGTTTCATCCATGAGCGATCGTACAAGAGCAGTCAACGTCTCAGGATCATCTGAAAAGATTCAGCATCCTTTAGAAATTATAAATACTAGCTTTTGCGAGACAAACATACAAATTTCGCCTTTATATATTAGTAGGATTCACCAACAGACAACGAGATCAAGAGCGCTTTAGGATCATCTTCTCAGGTATACCACTAATGAGAGTAAGTAATGTGAGTTGTGTTCTTCGATACCAGCCATAAAAGGTTAAATCGACGGAGAAACAATTTTGTAGAACGGTATCTCTGCCACGCGTGGGTTCCTAAAACAGTATCTTTAGTTACAAGACTTGTTTTGGTGACTTATATGTAGTTGTACTCACCAATTCCAACCGCAGAGTGCAACAGCGCCGCGATGGCGGGCCCAAGGCGGTCTTCAATGTTATCACGTTCATCCGACATTTCCCTTAAAGCCTCCTCCAAACTATCTGACAGCTCTTCCGACGCTTGGTGACCTTCCAGCACTTCCATCTAAAATATATTATGACAAATATGTTTATCATGGCTGAACGTACATTTTTGATCGAATGGCTGAAACTTCAAAATAACACGTAATTCAAAATCTCTCAAGCAATTAGATAATCTTTGAGATTCACTAGATAGATGTACCTACCAGAGATGCCTATTTGAAAACTGGTAGCATCAAGTTTATTATTTAAATATATGGGTACACCTATTATGGCAGAACTTTTTACGTCATAATTTTATTTAGCATAACAACTGATCGCATAAACCTCTTTTCGCAGAAAATCGTTTGGCATACACTCATTTAGCATACATCGAAATCCATAATTTTGAAAGTCAGAATCATCTTTTAGCATAAATTCCATATCCATAATAATCAAAAAGCATAAACATCATTTCGCAGAAAGGTTACAACCAGAATTATCCTTTGGCATATATTTCATTTGCATAAATAATTACCAAAAGTATAACCATCATTTCGCAGAAATTTGGGACAAGCCCGCCACACTGTTCCCAAACCACTGCAACTTCTGTAAGCCAGAATCAACAGTGGCGACCACAAGAAAAGCGCCGAGGCAATGAAGCTCGACGAGTCCCAGAGAAACGATTCAACTGTCTTGGATCCCGCAACGAAATTAATCAGAAAAGATTAGCGGAGGAGTAAGAAAAATATAATTTCCACTTCCCTCCAAACAAGCAGGAGACAGAACAGAATTAGGCCAATAGGCACAAAGGGATTATTTACAACTGGGAGAAGCCCAGATTGCCAAGCACCACGGATTGCAATTATCATTAACTTAATGGGTCCTAATGTGAACTGTTACATTTGATTCCAGTAATAGGTATGGCAAAAACGCTTGAACGCACGGAAATTAGTTCTAGTTTCTACAAGGTCCGCGTAATAAACAACACCGGATATAGCCTGTACACTATCTAACATAATATTTCGCTCATTCTGCCAAAGAATACACTCCCATAAGATGTGATGAGCAGATTGTTCATATTCACAGTCAGATGTAGAACATTGACACAAAGGAGAGGCAACAAGCTTAAAAGAGAATAATTTACTCTTAAAGTTGCCATGACCTGTGAGAAATTGGGCAACACAGTGGTCCACCTCCAGCCATGTTCTGGCCAGCCGTTCGCGAACTGAAGGAAAGAACTGATGGAGGTGACGGCCCTTGATGGAATTATCCTACCTACATTGCCATTCAGATAAAAGTTCCTCCCAGACATCAGTCTGCGGTTTAAATAATCTAGAGATCTTAGCACGGTCACGCTGAGTTAGAAAGTTTGCGTCCATGGTCTCTCGCGCGGAATAGTACATTGCAGCACGTCGCTGCACCTCGAGATCGACTGGAAGTACACCTGCAAGTACTGGTAGTGCTTCAGTACTAACGGTCCTATACGCTTTGCATAAAAATATTAAAGCTAACCGTTGGCTTTGAAGCAATTTACGTCGTACCGCCCCTATGGTGGCCCTATCGGCCCAAACAGGTGCACCGTAGCACATACAACCTAGGTAGGTAGCTGCATAAATAGTTTTCAGAGTTAAGAAAGACAGACCCCAAGTAGCTTTAGATATTCTCTTTAGGGCATAAAAATTCTTTTTAGCTTTTTCTCCGACTATGTTAATGTGGTCAATAAAAGAAAAGTTCTTTTCTAAGACCATACCAAGGTAGCATACGGATTGTTTTCGTTTGACGGGAACGTTATTAAATTTAATACTAGGCCATGATTTAAGATCACCTTTTAACATAAGTTGATACGTTTTTTGCGGTGCAAAGGTTAAACGGTTCCGATCGCCCCACTGTGATATTAAACGTAGGCATGTGTCAGCTAAATTCTCAAGTCCAGCCCGAGTACTCGACTGAATGAGCAGAAGGCCGTCGTCCGCGTAACCGGTTAAAGAACAGCCGCATGGTAGCGGAATTGCAAGAAAATCGTCAAAACCTAAATTCCATAGATAAGGACCGAGAACCGAACCTTGAGGACATCCCATGGTTAATGACTTCGATGCGGAATAGTGTCCTAGTTTGAGCTTCGCGGAGCCATTGAGAAAGTAAGAGGAAACAAGTGAATAGATGTTTTTATAGCAGCCACGGGTTTTTATTTTAAGTAGTAGCATAGGCCACCATGCGTTATCAAAAGCCCCAGAAATATCGAGGAAGATCCCAAGTACATATCTATGTTCGGATGAGGTAACAGTTTCCCTTACAGAAAGTACCGCGTCGACGGTAGATTTACCTATTGTGAAACCGAATTGATTGCTGTGAAATTTCGGCCCGTCTGGCAGCAAGCGTGGAACGATAAGGCGCTCAAGCAGTTTCGCAGAAAATTCACAGTCAGAATCGTCTTTTGACATACATTTCTTATCAAAGTCCCTAGAGATAGATCCAGAGCCCTCGAGGTTTAAAAAGCACCGGGGAGCCCCGCATCGCGGGGCCCAACGGTTTACAAAAAAAATAACCACCATTTTAAATTCGGACATACAAACATTCGGCCAAAAAATAATTATACTAAATATTTTTTATGCATTATAAATGTTCGTTTAAAGAAGTTTATGCCAAGGGAGTTATGCCAAGTAGGTTTCGGGGTATCAAGTTTCTGCCAAATAGAGCGCACCCACAATAAATTGGTACGCACAGCGTCATCAACTGGTAACCCTTTATTCTAAGTTATTTTAATGTCTGAGGGGTACTGAGCTGATGAAGCTCACTGCTTATGGGCACTTAATAACATTAAGTAAATAGAGTATGTATTCAAATCTTACTTGTTGTTTGACCAGACGATCGGTCAAAGCCGCTAGGGCATCAAATGCTCGAGTTTGCTTCTTGTACCGTGTCGGATCACCACCGTGTCTCAGTAGCCACTTTTGAACGATAGTATCAACCAATTCATATCGGGATGACCGTCTAAAAGAAATATGTAAAACGTATATTTTGTCAAAAGTAGCACGGAAAGAAGAGAAAGGAATCAGCAGGAAGCTAATAATGTAAAACTACGCTTTCTAACGTTTTTTTCTTTTTTTTTTGTCTTGTTAGTAACGCTAACAAGACGCGTCAGCATCAGATTGGACAGAGGTGCTTATAGCCTGACGATTTATTCCCCCAATGTGCCAACTAAAATATTATTTTTTATCACTTAAAACATGCGAATGTGAGAAACGTGAAATAATATGGCCTAGCTTTAAGTATGCATTCTTGCTAGTACAGCCACGTTTCGCCCAGAGTGCCCGAGAGTCGCCCAATTTCAAGCGGACAGAATTCAGAATTTAAAGCGTTTTGGAATTAAAAAATCAAAAATCCGTTTCTCCCACAGAGTATAAGAAACGGAAGAAAGTTTCATGATTGATTCGGGCGTAGTGTGTCTAACCTATTTAAGTATAGTACGAGTATTTTGGTGGTTGGCATCTGCGTGATATGGAAGAGGCAGACCAAAGAGGAGATGGACTAAAATGGAAGATGTTTTGCCCCGTAAGGAAATGAATTCAGATATTATGACTTAAATAAAGTGCGGAAGAACAAGACTTGACTTTGAATTATAATTAGATTGGGTAAATATAAGGATGGGAAAATGATCTATAATTCTATAGGGTGTAGAAGCGAATGAATACAAACCCCTCCATAACTGCAGGAAGCATGTCCAGGATGTCTTGTAGCAAGATGTCCGCGTCGTCACGAGACACACGCATCGCGTCGAGGCAGTCCAACAAAAGTGTCGTCACGTTCACTTCATGACCAACCTCTGTCAGCGAGCCTATGGGAGTTCTGCAACGGGTGCAAATGCAATCATTCCAAATTCAAATATTAAAACTAGTAGCTGGGTCATTTCACGCAGGCTCAATTTTTTACTAATTTCGGTGGATTTTTTTATTTGTAGGTTTTCGGATGAAAAAATAAACTTGTTTTATTCTAGAACACATTAGTATTCTAGATGTTTTAGTAAGAAGCAAACAACTGTAGTTGTTTTGAAAAAATAATTTCCACCGAAATTTCCAACCCACCGAAATTGAAAATTGTTCACCGAAATTGCAACACCCACCAAAATGGAATTTTCGTATTGTACCATGACAGTTATTAAACAAAGAACAACTTAGCCGTTGTCAACATTATGTAGCGGCTGCACAGGCGGGTATAGCAGGTGTAAAATAAGTTTATTTGTCTGTATTCGATACTCCATCTTTTGACATGGATCATAGACCACATTTAACACATTTACTAAATTAACTTTAGAATATGTACGTATTTTTAAAATATGTACGGTAGTACATATTTTATCTCACAATACTACCCTCCAAAGTTTATCCAATTTATCTAATAAAACGAATGCAACAAGAAGTCACGTCGAGCGAGGTACAAAATCTGCTTTTCTTTCAACTACAACACAAAATCATTCATCATTCAACTGATCCGTTCGAGATGCATCCGGAGCATCAGATCTATCCGATCCATCCGAGATGCATACGATACATCTCTTTCATCCAATTCATCCGGTGCATCCGATGCATCCGAGATACATCTGATTCATCCGTTTCATCCTATGCATCTGATCCACGATTTACCTAGGTAATTGGAAGAAAATATCTTACCAAAGTCATATGAACCCACAGCCATTTTAGTATTGATGCAATATCGGTGGCAATAAACTTACCACCGAAACCACCGATATTGCACCACCGAAATGAGAAACATGAAGAAAAAATTAAATAAAAACAAAACTATTTATGCTTTAGGTATTTAAAATATATGGTCGCTAAGGGTACCCATTAACACATAACATACTCGCGTACCGTACCGTAAAAAAATAACATTCATTCGTACAGTAACCCACCGAGATTGCATAATTTCGTATTCCCTCTTGGAAAAAAAATGTACTTAGGTATTGGCGCAAAACCTCGACAGGATCGGACACCTCACTACTGCGAGAACGCAAGAGCACGACTGGGCCTACGTGTGCGCAAGGAAGAAGGAGATTGTTCGTTAGAATAGACTTGTTTACGTTATAGATCGATTTCAACAAAACACACCGATATTGCACTTTTCGCGTGGACAACATTCCTTATCATAATGATTCTAATGTCTACATGATAGCAGAAGTAAAGGAAGTAATAAATATGGTTGCTTTATGCATAGACCAACATAATAATGTGCAATTTAAGTACTAAATTTCCTTCACAACGTATTTAATGAGGGAAATGCGCTTAAAAGTTAATCGCGGACATACCACCGTTATTGAGAAACAGACATATTTCATTTTTTTTTTAATTTATATTTCAGAGATTTTTATTTTTACTAGTGCCTTCATATGAGCTAGTTTTCATATTACACGAAAAAATATAAAATGGTCTTATATATACATTTTACACAGTGATTTCACGCGAAGAACCTCAAAAAACGATGTCGGTGAAACTACCCAGCTACCTAATCCTAACCATCAACACAAAATAGAAAAAGTTCACCATCTTCTTCCTTATGTAGGCATAGGATTCTTCTCAAACAGATCAGGTTACACAGTATTGATCACAAAGCTAGAGTTTAGTTAGAGTATAATCATAGGTACAACTTACATGGGGAAGTATTTCACTTGGTGCGACATCATTTTCCGAGGGACCATGAACAAGGAAATGTCTGATTCTTCCGACTCTACATGCCAAGCACTGGATGGCATTGGACTCAGCTCTGACAGTGGCTTCAAACGAAGAGCTTGGATCTCCTCTTGCAGTAACTGTTTACATCACTTAAACTTGAATTTTAATAAAGAAACGGAGACAATATAAAACGAAAAAAAAATTGCTGAAATTAGTTAAGTTTAATTTTTTAATCATGACTTTATTTAATCGTGGGTTCGTTTACACATACAAACATATAAACCCACATACACAAACTACTACCGCCATTACCCTACTACTGCTACTACACCACACTACCCACTACTTGTAGCCCATATAAATGTATGTACCGTACGGGACTCGAACCCGCCACACGTAGTGCAGCAGTCAATCTATTTATACATCTGTTGTTTTCTTATTTTTACGACTTTTGACATGATCTAGCTTTTTCCACAAAATCTTTACACCTTCACAACTGTTACACCTTTTTGAAATGGGATGTTGACACTATAGTTTCTGCCCGCGACTTCCTCCGCGTCAAACTTGATATAATAGCCGAAGGGAACCGTACATTTTTCGGGATAAAAAGTATCCTATGTGTTATTCCAGACCACCATCTATCTCAGTGCCAAATTTCATCCAAACCCGTTCAGCCGTCTGAACGTTAAGAAGAGACAAATACACAAACTTTCGCCTTTATAATATTAGTGTGATTTGAAATCCACGTGGATAGAGTAGAGGGAGAAGTGGTGGTTATAAATGGAATCTTCCAAATTCTAATAGTAAATAGTGTTTAATTTGCATTCATGGGCACCTGTATCTGTTGTCTTTGTCGATGGCGCAATATAAGTAGGCGTGTGACGTCGCGCTGGTATTGTGACAAGCTGTATCCACCGGGCATCGGGCCGGGAGACTTAGCCACCTGTCATATTTAAACAAAACATTAGCCCCCCCCCGGACTGCCCCGTTGGTCTCGTGGTCGCAAGTGCGACTGCTGTGCAACGGGTCCCGGGTTCGATTTCCAGGTCGAGCAAAAAGTGTTATTGGGTTTTTCTATGAAATTCTCAGTAGCAGGTCGGAGTTTGGATTTGTGCCCGGTTAATGGCAATAGGCTCGCCCCCTATTACATGGGACCTAAATATACCGGCGAACTGTGGGTGTACATTGGTACACCTCTGCCTAACCCTTCGGGGAATACAGGCGTGATGGTATATATAAGGTGTTACCAAAATATCTGCCACGGATTTAATGGGAGGTAGTATTGTGTTTAAAGATTACAATAGTGAAGTGAATAATAATAATAATTATAATGTTGTAAAGAGATTTTTACGAAACAATGTCGTTATGTGCAGGTAAAAGCTGTAAAGACGATTTCAAATAAAATGTTTTATTGTTTCAAAAGGGTAAATCCCATTAATGATTTTTGTGGGTAATTAGACCTCAGAGACATTAAATTAACAAAATATAAAACACACACAAAATATAGATAGTTAACTTAATACACATAAATTGAAACTGGGTTACTTACGTTATATGGTAAGACATCGGATTGCAATGCCGCAGCCAAACGGAGCCGGTCCGAATAATGGTTTAAGGAAGAAAGATATTTCTTTTCAAGAGTACTCTGGCGCTCCTGAAATTTTTACTCATTGTTATTATAACCATTAGATTAAATCTAAATGTAATCGCCTTATTCTATTACATTACATTTTACTTCACCGGTTTCTGCTTAAATACCACCATATTATTTATCCCCGCACAGCTAGATGTCAAGTTAGCCACGTTTAATGCGTCACGCTAACGTTCTTTAGGCCGAATTCCTAGAACTTACCGACCGGTATTAGTAAGCCCTTCTAACAAACAAATGCCTTCGCATTTTTGCTGTTATTGGAGTTTATTTTTCAGCATACGGGTAGGTTTATATTCATAATTGTTGTAAACATTTCTACATTCAAAATTGTCACCAGAATTTTCATAAACGACCGGTCAAGCATTCAAAAGAATTACGAGTGGTAAGATAAACTATCCGTTTTGCATATAGGAAGCGAGCATAAATCCTAAAAACGCTGGTAGATGGATATTTCAGTAAGTGGTCATGGTCTGCTAGGAGCTTGTAGTTGCCAGCGTTCGTCCTGAAGGGTAGAATCGCTACGAACATAAACGCTAAAAAAAATAGAGTCACGCAAGACAAATAATATTATTCCGTCTCGCGTGTGAAAAGTGTGCCTTATGGACAAGAAACGTTGCCTTGCGAACGACTGGTTCAGGCAGGCCTAGAAATAAATTTACAAAAATAACAAAAATAGACAAAATCTGAAAAGGAAAACACTAGAAAGTACATAATCTCATCATCTGCTGCCTTTTCCCAACTATGTTGGGGTCGGCTTCCAGTCTAACTGGATGCAGCTAAATACCATTGTTTCACATAGAGCGACCGCCTATCTGACCACAACCCAGTTACTGGGCAACACGATATCTCTTGGTAAGACTGGTTGTCAGATTTCTTGGCTTCTGACTATCCGTAACGACTGTCAAAGATCTACGAATGACAGCCGGGACAAGCGGCGGCCGGCAGAAAGTACATAATCTAGTACTTATATAAATACATACTTTCCAGGTCCTGAGCTGCGCGACGTAATGCGGCAGCGTGCCGTAGGTGATGGTGTACTTGTGGCGGCGCGCCATCTGGCGCAGCAGGTCGTCGAGTGTGCGGTCCACCTTGCGCGGCTTGCCGAGCTTGCGCGTGAGCACGTCGCGCATCTGCGCGCGCAAGTCCTCTGCCTCCGCCTCCATCGCACGCATGTCAACGTTCATTCGGAACAAGTGTGTGCGGTTAATCCTGCAAACCAACATTTGCTTCTAGAAGCTTTGTCGCACCACAGGGCTGAAAGTTACATAGGCATAGAGTAGACGTTGCTCGCCTGCGTTCCACTACGTTGATGGTTTTTAAAGACTCTGATCATTTTTTTTTAAATCTGTACGTTGTACCTGCCTTTCGTTTTTAGTACCTATATCTCCAGTAGTCGTCTTGAAGACCCGTCTAAAAAAATATCCTTTTATCTGTTATGTTATTCTTACAAAAATCTTCCTCTTTCGCCCTGGCAATCCTTGGTACATTATCATTTGAACTTACTTCTGCCTTTGTCTCTGTTGCAAGATCTCCTCCTGTATTTCAAGCACTCGTTTCCTCAGCCGCGCGAGCAACGCTTCAGGGAACACCACTGTCTGTGACAGGCCCTTAGGGCCGGTGCAGCCTCTGATAGCCGATGCTCTGATCTGGTCGTACCGAAGTACCACTACTGTATCCACATCGTTCATGTTGGATTGTTTCTCCAGCTGAACAAAATATTTTTTATGAAAGCTCAAATATCTAGGTATATCAAAGGTTAAATAAAAGAGATTTTCTATAAACTAAATGTTTGATATTTACATGAAAAATGTAATTCTAACGCTTTTGCAATTCGATATTATATCCCACATCTTGTTTGAGTTTTTAATCTCGAAACTGTCTGTCCCTTCATTAGGTACAACGATGATTAGGTAATATTTTGAATTATGTTTGGGGCATCGCTACAAAACTCTATAATTAAAGGAAAGTAACCAAATGTGGGTTTGTCTAAGATAAATAATTATTGTTGATCGAAGGGGCTACAAACGACTATTCTGCTATTTTATTTTTTCGCTATGTTGACGCATTCACTCCATTTCGTCAACCCGTCGCGAGCAGTCGCCATGCTAGCATAGCTAAATTTTGTAGCAATTATTTTTATTTAGTTTTTTATTTACCTACTTTTCTAAATAGTTTTTTATTTTTAACCCAGAAAGAAAATGATAGCCCATATTTGATTACTTTTCTCTAGCCCTGCTTACCATGAATTCTCTGAGATTGTTTTTTCTCGTTTCTAGTTGAATGGATAGCTTGCGCTTGATCTTGTTGTGCGCTTCAATGTCTCGCTTCAGGAG
This sequence comes from Caradrina clavipalpis, assembly GCA_932526535.1. Taxonomy (NCBI): domain Eukaryota; kingdom Metazoa; phylum Arthropoda; class Insecta; order Lepidoptera; family Noctuidae; genus Caradrina; species Caradrina clavipalpis. Next base: position 8,983,348 of record OW052097.1, read on the forward strand.
TTCCACCAGGCGGCCTTGCTCTATTATGTCTTGTTCATGCTTATGTCTGCACACATAATAAGTTTAGTTATTGTCTTTTGCTGAGCAAGGTGATATAAGACGTTTTTGATTTTATAGTTATCACTACAGCAACAGCTCTTTTAGAAATGTCCCGAAAGACAATTACTTAATTGTATAAGTCGCCGTCGTGGTACAGAACTACCTACAAACCGTTACCGTAACATAGGTAAAAGAAAACGTAAAGTAAGTAAGCAGAAGCAAGTAAGTAAGCGTAGAAGGTGAGCGGTCGGCTTAACTGCGTTGCGTATCGCGGGCTCCTTAATACCATTCTCGTACGAAACAAATATTTGTATACTTCCCTTGTTCCCGGTCTGGCTGTTTGTGTAAATGATAATACCCATGATTCAGGAAAAAAAATCTAGTGTGGGGTAGCTAAAAAGGAAAAACCATATGGATGCTCGAGAAAGCCGAAAGAGATCGATGCAAAACTCATGTTGGAGTCGGATAACCCGAATCTTCAAATCTTTAGAAGTCGAAATTTTGGCTGTGTAGTGATTATTGGGTTCCTTGTTGCTATAAAGTTCCTTGATGCCTCGGAAAGCACGTAAAGCCGTTGGTGCTGCGTCTGATCTCTCCCCGGTTGTGTCGGATTGTCATCCCATCGGACTGTGGGAGTAAGGAAAGAGGGAGTGCCTGTGTTTGCGCACACACTATAATATGATAATATCTTCTGCATACTTGGCTAGTCTGCATTAAAATTAGCCGCCGTGGCCGGAGTCGGTTTGGAAAACACATTTATAATAAATGCTTTAATTAGGTACCGACCTGGTGTTCCTCAATTCATATGTCAGGTCATAAATTTCCTTTTCGCATCCCTCGGGACAGATGTTAGGGTCGAGGCGTATTGGACCGATATCTCGACTGTCCAAGCTTCCTTCATCTTCTTCTTCGCTTGATGAAGAAGATTCCTCGGATTCAGATGACTCTTTAAGACAATACAAATATAAATTATTATTATTATTGTTTATGCGTGCTGTGCTGTAAAAGCAAAATTGTAAGATTCAATTGGGTAGTAGACATAATTAACCAATCAATAATTTTAAGTCACAATTTCACTTAAAAACACTTTAATTTAACGCAGAAAACCCGATGAATTCTTAAATAACTATAATAGTATTGAATTTTTAAACATCTTTCATTGTCAATTGGATGCAGGTCGCTTCCAACCGGTCCTATTGGAAATCTATGGGGGAGACCTATGTCCAGCAGTAGACATCCTGCCAGTGTTATGATGATGATGACGATTGTCAATTTGGAGACATGGCATCTTAATAGGCGTGCAACTTTACTGTTTTCATAGGACAAAACCGTAGAAAATGGAAAACGGCCACGCTGATTAAAAGAAAATAGAATATACACAAATAGGTATAAATAGGTAACCAAGATTTACCATCTTCGTCAAGAACACGCGGCGGCCGATACTTCTTCTTAAATATCCTGCGCAGGAAGTCAGCGAACTTATTGTCTTGCACGAGGCGTTTGAACTGCCTTTGTAGCTCCTGACACTTTAGATCCAGTTCCTCTCTCTCTACTAGATGCTCTTCTATGCGGTGCTCGCAGTCACTGATCTGTTCTTGTACTCCACGTACCTAAAGGGTTCATGATATTTTAATTAAATTTCGGTCGATTTTGTCCATAAATAACAGAGAACCGATTATTTTATTACATGAAATTTAAAATGTGAATTGCCATCACCTGCATTAATTTTGAGTACACTCTTTCAGCTAAGCGGTCTTCATGCATCTCGAATCTGTTTAAAACATTCATTTCTCTGTGCAGCTGGTATAAATGAAGTTCTAATAATTGGCTCTTTTCCTGAAACCACAAACAGATCCATACACTTGAAAATACATTATCATATTCCATATCCAAAAGTCATGTGCAACTAACTACCTGTACCTACCAATATTTTTTCAAGTCATTTAAATTAAGATCTCTTGTTTATTTTTAACGATTTTTACAGGAATTCCGTTCAATATAAAGCACAAGAAATTTGTACTTTAAAAATTTTTTACCTGAACTCTTATGCGCTCCCGTTGCAATTCTTTCAGCCGGGCATCGTACTTTTCCACTGCCCTGTTTGCGTCATCGAGCAATACGTCTTGCTCAAAGAGATGCCTATAAAACATAACCAATTATTAACTACTACTATAATGTTGGAGTAATAAATGTATGTTTTATGTTATAATAATTTTGCGCAAGTAGGACTAACCTATTGTTTAGAAAGAAACAATAGGTTTGCTGCTTTCCTATCATTCGTATAGTACCAAATATACATCTATTTGAGACCATCAAAAGGTTGAATAGTCTAAGACCTTGTTGGTGTTACCGTGCCTTATAATTTAATGATTAAGTAAATTAAACGCACCTTTCAATGCGTCTTTCACGTACTTCATTTTCTATGGGCGACGATTCTTGATCTTGCCTTGCTTTCAAGAGGTCCCAAGAAGCACCTAGTGGTCTCGATTCTGAAATTTATCGAATTTGATAAATATTATGTTTAATTACTTGGTTAATATTACTTTTAAGTAAAAATAAGAAATAAAATTGATGTAAATGTGAAAAAAAAGTATCCCGGCCCGGTGCTAACGTTTTGTAGCAGCAAGTATGACGGTAGTGCACAATGTATCTACCACACACAAAGTATGGTATTTAAAATATAGATATAACATGTAAACTTCATTGCGCCAAAAACAAGTTGAAACTTCGTGTTTGAATATCTCCACAACTAGAAGGTACTCAGGTGTCGTTCAAAATGAATAATGATGTAAGTTTCAACGTTCTCATACTATAACCATTGCTATATCGGGTGGTAACATGTTAATATTTTTCTGGAATACCTAGTTTATTAAGCGTCCAAAACCAAAACCGATTTTTGTTTCTTTTTCATGCAAGGTTTTAACGATTGCTCCTATGTTCTGATTGGCATTGAGGACCATGTAAGTGAATGTGTCGGGTCCGAAAATTTGCTCTTCCGTCAAGAAATCTGAATAAAAACATTAAAAATATTTTTTTTACCATTAATGGGCACAAATCTTTTAACTCTTGGCTGGCGTACTCTGGGTTTTTGCTGCATGCCAGAGCCTTTTCTCCGCTCCTGCAGTATTTGCGACTTCTTTGATTGCATCTGCCGGCCGGGGCCCGATTGAATTGGATCTGGTTTTACCTATAAGAAAAGCAATCTCAGTGGGTTTTTAAATGACTGCAAAAAAAAAACCACAGTCCACCACTAACCATTAATTCCAAGATACAACTATACTAAAAAAAGCGCATAATGTTTGAAATTAAAGTTATTACTGAAATAACTTTACTCCTTACACTAGCTTTATGAGTAAAAGAAGTCGGTTAAAAGGGCCTTATGAAAGAAAGTTGTCTTATTGCGTTAATTTGTAGGTAGTAGTAAGTAGTAAGCCGGTAACCAAAGTTGGTAACCGGCAATAAGTTACCGGCAAGATAAGTTTCTATTGTTTCTTATTACTCTGCTTCCATACCCTATAAGTGGAACAAACAACGCTAATTGGGAGTGAACAGAGATATACTCACTTCAAGGTTTTTCTCTGGGAACTCGAGATCATCGTCGAACTGCGGCAGTGAGGGCGGCGGCCTAACAAGATTCGTCGGTATCTCACAGCGAATCTCCATCATGCGCTCCCCAATTTCTTTCATGTACTGAATAATTTGAACTTTGCGTTCTCGTAGCTCCTCCACTTTCTCGTTGAATTCATGCTTTAAGTCGTAGATCTAAGAAAAGAGTTTTATGTAATTGTTACAAGACTGAAACATTAACGTATAAATAAATATTCTCTTCTCGTTTTAATTGATAAAGTAAACATATTACTCCAAATAAGTTCATAAGTACAAGTAACTTATGATTTGATGTAAAACACATGAAGATTTAGGAAGACATCAGACGATGCTCTACAGCCGAACATTTTCTAAAGTGCCATGTGCCATACAAATGGACACAGCCGGCACTTAAGACTCACCTCTTTCCTGATAAGGCAGACACGTATCTGCGTGTTGTGCCCAGCCGGAGCCACGTAGTCCGCTTGTGTCTTCAGTATGCGGTTGCCGATAGTGGACTCCGCTTCCTTCAGAGCCTCAGCCGCACCGGGAGGCATGGCGTTCGGGTCCGGTTTAAAATTTACATGTTCTTGCCACTGCGCATTCAAAAGTAGGTTGGTACTACTTAAAGTGATTGTGTCGTCTTTGAACACACTCTAGCTGTCGAATTCCTTCTCAGATATCAAAACTATTTACTAGTATTTGACACTACTATTTTACTAGTTTATTCCACACTTTCACCAATGGCCACCAGGCGAAGGTTAGCCAAAACGCGTGCGTACGGGCTAATTCAAAGCACGTATTATAGTTCCGCGTTTATTTATTTTTTACAAGGCACTGTCTCGAATCACGAATTATAATTAAACCTATTTAATAACAAAATCCGGAAGAGATTTGATGAAGATGATTAATGAACGCAAAAGATTTGCAGCGCCAACCCCCATTAATTTAGAATATGATCCGTTGAAGAATAATGAAAGAGCCTATAAAATATATGCAGATAAATAGATACAAACCTCAATGAACTGAAGATGATGTCTGTTCAGGCGCACATGGTAGTTTCTCAGAGCTTTTTTTAGTGGATACGGTGGCTTTGGTGGCAGCCCTAGTAAGAATGAGGCGACTCGTGGGGGTCCGAACGATGCCTTCCGTTGCCCGATGCGCCGAACAGTCGATTCCGTATGCCTGTTTTAGAAAAAAAATTGGTTCGATTAGAAAATGATCTTAGGGTTGTAGTGCCTTCAGGTTCAATAAGAAAATGATCTTATAGTCTTAGTGCCTGCTGCAATGAGAATGGTCGGTACACAAAAAATAATAAGCTGATCCATACATTTTGTCGAGTTATGCAAACATGTTCCATACAACATGTTTTATGCAGTCAGCTATTCTTCTTTTCTAGTTTAATTCCGTAAAATAAAAGCTGATCATAATCATGTGTACAAAAGAAAGTTTTATGTTTGTCTTTATGTATTTTTTTTTGTTTGGTTTATGGTAAACAAGGTCTGAGTTACGTGTGCTTATTGTGTGTGCGTTAAGGCAAATTATTAAGATTTACTTACTTCAATTCTTTTTCAGCTAACTCCAATAAATTCATATTCCTAGCAGCATGTAAGTACGTAGGTAAATTTAGAAAATATATATTTAATCAATCACAATTTATTGATTTTCAAACTTTTCGGGCTAAAATTGCGTCTCTGTAGAATAAAATTAACAGTTTAATACAACCTTCCTCGTAGCGCCGCTTCAGCCATCATACGGTATACTTCTTCCATTTGAGCGTAAAATTCATTCGAGAGATTTTTTTGCCGCAGAGGTCTTAACCGTATTTCAGGATTCCTGCATTGTACAATTGAATATAAGTAATACATATACATATACATGAGATCTAAGTTTTCAAATGAATATACGATAGATTTTTCTTCAAAAACTAGTTTTTTCGTTTAAGGCACCATTTCAGCTTTTTATACAAATAATTCTAGGTATAAATGTAGCTTCGCAAGATTTTATTAAATAAAACAAGAAAGGAGTATTCAATTACGCTTCTTTCGGCATTGGTACAACATCTTCAGCAAAGAATTGTGATAATCGAAATAAATACTTAAATGCGGTTGTTTCCTAGATTTTGCTAAGCAGTGTAGTTTTTTATGGCTCCAAATAAAACTAACCTGATCGCTCTCAAAGTAAAAGGAAACACATCCAGCATTACAATGTTCCTCGAATGCATTTTATGTAAGCCCAAGTCGGAAGCTTCGAGCTGATGCGCCAGTTTCCTAACAGTGAGTGCTTTAGCATCATCCAACTCTCTTTCTTGTACTTCTAGAGGTCGTGGGTCTAAGGTTTCGTCTATTTGTTGGGAGTACGGAAGCGCTCGGTTCCTAAAGATTTTTTGTAGTTACATAATACACGTTAGTCAGTCAATAGTCAGAATATTTCAATGTACACCAAATAATGATTTAAGTTTTATTGTTGTACAGTCTACTTCAAATACTAGATGATTGGTTGTAATTTGATGAAAGGCATTGTAGTTAAAGTCAGTAATTAAAAATGTACATAACTGAAATGTGCAATGTATTTAGGGGAATTGCGTTTTGACTGTTTTATGGTGTTATATTTCAAACTAAATATTACGCTTACGCTTTTATTAGTTTGTTATATTCAACTGTGAGTTCAGCCAGCTGGTCGCGTACTCTTTTCTTATGCGCGTTGGCAATCGCCATCATTTTGTCGTATTCCTCTTTTTGTTTTAGTTGTTCGTGGGACATCATTTCTCCTTCAACAGTGCTGTGCTCTTTTACTCTTGTTATTTGCTGCAAAAAACGATATTTTAAGTCCATCGCAGCATCCAAATCGCGCGTTCTAAACCTATTTTTTTTTCATAATCGTTTAAAAAAAGGTAGTGTTTCGATATATCTTTATTTGAAATAAGAGCTTGCAAGATAAAAGAGCTAAAGAAGCGCAGTTAAAAAAAAAATACTAACAAATTCTTCTAGGTACGACGGAAGTTTTGCTTCTGGTAGCACTTTTTCTGGGAAGTTGACATTGAAAGCAAATATATTTCCGTCTTGACCGGAACAGTAAAAACGCCTGAAATATTTCATAACAAGAATAAATAAATTATCGTTAGGTAAGTTATTTACTTGAGTATTTATTTTAAATTCGGAGAATACTTTTTGAAGGTCTCGTTTGGAGAAGTACCCATGCCACCAACCAGTCTAGTTGTATTCCACTTTTAGTAATCACTGGGGACATTTCTCATGTATTTTTTAAAACAAACATTTTCATCAACAACATCTTTACGATCTAAGCAAGTCCATGCTACCGTCTGATGGTAAACTCTTGTAACCATACAAGAGTTTACCATCAGACGGTAGCATTTTTATATTAGCTAAACATTTTAGTATTAAATGTATGGCAGTGACATTACTTGAATCTCGTGCTACAACTTGTGGCGTGTCGTTCAATCTGTAGCGTCATAGCGTGTGTGGAAAAGTTAAGGAAATAATTAGATGAACAAGAGGCCTGCTCGTTAAAGGTATAACAATCAAAACGTAATCACACTTACGTTGAATCATTGTTGAATTCTAGGCTAGTGATTGCTCCTGAATACCGATCATGCATCGGTAAATAGTAGAAATCTACGAAGTCTACGCGAGGAATTGGTTGTTTCTGAAAATTTAAGGACATGCAGAATTGAATCATCGTAATAATTTTGTTAATAGAATTTCGTAGCTCTAGCGAGTAGCTTTGTTTCTTCTTTTTCAGGAAACTTCCCTTCCTTCTGTAGGTGTGGCGCTGTGGCAGTACATAATTAATGACCTTATAAATCTTACTAGGACTCTCGTACCCGCACTAAATATTGGAAGTACTCGTCACACATCATGCACAATTAGAAAATGTAATGAATTAAGAGGGTTCACTACTTTCAAAATCAGAAGATATAAATATCGCTCTTACACTGTCTTTGCAATTATAGAGTTATTAAGAAGTAGAACTACCAGAGAAGATATAATAAAATATGGCACCGTGGGACATAACTATTGTGCTTGGTGACAAGCGCTCGTTCGCCTAAAATATAGATGTTATTAATATTAAAAAAAAAATGTTATATAAATTGTAGGATTTTTTCTCTAATTTAATGATGTTTTTATGTTTTGATCGTAAAATAAGTCGAAAAGGAGATATTGCTAAAACTGCTATTAGGCGCCAATTTTCCTATATGGCGGCGTGAGCGGCGAATTACGAGGTGGCAAAGAGAGGTTGCTAGATTTGGGATTTAAATTAATTAGTACGTTTATATTGTTTTGTCTTTTTGCAGAATTGAATAGGCTCAACCTTTCTAAATCTTGGGCCGCTGCAAACTCGGTGTCTTGTTTTTATTGCCATCATTCACTTTCTTACTGTCACTCATTTACATTCGTGTCACGTCGTTCAAGGTGACGTTATTGTGACATCTTTCAGCTAAAGTTTAAAATACATAGTGGTTCTTACAACTTAAACTGACCTCTTCTTTAGCCAATTTTCTGCCTTTAAGCCTTTTCAATAGCTTCTTCATCGAGGTAATCCAAACCTCTACATGACGATTAGGGTTGTCTTCCTCTTCAGTCGGCATGCGTACTACTCGGAGAATTCCGGTGTCCGTCCCACAAACTAGGTAGCGGTTATCGCATCTGTTTCAGTATTAAACCTTAATTAATCCAAGGGCAAAACTGTTTGTATTCAGGGTGTTTGCGAAAGAATTGATCAACGCAAGCACCTACAAAAAGAAGCCTTAGGACTTAATAATAATGATTAATTAAAACTCTTTTATAGCAGTACTGTAACGTGCCGTCCAAAGCAGGTTAGAAAGCGCCCGTCTAACACAGTTCATTGCAATAAATACCTCTTCATCTTCAAACAAACCGTTATGTCAATCAAGTTAAAAACAAATTAAACAAAAATAACTAGTGTCATGAGTCTAACCGAGGAATACTATATTATTTTCAGTACGTAGGAAGTAGATATATCTTACATAAATTTCAACTGCGTCATATGTTCACACCACGCGCCAGGGAAAGGAGCATACTTGAGGATCTTGTTGTTTCCCGGTTGGATTAGGAGCAAGGCACCAGTACCTTTCTGAACGACCCATACACCATCATTGCAATACTCGGCCCAAGTGATTGTTGTGCCCAACATACTATCGCTTTCCACTAAAAGGTAATGGTGGTGTATTAGCGACAGATGTTTTGGTACCTAGTAAATGTGTTCATTTTATTTAGGAGAGAGAGGACAAAAAAGAGACATGTATGTATACAACAAGGTGTGTGTTCCACGCACGCCTCAAAGAGATGTCAGCAAACCAATCAGAGGGGCCCCTCAGGGCCGATGCCTGCCGGGGCTGCGGGTTGTTCCAAAAAATTACCGCGCCCTGGGAACGCAAAGGGCACAAGGAGGAACATGGATAGGTTTTAGTTAGTAAAAGTATGACATTCCCTCTCGCCCCGCCAAGGGCGGAAGAAGTAACTTGACGATTTAACATACGAAAAAAAAACTGTACGTCAATAATTTGACAAACTTTAAGAGTGTCCTATTCTTAAAATTAGCAACACGTGCCCTGGGACTAACTTGAAATATGAAAAAAAAGCTGTTTCACACATTTTAATCGTCTCAGCATTGCAGTTTTATAAGAGTATATCCCCAAAGACTTATTACGTACTTAGTTGTATTTCACCGACATATTCTTCCTCTTCTTCATCATCTTTCCCTGATTCTTCTTTAGCTTTCAAAGCGTCTTCGTCTATGCTTGCAAGATCTTCTTCTTCTGGGAAAGGTCTGTTGCGCATGCTACCAATTTTATTAGAATTCTGTTTAATTTATCCCACTTTTGGAATGTTTAATTAAAAATGATGTGAAGTTGCGAAAACAATTTACACTTTACTGATAGTGATACTGACTCGAAGATTAAACTCAAGGCCTAAAGACCGGATTTGCTAACTTAATACAGTAATCAAAATAGAACATGGTCATCAAAAGGTTAGGTTTCCAAAATGCTTCAGAAAGGCGGTACTTACTAATGTTTCTTCACTAAAGTCTCTTTATAGGACTTAAATTCCAACTTGAAAGTTGTAATCGATTTGTACTGGTGCACTACTGGCTCCGGGAGCACTGTTTCCATTATAAGGCCAACTTGACCACAAAGCAAAAGCACGAGTTCCTGATATAATAAAATACAAAAATTATTATTAGATGGCATTTAGTGGGTGAGTTACTAATAAATAGCTAATAAAAGGGAAATAACTACTTAACTAATAAAAGCTTATCAAAAAATTTGTAATTTTTGAAAAAAAAGCGGTTCATCTGTTTAACGAAAAAATATCAATTATCTTCCCATTGGAAGAAAAAGAAGCTGTGTAGTTTATTTTAATCTAAACAAGAACTACATGGTTCAGCTAAGCTTACATACACGTGCGTGATGGATTTTATCTTGCGTCAAATCCGTTTAACATGATAATGCGTGAACCTATTCAAGTCTCGTTTCAGCGGGAGAGGAGTCAACGAGACGAATTTATCGCGCTGCGCATGTTAGCCAAGCTGGCCAAACTATTCATCACTTACCTCTTCAGGTTTAAAGACCATATAAGCAATGTTATTTGGGGTTTCTACGTAGCCGACCCTCCAAAGCTCTATCGGAGTGAATAACTTCAACTGGTATAAGAATATGGTGCTATCCTCCCCACAAGTTACTAGTAATGTGTTTTGTTTGTTTATTGCTATATGAGTTACTGATTTCGAGTGTGGTTTTAGTATCTGAAAACACCATGATGTAGCTGTCTGATTTAGCATTTCGTTAGATTTGTACCTTAGTGTTATGTTAGGCCTTGCCGCACATGCTACACGCTATAATCACAAAACGCCGCCCCCGAGCTGCAAACTGCAGCTTTTGTACAGTTTTTATAAACTCGCTGCATACAGACGATTCTGGCAGTCGCTACATCCTAGAATTGTGTAGGCATAATAGTATTAAAAGCCTATTTTACCAAGCCGCGCACAGCAGCTTCAGTGAGGGCGTCTTCCGCGACAGCAATCGTAGCCAAAAGAATGTTGCACATTTTTCAAAAATAAATAACTTTTCGTGATATAGTTACCATACTTTCTCATAGTTAAACAAATCGTAAATAATTTATGTAATTGTAAAATTACACAAGAAGGTGTTTCTTATTTATTTCTTACCGATATCATATCTATGACGTCAGGATTGTCGGAGTCCTCACCATGGATAGTAAGTGTCGAATGTACTCGCACATCGATCATATGTTTTTGATTTTCAAGTCTATCTGGATGCACCAACAGCGTACGTATTATACCGTCCCCGAAACCCACTATCAAAATGCGCGATGTTTCATCTACCTGGAAATAATAATTTTAAATTTTTTGGGTGTTCCGTACTAAAAGTACAATACAACACACAATAGTAGGTACAATACAAATTACATAATATAATACAATACAATACAATACAGTACAGCACAATGTTATTCGTGAATCTAAAAGCACTCTACATGAAATATCAAGATAAAAAATAACTTACTTCCAAAGGTGGATAAAGCAGACACGAAACCGGCTTCGGGAAGAGATAACGAGCAAGGAGTTTATGTGATGAAGTGTGGTAAGCTTGTAAAGTACCGTCTGCTCCTGCCGTGATTAGTATAGGATGCGTCCTTAGAGCCACCGCAGCAACAACCCCCCCAGCGTGACACGTTAATACCTTTTGATGATCACATTCTAATTTATCAATTTCTAAGTCCACAGTCCAAATGCCTCCGTTGCCATCCTTGGGAAGAATAACAGGATTAGAAATTGATTTGAATACCCATTTTATCTTTACCTATTTCAATTTTACACTCACTTGTGCATACCAATACATGTCCTTCCTATGTTTAAGACACATAATCTGGCAACCTGGCACCTACAAAAAATAACTTAACTTGAATAATGAATAACTTGCAAACTTAAACAAATCTCTGCGGATGTTTTAGGGTAACACTCAAATGCATCTCTCATTTTAGGTTCATTAGCGATACAAATTAGGATACGTACACATGTTTCGGCAACAGGATTTATTTCAACATAGGGGTCTTCTTCGGGGGGATCAGCTTGATCCACAGTTTCCCAGTACCATGCACGAACACACCCGTCGCGAGCTATTGTCGTCACTTCATCGTATTTTGGGCTCAGCATAAATTGAATCTGAAAATGGTTAAAGCAAACTGATTACATTTGCTCAGATAGGTATGCACAATTATGTACATGCTTGTTGTACCCTGGATATGCTTATATGATGTATGGCTAGAAGCTTCTTTCCACTTATTATGTTTTTTTTTATCTAATTCGTAGTCGGCCTAGGCCATAGGACGAACGCCCGTATATAAAAGTATTTAATTCGAGTCGCTTTGTATACCTAAATAATATGAATTTTCCTTAGATTTTTGGTTTTATTTTATGATACGACATGCATAATGAGAGTCATCCATTAATTATAAATAATAGCTTTAAACTAAATATTTCAAGGTTTTTTTTTATTGTACCTTTACTTACTCACTCGTGCAATTGAATCAAACGAAGTGTCTCCACTAGGTATTAGGCTCTAGACAGACGGACTGCAAATTTGCAGTTTGAATGCAGTTGACATGCAGTTGTTGTCTGTAATCACAGCGGGACTGCATTTCAACTGCATTCAAATTGCATTCAAACTGCAAATTTGCAGTCCGTCTGTCTAGAGCCTTAATTATACACAAAGTAAAACAAAATACTGACTTACACACTAAATTGCTTCTCTTTTTTGCGTTAATTTCTTGAGCCGCCGCCCGGGATCTTGGGTATTTAATAGAATGTAGGTACTTACGATCGGTGCGTTATGACAGAATTTTCTTGCTTTCTGTGTCACTTCTACTTTAACGAGGCCAGCCTCCCACACCAATATGTTGCCCCATTCAGATCCAGATAATACCTAATATTATTGAAAGTTAAGTCAGTTAATCTACATTGGAAACCGCTCTCATCTTATAATTTATTCAAACGTAGGTTTCCCCTGTTTCCCAAAGGTATATTACAAGCAAACAAAAGGGGCAACAAAGGGTAAAGGGAGGGGAAACATAAGGGGTCTGAACCAATGCAATGGTTGTTCGTAACAAAACGTGACCTTTATTTAGAATACAAATTGGAAAATATTCTATTCATTTGAGACTTACTTACAATTTTATTAATCGTAATAAATGTATAATTTCGGAAGATAAAGTAGAATTTCTAGGCTAGGAGAAACCCCTAAATAAATAAAACCTTGTTTTTTTCCTTTGCCTAGGTAGGCAAAACAAGATTTAATACATGACATGCTGTAGGCAGATAGGTAGATAAATAAAAAGAAACGTTTTCTTTCGCAAATATTTGAAATTGTAAATGTAACCTTTTCATCGGGCATTGGATACACCCCGAGTACATCACAGATTTCTGTTTTTCCAAATCTGCCCAGTTCGCCTTTCAATTTAAGCCCAGTGAATGTTTGAGCCATCTTCCAGAATTTTATGTGAGCAGCACCTAAAACAATTGTATATTAAAACCTCTTTTACATCTTACTAGATTTTTACAGCGACTTCGTCCGCTTAAAAAAAGCGTTACTGCGTTGCGTTTAATTGTTACTGCGAAAGCATACAAAGTCACGGGTTATAAAGTGGCCCATATCTTTTCTTGGGGTTCTATATTACATCGCATCAAAATTCATCAAAATCAGGTAAATGGGTCTGTCGTGAAAGCGTAACAAACAAACAGACAGGCAGAGTTACTTTCGCATTCATAATATTAGTATGGAAGTATGGATAATACTTGTAGATTTCCATATTTATTTAAACTGGTTTATTACTTTTTCCCTGCTGGGCAAAGGTCGCTATTCATCAAACCACCCGCTCGCACCATAAGAGCGGCATGTAGGTAGTAAAATGTTTTTCGAGGGCATTACGCTTCCAGTCCGGTGGTTTAGGGCCGGAGTTGACCGACGTCGCGGTATGGCATAGCATGGCAAAGGATTTTATCATCAACATGCCACCGCGTCCCGCGAGCCAGTTAGGTCACTGGATTATGACAGTTAATCTAATTTTAATAAGGTTTATAACAGGTGCGGCGGGCTTTGATACCACGAGTCCACGAGTTCCACGACGTGCCGTGGCATGCCGAAGCACGCCGTGTCATGCTGCTACACGCCGTGTCAGACAGCGCCGGCCTTTAGGGGTAGCAGCGGAGGAACGACATTGGTTGGGATAAAGTAACTTAGCTAGGATATTTCAAACTTAAAACATTTTTATTTCTGGTTTCTGAACTATGTACACAATTATGTGTACCATTCCTGTCAATCTTAACAAAAGAATTTTCTTAGGGATCAAATGTCAAATTATGTGAACCTAAGAAAAAAATAGTAAATAACCTGCTGTTGTGAGTTGGCCTTCACAGTAAGGAGAAAACATGACGGTGTTAACATCGTATGTAAATGCGCTCGTGCGCAGAAGAATCTTGTGTTTTTTCCAGTTCCAAATAGTTAGATTATAGTCAGGTTCCTTGCCCACTGATGCTAACATCTCGCCGTCAGGACTATAAAAGTACAAAGAAAAATCGATAATATTTTAGTCATTTTAAAAGTTGAAAACGGTTTGGTCTGATTGTATGGTTTGTTGAATTTATATGCAAGTTTATGCAGTATCAGAATTAATAGGATCTTCTTGAAAAACTGTTCATCGTTCAGGTAAGAAGAGGTTAAAATGAGTCTTACAAAATAAAATTGTCCACGATTTAGCCAATTACAATCCAAGAACCAGGTGTTAGGAAAACCTATAAATAATTTGGTCAGCAGCTATCTATTCTCGTAGCCATCTAATAAAATACAGGGCATTGACTCAATTGTCTAAAGGTTACAATTTATTTACCTGAAGTCTAGAATGGCATATGCGTTAGAAGTACCATCGCGGAGAACAGCGTCTATTTCCATTTGAGGCCACGTGTACATGATTATTACCGGCTCATGGTTGCCTTCTCTATCCTCTGCGATCACAATTCGATAGTTGGGGTCTTTTCTGAAGGACTACAGATTGTAAAGAAGAATACAATTATTATGAATGAATTAAAATACAGGTGATAAGGTACCTTATCTTATCAGAGACACATACCGAATCTTCTTTGAATACACAGAGACATGTATTCAAAGAAGATTCGGTGTGTGTCTTTCAAGTAGTTAACACGAATGGTCAGTCCCACGTCACTAGTAAGGATTTTTCCGCTATTTTCAACTGGGTGATATCACCTGGGTGGATATAATAGATTAGGTATTCTGGTTACCCATAAAGAAGCTGACCGTGTAGATACAGACAGCATCATCAATTGGTTACCCCTCTTGCATTAAAATTTGTTCGTAAAGGACCAGTTGATGACGCTGTCTGTGGTTGACTGTAAACTAGAAAATGGGGTAATTAAGTGATGCTGACGCCCATGCTTACATTCAACTTACTTAAAGGATGTGCTAATAAATAACAACTTGGTCTATTTACTGTTATACTCCCAACTGTTCCGCCTGTCGTGCTGCGTCGAAACCACATCTGCTTCGTTTTTACGTCCATAAATGTAATCATGCTGCCGGACGAAAAGCAAACGACCATGTCGTCACACGCGCAAAGGTTGAAGTACTTATGACAGTTGTAACCGTAAGAATATCTTAATTGGGTTAAGAAAATTTATATTCACCTTAATTGTTTTCACATAAAGAAGGAACAAGAATATTGTAACCAAAATTTTGTAAAAACCAAATTGAAGGAAAAGAGTTTCTTGGTCGTTCTTCTGCATAGATACCTAAGTTATGGAACGAGCCACTAGCTTCAACTTTAAACTGTAACTTCTTGACACTTCTAAATTGCCTGTAAATTGGTCTGATTGACGTTGACTGGACTTTGAAAATGTAAACCACGATTGTCTTTCAAAACGGATTCTACTAACCTTACCTACTACGTACAAGAAATATGAAAAGGATACTCAAAGTCGAACATGTCGCTCGGTATCGAAGAGTCTGGACTAGTAATAGCCCCAGACAAGAAGTCGTCAGGGTCATATTCTGTGAGGACTGATTCTTCCGACACAGATTCTGCTTCGCCTTCCGGCTCTGGCTCAATTTCTTCTTCTTCATCTTTTGAGACAGAGGCAAATCAATCGACTTTCAGTTAGGTACTCAAAAAAAGCAGCGAAAGGGTGGAAATGAAGTTTGTTCCAAATGCAATCCACGGAACTTCAGCTTTCGAAAACAATACAAATAACCGGTAGTTTGACCTACCGTGATACAGATTTTAGGTACTAGTACAAAGTAAGTGCGAATTACTCTCTAATAACAACCATGTACCTACCTACGGTCGTCATGAGATTTTCTATGTAATTTAATTTAATTTTGTTTTTGTTTTCTTTTCATTTTTACCTACATATTATAATTATGTTCGTAAGGTTGTTATTGTGTTGATAGCAATAAAAAGATTTTTTAAAATTTATGATACCTACCTACATTATGTACCTACAATTGGAGAGTATTATTGGCTAGGATTTTACGGAAACATTGCAAATGGCTGGGATCGAACTCCTCATCTCTTAGTTGCTAGTCTTTTCTTTCTAAGGCAGTTTTCACATTAGAACGTTGGCAGCGCGACAGTAGCGCGGCAGAAGTACCTACATTCCTCCACATTACAAAAACAGATCAAAGTTTAGGTTAGTATGGTGCACTTCATTTTATGCTGTGGGCGACAGCTCTTCTGTTTTTTTATTATGAAATTCTGACGGGGCGACAGTCGCGCGACAGCCGCGCTGCTAAAGTCGCCTAAATGTGAAAGCGGCCTAAGATATCTCCAACAAAAAATAAGATTTCATTCTATTTGTTAGCACAGCAATGGTTGCAAGCAGACTGCTGAAATGAAGCATGGTTTTGGGTTCGACCCCCCAGTCGGAAAAATGATGTGTCTTTTCATGATCTATTCAACAACCGCTCGGAGTCTGACTTTGAGTCCGGCTAGTTCATAGAATTCTCCTGTCTTCTCAGTGGATGAAAGTGACTTTAATCGATTGGTTTAATAACGGCTGTAACGCAATGATACCTATCTAATAGAGCACTTTTTTACAAACATAATATTTAAATAATTGTAGGTACTTACATTCGCCTTCTTCATCGTCGTCAAAAGCAGGATCCTCTTCATCCATTCTTTATTATATCGAGTTCTACGTTTATTTAAGAAACAGTGAGCACAAATAATATAGTAAAATTCAGTTACAATTGTCTGTTTGCTTTATCAATATTTGACTAACAAATTAATAATAAGCGTCGTTGCCAGGATACGGGGTTTAAGAGACGTTTTGTTTTCGTCTAGGTTCCTTTTTTTTTTTGGGGTTTTGATTACGCCTGTAACCATGGAGTTATTGCACATGGAAATAGTATGAACAATATTTTGTTGCTACGTTATTAAAAAAGGTGGGACACAATATAATACCGTTTTTCGCATGGAGCACTTTTTCGTAGCTGTATTACCATTTTTTATGAAACTGCTGAATAAAGGTCATCCCGAATATATTTAACAATGCGTCGTGCATTGTTAAATATATTCGGGATGACCTTTATTCAGCAGTTTCAAATGTTTGAAAATTTTCTGAGTTATTTGCTGGTTTGTAGCCATGCTGTGTGTTCATGTGATGACTTTATAATGTTAGATTCTAGGCGATCTATCGAGCAGGCTAAGTTTCTTCACTTTCCCGCTTTTTGTGGTTTTTAACGGAGTAGTTGAATTTAATGGTGTTTGTAAACATTTTTTAACAGCAGTGCCGGGTACCTTATGAGTTTAAGAACTTTATAAAAGCAACAAGGAAGTCTTTAGAAACAGTTAAAGGAACAAGAATACTTGTCAATAATAAACTTTAGTATTTTTTGCTTTCAGAATTAATTGTTTTTTTTTTAATCCGAATTCTTTAACATCCCAATTTCCCCAAAAAAAGGAATATAAACAAAAATAATACCAGACACCCTGTAGGGTAGGTACGTTCGATGACAGCGTGACTTGGTCGAACGCGTAGACAGAGAATAGAGGTCTACGGTTGAACATAATTTAGGACACAAATAAATGTTACTCAATTTAGACTTCATTTGGTACCACATAGGGTTGCCATCCGTCCGGGTATTCCCAGGTATTTCCCTGTTTTAGAGGGAATCCGGGGAGCGTCCGGGCGGGGCTTCAGTTGTAGTCCAGATTCAAAAATTTAAAGACTCGGGCCGCCCGCGACGCAAGCACTGTGCCCGCAAGCCGCGATCAACAGATGATCCAACTCAAATTAACTAAATTCACCGTTCACCTGCCCCTCCCGTCGCAGTTGCACAATTTTTATTACACTGACTATGTTTAAAAAAACCTGTTGGCATGTCCGGGTTTTGGGCTCTAAAATCCGGAGTTTTTACGCGTCTTGCCTTGTTGCCAAATTTTTTTATGTAACCCTAGTACCACCTTTACTATAAACCTTGTCTTTTTCACAGACCTACTAAAGTTATCTATCTATCATCCTTGCCGTCGTGTCAACGTCACATACGTCAACGTCATTTGGTGATGTGTCACATTTGGTGATGTTTTTAGAACTGTCAACTGGTTACATCAAAACATTTCATTTATTTGGACTATGAACTTTGTTTTGGATATATAAAAAACGAAATTATTACGTCTTATATATTGTGAACGTTGATATTCATCGTGATTGTTAAAAATGTCACAACCACATCGTAGAGCAGTTTTGAATCTCTATAAAACGGTATGTATTCGCTGTCTGGATAACGTTTTAGCTAAAATTGCTTTAATTTCTTTGCGTTTGTGATGTGACCTTGCGAATGATAACACAAACAATAAATTACAAAAAATAATATTTAAATTGGTAATAGATTCAAACGAATCTCTGTCCTTTTCTAGTTGTTACATCTGGGTAAAGATTGGCCTCAAGGTTACGAGCTATTTCGAACAAGACTTCACAAAGTTTTTTTAAAGAACAGTGGAGAACAGAATCCGGAGAAAGTCGAAATGATGGTGAAACATGGAGAATTCGTTGTCAAGGAAATTGAGGCACTTTATATGTTAAAGAAGTATAGAACCATGAAAAGACGGTACTATGACAATAATAATTAGTATTAGTAGTAAGTTGTTATTATTATTATGGATCTAAAGTACTTGTACAGTAGTGTAAAAATACTGCAGCGCATAATTTAAAACATGCTAGGTACCTGCTTGTAGTATAATTATGTATAGTTTATTGAACATGGAGCAAAACATAGTATTTAAAATAATGTAAAAATATTGTAAAGGCTATTTATGAAAATAATATATGTAAAAAAACAATAGGTTATAGGTATCTATCCTACAGGATTTTGATAAGGGTAGAAATTCAAAATAAAACCCAAAAATCTATGTAATTATGTATTATAGACATTTTTATAGTTTACATAATTCATTACTATTATAAACTCTAGTAAAAATAATATTGTGTAATAAAATAAAATATCTAATATTTCTAAACAAAATGTTAATAAATCTTTAACATAATAATGAGATAATGATTTTTTTATTTAAATGGCAAGTGATATGACAATTTATTTTATCAATCCATTTCAGAGATAGGTATATACATTATATCTATGATAACAATTTTGTGTCAACAAAATTACAAGTATATAATTATGCTATATAGTTGGTGCAAGAGATGGGCAATGAAGAGATACAGATAAACCCTGCATATTTGTGAATATCTGAACTACAAACAAAAGTATTCATTTAACATTGGTTACATTTTTACGATTCTAAAGTTAGCAAAGGAGTTTGTAACAAACAGCAATGATTACAACAGCCCAACACATTAACACCACTTTGTATACAAGCTACCTATCCGATGATATAACATGTTACACTTGAAGTGTGATTAAAATTTATGTTTCACTCATAGATATTGCTATAGATAAAGGTTTTGCTTGAAAATATGAATAACCTGAATTCTGGTTGGATTTTTTGCACTAAACACTTCTATAATTATATCAAAGTTATATGACACAAATAAAAAATCTTTTTTTGTTGAATTTTCAGAACTGGTACACACATATTTTATTGCATGATTTATATATTTATATTTTTAACTTATGTCATTATAACTTTGGTCTGGCCTCTAGTTATTTATAGTTCTTAGTATAATAATTCATTAGAATTGTTTTATTTTAAATGTTAAAATAGAATGGACCAGATTGCCAAAGATTTTATAGTTGACTAGTATGTCCATGTATATTTATTTGAATTGGGATGAGTTCGGTGAGAAAAGTAGGTTGCTCTACAGCACGAAAGAGTGTGAATCATGGCCATAGTTCCGATTTTCCTTAACATTATATTCTAGCGATTATTCACATGTTTCCTGGCGTTTGTTCTTAATATTACAAAATGTTAATAATAAATAGCGTTTGAAATATCTATATTGTCAATTCTAACGAGGCTCGACCGCTCAATCGGGGCGGTCAGGGATTATAAAGTAGTTGAGTGGAGCTACAACAGATTCACACAGCCATTTTGCATTACCCAAATACACTTGATGATATTTTATTTTGAAATGTTAAGTAGATAATCAAGATTTTCTGAAATTGGAAGAACATTTGTGTTTTGTCACATTTTTAACACAAGTGACATCCTGAACACATGCCGTAACTGTTAGTGAATCTGTTGCATTGTTGCTATAAGTTAAATAAGTTCTATATTATATTAATATAGTAATTATATTTATTGTTAAATACAGTACTTGAACCACAAGTCTATTCCTACTTGTTTCGTGTTGGTGCACTTCTAAATTTACTTGAAGCCCGACTCCTTTACCCCTATAGGTACATAGATATAAGTACATAAGTATAGTGTGATTGTGGAATTTAACATGTGATTACATTATATACACAATAACACATATGTTTGAGATCAACAACAGTCAAGCTTTAGCTAAGTACGTAGGTATAAATAGGTACTCGAACCGCGAAGTTAAGAGATGTTTCGATTATTAAATACATACCTACCTAACAGTAAAATGTTGGTACCTCGAACCGATAGTAATGTTATAGATAACTTGCGACGAGATTTATAAACCATTCTAGACGAACCACTCATAGACGCGACGAGACGAATAGCAGTCTAATCACGATTTAATGTAATATCGTAAAGAACCATTTAAACGATTTGGAACTATTCAACAATATTTTAAAGTATAAGTATTTTTATTTGTAGGTAGTCTTATACGTTTGACTAGTTTCGATGATACCACGTATATTGAGTGTCCATTTCGTATCTAATAAATTAAAATAAATTATTCTACCTAACCTAAAGTATTTCTGTTTATTAATATAAAATAATACGTTCAATTAACAAATAATAGCGATTAATCGATGGATACTGGACATCAAAGATTTTCAGTAATAAAAAATGTCATGCCTTAAAATAATAATGTTTAGGTACCTATACAATAGGCCTATTGTTCCTCAAAAGAAGAGAATAAGAGTTTTCCGACAATATATATTTTTGTTGTCTAATGAAAAACTAAATAATCCAACTAAAAAACTAAGCGTAGTCGCTTCATTCTCTTCCTCCGAGGAACATAATGTCATTTATTATAATAAAAGGGTATCAATACTATAACACTTATATGATAGTAAAATAGAATGTAATAAATTTAACAGGATACAACTTATTTACACAGCTTTATGTAATAGGTTTTCAAATGAAATATATTTGCGATTACATGAACCTCAATTAACGGCTTTTGATAACAAAGCACACTTATTGAACGAAGCTGATTATTTCTTAGCAAGGATTTTAAACTAAACGTTTTTAATATAGACGCTAAAACGTGGAAGTAGCAAAGGAATTCTAACAATTATCGCTACACTCCTCACAACAACATACATATTGCTAAACCAACATTCTTATAATTTAGCAAGATTCGAGTATTAGTTAGTCGAGACGAGATGGAAACAAGACAATAGGTAGACGATACACTTTGCGCCTATGCAGTCGCTAATGCAACCAGGCTAATCTACCTAAATCAACGGTAGTGTCAACTACTTGAACTGCACAGATGCAAACCTATCCGGCATTTAAGCAACATTCAAATTATTAAATTATCCAGTTGAAGAACATTATAACTTTCCTTCACAATTTCAATTTTTTACCGTCGATACATTTTATTAAATATTATATTGAAAACGATTAAAGACAACATTTAAATCACATTGATGAAGCGCTAATGATATAACTTCAGGATTAGGGAACACAGTTGATCCAACGTAGGTAGATTTCGTTCGAACGTAACAGCAAATATTCTTAATTAACGTAAGAATAAATAAATATAAGTCGCTTATTCTTCACACTCGTACTTCCATGTTTGTTTCTGCTTTTCATACTGAAAATATTATAAATTAAAAACATTTTATTATATTTACAATACAATTAGGTAACCTATGTACTTTAGAAACTATTCCCGTACATCTATGTAAGGTGATGAGGTAAAACATGAATCATACCTGCTATAGAGACGCTTTTGCTGTCTTTATAAGTACCTGAATCTTGTCTTGGAAAATCACATTCTATAGCTATTTACTTATAAATAATGAATAACAGACGCACCTCAGTTCGTTATTTAATCCTTCTTCTCTCCATCATCGGGGTCTTTGAGTGTGTGCCACTGCGCAATGGGGCGCCGCGGGCTAGCCAGCATGTCAGACCAATGGCGGAGCTCGGTGCCTGACGCGTTGTACCCCAGCACGACCTTGCCGATAGGCTCCGACGTTCCGATGCGATCGTAGTCCACCACGGTGACCACTAGGTTTACTTTCTGCAGTGCGATTCAGATTAATGACGTGACATTGAAAGCATTCAATGAAAACTACGAGAGCTAAGAAGAATGGTGTAACTTTATTTCAAGACAAGTTTTTCATACCCAATTACAATTTGGTTTAGGAACCGTTAATACTTAGACCATATCAGTTGGTAGGTACCTACTGTAAAAAGTATTGAATATTTTTTATCTTGGTCAGGTTTCGCCCCTGAAATATTGTATAAGTTAGGCGAATAGATGCATATATCTATTAACGGCTGGTTAACTTAACGATCCGTTTTCCAGTTTAGGAATCGGGCACAAAAAATATTATTTAGGCACGACCCCATATATAATGGTTTGAAAATTATTTTATGATTTAACTCGGCTTTAATTTTTTCTCTGATGTTTTAATCTTTTTGTTTAATGATAATTAATTAAAACACAAGAAAAGTAAAAAGTTGTTGACATTTTGACCATTGGATATTTGGACAATTTGACACCGTTGGACATTTTGCCCCTAAACGGTCAAACCATAAAAATATCTTTAAAACCAGTAGATACGTTTTTTAAAACGATAAGATTTGTGTTAGCATTTGTGAAGCAAAACTATCTACAAATACCTAATTATGTCATGAATTTGTGTGTCAGAATGTGTATATAAAATAACACCAGCCTATTAACCCTTTTAACGCCCAGCACCCGGCTCCCGAGTCGAACGAATTATTATTATTATTGATTGGTTATTGCCTATCGGGACAATAATAGGCTGGGCTAAATTCTTCTTCCTATACAGAGAAGGCACGAGCATTGATCACCACGCTTGCTAAGGTAGATTGGCGGTTAATAGGGTTTTCTCACGATATTTTATTTTACCAGTGTCAGTGATGTCCAAGATAAACTTAGAAAGTACATATAAAATAGAAAAAGTCACATTGGTACTTTTCTGTGCCCGGTTGCGAGCCTACAGCGTTGTGAATAAGAGGCGGGTGCCTTAACCACAGAGACATCACGACCATTTTATATATCAGTATTTTTTTATCGAGAAAAGTAGACCAACTTAGCAACGCCATCATCATCATCTGCTTAACCTTTCCCCAACTATGTTGGGGTCGGCTTCCAGTCTAACCGGATGCAGCTGAATACCAGTGTTTTACATGGAGCGACTGCCTATCTGACCTCCACAACCCAGTCACTGATTACCAACCCAACTTAGCAACGCCATGGAATTCAAATGTTTGCCAATATTAGGCAACTGTAAGCCATATTAATTTCTAGAGAATTTAAATCATTTGACGGAAAAAAGATGTATTTCTCGATGTCTAGGATGTCATTCTTATTTAAAATTAGTGATCGATGAAATTATAGCAAATATAATCGGTTGAGGTTATGTCTGGGCACACGGCCGTAGGTTCAACATGAAACGTCGTATCATTTTTAGTTCAAGTATTTAGACCTATTTCGTTACAGTCCGCTTGAAAAGAAGACTGTATGTAAGCGAAATAGGATGTGATTTTAAAGACACGTTTCACGTCAAAACTGACCCTAATGGAGTACCTACATGTATATCGTGTATCTAAAAAAACAAATGTTATGTGTTGTTTGTTGTGTGTTAAATAAACTACAGAAGTGTAAGATAATGTATGTACATATAAGACAATGTAAGCAGAAGATAGAATTTAGAAAGCACAGTAAAGACAATAATAAATAGTACTACTTTAGCAAACCTTAAACAATTGCATAAATATAAGGTAACAGCAACAAGTCGATACATACCTCACAATAAATAAATTAACGCAATAAGGGACAAAGCATTCATACGGATAAAATATGCAAAATATGGAAAGTTATTAAGAATGCAGAAGAAGAACGAGGAACTGGATTCCTTAAACCATAAGTAATTACAGTTTGAAGTAACCAAATTGCAATGCAGTCACGAGGGGAGATTGCTAACACCACTCAGATTTGAAGGAGAGGAATATATTATTACATAAAGCCAATACATTTATATCCAAACGAAAAATGAAAACCTTCAATCGAAACGCATTAAAACCAAGTTACAAATGAAGGTCAACATTTAAATGTTAACGAAATATAAACTATTGACTTTGAACAATATAAAAAGGGAAAATATAGACGGGGCGGGACTCAAATGGGAGCAGAGACAGATGATAGAATGATAAATGAAACAGCGGAACTCTATACTAAGGGATACTACACATGATCTAACTAGACAACATCTATAAAACACAAAATAACATACCAAACAATAAAAAAACTTAGGTCATACTACATACAGTTAACTGTATATCAACAACAATACGTAGTATGGTCTTCTTTTGAGTAACTAATTCCATTAAGATTTTAGGAATGTCAATGTTTAAAGAAGGCATACCTATCTTCTTTAATAAGGACAAACACAAGAACAGATAAAATGATACAACACAAACATGTCATGTATAGGAAAGGAACGGGTATGGATGCAAGTGGTGTACATAATTCATATATTCACAACAATTAGTCCACAACATCAAATCGTGCACAGTTAAGACAATTTGAATGAAAAATACATAGCGCGACAATATGTAAGAACAATAAAGATGTATTGTGCAGAAATGCCTTTTCCGTATGTATTTTTCATTGATTGGTTTGTCCAGACTATGCGCTGCGACATCGAATTTTGCATGAATCTCGGCTCGCACCTGTATCTGTTCGAATGGTACTTCAAAAGTAAATGACTCGTTGTAATAGGGATTCAGTGTGCATTTCTTGATGCTCGTTTTCTTCTTCTTGAGACGTTTGCCATTTTGCATGAGTGCTATCTTTACGTACGGATCTGTGTGCAGGCGCCGCATCAGGAGTCAATATGGAACAGATAATTTTGCATTGATTAGAAGACAGTTAACGTTGGGTAAAATTATAATGACAAATTATTTGTATTTAGCTAAATTAACAAGAATACACAGTGGGAAATAAAAAAATAAAAAATAAAACAAAATTATTCCTTAGCATGTAAACGATTTTTTGAACCAGGTGAATTAATTGATATGGACGTGCATAGGTATATGTAGATTGTTAAATAATATTGTGTGGAATTGTGGATCACTTATCTAAAGATTTTTTAATTTTACGAAACTAAAGTAGGTCGGTACCTATTACTTAAACATGTGAAGAAATGTATGAATGTTACCAACAATTGTTGTAGCTACATATTACATGAAATGGTTTTGCAAATAAGTAGGAGTGTGGCATGCAATGTAATATCGCTTATATTGTTTTGAGTGATACTATCCTAGAATTTATATACAAATTACTATGCAGTTAGAAAAAAATAATAAAAAAGGTACATAAGTATAAAATGTTTACCCTAAAATTCCTGTGAAATCAGACATCTGTGTTATCAGTGTACTTTGTTTATAAGGTAAACAACATAGACTATCCATAACGCATATAATATTACCTGATAAACCGCCAACGTCCATTTTCTTCAAGTTCTTTGCTTCCAAAATAACAACTGTCAGTTTGCCGGCCGTCGGTACATAACGCAATGAGAAACAAATGTCTCCCAACTTGTTGTCCTGCAATGTTTAACAATTAGCATGACTCTTTGTCCTGAATACAGCGGAGATCGCGACCTATCCCCAAGGTAGTGACATGCAAAGATAAACAATCTGTATTAATCGTCACTGTAATCTTTTCTTTGTACAAAGGATATTCTTTTATCTCTGACGTAGTTAAAAGTATTAATTACGCCGATGTTTCTCGTTGTAAATGTGTTTCATTTTAAATTTACCATTGTCAATAAACAGAGTTGAACAAATAGTTTATTTGGATGTGAGTTGTATGGAAGATAATAGAGGAAAAGTTGTGTAAGGAATATATAGCGTTCAGAGAACGGGTTTGAAAAGCTATTGAAAACATACAAATAATATGGGCCATAAATAACGCGGCTTAGGGTGGACCAGGGCACTCAAAATCTCGTTACACGAAATAAAAAAACAAATAAACATAACAATAGCTCCGTGTAGTCACCTAGAAGCGTATTTATGGTTGTTGGTTTATCGGCACAGGGCTTCAGTTCACCACGGATTTAAATATTTAGCCTTCATGAATATTTATATTAGATTGTATATTGTACAGAACAACTGAAATACTGCGCCGAGCCACGTGCTTAGGATAGCCCGTAAATAATTGAGATTAATAGCCTCGAACAAAATGGAATTTGCAGCTAATCATACGCACATTTGACGAACACTTTCATTGCGTTACATATAACGTTTTAGCACATAGATGTCACTTTATCTAATAAATATAAATTAAACACGATACATCAAACTTTTTGGAACATAATTCTAGACGAACAAAAAAATATATACATC
The DNA here is from genome assembly GCA_932526535.1 of Caradrina clavipalpis. Taxonomy (NCBI): domain Eukaryota; kingdom Metazoa; phylum Arthropoda; class Insecta; order Lepidoptera; family Noctuidae; genus Caradrina; species Caradrina clavipalpis. The sequence goes on from OW052097.1 coordinate 9,010,254, forward strand.
AACGTTCATATCAAACCTAATATGAAGCAGTTTTCCGCTGAAATATATAAATTTATATTGGTAGGTAGGAGGATAGAAGATGAGGATTGTGTTTATTACGATCTGTTGCCGAAATGAAGCCAATTTGTAATTTTTGTGACACCCAGCTCAGATCATCAAAATGCGAAAATTATGTAGCTAATCTAGCTCACCTTTCCTAAACTCTGCTACGATTTGAGCCCTACCGCATTGAGTTTGCCTAACAGCTATACGACGTGCCTAGTCTGTTACCGAGACTAACCATTTTAGGAACAGATCGCAATTAGCTAATAATACACATATAGGTACAATACACACATACAACGAACAATAATGAACCATTGAAGAATCATGTACCTAATATTTTAGGGCGTCATTTAGTATAGATATGCACTTACCTGGTAGAATAAATAATATAGATAAAAACTTGTAGTCGAATGTAATGTACTAAAAATTTCTTCAATGGATCTCTTAGTATAGTACTATATATACATACATACATCGATAGGTGCTATCAAATACAGCACACTAGACAGCAAACAGATATTTCAATAAAGTTCTAGTGTAATGGCGGTGTTAGTTATAAGCTGCGCTTTGTGAGTTATTGATAGAGGTGTAGCTAAAATATGTTCTCGAAGGAAATATAGGTTTAGACAAGAAGATATATATAGAACACTAAATAAGATAGTTCCTGATAATACATATAGAGCTTCTAAAGAACATAATTTCGGGCGAAACACATTGTGCTGGTGATTACTGAAACATATTAGAAGTAATTCGTTAAAATAAAAATAACGTATACACCTTATACAATATGCTTCTCCCTGGTTACACCAATACCACTAACATGCAATAAGTACATATTGGTTCGATAGGACAGTACTAGGATAGTTCTTCGTTCGTCGGTCAGAAGGTGACCTGCAACATACTTGAATAAATGCTCCATTAATCATTAATAAAATTGTATTCTATGAAAATGTCATGAGGATCATACACGAGGTGTAGTCACATGGGAAACATCAAATCACACACGCAGGGAAATATTTGTGCGACTGTTTGTAAGAATATTATGTAATTTTAATAATTTTGATAAGTCTGAATAGTGAAGGAACCAATGTACTTATATTGGATTACGAGTGAAAACACCAATACATAGCCAATTAAACGTGTAAGTACCACAAATAATTCTGATTTGTCATTTCGTTTGAATTCATGTGAACACGGCACAGTGATGGGGACACAAAATGGCAAGTCAGACAGTACGAGCACAATAAGATGACAAACATGCAACATTCCCCAGCCGCAATATAAAATAAAATCAAAGTGTCGGATGGATATAAATAATAAGACGTAATAACAAAAAGTTAAAAAAGAATGTGGTATGACGGGTGATCACAGGTTAGGTGAATAATCTTCATTTGAAACATGGATCAAATATTTTGTTCCAACAATGGTACCTAACATCCTAGAACAAACAAAGTAATGGTCTGAATCTTAACCCAATTCTCTTTACAAACCATTGTATTTATCGAACCTTGATTATGATTTGGTTAAATAACCTTTTTAGTCGTTTTTGGGTATACCAGCACGCCAGTTGTACAATTCCTGTATAATTTAACAGTAAATAATCTTGATGTGTCTCAAAATAATACTTACGTGAATGATCATTTCGTTTTTGAAGCGGCATGCAAGATTGTTCAGGACACAATCAAACACAGCCAAGCAGAGCAGAGAAAATATGGAGAAAAAGAGAAAAACCAAGTAAATACATTTTTGCTGTCGAAATTAATTTTATCAGAAAAATAAATGACGACTCATCCATGTTGAGGTGCCTTGACTGCCGAGATTTCCTCCTTACTACATTTTATAAAAATATGAAATATTTTTTTGTTAATATCGTCAAGATTCCTCTCATTCAAAAGGTGCAGTAAAATTTCAAAATGTAGGCCTTTCTTCCAATGAATACTTAAATAAAAAAATAATCTAGAAGATAAAAATCTAAAAATATAGAAGATAAAATTTGCTGAATATTTATAAATGGATGAGAATAAATGGCGCAAGTTTGAATGCATTGATTGAAAGAATGGCGAAATATTAATTAAAATAATGCTGTTCTGCCAAAACACAAATCTAGTAAGAAAAGGATATTGTAGTCTGATGTAGGTAAGAGTAACTCATGTTGGTTGTCATGTGTGTTTTGCCAGTCTAGCCTAAGCTAAGAAAAAAGATAATAAAATCGTTTCCTTGATTGATATCTTTCAGAAACGTATTTCTTTGGTGTTGTTGACTTATTTCTATATAATGTTGTGCATTCTTTGTTCGTAGGTATATAATGTTCCTAGTTGGTATTTATTTGTGAATCAGTATGATGTTGATGTGACCTGGGTGTAATAGTAAATTTTATCAATAAAATTGTGATTTGTTGCAACATCTGCCTAAGACAAAAAGAGAATATTCCCTAAGACTTCTAATCATAATATCATAGCAGCGAGTAATTCTAGTGACTTATTGTTATGGCCCAACGTGCAAAGCTATATTATTATTGTAGAAAATAAATAACCTTCAATGCAAAGATAATATGTTGAATGGACATGGAGAATTTGTCTACGAGTGCCAATTAATTTACAAGTTAAAGAATTCAATGTGATATTGCTATTAAATATCATTCCAATTTAAAATGCGAATTTGCTGAAAAGTAAAGCCTTATAGAAATTATGTTACATTACTATGCATTAAATTGTTACAGGCACTTTGATTTTCATTTTATATAGATGAATATTGCAGCTATGAAGTATTGGCTATTTGAGGTAAAGCAAATCTGGTCAATAGCTTCTGTGCCTTCTGACCGACACGTCGTTATTTAGACTCATTTACATTTGTACAAGGTACTTGGATATTTCAAGGAGGACGATAATACTTGAGACATTTTTTGTGTGTGTGTATCCGCACCTGCCCCCCTTCTCCTTCAACACTCTGGAGCTCGCGCCACTCCTCGATAGTTTGTGCCAAGTCTACTTGGCACAGCGGCACCTTCACCTCACCGATCTGGTCATGTTTTGAGAATCGATCGAAGTCGAAGATCGCAAAGACAAGAGTTTTGTTCATAGCATCAGCGTAGGGCACATTCTGTATAAACAAGTTGAAAATGAGTAACGTGATATCATTAAATGTTTGAAATGTAGCATTGTGGGTCATCTATAGCTTACCTTGAACACAAAGACTTCGTTGAAAACGGGGTTCAGAGTCTTCCGATGTACTTTTGTTTCGAACTTCTTTTTTTTGTCAGGAAGTAAATAAACTTTAACGTAGGGGTCGGATGTGCCACCCATGTCCAGGGCTGGGAGTTCCTCGGCTTGGAGGACGGTCACAGACAAACTGTTGCTGTTGAAATCGTACTCCAGCTGCAAACAAAAATTATCACAGAATGGAGGGGCGCTGCTATGATTGTAATACCATGATAGTAGTGAATGTGCAACTATTGTGTTAAAGGGTCGAAACAAAGTGTTTAATGATACAGTTAATACTTGTTAATTGCCCATAGGCGCACACTAAGATTCTCCGCAATGGTGTGACGATGAGGCAATAAAATTAACGAGTTCAATGAATGAGTTAATTAAGAAACAAATAAAAAGTCACAACCTATAGAATTTAACTGATTTATAACTACAATCTACAAGAAATTATAATGCTATGCAAAAATGGACAATTGTTTTGTTGTTTACAAACCAGTTATTATAATTAGGTATCTTCACGGGTGTGTCTTTGCCACGTAAGGCACTAGTTCAACACATACCTTATATTGAAGTTTTCCTAGCTTCTGTTCCTCTTTCTTGGAGTCCCCGTCGTCTGGTTCCTCTGCGTTCTCCGTAAGCTCCTCCATGTCAGGCTGAACCTACATGCACGTCCCGCGGCAAATTTCATATGAATATCGTATTTCTTAAAAATAGTTTCCTTTTAATTATTGTTTATGAAGGTCCACAGACTTTCTTGATTTTTAATATTGACAAGTTACCTCAATAAACTATACGTACTGAGGTGACTAGTAGCGTCAAGGCACTGCTGGCCTTCCTTGGGGAAGGAAGACCAAGCTACGGTGGATCAAATGATTTACTTCGAACCCGTAAGCAAAATACGCGCTGAGATGTGGAGTTGCGGACACGAGCCCGTTATACTTAGTATATATACTTAGGCATATTATTTTTCTTTATCATCATTATCTTTTGAAAAAACAAATCTAAAATCGAGATAGTCTGTAAAAGGAACCTTTAGGCAACAGAACCTTTCAATTAGTTCAGCAATACTTCGTCGGTAGAATATTTACCAACATCTCTGCAAGTTTCAAGAACATTAAATTGGAGGATCATGTAACATGTAAAAGTACCAAAACATTACCTTCTCCTTATAAGCGGAACCGAGTAGCTGGACGGATTTTAGGTCAACACCTTTCATTCCTTTTTTGCCATCCTTGGAGCGCCGCTTGCGGAAACATCGCCTGATGCAGCAGAAGCATATGCCGAGGACCACTACTCCCACACCTTAACAGAAGTTGAGCATGATGTACTTCGGCATCAAGATACGTGATCAAAAAGAAGGTCTATAATGTACTACTGTAGTCCTGCGCCTGATCTCTCTCCGGTCGTGTCCGATTGCCGTCCCATCGGACTATTAGAGTTAGGGAAGTGGGAGTGCACCTGTGTTTGCGCACACACGTATGCACTATAATATCTCCTGCGTACTTGGCTAGTTTGCATTAAGATTGGCCGCCGTGGCCGGAATCGGTCTGCAGAGTTACATTACTACTGTAGTAGGGACCTACTACTACTAGTGCCTATGTAATGGTTTAATCACATAATTTGAAATGACTTGAGGATAATTAAACACCCAAATAGTACCTACTATATAAAAAAATATTTGTTATTAACAAACTGCCGACGCAAATGACGCGTTTAATTAAACTATGTTTAAACTAAAATAACCGTAGTTACGCATACATGCGCGATAAGGATATTCAATTTGTTTTGTTTTGAAATGAAATGTATAAATATATTGCGCATGTTAATTTGTGAAAAACGGGACGTACATTACTGAGTAACTCTTGAAAAAATCCATAATATTTCAAAATAACTGTTGTACTAGACATCCCGCTAATAGGAAAAACGTGGCCTGGGTACTTTCTTAGCAATAGCTTGTCGTCAGTGCTGCCATTAGCATGATAATTAGCCTAAATTACCAAGTTTGAGGCCAAAGATATTCGCTAAAGTGTAGTTATAGCTAACCAAGTCTAGAATTCCTCATCCTTGAAGATAAGACACAGTACATCTAATTAAATGCGATCGTTAAGTTTCGCATTTGGCAGAGCCCCATTATCACACTAGACATTGGGTGCTGCTATATTCCCATGGGAATTTTGAACTATGCTTACGTAATATGCAGCAAGGAACAATATATTCAGTAAAAATGTTAAAGAAAAAGCTAATATTCCAGATACCAATGTCTCTGTGCCTTTTAATATTCTTTAGCTCTCCCTACTGTCAAAGGCGATGCAATTATAAATCGCCAAGTACCTAATATGTGGAGGAATAAAGTGGTATTTTCGTTCAGCTAAAATAAAAGGGTGTGTCATTGCTTGGTTGAGCGAAACCTAACAGTTAGCCTATTTCCTGTTGGACTTTCCGTGCATGATCTATAATTCTGTGACACCGCTATTAAACTGTAACAGTTCTTATCCGAAAGGGAGTCACAATACTTTGATTCCACATTTATTGTGCGAACTGCCACACTGTGGAATTCACTGCCCGCCTCTCTATTCCCTGATAAGTATAACCTAGGTATCTTCAAGGCACGAGTGATCCGGTTCATCCTAGGCGAGCGTGTTCCCCTTGGGCCACATCATCACTTAGGATCAGGTGACACCTCACCTGATCGTCGGGTCAAACGCAAGCCTATTAGACCAACATCACACCTGTGTTCCCCAAAGGGTTAAGCAGAGGTGTACCAATGACACACAAGCAAGAAGCCTATTATTTGTAAAACACTTACCGACAAGTATAGCGACCAGCTGCCATGGTTCTATATTCATCTTGCGCGCTATTTCGGCCGTCTTCTCGCCGATGGTCTCCTGACTCGGAGGTACCGTCGACGATGTTATCGGCATCCCGGTACCTCCTTCTGAGGCTGCAGAAAAAAATGTTTTTTTTATATACCAGAAAATGCTACATATATTGCTCGTACGGTTACTGGTTACTTGTTAATATACTTGTTTGCTTTCGAAAAGTTAGGTCATAAGCCGATGAATTCGACCAACCATTAATATTGGCTTGCTTCCAGAAAATATTTCGGTTCAGAAAAATCACTACGTATCTCAATCATTCCAGTCCTATGCATTGTTCCTATTGTTTTCTGAATTAAAAAAAATATATATCAGGTTTTAATTACATTCCCTCGCTGTAAATCGGCCTAATATAACGGTCTTAAATAATTTAATCTGAAAATTACCTACTACCATATTTAAATAACTCAAGTGTTCGATCTTGTAGCTCTATTCAATCGAGAGATAAATCTATAGTTAAAATTGACTTTAAGTCAAGTAAGGTTAAAGGTGAAAATTCCCGTCTTACTGATGTTCTTCGGTGTGGGCGTAGTAATGTCATCTAGCGCCTCCACGGTGGCCTGGCGCCGCCACCGCAGCAGCGTCTCCAGCAGTGGCGACATGATTGTCTGTGGCAAAAATAAAAAATAAACATTTTAATAAGACATCTCTGCCGGGGCTGCGGGTTGTCAGAGGGGGATACCGCGCCCCCGGAACGCAAAGGGCACAAGAAGGAACATGGATGGGTTCAGTAAAAGACTGACACTAAGGCGGGGGAAGTCATTTGATGATTTCACATCGGTAAAAAAACTCAGTCAGCTTCATAACTGCTTGGTATTTTCTCAAGCTGTAGTGACTATTACTAGGTAGGTCCATAATGTTGGCAAGCTTTGAAAAAAATTACGTAAGTTATCATGTGTTTGTGAACTGGCTATAAGGCGTTCAATCCGCTCTAATGTTAATTATAAACGTTAGGTACTCTTTGAAAAATACTTAAATTATTCATTTTAATAAATAAAAATCTGCGTAGCCTACATTATCGCATTATCTTTTTCATACCTATTATGCTACTACTAGCTTCTACCCGCGGCTGCGTCCGCGTTAAAATTGATATATTATTCTACGGGAACTGTACATTTTTCCGGGATAAAAAGTATCCTGTGTCTACAATCTAACTCAGTGCCAAATTTCATCTAGATCCGTTCAGCCGTTTAAGCATGAAAGAGTAACAAACATCCATCAATCCATCCGTACATCATTATAAACTTTCGCATTTGTACCTAATATTAAGTAGGATTAAATTAATAGGCTACTGTACCCCTGTGTACTGTAGGCCTGCTAACTAAAATGAAGGTTACGCACTTCACAGCTAAACATTTATTTTAATTAATCGACCCTATCCTTGATTGGGTTTGTCACGAAGGACAAACTAATAAAGTACAATTATAGTGTGGTAATTGCAAACTGATCTGTGTAATTGCAAAACTATGCTGCCAAAAGTTATCCGCTTAGTCCCGAACTAGACCGACTGGAACCAAAAATACTGGCCTACATATTTTAACCGTTATTGATCTTATATCTCGGCATGAGTAGGTATGATGTATTTGACCAGTGGTACCTATTTCTGTTGTAAAAAATCCATGCAATAGAAATAGAGACCTACCTACTGCTATGATAGTTTTGGTATATGCTAATCCCTATCGTTCTACCCCGTCTGCGGTAACAATTTATAAAGTTTCTAAGGTCGTTCTTGTTGTTGTTTGTTCCTGAAAAACTTCCTTTATTATAATATTTAAGCAGTTAGTAGAGTAGGTAGCACAACCCTCTGGCTAATGATTAAACCGTCTCTAGAATTACAAACTTAAAAACAGTTATGATCCGCTTAACTTATAATTTTCTTACAAGCTACTTACTTTTTCTTTCAAGTTATTCGTAATTCGAGGAGGGCCGAGGCAGTATAAACTGTCAAACTCAAATAAGCCTAACTCATCTATAGATATATACACCTATATGTATTTATGACCATGTATGAACGCCTTGCCTTGAGTTATATTAATATGCTTGACTGAAGCCTTCTTCTATCTTACAGAATACTTTCAATACGGGTTTGAAAAATCCGATTCAGACGCAAAGTACTGACATAAATGATCAGAAACAACCTAGTACTGAAAAAATGATTGCAGTACTCGACGTACAGCCTCGATAGCACCAGTTAAAAGAATTGTTACACCACTGACCTTATAATCGTTCACCATACAGTTAGTTGTCACTTTATCTAACAATTATAATTTGTGTAGTCACTTAGCACGGGTTTGGTACATTTCTGTCGAATATTGTATTCGACTGGAACCACGACTCGGTAGTGAAGCCAGGATGGCGGAGCTGCGCGCGCAAGCGATCGATTGCCGCTGCGCGATGCGATGCCTCTACGTTCAGTTCCTGGCCAAGTCCCGATGTTTACGTCACTAGTTGCGTACATTGACGGCCAAGCTTAAAATGTTAATGGTTCAATGTACGTCGAAGCCATGTCAGTGGTAAAAATTATCGAAAGTCACGCTAAACTTAACTGTCCTATCATAAAATTTATTGCTACCGAGAACTGCAATATTATACCTTACTTGATAATTTCTTATAATATGAATCACTTGACTAGTAAAGCAATAAATCAATAAAAGTAGAGAGTAATTTAAAAATGCTTAACTTCAAAGTTGTTAGCGTAGGTAGGTGTACCTACAATGTTCATATTCCATAATGGTCAGTTACGAACTAGAACTATGAATGAAGGTAATAAATGTTTTACAATTCTACTGCAAATTCGTAGAGAACGTTTTATTAGAAGTCCATAATTATTGATTATTTACGTAACCAAATAATGTAGTAGTACTATTCGCCGCATTGTAGTTTTGCGGTGGAAAGGGTCATTACCTAATAAATATACAACTAGGATATATCCCTTACTATAAATATTTATTTAATTAAAATTCATGTAAAGTATGTAAAGGGTTGTGCTTGAGTAAATAAAATAATATTTAATTGGAGAAGGAGGAGGATCCATTCCGAGCATTCCTCAATTTCTTCATCTGACTATGTACTTACCCCTTTGATTAATTTTATCTTCATTGGAGAAAGGGCAAACGATGAAGATATTGTTTAGCGATCTAACCTTTCATTACCAAAGTATTTTATAAGGAGTTTAGATTTAGGTAGATGAGTTTCATCTTAAAAGGCTCAAGCGCAAAAAGATGTTTCTAAAAGAAAATTGCTTTTTTAATCCTACACGATTTTGGGTCCAATTAAAGCAGATACCTTTGTGTCTGAAAGGTCGTGGCGTCATCCGATGCAATGTACAGGTCTCATATAGAGTTTTAAAATTAGATATTGTGTTATCATCCTTTAGAACGCGTCGAGACGCCGCCGCGCCCACGCATTCGCCTGTTAGCTTGAGACAATGACGGTTCATTTCACAATTAAGTATTATGGTGTTAAAGTACTCTCCTATCTTGAGATTATGAATCTGCTGCATATTCTGGCAGAATATTTTAACCCTCGTTTTCCAAGTGTCGAGCTACAACACATTTATGATTTTTATGATTATCTACAGGTAATGAATAAGGTAATTCAGAGACAAGTTATGGCTGCTAACGATACATTCATGTATTGTTTGTCAGCAATACCCACTGAAGAAGATGGATAAAAAATGATGGCATGTTGCGGTAATGAGAATGTCGAGGTGGATATGTAGTGTGACAAGATTGGATAAAGCAGTTTGTAAGTAACGCTAGTGACAGCCAAAAGTAAAAAGGAATCGTTTGTCTTGGTATGGGCATGTGAAGAGGAGGGACTAAAAGAGAGACGAAAAGAGTTATGAATATAAATGTGGATGGACGGAGAGGATGAGGGAGGCCGAAGAAAAGATTGATGGATTGTGTGAAGAATAATATAAACGAGAAGAGAGTCAGTGATAGCATGACACGGCAAGGAAGAATAAAACGTGTTGCGCTTACCCCAAGTAATATGGGATAAGGACAGGAAGATGATGAATACCTACTGAGTAAGAGACAGACCACGACGAGCTTATTTTATATCACATTAGGTTAATTGCATACGAAAACTAAAACTCCGGACCCTTATATGAAAGTGTAGACCGAAATCACTGTCGAAAGGAGGCATTGTAGTAGGTAACTATTTTAATATTTAGATCTGTAGTGCTGTTCTAAAAAGTTAATTGCGAAATCACTTCTGAATCCGCGGTCAGATTTTAGTTTCATATTCTTACAATAAGTGAGTTCGACACTCTAGCGCCACCAAATGATGACAAAAGTGAGAAGTATTATATCAAGTGAGTAATTTGACGTTTTTCAATAGGATTTGATATTCTGCGAAGCAAGCGTATCTATCGAGATGACTTGCGGGATGACTTTCGAAGTGATTTGCCTATTTCAGAATAGCATAGCTGATAACAAAGTGGAAGTAAGCTAAACAAAGGGTAAGCTAACAAATATAATATAATTTTGTTGATTTAAAATAAATGCTTTATAAACGAATAAACATAGATTTCAATTGATAGGTACTTGTTAGATATAGTTTAAATCAAAGTTCTAAGAGCAGTCGCTGACGTGCGTTCGCAATTTACCCATAATGAATGGGTTTCACTATCGTGACGTCAGGAGATAAGCGAGCAGAACCGAGCCACCCACATATTTTAATTAGAGAGACAGAATTCTGTGAAAAAAAGACATCCAACATTCTTTAGTTCTAAAAGCAGCTTAAGTCCAACGTCACAAACTGTTACCAACCTACGTAAGGATGAACCTTACCAACTATGATCACAGAATTACGATATTCATTGAAGGCGTAAGTACCTTGTATAGTTGCTAGGTATCTGTATTGGGTAGGTAATTTTAACCCATTAAATAGGTAAGGATGAGGGAAGACGGTTAATCGGGAATTTACTACGATCCCAACTAGGTATGCCACAGGATCTAATGTAGGTAGGTGTGGGTTATTGCGGAATTTGTTCGAAGGAGTTACTGCGGCCGTACAACGCAAAGGGCATTTGGAAGTACACGGATGGGCTTTAGTCAGTAATAGTCTGACACTCCCTTCCGCTCCGCCCAGGGCCTACAAGGTTTACCTACCTACTGGGACAAATCGCATCAAGATTGGTATACATTGCAGTACCAACTCATGTAGACTCTATCGCATTTAGTATTCCTTCTGAAACTTTGACATGATAAATTTAGATTAGGTTTCTGTACGCACCTAACATTACCTTTTAAATATGTAGTAGGTAGGTTTTAATAGAGGTACTTTTATGAACTAATCTTTCATACAACTATACATAGTATCGTAGTAAGTGTCAGGACAGTATTTGCGACTCTACATTCGAAATAGCTGAAAGTCGACTTAGGCTGCAGTAAGCGTCTTGCATCATGATGGTTCTTCATAGGCATATGAAATTTATAGTTTCGTCTCAACATCTCTATGTTACTTAATTAACAATTTATTACAACTTATGCACATAATGTAAAAATACACCGTACAATTAGTTGGTCATTTCCTACCCGTGTACCTCAGGGTGATGCAGACACAAAACATAGTAGGTGAAAGGAACAGAAAATTCTATGAATAAAATATATAATAATAAAAACATACACAATTACGTATTTTACTTCCCTGCCAATATTATGTAGTAAGAATTAATCTTTTTGGATCTCTTAGTTTTGACCGAAACCCTGATTGAGCCTAAAGCCAATACTGGCTACCCATAGCGATCAATATAAGGCAAGATGAAAAAAATAGGCTATTTATTTAGGTCGACATGTAGGAATTATGTCGGAAAATCCGCATACAACAGCGATATCTTCGAACTAAGAAAGCCATACTTACGTATAAGTAAGGCGCTTTGCACATGGAGCAACTTAAGTTGAGGCAACACTTTAAAAGTTTCCTGTAAAAAGTCGATAGTTGCTATAACGTTTACGGTTGCCGCAACTTTATGGCAATCTGCTACTTTCATAGCCGAGTTGCTCAATCTACGCAGCGATCTTTAAAAACCGGTATAATATTTAACAGTTGCTAGTTGCGGCAATTAGGAACTAACTTAGTCATCAATTACAGCAACTGAAAACTGTTGACAATCACTGGAACTCGAAACTCGAGTTGCTATGTGTGCGCAGTCCAATTAAAATATATGTAAACAGCTAGTTGCCAGCTGCTGCAATAGTTGCTCTATGTGCAAAGCGCCTAAGACATGTATAAATCTCACTAGCAACATAATCCCATTGCACTGAGGCACTGAATGTAAATGCGGAGTCAAGTGCTGCTCAATCAGATGAGACAGAAGGGGATCGGGTAGCTAAAAATTCGGCACAATTTTTTCCTAGGCCTAGCCATTGAACTGAAAAGGTTAATTAGGTATTTTGACCGCGAAATCCACTTATTTTTGAAGAAAATATAACATACCACCACGCCTGTATTCCCCGAAGGGTTAGGCAGAGATGTACCAATTATACATTGGTACATCTCACCACAGTTCGCCGGTAAGTTTCGGTCCCATGTAATAGGAGGCTAGTCTATTGCCATTAACCGGGCATATATCCTAACTCCGAGCTGCTACTGAGAACTTCATGGACTGACCTGGGAATCGCACCCAACACCGTAACAGTCGCGCTCAGGGCCATTAGGCTAACGAGGCAGTGAAGAAAATATAAGATTTATAAAAGGACTTTCTCGCCATATTATTAAGGTTCATGTTGGTCACTATTTCATCCTGCCAGTACCCTAATAAACTTGCCGTGGCCATCACGAGAAGTTCGCAAAAAACGTAGATGGATTAAATTGTATGCTTGCTCACAACTGTGTGAAAAACTAGTTATTGGAAAAAGCTTGGAATAATTCCAAACGACGTGGATACGAGTGGCAACGAGCGGCCTTGTGAAGGGCCAGTCAGGGACAGACTCGCACTTTAGTGTGAGTACCTAGCCTCGTTCTTAAACCACCTAAGAATGTCTATTATATAGGTTTATATGTTCAAATGGGGAACGCTTGCTTTAATAAAACCGTGTTTTGTTATTGGTTGTCCAACAACCGGACGTTCGTCCTGTGCTGTGATGGTAAGTGATCACTGCATCTCGCGTCGCTATTCAATGACATCAACAAATTCAAATGACATTGATTTATTTGACACTTTGAAGTGCGAAGTGAGCGTCGAAGTGACGGTGGAATTACCGTGTAGAATGCCACTGCTGCTGTCCATAGTGCTTCGTTTTACCAGAGACACAATATTGGTGAATGAGGTAAATGTTTTTTGTTTGTGTTTTTTGATTACTTTTGGGATGGGAAATCATTAAATGACTTCTTCCACTCTGGGTGGAGCGAAAGGGAGTGTCAGATTCTTACTGACCAAAACCCATCCGTGTTCCCCTTAATGTCCTTTGCGTTCCAGGGCCGCGGTAATCTTTCGGATTAATTCCGCAACCCAGCCAGGCATGCCAATTACTTTAGCACATATATTTGAGGAATATAGCAGCGTTGCTTTGTAATTGGAATATTTTTCTTGGGAAGTCGTTAAAGTACTACCCCTGAGTAAATCCTTAACGAAAAGTTACTGCTTTTTATTATTTTTCCAACACAGGAAATCCATACGTACCTACATATTAAGTCTTCTATTGTTGTGAAAACGGTCGCGTTTTCTCCATCATATTATTGTATCTACACGTGTAACCAACGCTTGTAGGTAAGTCTCTGGCGCATGAAATTATATTAAAACTAGCTTCTGCCCGCGACTTCGTCCGCGTCACAGTTGATGTGTTATCCTACGGGTACCGTACATTTTCTCGGGATAAAAAGTAGCCTATGTGTTATTCCAGACTATAATCTATCTTTGTGCCAAATTTCATCCAGATCCATTCAGCCGTTTAAGCGTGAAAGAGTAACAAACATCCATACATACATCCATACATCCATACATACAAACTTTCGCCTTTATAATAGTAGTAGGATTTCTGCTAAGCGACTGAGCGTTGGAGACCATGAAAATAACGGTCTAGAGAGAATCAATGTAAGATGTGGAGTACTTCGGAGTATATTAAAATACATATTCCTAGTTTTCACACCGATAGTCATGCTATATCATAATCTTTTGATCTTTTTTATTGTATAACACATTTCAGAGAGAATCTTTAAAGGCACGGGTGCGATCTACTGACTTAATAAAAGTCAAGATTTTTGATTGCATTTCGTGAATTGTAGAATAAAAGCCTTAAATAAAACAAACATTACAATACATTATCAACACTAATGTGGCCACATTAAAAAAAAGAGTAGCTAGATAAATGTAATTTGCTACTTATTTGTATTTAATTTGATAATACAAATCAAACAGCACTGATAACAGAATTCGTGGCTTCAACAAATTAAAGGAACTATTCACGGTGGTCTATAAACAAAATATGCAGAAGGTTGATATTATGATGTTATATTTGTTTGTGTGCTAGATAGTAGTATTTGCGAAGCGATAACAGCTACGGACAGCTGAGATAATGATGAGGCACGTTTTAGCTAAATGTTGAATGAAACATCAATGTTATTTATATTTTTAGGGTTAATAATCGGCATTAGTATATAATTAGTCTCTGCAAAAGACCGAGCAGGCCATATTGATTAAGCTGCGTGTTTCTGGTTTCGGCCCTCTGAAATGTTCACTAAGTACTTGTAAATATTTTAGTTATTCCAGCTTTCTTTGTTCTGAGGTTTCAGTGTAAAAGATCTTGGTTTTATTCTCTGTACTCTGAAATCGTATAAATGTTTATTTAGTCCCTTTGCCCCAGTGCGGAGGACATGTGACGCTAATTTAGTTGCTTGTATCCACTTATTCTTGTTTCCCGTGTCACAAATCTGTGTCAACAAGAACTTGGTGTCGTTTGTGGCTAATAACAAGTCTTTTTAGGTGAAATGATATTCTGTAGGTCCCAGCAACTTACAAAGACAAATTTTCATGATTTACAAAACACGTTTACCTGCATTATCATGACGGAATATCTTCCGTCCCGATATTTCAACATGACTGACACCTAAACCATGTGTTGAAAAAAATTGTAGAATTTAGCGATGTTTGTAATGTTACGGAAAGCCTATACGTATGTCGTCGGTTTATGATCAAATTAGGTTTTTGATCAAGAACCGGCAGATGACAAAATTGTTACTTTATTTTGTCATAAACCTGAGTAAATTCAGTTTTTTAATCAACCTGAATTATCATAAACTTGCGACATATACATTTACAAATACTTACTACAAATTTTGGGCATGTAAGATTTGTATTGTGCATCCAATAAGAATTAGGATAGGTCGAAAAATATTGTGCTATATTTAGCATAATACTATTATTATTATAGCAGTAAATCTCTTGACCTATTTGTACTCACTGCATCAATTGAATTGCAATGTAAGGCGCTTTTATGCGCTTAGATTCTTGACTATACAAGTAGTGATAGCCGCCTAACCGTGCCTAAGCGCTAGGTTGTAACCTATTTCCCTGAATAGACTCTTAGAACTCGCGCGTTATGCCCGGCTGCTGATATACTTCTATGTTAGGTCACGTGTAGGTGAAAGATTCAGATAAAAGCAAGGTAATAAAATGTTGTTATTTGTTTGTTTTATAGTCTCAATAAACCTGAAGTTCTATTGATACGAATAACGTGAATAAACAGTTTTAGTTATTTTTTGTGTAACAAATTGGCGCTGTAAGGAACTACCATCCTACTAATTTTATAAATGCGAAAGTTTGTTAGAATGATGGATGGATGGATGGATGTTTGTTTGTTTGTTTGTTTGTTTGTTACTCTTTCACTCTTAAACGTCTGAACGGATCTGGATTAAGTTTGGCACTGAGAAAGATTGTAGTCTGGAATAACACATAGGATACTTTTTATCCCGGAAAAATGTACGGTTCCCGTGGGATAACCAATGAGATTTGACGCGAACGAAGTCGCGGGCAGAAGCTAGTAATAATATAATACCATGATAATTTTGGTAGGTCGGTGTTTCTTTTTCATTTTTCAATGAATATTTTAGACAAAAGGTAAAATACAGAGTAAAAAAAGCATATTTTGCGTTTAACCGGTAATGTTCAAAGAAAATTAAATATTCTAATTCGAGCTCCAGAAGCTCTCAGCTTACTTAACATCCAAGACGATGCTTTTCCTTATCACTGGCTTTTAAACTAAATAGGAGTGTCAACTTAGATCTTTATGTAGGTATTTATCTAACCGTCTAAGTAGGTAATGCCGTGCCAACTAACATTTTAACGGGTCTAATAGTTTTATAGAAAATCGCTTGCAAAAACGGACTACTCCTAGGAAATAAAAAAAAATATACCATCACGCCTGTACTCCCCGAAGGGTTAGGCCGAGGTGTACCAATGTACACCCACAGTTCGCCGGTATATTTAGGTCCCATTTAATAGGTGGCGAGCCTATTGCCATTAATCGGGCAAAAATCCAAACTCCGGACTGCTACTGCAAAATTCCTAATGGAAGAATCCAATAACACTTTTTCCCGACCTGGGAATTGAACCCGGGACCACGAGACCAACGGGGCAGTCGTAGGAAATACTAGGGTTTTAACATACCATCACACCTCTGCCTAAACCTTCAGATTCCCAAACTGAAATCAAACCCAATCCCACCCAAACCCCAATCGAACCCAAGACCTCTACACAACTAGACTAACGAGGTAGCTCTACTAAGTTTTTTGCACTAATTGGCACATCTAGTTACGTAAAAAGTCCTTAATTATTTCTCGTTACTCCAAAAGATATTACATCATGAACAATTCACGATGATAGAGTCTTAATTTAACAAGCAAAAGCGCCACGCCGACGCCTTCGAAAAAGTTCGTAGGATTCAGGGAAAAGAAATAAAAAATTAAAACTGATTAAAGTTAAGCTGAGAAGAAATTAATTTGGATAATCTTTTAATAAAGACTAAGGAGATTGCTCTTCAGTATGTATTACTTTTGTCTTTCGTTAAATATTGATTTTAAGTGTAGGAAATATGCAGATTTTCCAATCACACTTTTTAAAGGAATAGTCTTACACACACGCTCATAACATCACGCCTGTATTCCCCGAAGGGTTAGGCAGAGGTGTACCAATACACAGCCACAGTTCGCTGGTATGTTTAGGACCTATGTAATAAGGGGCGAACCTATTGCCATTAACCGGGCACAACTCCGAGCTGCTCCTGAGAATAATTTTAATTCTCCGTAATTACAAGATCGAAGTAATTTTAACGGCAACACTGTTTCTGTTTCTGGAATTTAGTGGTAGAAACAGTGTTACAATTTTAAATTATAGTTTTCATTCCTTCTGTAAATATAAAATGACTACTCTTTTTATTTACTATACAGTCTATAAAACTGCCTCGTCAGTCGGTCCTAAGAGCGACTGCTACGCTTGGTCTTGGATTCAATTCCCACATCGAGCAAAGTGTTATTGGGATTTTCTATTAAATTCTCAGTACCAGCTTGGAGTTAGGATTTGTGTGGTTAATGGCAATAGGCTCGTCCCTGATTCCATGGGACCTAAACATACCGAACTGCGGGTATACATTGGTACACCTCTGCCTAACCCTTCGGGGGAATACAGGCGGATGGTATGTGATGGTGCAGCCTATAAAATGATTAATAATCTAATTTTCTGTAAATGAACAACAAGTCCCACCAAACAACTTCAGTAATCGTTAAACAACAACATACTTATCTTCCTGTTCGAGAACCGGAAGGTACAAAGTTTCTTCGTTAACTTCTTACCTCGATTCACGCAGTAGGTACCCAGTACCTACATGATAATAAAGGTGCAGTACAACTGTACACACACAAAGTGTTATTGTTTTTTTCTACAACATTCTCAGTAGCAGCTCGGAGTTGGGATTTGTGCCCGGTTTGTGCAATAGGCTCGCCCCCTATTACATGGGACCTAAAACATTCCGGCGAACTGTGGGTGTACATTGGTATATCTCTTGCTCACCCTTCGGGGAATACAGGCGTGATGGTATGGTGTTGTACAACTGTACACCGTACGGTCAGCAACAAAAATAGATTAACAATGTTACCATTTAAATACACACACAACACCCACAATTCAGTGCTATTCAGAACTTTAGGTTAGGATCCATTTCGTATTTCCATTGATACTGTCATTCATCATCATCTACCTAGCCTTTTCCCAACCATGTTGGGGTCGGCTTCCAGTCGAACCGGATGCAGCTGAATATCAGTATTTTACATGGAGCGACTGCCTATCAGACCTCCACAATCCAGTAATGGGTAATACGATACTCTTGGTAAGACTGGTTGTCAGACTTTCTGGCTTCTGACTAACAGTAACGACTGTCAAAGATCTACAAATGACAGCCGGGACGAACGGCTTTACGTGCTTTCCGAGGCACGGAGGAAACTCGCTATGGTAAATGGTCACCCATCTACAGACCAACGTCGGCAAGCGTGGCTTAACCCGGAAGATCGGTCTATGCGGCTGTAATTATTTAGCCACGAGCTCCTCCATTGATACTGTCATTAAAAAACTGAATTGTTACGTATGTACGTAATTGTACAGTTAGCAACTAAAGTAGTTACTTTTGTTGCTGACTGAATAATCACGAGAGTACCTAGACGTTTCACACGGTGGCACGCTCACACGACCCGTTAGTACCTACCTACCTACCTACTATGTACCTACTGTGTTTAAAGTTTACTTACCTGTTTGTCAGAAGTTGTGAACTAATTGTGGATGTTTCAGCTTGAGTAAAATTGATTCAATATTTATCCTTTTCAACACGCTCGTAAAGTGGCTCTTATTACACCGCTTTCTGGTTCATAATGCAGTATATTATGCAAGCGTACTTCTTACTTTATAGTAAGGACTGGTGTGGTAATGCATGTTTTTTTATTAACATCATATAATAACAAATTATTTATTTATGTCAAAAAAAAATACAGTTATTCGATGTACAAAATACCGAAAAAAAATCTAAATATGTTTTATATATCAGCATTCTATCATTACACTCTCGGCTCCATTACGCCCTCGCCTGCGTCAATCGTGCGTAACACGCTACATTATAATTCTGAAAGCGGGGCAATAAGAGCCACTTTACGGGCTAGTGTGTTGAAAAATGATAAGTAGGTGAGTGCCACCGACGTCACAAGTAAAAAGTATCTAAAACTGGTTTTGCAGACAAGTAATCACAGCTTTTTCATTATTGTTAAGTATTTAAATATTTTTCTATTATGACTAGTTTACCATGTCTTTTTAAAGGTAACGCTGGGTGTTTGTAGACACAGGGGATTATATCTGCCGGGGCTGCGGGTTGTTCGAAACATGTACCGTGCCCCCAGAATTCAAAGGGCACAAGAATGAACATGGTTGGATCTCTCCGCTAAGTGAAAATTCGCTTTTATTCCTTCTGTATCGCTATCGCTCTCAGCGGCTGGTAAAAATATATCGTTATTGCCATTAGGCACTAAAAAAGCAATAGGCCAATTTTTCAAACTTGATCTGCTAAAAAAAGAGGAAAATAACTAAATTTAAGAACTAAACGCAAGAAATTCCATTTGTTCTGAAGTGAGTATATTGTTCTGAGTGCACTGGCGAAGTTTTCGGATAGATGTCCTTTACACCCCGTATATTACAAAAGTATTTTTTATCGCACAGGTTCAATAAACGTTCGACTTTGGGATCGTTGTCTAATCTATTCATATAAATAGCTGTCCTGATTGACTGGTTTCAGCAACGCAGAACTTAAACTACCGAAAGTGGATCATGAAATAAGAGGATTCTGAGGTTTGGTGGGTCCTTTTATTAACATAAAAATCCAATTAGATGTCAAGTGTTACGTTGGTATATATTTGAGCATCTAGGTGTCTGACGAAATCATCAAACGCAGAAGAGAGAATCGCTTAAATCTGACTTGCAAATACTTTTTGAAATAAGTTTAACGAAAAAGCTCCATCCTACATCGACAAGTTTTCAACTTGACAGTGTAATTTTATACAGAAAATGGTGTCGAATCGTAACTTCTGAATTGAATTGTGGAGTCAAGATTATTGGAATAAAGTTAAGGAACAAAAAACTGACTACGCTGATGATTTTTTTTTATCAGGCCTATAATTTCCCACTGTGGGCAAACGCCTAGCCTATGTCCTTTAAAATAGGCATTCTTTTCTTGCGCCACTTCGAACAATTCTGTGATATTTATACCTCTGATATAGATCGTGGATAGAAATCATATCAATATAATCGTAGAAATATAAAATTTAATATTTTTGTTTAAACTGTTTCATTTGTTTTAAACCTCACATGCTCATTCCTCATCCGAAGGCTTGAAGCACTGCATGCTGAAACACAGGCTACTGACCTAGTTCAGTAGCAGATGTTTATATAATTATTGGCAGCATTACAAAGTTATATATTAAATAACATGTTTTATTTTCTTTTGTACCAGTTTTAAATACTTAATAATATTCTTTATTTTGGGCAAGACAAGAATATTAGAATAATAAAAGTAAACCTTAATATTTAATATTTTGTGATCTGATTTTTGGGTGAGATACATACGTACATACATAAACTCAGCCGTTTTTTATATATACACGTAGTCATACAAGCACGCCGGTTACGAGTGCTGCGAGTACTTGACGTTTCTGAAGAACCTCACCAATAAGGTCAGGGTAAGTCTTTCTAGGGCGTTGCCACTCACATCTGCCATATAAATCCCTTTTGTTAGTCGCCTTTCACTCATCCTCTCAACATGACCGAACCATCTAAGCATACTCTTTTCAACCTTTGTCACTACATCCTCTTTTAATCTGCAACGTTGTCGTAAATTTCATTCCTCACTCTATCGTGCAAAGTTACAGAGAGTATGAGAGATACATCTCCTAATAATATAACAAAATATCGGAGAATCGTCCTTCTTTGGTTTTGATCTTTAGGATGAAATTGGAGCTCGTCCGTACTGTACCGAGCAATGACGCAGATTTCAGTTGAACGGTGGCATGAGAGCTATCAACTTGAGCGAGCTTTACCTTCGTCAGTTTAGAGTTTTACCTTCATCGTTACGATGGTTAAATTAGTAATTTGTCAGTATATTGCGAGTGTATCTCTGCCTATACCTTCGCCAAATATAAGCATGATATAAAATGTCGTCTTGCTGCAGTGGTAAAAGCGCCCGCCTCTCATGCACGAAGCTATGGGTTCGCAACCGAGCACGAGCAAGTATCAATGTGAGTTTTTCTAAATCTAATTAACTTTAACATCACTGCAACTGTGAAGGAAATCATGGTGAGGAATATAACTGACATACCTAAGTTTGAAATCGCCAATTCGCCTTGAGCAAGCGTGGTGATCAATGGTAAGTGTCTTCCCTGTATGAAATTATTGTTGAATATTCTGTATTATGATAATACCAGCCTATTATGGTCCTACTGCAGACCAAAGTCAAGAGGGCTTTGTCCTGCAGTAGGACAATAATAGGTTGGTATTATTATTTATTTAATTATTTAACTGCCCCGTTGGTCTCGTGGTCGCAAGTGCGACTGCTGTGCAAGGGGTCCCGGGTTCGATTCCCAGGTCGAGCAAAAAGTGTTATTGGGCTTTTCTATGAAATTCTCAGTAGCAGCTCGGAGTTTGGATTTGTGCCCGGTTAATGGCAATAGGCTCGCCCCCTATTACATGGGACCTAAATATACCGGCGAACTGTGGGTGTACATTAGTACACCTCTGCCAAACCTTTCGGGGAATACAGGCGTGATGGTATATTTTAATTATTAAAACTTTATGCATATAATGTAAAAATACACCGTACAAAGGCGGACTTAATGCCTTGGGCATTTTCTACCAGTCTACCTTAAGCATGATGTTGGGATTATCGTTAAAAAGTCAAGCTATTTTTACTTCGCTACTATATCAAAGTCGTATCGATGCAAGTGTAAGGTCAAAGGTGCTTTAATGGAGTCTGTAAGTGCTTTAATAAAAGTTATATTAAGCAAATGCCGTAAACGGCAGCTCGTCTACACGGTAATGACGTTATGATTCACGTCATAGTAACACGTAACACGATAAACCTATTACGTTACTAAACAAAAGAAGAATACACGTGTAGTTTAGAAACGGCAAAGAGATGTTTTATTGATAAGAACATATTGATTTATTCTTTTTACACAAAAAAGGTCTATCTACAGGCGTCCTTATGCCTTATTCACGATATCTCTTGCTTTCTAAATCGCTTTCGAAACCTAGTCGAAAAAGGAAAAAGAAGCAAGAAATATTAAAATATTCTTCTTCTTAAATCTTCTCTTCTTTTTTATCCACAACGGCACGGAGATGGTGTATGCGTTTAGGGTGAAACGTTGCATGTATATTTTCATTTATCTCCACGGCATAGATCTAGATTCGAATTTCTGTCGCCGAAAAAAGATACCCAAATATAAGACGTTAAAAAATCAACTGCTCAATACCGAAAAATTAAAATAAGGCAAATAAAAATAGCCTTTACATGTGAAAAATTAACATAGCTCAATATATTTTTGCGTTACTATATTACTTTTTCGATACTGAACAAGTTCACGACATTTGTAAAGTTGATTTTTTAACACCTTATATCCTTATCAAGAACGCTTAACCACGGTTATGTCATTTGTTTATGGCAAACCAGAACTCCGACACGCAAAAAATCTCTCCAGTAATAAATTACCAGTCGAATGCCGAAGACATACACAGGAAAACCAAAAGAACTAATACATCGGACAGTTTCATACTTAAATTGAATATAAAACCTACCTATCTTGTACTTACAGCTTGTATATTTATAGTTCTATATAACGTTGAATCTAAAGTTAGCTGCCTCCTACACGTACAGAAAAGTCTTTTTCTCAGAAAAGGTCACAATAGGTACATATTTTCATTGGGTAGAAAATATATCGATTTATGACCACCGCGTAGGTTTGCCTAAGTTATTTTGTGTATTGCCGCATGTAATTTGAGTTAATAGTATTATATGTTGGATGTATTTAAATAATACATTCGTCCTTTGTGGTCTGGTAAAAGTATTAATAGCCAGATCATGTTGACAAGGGTGGGTTTCTGTAGTTAGGGTTGTTGGAAAGGGCACAGGTAGGCTGCCTTTTGTAGGTATCTGTCTAAAAGGTATTACCCCTGTAGGAAGTATGTAGTAACTGTGACACTTGTCACTAACATCAACTCATTTTACGTCTCTCCATTACCAACTTTGTGTAAATATTATGAGGACAGGAAACCCGATAAATCGTAATGCGAGACAAATTCTAAAATGGACGTACATGACGCTGATATTTTTAATAACGCTGTGATAATTTTTGTTCATCCTGTTTAGTTAAATCCTTATCATTGGTTCGGTTTCAATTATTATAAGACAATTTATGAAAATGGAACGAATTAATTAATCATGGGTTTGGTTTAACTTTTGATTTCAGTTCTCAAAGTGGCGTCGTTTAAATACTTATTCCAAGATTAACTGAAAAAAACATGGCTACTTACCGTGTGTCTATAGATCACTAAATATGAAAAACAACAGCACTGTCTATTTCCATCACGCGATTGGTTTAGTACACAATGTGCCTTTCAGCGCAGTTTTACAGTAGCGTCGCGGTTTGCGCCTGAAACTCGACTGGTTTCAGCGGCGCTGTGGTCGCACTCGCGCCCTTGTAGCGGCCTTACAGCGGCTTCAGCGGATCATATACAGCGCTCTGTGATGATTATTGTTACTCTATAATACTGTAACATTGGGAAATACTTTGAAATGATTTTCATAAAAGTTTTGCGATGCCATGCATATTTTTGTTTTTTTTTTTAAATTGTCCCAATCTATGATTACGCTATTCTATTAAGGCTATATGAAATTACATTTGATCGATATTTTTTGGAAAGATAAGGCTTTAAGAAATAATAGGGTGTTATTTTTTTTTGTTACTATGTACTTCTGTTTGTTTGATTTCTTTTTCTTATAAAAACAAAATTTCCACGGTATGCATAAGTTTTGGTGACCTTTAATTAGTAATTAAATAAATCTAACTAAAGGTTTTTAGATACCGATTTCAGATATCGTAACAGCAACATACCTATTCTTAATAAGAAATATGTGAATGCTGCGATTTTAATCAGTACCGCACAAGGTACTACAGCGCTGAAGCAGCTGCATTTTCAACGGTCGACATTGTATTGCTAAACCTCATTGATTTTCAAACAGCTTTTATCATCAAATCTCATTCGTCAACCTTTACCAAATACCAATGCAGTTCACGAAGGTCCTACAAATAGAGGACATCTGTATTAATTCTGAATAATTATAAGCTATGTTTGAGAGGGGTCTATGCCCAGCAGTGGACGTCTGTCAACTGAGTACTGATGATTACGATTATAAAATAAATAAATAAATATCCCATCACGCCTGTATTCCCCGAAGGGTTAGGCAGAGGTGTACCAATGTACACCCACAGTTCGCCGGTATATTTAGGTCCCATGTAATAGGGGGCGAGCCTATTGCCATTAACCGGGCACAAATCCAAACTCCGAGCTGCTACTGAGAATTTCGTAGAAAAACCCAATAACACCTTTTGCTCGACCCGGGAATCGAACCCAGGATCTCTAGCGTAGCAGTCGCGCTCAGGACCATCAGGCCAACGAGACAGTTACGATACACAGTGCTGTGCAGTTATGATTACGATTAATGACAATTAAATAATTTTGGGGATTGCGAACAGCCAGCATTTTTCTGAAATCATTTCTTATTATATTTTTCTTATAATAGTCTTACTAGAGCGCAGTTTTTCTTTCTTAAGCTTTCAATATATTCATGTAGCTACTAGCTTATGCGCGCGACTTCGTCCTCATGAATGCCTTATGTTCAGGGTAATTTCTTTTTTTTTTAATTAGTATAAGAAACCTTAGTTACTTCTGATAACATCTACTATCTACTAGTTAAAGTCCCGTCATAATCGGTTCAGCTATTTCGGTGTTTAGCCAGAACAAACAGATAGACAGACAAAAAAAAATGGTTCATACAATTAAAAGCTGTTTGACCTTACAAGCATACTATAATTTTATTTATTCGTGTAGATATAGGTAGAACCTTCACCTACTGAAATAGAAGGCTTTCGAGTGCGAAATGTACGCATATTCAGTGTCATCAACATATCGTGTCAGGGTTCTAATTCTAAAGTAATTTGGATTAACTCATATGTATGCGTAGACGCATACATATGAGGATTTCAAGCACCTCCGACAAGAACTCCAAATCCATACTAATATTATAAATGAGAAAGTAACTCTGACGGTCTGTATGTTGCGCTCTCACGACTGAACTACTGGAGCGATTTTGATGTTTGGTACCTACGGGGTTAGTTTGAACCCCAAAAGAGGACATAGGCTACTTTTTATTCCGCAACTTCATCTGCATCTGCGATATCCGACATATTTGCGGACGTAGTCTCGGGAAAACCTAGTTGGTTATAAAGAAGTAACTCAGGATCTGGATAAGAATACAGACTACGTATTAACCTGGATTTCGTGTGCATCCGTAATAACAGATACACGCTAATTCCTCAAGAATGAATCCAAGTCATGATGCTAGCCGGAGTGCTTCCTAGATCCACCTTGGTGATGACGACTGGAGACTTCAGGTTTATATTGCGTGACGGCATTAGGCTCTTTTTTATATATTTGGATGGCAAATAAACCGACGGCCCACCTTGTGTTAAGTGATCACCGCTACTAATACCAGAGGCCTTGCAAATGCGTTGCCGCCCCAGAGACAAAGTTAAATTGTCTCATGCGCATGTAATTACACCGGCACCTATACCCTTCAAACCGGAACACAGCAATGCTGCTTTGCGGCAGAAATAGGGACGGTGGTAGGTAGTACTCTCCTGGACGAGCTCATTCACAAAGAGCTCTACTACTACTAAAAGCTACCAGCTTATCGGCTGTTCTAATGCATTCGATAGATTTACGTCTTACGTACATACAATGAACACATCATACACATTGATCCTTATTTATGCGCCAGCGTTACTAACTATAGCGACTACGTAGGACGATATTGCTACGCTTCAATCATCAATCTTTGCATATTTTGAAAACATTCCCTTGGAAATTGTATTCATTTTATAGTGTGAAAGCAAAACTTTGTGTGGTTCTATTTGGAGTAGTGGTTGAATAGTATTTCTCAGTGCTGATGTATTATGTGACTACGGGATGAAGGTGCTCAGTATACATAGTTACCTATTATTTTCATTTACTTTCTTATGGTAAACTAGCTTTTTCCAGACTACATTCACGTCAAATTTGAAAAACTCTTCTAATCTTTTCTGATTAATTTCGTTGCGGGACCCAAGACAGTTGAATCGTTTCTTCGGGACTCGTCGAGCTTCATTGTCTCGGCACTTTTCTTGTGGTCGCCACTGTTGATTCTGGCCTACAGAAGTTGCAGTGGTTTGGGAACAGTGTGGCGGCCTTGTCACGTCAAATTTGATTTATACGGAACGGATATTATGGGAACCGTACATTTATCTGGGATAACAAGTATACTATGACTTATTCCACACTACAATCTATCTTAGTGACAAATTGTATCCATTTCCATACAGTCGTAAGTGTAACAAACGTCTATCCGTTTACAATATTAGTAGGACTTATATTAGTCTATTTGGAAGTCTCGGTTTATGTGTTTAAAAAAGGCACGTTTAACATGTGAATGTAAAAATCCTTAATTTTGTAACTATGACTACTACCACTATGATGACAAACCAAGGCTATACCGTGTCGACGGCGCCTCAAAGAGATGTCAGCAAACTTGGAAGGGGCCACTGAGGGCCGATGCCTGCCGGGGCTGCGGGTTGTTTGAAAGAGATACCGCGCCCCCGGAACGCAAAGGGCACATGAAAGGAACATAGACGCGTTTTAGTCAGTAAAAGTCTGACACTCCCTCCGGGGCGGGGGAAGTTATTTGATGATTTCCCGTAACATAACAATTTGCTTTAGAAATACCAGTAGTTAAAGGAATTCTTTGGCTAAAACAAGGCTTTTGATCAATATATGCTATCTACATTCATATATCTAAACGAATGCCAGGAATTTAAGTAATTACGATTCTGGAGAACCCGGCATTGCATGCGGCAGAGTACATGTATAGCAAAAGGTGTGTTATCCTTATTTTAGGTACCTAGTACCTACTTAAGGGGTCCTAAGCGCGACTGGGTCTGGGGTCTGATTCCCAGGTTGAGCAAAAAGTGTTTTTGAGTTTTTCTGTGAAATTGTCAGTAGCAGCTCGAGGTTAGTATTTGTGCCCGGTTAATGGCAAGAGGCTCGCCCCCTATTATGTGGGACCTAAACATACCGGTGCACTGTGGGCGTAAATTGGTACACCTCTGCCTAGCTTTTCGGGGAATATAGGCGTCATAGCATGTTATTATATTATATAGCATATGTATATTGTATGTATGTTGTTATATATTGGAGAGTTTTTCCCAGGAACGAAATAATATAGGAAATTCCATAATGTTTATCGCAGCAACTGATCTGAATGAAAAATTGGCAAGAAAATTGAAATTACAGGGGAGTGTTGCAAGTGGCGCCGCCCCGAAAGGAGTTCAAGTTAGCTGAGGATAAGACAAGGGCAACCAATCGATAGTATTTTTATTATGGCACGATTCTTTATTCTTTAGCTCGGGTTCAGCGGACTTCACTATAACTTTTATTGTATTAATCTATACTAATGTTATAAAGAGGTAAAGTTTATGAGTTTTTAAGGGGGTAATCTCTGGATCTACTGAACCGATTTTGAATTAGATAGGCGCGTTATTTGTGAGTGTCATAAGCAATCATAGGCTATAAACGTAGACAGCTGTCTACGGCTATATAACATGACGCTACGACTAAAAAGAGTGGAGGAGTAACCAAAGACACAACATAAAGCGGATGAAATAAGCTACGCAGACGTAGCTGCGGATAATTTGCTAGTGTTTTATAAGACTCACTCCCACTCTCTCCTCTTTGACTCCAACTTGCTTAAAAATTGGAAAGGAATAAAAGTATATGTATTTGTTGACTCTTTTTATACAAATATAACGATTTGTGAACATTGAGGTAACCATTGAGTAAACAAAAATAAGGTTGCATATTATTTTACTTTTTTTAAATATTTTTTTTTCCACAAAATTATTTGCAGTACCTCACAATATTGTTGAGTAGCTTGATAAAAAGCTATGGTGGACACTCTAGCGGTAAAAGTGTAAACTGAAATGTATGCTGCAGTACTGGTTGGAAAATAAGGAGCCTTGCACTGAAGAAGGTTTTCAGTTTCTGTGTTTACGCGAACGATATAATGCTTCTACACGGATGGATAGATGGCGTTAATACAGTAACTCCATAGATTCAATATAGATGGCGGTAGGCGAAAGCTTCGAAGTAAAGTAAAATTGTTGAGAGAAATAATTTCGTATTGGACTTATTTGCACAGATTTTGGGGGTTGATTTTTAATGAAGTAACATTCATCATGTTAAGCAAAGAACATAATAATCCAAAAAAAGAGCTGTTTTTATTACTCGTGTCGGGTTTTATTTAACTTATTATGTTTCTTTTATGTACCATTTGTATTAAGGTAGGTATTTTAAAATAGGTACAATAAAGTACTTAAGTATTTACATAAATGGTTTCTGTACTATTTAAACACTTAACTTGTCGTAAACTTTTCAAAACCACAGATATATTGATGCTCTTAATTATAAAAACACAGATAAGAAAATATATTCACTTTCTTAGTTAGCTAAGTTCAGATTCTGGTTTGATAGATTATCTTTATTATTATTTTTCATTATCTTTCCTAGAATACTGCCTTCTTTCATTTCAATTAAATAATTTCTTGGAAAAATGTCTCGGCTTTCTTGAAAAACTTACTTTGCCTTTATCTATTGATTTTGTGGATATTCACTATTATTTTCGCATCTGCATTTATCTACAAATATTTCATAGTACCTTGTATACTTAACGTACCTCAAGAAACTCTTGAAATAATCAACATCAAAGAAATAAACCGCTATTAACATAAAAAGCCGGCCAAGTGAGATAATGTAAAGAATGAATTAAGATTATACTGGTAGTTATACTTACCTACTTTATTGACTGTATACAGAAATGGACTTTGAGAAACGCTGATATTTTTGTTTATTTTTACGTGAATGATCTCTTTAATTAACATACAAGATTTGAAGTTTTTGAAATCATAGGTATAATGGGGGTATAATGGGGCTATAATGGGGCTATAATGTCGTACCGTAAAATATTATCATACGCAATATGATAATATTTTACGGTACGACATTATAGCCCTGAATCGCCTAAACCTGCCGTTTTTTTAAATAAAAAACCGGCCAGTTAAAAGTCGGACACGCGCACGAAGGGTTCCGTACCATTATCTATAAAAATAGCAATAAAAAAAAACGTTTGTTGTATGGGAGCCCCCTTAAATATTTATTTTATTCAGTTTTTTAGTATTTGTTGTTATAGCGACAACAGAAATACATCTTCTGTGAAAATGACATGTCTGACTATTACGGTTCGTGAGATACAGCCTGGTGACAGACAGACGGACAGCGGAGTCTTAGTAAAGGGTTCCATTTTACCCTTTGGGTACGGAACCCTGAAAAACGTCCCGCTATTCTGATTGTCAGACCAAACATAAGATTGGAACATAGCTTACACTCATTTGTTAACAAAATGGTTCCCATTTGTTTTCCCTTTGTGATCGTGTTTATAGATAGTTTCATCTATTGAGAACATGGAGTACAAGTACAATACGAATGTTCTTGTTATGAAGTATTGGACCAACTGGACCGTGGCAGGAAGATGACGGAGGGGAGATTGTGTTCCGAATGAAACTGTATTAGAGGCGGATTTAACGGGTCAAACCGCAACGGTTTTTCTTATAGTTTTTATAAGCCCGGGACCTTAATACCTACTCTCCTCGTGTTGTGTGTTGGTGAAACATGTTGTTTGCTTTTTTTTGTTGTATAATACGTCTTTATATTTTGTTGTTGGTAGTATCTTTGTCTTTTATATTCTACTTCCTACTTAATCGTACTATATTTAATATTATAAATGAGAAAGTTTGTATGGATGGATGGATGTTTGTTACTCTTTCACGCTTAAACGGCTAAATGGATCTGGATGAAATTTTGCACAGAGACAGATGTAGTGTGATATAAGACATAGGATACTTTTTATCCCGGAAAAATGTACGATATGTCCCTATTACATGGGACCTAAAACATACCGGCAAACCGTGGGTGTACCTTGGTACACCTCTGCGTAACCTTGCGGGGAATATAGGCGTGATGGTATGTAGATGTACGGTTCCCATGGGATAACATATTTTATCAAATTTGACGCGGGCGAAGTCGGGGTTGAAGCTAGTATTTTATAAATGTACATGTTCGTATTTGAATGCTCTCAACAATTTCATGTTCATTAAGAAGCTCGTAAATAAAAAAGTAAGTGGGGTTGTATCCTAAAGCACACAACCCCGCCTCTTCTTCGTCCGTGTCTCCGGAGACGTCTTGACTTATAGATTAAGATTTAACTGGCAAAGCGGTTGTAACTGGTGCAAAAAGACACTTCACGAGAAGTCTTAAGCCTAAAGTTAGCTGTAATTCCCATTATTATGATCATATTTTTATGTTGTGTACCATACCTGGGAACCTCATAGTTACGGAGATAATAAAGGTTACATTTATTTTTTTTACACGTTTTACAAAAACGAGTTTTGATTGTTGAAACTAAACTTTAAATACCGCTACCAACCGCTGCACTGTTGCATGCTTTTTAAGCACAATGTTTTAAGTGCTCCCAGTTTTAGCAGGCTAAACAATGACTTTGCTATTTATCAATAGACATATCGCATAGCCGTTAACTACCTATATTGCTAATCAAACTATGTAACACTAGCTTTTGCCCGCGACTTCGTCCGCGGGGATTATTAGTTCCCGTTCCCGGGGGATTTCCGGGATGAAAACTATCCTATGTCTTTTCTCGGGTCCCAGACTATATCTGTACCAAAATTTCATTGAAATCGGTTCAGTGGTTTAGGCGAGAAGAAGAGACAGACAGACAGACAGAGTTACTTTCGCATTTATAATACCTATTAGTACGGATTGAACAATTTTGTTGGAAAACTACTTTTGTTTTTTGTAAGAAAAGTCATTGTATAGCCTGCTATTTTACCCCGTAACACTTTAGTATAACTGGCATACCCTGGTCGGTTAAATGCCATGTTGATATGGCTGGAACTGATCTAATATAGCTACGTAGTATTTACGTCGTTAGCCTAGAAGTCCTAGAGAACTTGGGTTCGATCCCAGGAATCTCGGTTTATCTATGAAATTCTCAGTAGCAGCTCGGAGTTAGAATTTGTGCCCGGTTAATGGCAATAGGCTCGCCCACTATTACATGGGACCTAAACATGCCGGCGAACTGTGGGTATACATTAGTACACCTCTGCCTAACTCTTCGGGGATTACAGCCCCTAGCCAAGTCACAAACGATAAACGCAAACGCTGAGTAGGCTTTAATAGATCTTCAACTTTATGTGCTTGGTTTTAAGTTGAAGATCTAATGAAGATTGCATAGCGTTTTCGTTCATTCCAGTCGCTAACGCTTAGAAATCTTTAATAGATTTTCAACTTAAGTCTCTTGGGTATTAAGTTGAAAATCTATTGGTACCTACCGAGCGTTTACGATTATCGTTTGTGACTTGGCTAGGGGGGCTGGTGTGATGGTATGTTAATGTCTACAAGCTAGTTCATTTATATAAAGGAAAATAGCTAATATTTTCCTTTATATAAATGAACTAGCTTGTACCTTTGCTTGTGGCAAACAATCTAGGCAGGAACTTATATAAATAGGTGGGTAAACTCGTAGGCTGACTTCACGTGAAATCATGAATATGAATCTACACCTACTGTCGGTACTTGCCTGCTTTCCCACAGTTTCTGTTAAGACAGTCAAAGTCAAAGCGTTTACTTCAATCAAACCATTTACAGTTATTTTGAGTTGTCAAGGACTCCGTCAGTTTATTTGAAAGTTAGTAGCTGTAGTGGAACGTTTTAAAAGGTAGTTAGTTCACTATGGAGAAATACTAACAAAAACCATTAGTCACTCTTTTCAATCAAGCTTAAAAAATGTGTTCCGTAAATTAATTTTCTGGGTGTAATAAGACAACACGACATCCATTTTCAGATACGAATGACAGACCGTGTGAATGACTCACTGTCTCGTTTATAAAGAATCTAGAGTAAAATGTGTGGGTTAAATAAGATAGGGAGCCAAAGCTCTCCTGATGGTCACTACGCTACGTAACGACTTTACACATAGAGGATGTACCGTGATAGGCTCTGAAATGGTTGGGATATCGAATACGCCGAAAAGCTATATCTAACAACAGCTATACGCAAAAAGGTATACCGAGCAACTAGCTTTAGAACATTCAAAAGTGCATGTTAATAGTCTAATTGAAATAAATGCTTTGACTTTGGCAACATACCAGTATTCGTATATACTGTGAGTATTCCTCGAAATTCTACGCAAGCCTTCTATACTTATCTACCTACTTACCTCCTATCTTTTATATATTTGGTGTTTACAAATTTTAAGTTTACGACTCTCGTATATAAAACGGTGCTTCCCAGATAAAAGCGTAAAGATTAATTGTGATCCTTATTCTCTTGTACGGAGCCAAAACTTAATTTTGTTTCTTAAACACTTGCCTACAACAGAGCGCCGAATTAAATCCTTTTGAACTTTGGTTGCACCAAAGTTAATATAACTTTAAGCATTCACTTAACAAGACTCCAAAAATATTGTTACGCAATTAAAATTTCCGAGTTGTATTCACAGAAATGAACAAAAAAAATACTACTGTGTTTTTTTATCATTAAGTTAATTGCTTCTCAAGTGTGTTTTATTTTGTGCTATCCACCCTCTGGATTTATTAAGGAACATTAAAATAAACTCTTCACTTATTACTTAAGTACTTAACCTAATGAAAAACTAAATGTTAGTCTCTCCAGAATTTTAATTTAACCCGGCTTTCGTGATTTTACGACACGAGTTTCATTAGGCATTTTACAAAATATTTTATGGCTACAATAAAAAAACTCAACATTGTTGGTTTTATTTTAAGGGCTCCTTGAGGTTGAACTGGTAAAAAAATACAATCGTGAAAGT
Organism: Caradrina clavipalpis; assembly: GCA_932526535.1. Lineage (NCBI taxonomy): Eukaryota > Metazoa > Arthropoda > Insecta > Lepidoptera > Noctuidae > Caradrina > Caradrina clavipalpis. The sequence continues at coordinate 9,043,677 of OW052097.1, forward strand.
TGAAAACTTACTCCTGATTACTTCGATCCCTGAGGAGTTTCACAAAATCCCGTCTTATCCTTTGCCTAAGACCTGAAAGCCGCCATGCAAAATCGATAGCCGAGACCCCTATTCTGTAACTTTTATTCATCAAGTTGACACCAAACTCCTCCGAACTTGAAAATTAATGGTAAATTCGACATTCAGCTTGATGTAGTATGAAAGAAGTTAACGAATCAGAATTAATTTTGCTTGTGTAAGGATAAAAAATCATGTCGGAAAACATCTACGTTTTCCTTTATTCTTTTATAAATATATATTTATTTATAACTTATGTCAGGGACAATTAATGTGATTGCTGAAAAACAATCGATTTTATTCATTTCGACCTAAGTTTTAGTTGTAAGACCGGTGAAAGAAATAAATTCAAATTATATTTTAGAAATTAATAATAATACAAAGAAGATGAAAGATGAGTAGGTCTTTGACGCAATTTAATTGCATGTTTAGGAGTGAGTACAAATATAACAAATGTTAACATTTCATTATACCCTGCAAGTTGTCTTGTGTGCAAATATTAATCGTAACATAAGTCTAATTAAATATACCATAAGGTACCTACACAATTATAATTATGCAATGGGAAATATCTCAGTTGACGGCAACACAAAAGATGACTTTTATTTTTAGTTTTTATTATAATTGTTATGAGTTATCTTATTTATAATATAAAACAATTTTATATATTTCCAGTAACGTCAGGAATTTTAAAATTAGAATTAAAGGCAGCTTCCTATCTCACAAATGCTCGGGAATAAGTTCTGTTTAGATATTTTTACTCGTGGCAATTACCTCCTATCCGGGGAAGCGGAGACAGCTTTGCATCTGATGCCTAGCTAAACCGTCGAGCGTCGCGACTGCTGCGATCATTTTGATTGATGAAATTGTATCAACTGTATTATCTTACTTTACACAACAAAATTAAGAAGAGGTAAAGTTTGTTTGTGTTTCGAAAAGATAAACTGAACTTTTCGTCTGTCACAAAGGCGATTTTCACAAGGTCTTAATAACACGTTGAAATATGAATTTGGCCACAATGTCACATATCTCCGGTTTATTAACCGCGAGTTACTTTTGACCCTAGACCCAAAAAAGAGGTGTTATTTTAATCTACGAAAAAAGTGGACAGATTAAAAAGATTAAGGCAAAGGCACTATTGCCAAGTGCTATATGCAGGCTGTTTTATTGGTATGCTTGTCTTCATTGCGGATGAAATTGCTTGAGAAGCTTGTACTAAATATTCTATCCATACTTAACTTCACCATACAGCCCCATGTCTATTTGGTGTGCCAAGATACATCAAATATCTAAGTATCAAGTAAAGTAAATGTAAACAAACAGTACTAAGTAAACTAAAAGATTAAAGGCACTGTACATTACCCGGTGGTATATATATAGGATGTAGAATAGAGGCCACAAGAGCCGCAGAATATAATGGAACCTAATCTCGAGTAATGAAATTGTAATCTCCATGTGGCACAAAGCAACATATACCTGTTGGCTTATTTTTGTTTTGCATTGCAGTAAATTAAAACAAAAGAAGGTGTGGGACAAGTAATAACAAAACCTTACCAAGTTACCTTAAACCTTACATTACCTTTGGTTTCATTTGATTTGGTTGTGATCACAGGTTGTGATCATATGTTATCATCTGTCTTGCTTTTTCTCAACTATGTTGGAGTCGGCTTCCAGTCTAACAGATTGCAGCTGAAGACCAGTGTTATACATGGAGCATCTACCTATCTGATCCCCACAACCCACGATACCCTTTGGTAAGACTGGTTGTCAGACTTTCGGGCTTCTGACTACCCGTAGCAATTATCAAAGGTCTATGAATGACAGCGACCAACGGTTTCACGCACTTTGTGAGGCAATTCACCACCATCATGCGTCACAACACTATCCTCCAAACTGTCACAAAGGCCAAGAAATTTTCAAATGAAAAAATCCAATACCACTTTGCCCGACCTGAGAATAAAACGAGGGACCATACGGAACTCAGCAGTCGTGCTTTCGACCACGAGACCAATGGGACAGTTGGTATTTGGACAAAAATCCACTTACTCAACTTGACTTCGCGTAAAGTCCGAGTAGTAAGCACCTTTGAAAAATATATATTTTTTACACTGAAAAACATGGCTGTGAATTGGTATAAAGTGGAACCAGCCAGAAATAGTATTTTTGTTTAAAGCTTTGGATTCCGCGTTCACTCTCATTTTATTTTATTTTATAGGCTGGATGTTTGGTACCTCGCTAACATTCAAGATAAAGCGACAGGTTTTTATACAAGTTTCTTTTTAATAAAAAAAATCTTTATGTTAAAATGTTATTGTTGTTGTTATGTTATAATGTTAAATACATGTATTTAAACTTAACTAAAAACTAAATACAAGATTTTTTGAAATAAATGATAAATACATGGTTTTAAACTAACAGTTCTAGGAAATCTATAGGGTCATAATATATTGCTAAAATAATAACCCAATAGTCGGTTTAATAGTCAATTTATTACTTCCTATTTTATGTCTCGTATCAAAACACTTGCGCGAATTGATTTCCAATTATGGTATAAATTATGCATCTAGAATACGTCATGTGTTGATTAGGCACTATTTACTATTACCTACTATTTACCAATTCTTGATTTATGCAATAAGCATTAAACACATCTGAATTAAACATATCGATTATCATAACACTACAAATTCCTAATTATCAAACTTGCTTATTAGTAATGTGTAGTTTGACCAATGCACAACGTTTGGTTTACATTAAAATGTATGCATTCAGTGGAAATTGTTACAATTTGCAATGTTGTAGTGTATAATACGCAATCAGGATCGCTTTAACCGGACCCGGTTGAATAGGGAGGCAACGAGCGTGATTTTGTGCCACTATGACTGTGCTAGTTAGGAATAAAATTGTATTAAAATTTGCCACTCACGAGAATATTATGAAACATCACTTTATTACAATTCGAACGTGGGCATCGCTTTTATATTTCCACGAAATAAAAACTATGCGGGAAATGGAAAATGAATGGTCAACTGTAATGGAATTTCCGAGTTATTGACTTTCACATCACGTTATCAATACATTCCGTGTTGGATTTAGTTTTGAGGTAAACGACAAGGCATCATGTCAGAAACATCTGTTGTATCAAAATTGTGCAGTGTTCCGTGTAGATGTTCAGTCATTTAGCTTTGTGAAGTTCGCCATAGGCTCCCGGTTTCCGTTCAAATGCATCCTCGATAGCGGGACTGTTAGCTTTCACATCAGCCTCCACGTCGTCGAGTGCTTCTTTACCTCCCATGGGCTCTCTCACCACAACTAGGTCACCCCATACATTCCTTATGCAGTCCTTTAGTTTGTTCTCAACACGCCCACTTGTCTTCACACCGCTTTCTCTTTGGAAGGGTTGATTGTAAACTTTGATAATGCTTATACTTACTTTACACGTGCTGGTTTAATGTTCGACACGTGTATTAGGGTATAGATTTATCGAGGTCAAAGTGATTCGATTTACCTATACTACAATTATTTTTTTACCAGTTACTTGCATTTGCTTGTCGTAACTTTCACAATTTCATTAGAATTACAAACAGTATCGGAACCTTTGCTAAGCTAAAACATTTTGATAAATTATCTCTCAGCCAGCGTTGTGTATTCTTGGATGATTGCTTATACTTACATTATCTCCATTGTTGTTCGTTGTAGTTAGGGACTTTGTTCCGCAATTCGATCTCAATTAGATTTGCGAGCCTATCTCGGTAAAACCTATTTCCAACATGTTTACAATCTTCTTTGCTTTAGTTACGAAACTCAACTGTGTGACTAACCGAGTTTCGAACTTGCCGGAAGCGAGCGTCATGAACAAAATCTAAGTGAATTTGTCAAACCCGACTATATAATAAGCTTTCAACAAAGTTGCTTAGCAATCTACGTAAGTACGTACACGTTGCTGTTCCTTTATATTTTCTGACTAATGTGTCAACGTAATCGTGTTTTGTTGCCTGCTTGAGCTGATTTTCAACAAAGTCTTCTTTTTATTATGACGCATAGGGTAATATAAAGACGGGTTTAGTGGTAACAACGACGGTTATGCAGGATAATGATAATGGGTACACCGTACAAGTTTACATGGCAGATTTAAATATTTATATCCACACTTTTAGTAATTGAATGTCGCATAAGTCAGTTAACCGAACATCAATGATAACGTAATACAATTGTATTGAAACTCTGAATTACGCTGGGCCTACTCAAGATCACTGACATGTGGTGGACTGTATCTTAAGGTCATCACTTACTTATCAACCAGGCACCCGACCAGCACAGCTATCTACTTCGATAGAGGTCTACTTCAATAGACGTCTACGCCCTGTCGTTAACGGATGGACGCCACGTTTTCAAAAGGTTGATGCCGTGTGGTCAATGAAACAACATCGCATAGCAACTCAGGGCCACTGAACGTGTGGGTTGCGTGCGAAGCGTTCCGGTGAGGTTAGGGAGTTGATAGGTGAGTGTATATGTATGGAAGCTCATTCAAAATACTGAGTGCCTTACTGAATGAGTATGACTAACTGGCAACTGCCTACGCCTGCCTGTTAGCCTAGTGGTCCTAAGCGCAACTGCTACGCTAGAGGTCTTGGTTTAAATTCCCAGGCCGAGTAAAGTGTTGTTGGGTTTTTCTATGAAATTCTTAGTAGCAACTCGGAGCAATAAGCTCGCCTCTTATTATATGGGACCTTAACATACCGGCAAACTGTGGGTGTACACTGGTACACCTCTGTCTAACCCTTACACAGAATACAGGCGTGATGGTATGTTGTGTTCATACAAAAAAAAAACCACTCTCTCAGGCAATGCTGGTCGGGTGATGACTTGGTTTGTTGCAATTTCCGGAACAAACAAAAGTGGTGAGATTTAAGGGTAGGTAGTATGCATACGCGGGCAGGCATTAAGTCAAATCGCGTCACCCACCAGAAGACTCACAAACCCAACATCAATTTCGAAATAGAGAAGAAAATTTTCGCGGAAAACCGCTATCCGATTACCTTGGGGATGTATTCTAAACGCGTCGATTTCTGCCACTTTTAAGTCATAAGCTAAAAGCGAATAAAGTCAAATTGATAATATTAAAGTATTGCTATGAAGTTATTGTTCAGCTAAATAAATTGTGACAAGATTTCGGTTATTTAGTGTAACAGTTTTTGCTGGATATCAATGTAAACATGTTGCTTATTCAATTAGTTTGACGTTTTCTATATTTTGTGGCTTATTTTGCCAATAATGCAACTGTTAGTGTTGTAGTGGATTTTGATACTGTTATATATTTTCTTTATACTTTTATTATAGGTAAGTACTTAACTAATTGTTAATTTTTAGGAATGGAACCAGAACTTGTGTATGTTGTCATGATTAATATAATTTTATCATGTACCTTGATACCTACGCATCTATGGTAAGTATATAAACTTCTATGCAAGTACCCTAAACTTACCTATATTTGTAATCGTAAACTAACAGTAACGTATAGGTTAATTAGATGAAAAAAAAAACAAATTCAACATTTTATAACTTGTCCTTATCAATAATTTAATACTCCCGTTGCAAGAAGATATACATTTTTACAGCAACGTAACAATTTTTATCCCGATATCAGTGCAGTCGTTCAATTTTCTCCCGATCGCTATCGTTCGCGATTTGCGAACGGTGTGGAGCGAAATCGCTTCCCGCGCGATAATCGACAGGCGACAGCGATCCGACATAGAGCGACTCTGATTTAGGGAGCAATATTTAAGAAGGGAGACGATGCTCGTCGCCGCAGGGTTCAAAACAAACGCTTTGTAATAACCTTTTTAAACGCCAGAGTTATAGGGTAAATCAGCATGTCAAAAAAATTTGGTGGAATATTTTTTCTTTATTTGCATCCCGAATGTCAATGTCTCGGCATTTTAAGAGCAGTTTTGTTGGTCCCTAAATATAATATTATTCGGTTGACTACAGTATTCCGTCTTGTTCTTATTTTTATCAACATCGGGAGGTATATTTACTTTTCTATTTCCGATACGTATTGCCTACATTTTTTGATAATTATAAGTAATCGCATGTAATTATATTTTAGTAAATTGACGGTATTAGTGTAATTAACAGCTATATTGTATTTTTAAACTCTGTTAATAATATGAGAATTTAAAATTATAATGAGTAGGTTATTGCCGGTAAACGGACTTTCCGAACGGTGCGCTCCATACAAAAGTAGTTTTATAATTTATTTTTGTCAATAATTAATTAAACTCAATAAAATTTTGTGGTTATAGGAAAAAGGAAAAGGAAAAAATATATTATGGTGAGTGTGATGTGGTGAGTTAGTTTACCATTTGAAACAGTTGTACTCATTTTATTATTTATTTAAAACAATATAATAAGAATAATAATAAAAAAAAAACTGGCAACACTAGTCAACGTTACGACGTACAATTTTTTTCTCATTTTTCTTCCTTCAATTTTAATATTTATAATACATTTCCTACAACATTACTCCATCTACAGGCCTGAAATAATATTTGGATATATAATCAGATTAAAAACTACAGCAAAACCTACAATAAAATATGAAAAAACGAAGAAAATCAGAAGAGAATGACGGCTGTCAAGGCCGTCATTAGACGATATATGGAATTAATAGAAGAAAATATGTACTAATAACTATGTTGACACGCGCCAGAGCCCGCTTAATCGCACAGCCACCATCTCCGGACTCGTCGCCCAGCTCCGCCTCGCCGCCGTCGGAAACCAGCCCCACCGTGAGTGCAGTGACACCGACCGCGGCAGTTGCGTCGAGCTCGAGCGACGAGTACTTCTCTCCGCCAACGACGCCACCACCTGCTCGTCGACGGGGAGGACGCCGGCCGCCGGGGGGTTTGGGACTCCGAGGCCCACTGGCCTCTGATAGGGTCCCCGCTACCGGTGGAAGTGTGCAGCGCATGAGATGGACACAGTCCATTAATGAAAGTGTCATGCGCTCATACTTTGGGGCTACAGAGGGGGGAAGTAACCTGACTGCGTACCGTGGTCGGATGCTCTCTCTGTTTCAGGCGCTTGAACCAGCTGTCAACGTTTCGGCGCAACGACTGTCGGATCAGGTACGGGTTATACAACGTAATCATATGTTGGATAATACTGTGCTTGATCGACTTAGGCTCGAATCACGGAGTACTCATGTTACACCTACTTTGTCACAGCACACGGTCGCGGTGCAATCGCAAAGTCTACACAGTGCTTCACCGCGGCCTGAACGCGTTGATGAAGAGGATGATGGCGTGGCTATTTCCGTGAGTTCCCAATGTAATGAACAGTTGAGGAGTGCTTTGGAGGATGCTTTCCGGGAGTATCGCTCCACACCGCCTGAGCTTAGACCGCGACTACCACGTTTGCCTATGCACAACAAAAATAAGGCGCTGGTGTGTGCTCTAGATTCGCAGCTGTCAAATTGTTTTGATGGCAGCGTAGACCTTGTCGATACCCACTCAATCTTGTACTGCGCGGCTGTTGCGGCATGTCGTGTAGCCCACGTCAAATTTCCCAGTGACGGAACTGCACGACCAAAACCGACCGTACCAGCATGGCAGTCCAGGATTGAGCTTCGTATCGATAGGGCTAGAGCACTCATTGGCAAGCTAATCTGCTTCAGGGAGGGCAATACTCGCCCTAGAGTGATGCGTTTTGTGAGGCGGGCATTTTCGGGGATTGATATTAATCCTCGAGATTATTTGTCCCGCGTCACAGAACGTATTGACTTCCTGAAGCAGAAGATAAGTGCATGGGCAAACCGTATTCGTCGGTACAAGCGGCGAGTGGAGCGATATACCCAAAATCGCACATTCCAGAGCGATGAAAGGTGGGTTTACAGGGCTTGGGAGCGGCCAGACCAAGGTGTGACTGATGCGCGCCTGCCGGATGATGATGCCATGAGTTCGTTTTGGCGCAGCATCTGGTCGGTACCTGTCAGCCACGCTGAGGGCGATTGGACCCGGGAGGTTGAACGAATGTGTGATCCAATACCACAGATGGGGGAAATTACAATCAGCCCCCAGGACGTAGCTCGTGCAGTTCGTCCGTTGCCTAACTGGAAATCTCCAGGGCCGGACGGACTGCACAACTTTTGGATCAAGTGGTTCCAAAGATCACACGCTCGCTTGGCATCCCAGTTCCAGTCAGCCTTAGAGTCTGGATCGTTGCCCCAGTTCTTAACAACTGGTATAACCCACCTGCTCCATAAATCGGGTAGTACTACGGAACCCAAAAATTATAGACCGATCACATGTCTACCGACGGTCTATAAAGTTCTTACATCTATTTTGAGAGCTAAAATCAATGATCATATTGATAACAATGCTATCATGTCTGTCTCTCAAAATGGATGTAGGAATGGGTCCCGTGGTACTAAGGAGCTACTCCTCATTGATATGGCCATTAACCAGCAGGTTCGCCGTTCTCGAAAGGATCTGTCTATATGTTGGATAGACTATAAAAAGGCCTATGACTCGGTGCCACATACATGGCTCATGAGGGTGCTGGAATTGTATAAAGTAGATACAACTCTGCGCACCTTCTTGATGTCGTGTATGGGGTAATGGAGGACGGTCTTGCGCTATCCAGGATGTCGGCAGATCCGGGAGACCAACGAACCAATAAAGATCGAGCGTGGTATATTTCAGGGCGACAGTCTGAGTCCACTGTGGTTTTGTTTAGCCTTGAACCCTCTAAGTACACTGCTGGAGGGTTCAGGACTGGGCTATCGGTTGAGAAGAGGTGGTCAGGTCATATCCCACCTCCTTTACATGGATGATCTGAAACTCTTTGCCCCCAGCAATTTGCGACTGATGGAGCTACTGAAGGTAACAAAAACTTTCAGTAGTGCCATCAGGATGGAATTTGGTGTGGACAAATGTGCAGTCATGCATGTGAAGCGAGGAGAGATTATGGAATCTGTGGGAACCCAACTCTCGGATTCCATAAACCTTAGATCCCTTTCCTCAACTGAAACCTACAAATATTTGGGTATGTCGGAAGCGTTAGGCATCAGTGCTACTGACATGAAGCAATCGTTGAAGGAGCGCTTCTTTGGCCGCCTAAATAAAGTTTTAAATAGTCTTTTATCAGGCGGTAACAAGGTGCGCGCCTTCAACGGTTGGGTCATGCCAGTTTTAATGTACTCTTTCGGCGTACTCAAATGGACTCAGACAGAACTTGACGCCCTGGATAGGAGGGTTCGCTCACTATTGACCGCAAATCGGATGCATCACCCAAGGTCGTCAGTAATGAGACTGTATATCCCGCGGAAGTGTGGTGGTCGAGGCTTCTTAAATGCTAAGACCCTGCACAACCGTGAGATATGCAGTCTCAGGGAGTACTTCCTGGAAGCTGATGTGGGGATGCACCGAGATGTGGTCTCAGTGGACAAGGGCCTCACCCCGCTCTCTTTAGCGAACGAGAACTGGCGCAAACCTATAGTATTAGATACTAAAGATCGCATGGAGATATGGAAGAGCAAGGAGCTTCACGGGCGCTACTACCGGGCCCTACATGGGCCGGATGTAGACTTCAAGGCGTCCGTATCCTGGCTGCGCGTTGGTGACCTCTTTGGGGAAACCGAAGGTTTTGTCTGTGCTATTATGGACGAAGTTATGATGACGAACAATTACCGGAGATATATTGTGAAGGACGGTACGGTTGACATTTGTCGGGCATGCCATCGTCCCGGGGAATCAATCCGTCACATTATATCTGGTTGTTCTCGTCTGGCTAACGGAGACTACTTGCATAGACACAACCTTGTAGCCAGGATTATCCATCAGCAACTTGCTCTGAAATACAGTCTTGTGGAATCGGAAGTACCATACTATAGATATGTGCCCGACCCAGTTCTTGAAAATGGTCATATCACGTTATATTGGGACCGATCTATCATCACTGACAGGACTATTGTTGCCAATAAGCCTGACATAGTGGTGGTAGATCGATTAGAGCGTCGCGCAATGATCGTTGATATTACTGTCCCGCATGACGAGAACCTCGTGAAAGCTGAGAAAGATAAACAAATTAAGTATCTTGATCTGGCTCGCGAGGTTGTCGACATGTGGGATGTGAATACGGCAATCATTGTGCCGATAGTCGTGACGGCCAATGGCATAATAGCCAAGAGCCTCGACCAACACCTGAGGAGGCTCTCGTTGGGCGGTTGGATCAAGGGCTTGATTCAGAAAGCGGTACTCCTAGACACGGCGCGTATCGTTAGGAGATTCCTTTCTCAGGAGCCCTGACCACCGGTGGCTTGGACCCTGTTCCCGACGCCGGTGGGCTACTATTTTTTATATTTTTAAATGTTTTTATTTTTTTATACTAATATTTAAAAATGTATTTAATATGTATATGAAACTAATAAATGAGAATAATAATAATTTATTCAAATAAAAATGTTTACAAAAAGTGTACATAAAACCAAACAGATAAAAAGCTTTCCATAAAATTACATTGCCTAAAAATTAACTAAAACTAAATAATTATAGGAGCAAGTATCGATAGTTCGGAATTGCAATGTTAGGTAGCGACCCGCCCGATCTAGGTTAATTTAAACCTGTGTTTCAGGCCATCACATTACAATCCAATTACATTGGGACAGTAAGATTTAAATTAAAAGTATTACTACGAGAATAAGCTTACAAACATTTATACCTAAAACTATGGAATTATACAAAAATAAACACTTACGAAGGTATCAAATATCATCATGACAAAATTTCTAATAGTTGTTCTGTGTCTGTGTAATTTAGTGACGCTAAATATGCTGATACCAATTTCTTACAAAGTTTATATCTTACACTATAGAGGCTTAGTACTTTGTTGAGCCTATTATATAGAAAAGGTCCTAAGAACACATGAAAACGTTGTGCAAACGCATGTTTAGTTTGAGGCTTTATACAAACCAAGTCCTTCCTTCTCTTGTTAGGAGGTACAGGTTCGAAAGGAAGTGCAGTGTGCTGGTGTAGTATTGTGTGCAAAATAAATAATTGGCGTACCGTAAGCACATTACAAGATGTGTAAAGCTGGTGTGTGGGAAATCGAAAAGGGCGAAATGTGGCCACCTTTAGAATTGCTCTTTGAGCACGCTCTAATGGAAGTAAGTTTGTTTTGGCCGCACCGCCCCAAGAAGTTATGCAATATGTAAGAATGGATTGACACAAAGCTAAATAGACCTGATTAATTAATTTAAAGTCGGCTATGTTCCGTAAGTTTTTAAAAACATACATTAATTTGCGCACTCGTGTACACAATAAATCGATATGTTTACGGAAGTTTAGATTTGTGTCAATGGTGATACCTAAATACTTTACATGGTCAGCTCTAACTAGAGTAGGGCAAGAGCATGCAGTGTCAGCATACGTGAAACAATTATGTACTTGAATGTTTAGATTCGTAAGCGGTATGTTAGTATTTCTCATTGTAAATAAAATGTAATTAGTTTTATCTGTATTTAATGTTAGGAGATTATTACGAAGCCAATTGGACACAGTGTTAAAACCATTTTGAGCATATTTAAAGACTTCAACTCTTGATTCAGCTGAAAACAATAGCGCGGTGTCGTCTGCATAAGACATTATAGCACCATTTTGGAGTCTCAGGCTGCATAGCTCATTTATATAAATTAAAAATATAATTATCCAGGTTAGTAGTAATATAGTTAGTCAATTCATGGACTGCTTGGCTAGTTGATCTTTTGGCCCTAAAACCAAATTGACTATCTGATAATAGTCTGTTATCTTCTAAATATTTTATTAATCTACTGTTAATGATTTTTTCAAAAATTTTGGAGAGTCCTGTTAACACTGAAATGGGTCTGTAATTATTTACACAGTTCTTATCTCCAGATTTGAATACAGGTGTGACCACAGCCTTTTTAAGCAATTTTGGGAAAATTCCTTTAGAAAGGCACAGTTGATAAATGTGGGTTAGAGGAGGGGCAAGTAGGTATTTAAATCTTTTTAGTATATTGTTAGGTATATCATCCCACCCAGTGGCACAAACTTCCTTTAACTCGTTTATTATTCTGACTACTTCGGCAACGTCGGTATCTAATAAAACAAACGATTTTAATGTGTTACATGCCGTGGCCGGGTTTTGTTGTGAAAAAGTACCTGAGTTTAATGATTTTTCAGCAAGGTTTTTACCAACGTTAACAAAAAAATTGTTTGCTTTATTGATTGCGTCGGATGGGTTTATCTCTGTTGATAGTATATCAAGCGGAGGTTCGGGATTTTTAGATCTACGGCTGTATGTTTTTACAAATTTCCACACAAGTTTACTGTTTTTCCCCGCCTTCTGTAACTCATTTCTGTCGTATTGATTTTTTAGTTTTTTCAAAAGATTGTTGCAGAAGTTCCGATACCTTTTATAAGTCACAGACAGTACTTCATTGTCAGGAGCGAATCTCAATTTTTGGTGAAGTTTGTCTCTATGCCTTATACAACGAACGAGGCCGGGTGTGATCCATGGTTTAATACAACTATATTTTCTAGGGATTGTCTTAGTAAACGTATTTTGCCTTATTGCAGATTGTAGTGAATTTATGAAATACTTTAAAGAACTATTTGCATCGTCAGAATTATAAACAGGGTCAAAATTAATACAGCGTATGTCATTTTCAAGGTTTGTCATATTGACTTTAGTGTAGCTACGCATGCAGTTTTTTCTAGGTGAGTTTATTCGTAATGTTAGTAAAACAGCTTGATGATCGGTAAGCGTAGAATTAGTAACCAATGTTGTGGATGGATTTTTTGATTTTAGAATGATATGGTCTAAGCATGAGCCGCTCTGGTGCGTGGGGTGATAGTGAGCTGGTAGAAGTCCATGAAATGAGCAAATATTCAGATAGTTATGTACATGGGTATCTGATTTCTCGGAAGCAATGTTAATGTTAATATCGCCCAAAAGTATTATGTTTTTAAAAGACGATATGTCTTTTAAGTTGGTGTCAAGTGAGCCTAAAAATCTGTCCATATTTTGAGAAGGAGGCCTATAAATAGCCACAACTACCGTGTCTGGAATAATTTTAATTATTAGACAATTACTATCCAGGGACACCGGTTCTTCTTTTATTGTTCTTAAATTATTTTTTATATAAACTACTAGCCCATCGTTCTGGTTTATGTTTCTGTCAGTTCTGTAGGCGTAATAACCGTCAAGGGATGGTAAGTTAACCGTCAGGTTTGACAACCAACATTCTGTTAAAACAATAATGTCACAGCTCACGTCAAGATTCTGTAATAACACTTCAAAACCGTTCATGTTCCGATTTATGCTGCGAATATTTTGTGTGAGCAGGGTTAATGTTTTGTTACCAGAAGGAAGAAGGTGTTTACAGTCCTCAATATGACACATTTTAGATTCCGACACAGAAAAACCGTCTAGATCGCATATTAGCTGATTTGTCATGATACTTACAAAAGAGGAAAATAAATATAAACTAAGTACCTGTTTAACTGCTAACCAACTAAAGTGTTAGGTGGCGCTCTTAGGCGCCTTCATAATCTATGGAGTTGATATAGTTCATTTCTGCATATTTGCGGGCCGGGCAGTCTACATCACCAGTTGGATGATCACATCTCCTCTTGAAACGTTTGCAGGTCGCGCATTGGGGGGGAGAAGATTTACTGCTGCATTCCTTGAAGGAGTGTCCACTCTCTCCACAGTGGTTGCAAGTAGGACTAGTTTCCCGGCAAAATTTGGCTGCATGACCGAACTGTTGGCAGTTGAAGCACCTGGTGACTATCGTGAAATCTCTAACAGGGCATGATGTCCAATTGATAAAAATTCGGCTCTGATTAATAATAACTTTCCTTATACTAGCGGGTAGTTCCAAGATGTAGTTACACGTAGGAAGGTCTTTCTTACCCGATTTATGGCTTAATTTGATGCACTCAAGAAAGGACTCACGAGTCATACTCGGCAACTTGTCTGATAGGTTCTGCTCGTAGATACAATCAAATACCTCCTTTTCAGTAAGGGCAACAGGGACACCTATGACAGCGACCCTAGGGCGGCGTTTAGAGGGTTCTTCGATTGTAAGGCCCGATGAGACCAGTTTTTCCGACTTCTTAAGTTTGTCAATATCGCCTTTGTTTTCGGTGCTAATCAGAACGCCCCCATTTTTCACTTTTTTCAGGCCACGGACATGAAGCTTGAGTTGTTCCGGCGAGATGATCTTTTGGACAAGTGACTTAGTGTCGTCACTTGTTTGGGTCTTATCGCTGGGATAGATGGCGATGGAACTTAAATTTGCAGGCCGGACGAAGTTATCGGTGCCTTTCTTCACCATGCTAGCATACGAAGTATTTTCCGTGGGAGTTAATTTAGTCTCTACGACCTCCCTGAACTGCTGGAGAGAGTTCACAACGTTCTGCTGAGCCTGAAGATGCTGAATTGTGGTGTGGGCCTGGATCGTTTTTGCCTTCAGTGACTGGTACAAGACGGCCATCTGAGAAGTCCCACTGGAAACCTTTCGGCAAAGATTGGTGACACGAAGTTTCTGCTCCGAATTCATTTTACCATCGCCGACAAGAGTGCAAACTTCGTTCAGAATGCCATCTATAGATCCTATCCACTTCTGGATCTCCGGCGTACTGATGACTTCAATCGGCAATTCATTCTCCGCAGGTGCTGGTGGGTTTGGGTCGCTCGGGGGCAATGGTTCGACAGGCGTCGGTGGAGGACTTCGCCGTAGTAATTGGCTACGACCAAACGGGCTCGAGCCTGGGTTGGACATTCTACCAGAAACACTAATTTATTTATTGTTTATAAAACTATTTAGTTCATCTTGCAAAACGGTAATAAGCTACAAGACACTCTCGACACGACACACTTTAATTTTTACTGACGGAGCAATATTGATAATGATTTGTCGTAATTGTTTATTACATTATAATCAAATACAGAGCACACGTCCGCTTAATCTCGCGATCAGAATCGGCATGCACCAAAAACCAGACAGCGGAATGCACCAAAATGCCGCGATAGCACAGTAGTTACGGTTCTCATGCATAAGGTTGCGGGTTCGATACCGGAGAAGTATCAATGTGACTTTTTCAATTCATATTATTGAAAAGTTGTATGTTATTCTTGGTTTATTTTGGGCATCTAGTGGCTTGGATAAAGAAAACATCACACCAATACAAGTCTGAAATCATCAATCCGCCTTGAGCAATCGTAGTGATCAATGCACGTGCCTTCTCTGTTTGAGAAGATGCCTTTTTTTCTACAGTGTGGCAATAAAACAGTCTCGTTGGCCTAGTCGTCCTAAGCGCGACTGCTACGCTACAGGTCTTGGGTTCGATTCCCAGGTCGAGCAAAAAGTATTATTGGGTTTTTCTATGAAATTCTCAGTAGCAGCTCGGAGTTAGGATTTGTGCCCTGTTAATGGCAATAAGCTCACCCCCTATAACATGGGACCTAAACATACCGGCGAACTGTGGGTATTCTTTGGTACAACTCTGCCTAACTCTTCTTGGAATACAGGCGTGATAGCATGTGTGTCACAAAAAAAATATAGCACCAGCCTGTTACTTTTTATTCTATTTTTTACAGACAGCGACATAACACAAGTATTACCGTTTTGGCAACCGAATCCATTGAAATCTGACACAATAATAATTTGCATGTGTTAACGAATTGGGAATCTATAAAATATATTTTTGTTAGGGAATAAAATCACAAAACAAATTAAAATTCAGTTTTTAGGTAGGTACGTACTCGGCGGGAGTACAAATTTGATAACAAAAAAAACTGTGACGTAACAATGATTGTGTCTGGCTTTTTTAATTTGATTAAATAGTTAGGAAGTTTAGTTGTTGTTATTTAGTACTGCCTCGTTGGCCTAGTGCGTGCTAAGCGCGACAGCTACGCTAGAGGGCTTGGGTTCCATTCTCTGGTCGAGCAAAAAGTGTTATTGGGATTTTGTATGAAATTCTCAATAGCAGCTCGGAGTTAGAATTTTTGCCCGGATAATGGCAATAAGCTCGCCCCCTATTACATGGGACTTAAACATACCGACGGACGGTGAGTGTACATTGGTACACCTCTGCCTAACCCTTCGGGGAGTACAAGCGTGATGGTATTTTAGTTAGTAAACCTAAATAAATAAACAACGCTCTGCGAAACCGAGTATACAAAAGCAACACATATCGTCTAGAATATTCTTTCAATTTCAAACTTCATTTCTTAGCCCTCAGGCCTTGAATTGCACTCAATAGTCAGAAGCACCATTTCAAAACTTTTCTTTTATATTACCTACCTTTTCATTCCTAATCCTGTCTATTCGTGTGACCCTCATTTCGGCTGAGTGGAGATATTTCTCATCGACGTATATCATCGGCGAGCATTGTGAGATGGACAATACGATAGCTCTTTATAATAGTCTTGGACGAAAGATTTGCTATTATACTCGGGTTTAGGATATGACTCAGACATATTGTGACTTTGTTACAAGAGTGGATTTTCATCGTAGAGAGATAAACTGGTTTGACGAAAATAAACAGACTTAACTTTCGAAGATTGGTTATACGTACTTATATTATTTTTATTTGCCGCAGACGTTTTCATTCGGAAAGAATATAAATCGGTTAAAAATAGAATAGAATATTCTAAAATATACACGAAAGACACAAATATATAATTATTATTAATTTATATTATACATAAATATACACACATTATACATAAGTAAATAAATTTTAATATTCTATTTTATTCGGAATCGGCAATGTTAATTATTATGTTTTATGTTTTTCAGCGAAATATAACATTATTAAATTAACGAATGTTGCTCTTACCTATTAGTGAGGTCATTAATAAAATTAATAATAGATGTAGGTACATATTATTATTTTACACTTTGGTTGATGTATTGAATAAGTTTCACTCCCGGCTATTATGAGCGCAGAGGTAACTGTTTGAAACGTCGAAAAATATAAAAGTTGAATAAAGCGCAATATCATGGATCTGCACAGGGTTTGAACCTTTGCTTTCCCTTGAACAAAAAAATATTTTATTTTTCACACTTAGGATATTCTGATAAATTATATTTTTTTCGAAGCAGCAGAAAGGTTCTCGTCATGAACTCGATTGTGTTTTAAAGACGGATAGCAGTAGTACGATTCTCTAAAATGTAAACTCGAAAACGAGTCTCACTAAAAGAATCGCACAGCTGAACGTGGGGGGTATCACACAACAAACGCAAACAGACTCGCTTATTAGGATACAATATTATGTATCAGTTAATTAGTAACTGAGTACCAGTTGACACTCCAGACTATAAGCACATTTTGTTTGCCTAAACTTCTAGAAAACGAACCATTCAAGGAGAATTTGTGCTTCAAACGACATCCATGAACGAAGTGGCTTAATTACATTTATTAATCATAGTTGCCCAATAACTTCACTGTTAACGATTCATTAAATATTCATTAATCAAGTTACCGTAACATGTTACGTTTAATATTAAAGCGTACCGAAATTAGTGTGCATGTCGCGCATAAATTGGGAATTGTTTCCAAAAGGTAAACATGTTTCATCTCATAAAGTAGCCGTACCTACATCCTCACAATGTAATGTTAAATACTTTTTAGTTAATTACGACAGCCCTAACGGTTGAGTGAGCAATTTCGTGGGCGCAGCAATAACGTCAGAGCTGTATATTCCAGTTTAATCTGTGTTACGAAATTCTCTCTCTACGATAAGGTAACTTATCGACATGTAACCCTATCGAGAGTTTGACAATAGAAATATTCATCTAATAACAGCGATCCGCTCAAACGGCGTCTTGAGTCTTTTGATTTCAGTATGTTAATGACCTATAAAGTTAAAGTTGCTTTCGACTTGGAAGTTATTTTATTGTTCTAGTGTGTCTGTTGTCAAAAAAATAAAGTAATTTTACTATCTATAATTATTGAAGTTACCGTTAAGGTAGGCAATATACAGTTACTATGGTCGGGTATGAAGTAAATACTTAATTGACGGAATGGTAGTAGTCCGTTTTTGGATGTAAGATTGTAAACTCACTAGCGCTTCAGAGGAAATTCCTAGAGCGGAGAAAAAATAAAACAAAATCCAGCCACACGAAAATGACTTGACATTTGGAATACCGCTCCAACGCGAACGCACCTGAGATTTTCACAAACCCAGGACCAACGAAAAATTCCTGGTCCGGTTTGAACGCTGTCATTTGGACAGGCGGAAAGGTCCACTTTTTGCATTGGGGTTTTTGTGCTAAATAATGTGACATTAATAAGTCTCACCTCTCTTTAAAGGGAGATGTCACGTACGTATTTGGGTCAGCTCTTACATTCATGTCGCTTTGATAAATAATTAGGGTCCTGTGACAAAAAATACTGAACAATGAAACCTTTATGCAACTCAGTGATGTCCGTCTGTTCGTTACGCACAGTTAAACGTAATGTCCCTAAGGTTTTGTGATAATAAATCATGGAACTGAATGAATTCCTCATCATAAAGTTAGGACCAGGGTTAAGTTTTTGCTAAATTTAGACGTGTTATCGGTGCCCCAAAAAAAGATTGTGCTTAGAATTCGTGGTGTGTGATTACGTGTCGCTCTTGACCGCTTTTTATTTAAATTGGGACTACGTACTGGTTGCCCGTACGAAACGTGACCCATTTATAATTCATGTAGATTTAAGACTAACCAACTTACGGTGTAACGAGTAAAAAATTATCCCAACCGGTTCTGCTTTTCTAAAATATTTTTGAAATGAAATATTTTGTCATAATTTTGCATACGTACAACATTATCTACCGAAACTATTTAAAGCATATGAGACTCAGATAGCGAGATAACAGACGGCATAACCATAACCACGTAAAGTATTCCGAAATAAAACTGAATGTTATGCCAGCTTTGATACGGTCCCACCGCACATTTGAATAATAGACTATATCACACAAATATAGGTAGGCATCTACGAGGTACACAATTCAAACGCGTAAGTAAGTACAGTGTATAAAGCAGAATCGAAATGTTCGCGGGAAAATTTTCCTCAACACACAGCCTTTATTTGCATTGGAGCGAAAATATTTAATCAGGCGTATAATCTTAGCGTACCGTACGCTTTTGTGGTACAAACGCGCACCCGTCAAGGCTACATGGTGTTGTGTGTGAACTCTACATTTTTGTCACGAATTTTGCTTACTTTTTCGAGAGCTTATTAAAACATTGTTTAATTGTGCACACACAGCAAATAGCAGGGAAAATTGTGTTGGGTATTTTCTAAACAATTTTTTCTAACAGGCCAGTGGTTTTTGATGCAAATGTACTTACTCGATAGGAGTTTGGAACAATATAGGTTAATTATTTTCCGGATATATACCTGTTAGGTCGGTACTATACCAATGCCAGATGTTCAATTTCAATCTGTTGTCGAGTCCAATTGAATAAAATTGAGTTTGTTTTGCAAGTTTTAATCTTTCTCAGTCAGTCCACTATTGAACCGTCCCTGGCTTTTCTAGACACCATCACTAAAATGTTTCGATATATATAAGTACAGCTACAGTAACAATAAAATCCAAGGGGTTTAGACCCCACAGTTCTAAACAAATGTTAAACTCAATCAAATCAGCTAACCGACGAATATATAAAGAGTACCGTTCACTGAATTAATCCCACTCTGAACTAGTGCAGGCCGTAAAACCAACAGAGATAACACGTTATAAAGCCTTTGGGTTCGGATTGAACGTTAACAGTTATAGCTCCGATCTGGTTTGTAACATTCCATGTAATCATGTAGAATGCTTGGTACTTACATACTCGTAAATCTGGTTAGAGTGCGCCAGTTTAACAATGTATATATTTAGACGTTTGGGGAAATGAACGAGATCCTGTCCGTCATTCGTCGGCGGTGCTTGTCGTATGTATGTCAGGTAATGTAAAAAGCCTTATAAATAGACTTTTCTGAGAGCTTTCTACGACGAAGCTCTATTTTATTGAAAGTTGAGCCTTTCTAGTCAAAGTGAAAAAAAAAAATCTCAATGGTGAAAAGGTGTCAAAAAAATATACTTTCAAAAGTTTCCCGAATTTTGGAGCTATGGATTTATTGTAAGTTAACTAAGCCCCCGAGGATTTATACGGCACCGGTCTTAGCGTAGATACCATTGATCTATTTCAGATATAACCTATAATCATTATCCCTATCCCTTTGTGGGATAATGCGTAGAGGTATCATCATTATCATGGCAACCTTCACGTACCTACACAAGCTCACAGTTGGGCCGTACTCTATTCTGTTCCATTATGGTCTCGATCCTCCCAACTAGTATTTAGATAAATGTAGTAAAGTAAGTAGCACCTAATGTATGGAGATAGGTAGGGTCCCTGTAAACTCGAGTGTGCCTAATATATTATGCGTTATTCGGTTTCAATCTATCGATTTTACTTCGACGTTGTTAGAAAGCGGGACTTTCGCGATTTTCCGCACCATTAGTGATGTGACAAACGGCGGTTTATACTCACGATGTCGTTTTCGTCCATTACGAGATTTCAAAGATCCAACATTCGTATTCGCTCTTTTAACTTCGATCAGATATCGCACTCGTTTTCGCAGTCTGGAAACTTCACAGATCTTTGATAAATATTGGGATGATTCATATCAAAGAAAATTCTTAATTAGGAGAATATTTCACGCTTTTCTTAAATTGATTAACGTTCGATTGTCTCGTCTCAGGTAATTCCTATGTACGTGTCCACATGGAGTTGTAAAGTACTGTTAATTCCATATAATGAATGTGTAACATTCCATATTCTCTTTCATTAGATGTGTATTTTGCTTCCCAACGAGCGTATTTACATTAACTCTAACTGTTATTTACATGGTCGGAACAACAACATTAGAATATTGTTAAATCTTACCTAAATATTGAATTTACCTTTCATGGAAGCGTGTAAGGTAGCTTTTATTAATACTGTGTATGTTATAGTTATTTGTACTTTGAACATGTCATATTATTTTCGGACGTCATGTCGGTTGAAAAATTACAAGTCGACAGGTAAATAAAAATATCATAATAATATAGGTAACTTGTTTGGTACCGTCAACCGTAATGTTACTAGACTAATTACAAATGGTTTCAGGCAAACCATTTGCGGGAATAGATCAGCTAGCACAAACACAAATACCTGGGTACTTACTTCGGCCTGAACTAACTAATACAAACATACCATTCATTGGAAACGTAAACTTAAAAAATATATTGATATCTACCATCCATCACGCCTGTATTAACCGAAGGGTTAGGCAGAGGTGTATCAGTGTACACCCATAGTTCGCCGGTATTGTATAGGTCCCATGTAATAGGGGGCGAGCCTATTGCCAGTAACCGGGCACAAATCCAGACTCCGAGCTGCTACTGAGAATTTCATAGAAAAACCCAATAACATTTTTGCTCGACCTGGGAATCGAACCCAAGACCTCTAGCGTAGCAGTCGCGCATAGGACCACTAGGCCAACGATGCGATATTGATATCTTTACATAGATAATAATATTAAGATCCGCGATTTGAGATTAAATCCGCCTTTGTACGGAGTATTTTTACATTTGTGCATTAAGTTTTAATAAATAAATATTATAAAGCCGAAGATATCGTTTGATTGAAGGCGCTAATCTCAGGAATTACTGGTCCGATTTGAAAGAATAATTTTGCATTATATAGCGCGTTCATCGAAGAAGGATAACATTAGGTACCGTACGACCCACGGGAGCGGAGCATTAATCAAAGACGCAACTTAACACAGGTAAAACCGGGGGGTATTGGTAGTTAAATAATAGATCTCCTAATAGTCTACTGTGCAGATCTTGTTCAGAATTTCTGCAACGATTACTTTTACAAAAATTGCTCTGCGGCCGGTATTTCGAGTAATTTATTTTCTGAAATTAAATTTCTAGGGATCCTTCATATACCATTCGTTCTGAAAAGCGATACCGTGATGCTGCAGATTCGATTCGCCGACATATCGAGTTATTCACCACAATGATCGATTCTCCGACTGATCCCCCATACTTCGTGAACGTAACTACAAAGCCAAAATATTAATCATGAAAACGGTTTTAAACATTATAATATAAACTGTGCTCTTTATAAATATATAAGCTTTCAGTTTACACTCAGAAATAGTTTGTGCTAGCAATATTTGAGTTACCTGTTTATCTTGCAGGCAGTGTGAGGCAAAGGTGCCTTTGATCTGTGTGTATTTCCTTAGTTGTTCAATACTATGCAATGAATTAGAATGTGGTTTTAACAGTCATTTATTTTGGAAGGTTTATGTGTTTATTGCATTAACTTTTATGTAAGTTGCTATCTCAACTTACTTCTACACTTACTGCTATACATAAGGGCGATGTTGCCAGTTTTTTGGGTTTTTATCCCATTAATTACGATTGGGGCAAATGTTTTGATGCCTTATAAGCTCATTAAAAATTTAATAAAAATATCATTTAAGTAAAAGTATTGTACCTTTTTTTTACTTCTATTCAATACTGAAATTTCAATGTTTTGACATATCGCCACATCTATCTTGCACTCGTGCGATTCAAGGGCGGGTCTCTAGTTACTGAATAAGTTCCTTGACGTCGGACCAAACTAAATTTAATTAATTAATCAAGCTTCAGCAGTCGAACTAGTTTATTAAACACAATAATGAACGTGGATATCTAATATAATGTACATCGTAACGATATACAGGCACTTGGCAAACAGATTGGCGATGGCCATAGCATCATGTAGTTATTAACACTCTCGACACTATTGCCCAATCAATTGACATAATCGATAAAGACATGAACTGAGAAGAGAGTTATTCGTATTTCTTGAGAAGAATCTCACGGGAAATAAATACAAATATAATTAAAGATTAACTGGTAAACAACTGCGTGCTGCGTGAGACTTCCCATTTCAAGACCTTCCGAAATTGAAATAAAAAACAGCTTTTCGACAATATTAGCCAGGTTTTTTTAATTAAATACATTATTTCATTTGCTTGAAAAATTCCACATAAAACTATAATCCTTAAAAAAACATTTGCAACGCCCCAAATATATGTAGTGATTATTCAACTTCCATTCCTATTTTTCATTCTAAAAATTGTATATCATTCTATGAACACAAAATTCGATATCATGCTGCATTGTTTAATAGTCGAGAATGCTCGAATGAACAGACTACAAAACAAATATTATGGCAATGCCATTGAATTCTATTGCATTTTTTTTTAGAATCCTCACAAACAAACAACGGAAAGCATAAAAAATATCTCATAAATAAAGTTTATATCGTATTTACAGACAAACTTTTGTCGATATTATTTGTATGTATTGCTTACGTGACGTGGGTAAGTTAGCAGTATCAGATATTGAACACCGCAAAATTGTTTGCCCTGAAAAAATAAGTCGTGTTTGGTCTTGGGGTAGCGTTTGTACTTACATAATATTATTACGTACCTATATTAGAGGAACGCCCCAAAGCGAGGATCGTAATTTTTATTTCGCTGGCTAAAATACTCGGCGATAGTAAACCATCACAACTAAAAGCTCCCGAGTTTTACCTCCGCTTCACAAAAATCAGATCAACACTTTTAGTTTGGCCGCGTTTTACATGTTACGTACATCCACTGTGTATCTAAATATATATAATTCAAAGGTGACTGACTGACTGAGATAGTGATCTATCAACGCACAGCCCAAACCACTGGACGGATCGGGCTGAAATTTGGCATGCAGGTAGATGTTATGACATAGGCATCCGCTAAGAAAGGATTTTCATCAATTCTACCCCCAAGGGGATAAAATAGGGGATGAAAGTTTGTATGAAACTTTGTCAATTTGAAACCGATCAAGCTGAAACTTTGCATGCTTAAAGCTACTATGACGTAGGCATCCCCTAAGAAAGGATTTTGATAAATTCCACCCCTAAGGGTATAAAATAGGGGATGAAAGTTTGTATAAATCTTCTTAGATTTTCGACTGATTGAACTGAAATTAAAGATTGGAGCTACTATGATGAAGACGTCCGCTTAAATAGGATTTTGATAAATTCAACCCCTAAGGGGATAAAATAGGGGATGAAAGTTTGTATAAATCTTCTTAGATTTTCGACTGATTGAACTGAAATTAAAGATTGGAGCTACTATGATGAAGACGGCGTCGCTTAAATAGGATTTCAATAAATTCTACCCCCAAGGGGATAAAATAGGGGATGAAAGTTTGTATGAAACTTTGTCAATTTTAAACCGATCGAGCTGAAACTTTGCATGCATAAAGCTACTATGACGTAGGCATCCAATAAGAAAGGATTTTGATAAATGCCACCCTAAGGGTATAAAATAGGGGATGAAAGTTTGTATAAATCTTCTTAGATTTTCGACTGATTGAACTGAAATTAAAGATTGGAGCTACTATGATGAAGACGTCCGCTTAAATAGGATTTTGATAAATTGAACCCCCATGGGGTTAAAATAAGGGATGATGGAGGATGTAAACATATTAGTTTAAACCTATCAGTACCTAATGGAACGAAATACCTAATTAATAATAATACTTCTTAACGCGAGCGAAGCCGCGGGCAAAAGCTATAATATTATAAATGCGAAAGTAACTCTGTCTGTCTGTCTCTTCTTCACGCCTAAATCACTCAACCGATTTCAATGAAATTTGGTACAGATATAGTCTGGGACCCGAGAAAGGATATAGGATAGTTTTCATCCCGGAAATCCTCCGGGAACGGGAACTATTAATCCACGCGGACGAAGTCGCGGGCAAAAGCTAGTTCTATTCATAATGATGTAACTTTTTTATTAAAGCTGGCCTGAAAAGCTAGGGCTTCGTGTGGCGGAGCAACATAATCATTGAATTAAATCAGTACCGTAAGCATGTCAGGGGGCAACAAGCCATAACTCAGAAGTGGAGAGCGTCTCGCGGCCCATAACATTCAATCGTCCGCACGGAGGGAGAATTTTGATGACCTCAAGGAAAAGTTTGCGTCAGAACACTCTGTATAAATCCGAGGAGTCATGTCGGGATTTCCTAAATCGCCTTTTTTATTTATTGCACGGCTACTACACTAGGCAGCCGTTTAGGAGTGACGTTGTGTTACTACTACGTGATACTTTTTCCTAGCTCAATGAAATACGTGTGTGGGTCTTTATTTCACATGTGCAACTAACCTAATATCTCATGGAAACCCGCATTTTGTTCTCCTGAAGACATTAGTGT
The DNA here is from genome assembly GCA_932526535.1 of Caradrina clavipalpis. Classification (NCBI taxonomy): domain Eukaryota; kingdom Metazoa; phylum Arthropoda; class Insecta; order Lepidoptera; family Noctuidae; genus Caradrina; species Caradrina clavipalpis. Next base: position 9,069,045 of record OW052097.1, read on the forward strand.
GTCGGCGGGATTAGCTCCGTCTTATGCGGTGAGACATGATTATTTCGTACATGTGTTATTTCGTTTTAAATGGTAATTTCTCGTTTCGAAATGTAGCTGGTAATGTTGGTTTTCTTAAGGGTGTTATGAAATTAAATTACCTAATTGAGATTTGCTAACACAGCTTTCTTGAAATTAAGTTGTTTGGAGGTTTTCATATGTGTGTAAACCCCATTATTATAAATATATGAAGCTTGTTATTATATTATAACTTAACCTTAACAGATTATTTTTATTATTTATTTTATTTTATTTTATTGATATATTTATTTAGGTAAATCTCACTCGTGATAAATTAAATTTTAATCTCATTTGTATCAATGAACATATCATCAACATATATAACAATGTTAATTTTTCAACTAGTGTGTTGGAAAGCGACGTAGACATGCATGGCATTTTTTTATTAAGCTCTCGCCTTTGAGTCATACCGCAATGGCAAACTTACCTCAAATATATCATAATATACTATTAGCGACAAAACCAATTTCCGAAATTAAACCTAAATAAATAAAATAAATCTATTCAAGATAAATCCTTATTACATACAATATTCAAGCCATGTACACAATCGGTCTTCTTCCTGTTAGCTATTTCGTTTATTTAACCGACTTTCTTATTTGTTGTTGTAATAGTGTATACCTCGCGTAAACAAAGGTACGACTTTGGCACGTAAAAGTGTATTTCGTCGATACAAACGTTATTTTTCCGTTGCGATTTGCGAACGTCGGAACGAAGTGATAATTGCGAGAATTTAATGATCTGAATACGTGCAAACAGAAATAATAAACCAGCCGTGGCCCGTGGCTAAGCCTGTACGTCACCTTACTTTTTTCATTTTATCTGTGTAGAGTACCATATAGAACGTGTTATGGAATGGGTATATCCCACACAAACGGGGTGAAAAGTACGTTCGGTACTGAATTTCTATACAAATTTCAGCTCAAAAGCAATAACTTCGAAAAGGCATATTATTTGTTTTAATTTGGCAGTTTATAAATCATAACAATTGGTCATAGAAACAAGACTTTTATGGAGTTGTTTCTTTGTCTGTAGTTTATTGACACCGATCAGTTGAATTGGTGTAGTGATGTGTGAAATTCAATTAGAAACATTTGATTTTTTTACTTATAAAAATGTTGCTATGTGGTTTGTTAGCACCAAAAGAATCCGTGTCTTTGATATGTGTATACCCGTTCCGTAACACGCTGTATGTGTACATGTATGTTTTTCTAGAGTGACACAATAAGAATAAGAATAAGAAATTTTTATTTGTTTAGAATGTAGGTATTACAATAAGATGTTAACAATGTTCAAGAGTTCTTATACATTCTGCCTTTCGGCATACAAACATTTATAGATAGACGACATCGAGGTACATACATAAAACATTATAGCTTACCAGTGCATGTCCCTTTAGACTATTACAGATCATCATTCAAAAAATCGGATATAGAATAGTAACATTTTTGCAACAATAACTCGGTTAGACGTTTTTTGAATATTCTAAATGGTTGATCTTTAATAACTTTAGGTAACTTATTGTACACCTTTGGTGCCATACACATGACGCTTTTCTTTAAAAGTGCGGTTTCAACAAACTTTCAGACAGTTTTTATTTATTAAGACAAAAATTATAAAAATCATAACTTAGAAACTATGCCCCACAAAACCGTTTTCACGTTTTGTCTGCGAGAACGAAACAAATAGTAGATATAAAAAATATGGTTATTAGTGCGGACACTTAATTTTCACTAATTTCACTCGCAGACATGTTTAGTTTTTAGTTACGTTTAACCATGTAAAAACAGACTAACACTTTACCATAGTATTTGGTCAGGTTGGTCGGAAAATGTCTTATGGGCACATGGATTTATTGCGTACAGTGTAGACAATAAATCCGTTAGACATATCGCACCCTTAAAACATAAGTGGCACTATACGAAAATGTTAATTTTGCAGTGTGGCCGTTTAAAGTTTTTAAGCCGTTTCAAGTTGTTAGAAATTCATAAGTGACACTAAGGGCTAAGTGACACTAATAAGGGCATTAGAGCTATAGGGTCTTTGCGTTAGGCGCGTTTCGTTTTATACATTTTGAGAGTATACTTAACAAAAAAATAGCATTTTTTGTATAGTGCCACTTATGTTTTAAGGGTGCGATATCATGGGCTACTGGGTAGACTCTGTACAGTGGGCCGCGATATGGGAAGCCATCCATTTCTTTGGTAAAACTACCTAACGTAACTAAAACATTTCTATAGTGCGAATAGAAATATGTTTCACGTTTGAACTGTTTGAAGCCAACCGGATATGAACCTAAACTTCTAGTATTTAAGGTTGGTGACGCGTTCCACAAAAGTATACGAATGACGCAAGAGATTTTCCAAGTAGGTATTATTAGCCCGAGGTACAATTATTATTAATAATTGTACCTCGGGCTAATAATACCTACTTGGACAATTAAACATATTATTTTTAACCCCCGATTCAAAAAGAGGGGTGTTATTAGTATGACTTGTCTGTTTGTCTATCTGTGGCACCGTAACTCTTAAAAGGATGAACCGATTTGAATTCTTTTTTTATTATTTGAAAGTAGGTTTCCACGATATGATTCTTGGATCTGCTTTATCAAAATTGGTTAAGCCGTTTCAAGGTTATGAGGTGTTTTGTTATCTGTGGTAGGGATCTTTAATCTTCTGTCGGGCGTCATTTAACATTTTAAACTTTATTACTGTAAGGTACTGTCAACCTTCATATACAAGGAAAAACATATTGAATCTAGTTAAACATTGAAGATAACTCCTTAATACACAACATACCTTTCCCAATCCAGTACGCAAGTCTCATTTGCAAAATTGAAATGAAAAATATAAAAACACTGACAGAAAATATTTCTCTCGCACCTAAAAATCAGACAAAATAAAAAAAAATCTCTCTCACAATTTATTGTGAACAGCACCTGTAACGTACAACCGATACATCGACTTCCAATATGCTACTCGTTATTTTAGCTCGGCAGCTCTATTGATAATAGTGGAGCTCTATTGAGCCTGCTTTTCGCACATGTAGCAATAAAAAGCTTTGCATCAAAGGCCCTTAATGTAATTGCTGAGTGGGAGCTCGAATAAGCTCTTACTGGCGTTAAAATAATTCCCCTCAGTGCGGCGGATGTGACGACGTCGGCCGGTACCGGTAGCGGGCGCGCAACGGCACGTCCTTCCGGCCCCGGTCGCCGCGGCTCCCTTGAGCCCCTTAGGTGGCTTTCATGCTACATACTACGAGAAAATTATACGAACACATTTATAGAACTGTGACGTCGGCGACGTCTTTATACCACTACTGCTGGGACCGAATAAAAAGATCATAGTTTTTAAAAGGGACAACCCTAATAGCTATAGAATAGTTTAGCAGTGAAAGGGTATGTCGTTAATTTGTGCCTACCTATTAATCTTTAATTTGAAGGTAATGAATGAGGAAAAAAAATATGTCCTCGTTCATGTAATACACAGTGTAGTAAAACTAGTTTTCAAATAGCTATGTAATTAAAAAGATATAAGCTATCGAAGATTTGCTTGTATCTCTTTCTGTCAAAACGAAATTTGACCGTAGTGTTATGTGACATCACAATCCATGTCAGATCTCTCTATCCAATCGGTGAGTAATTAATTATTTTAAATGTTTATATCGGCCATATTTTTTGGCTGATTTTAATTTCAATTTCACTTTTTATCATCTCTACAACAATATTTTCATATTTTGTGATTTACAAAAAAACATGCATATTCCCTAATGTTTCAATTCAATATTTACATGTCAATAACACTGTATTGTTGAATTATACGTAAGTATTTTTGTGGAACAAATAAAAAGGCTGATCAATTTGTTCAGACCAACCTTGCTTTGCTTTTTGTAAAGTTCCCACGGCGGCGAGCTTGTGGTGTACCCAGCTACTCGCGTGAGTTCTTGTGCGATGAAACTTCGCGTTCAGAACTTTTGATCAGATCCAAACATAGTTTTCTGATATCTGCTATACAAACATTTGTAATGGGCACAGCTTTTTGAAATTAAACATGAAATTAAATAACAGTATGAAAATTACTCAATTACTTTCTGTTGTTAATGGTAAACCAAAACAATAATATTTGTTTAAAGTACGATAAGTAATTTTTAGTATTTCATCACAACGAAGTTACTTATTATTTTTCTCTTTATTTATTAGGGACTTGGAACCATTAACAGGTCATGTCAGCCCCATAACCAAGTTACTTATTGTTTACATATTTAATTATTAGTCTTCAAAGTAAAGCTCCTCGAATCCTTCATGCAGAATATATCTCTAGTTATTAATAATAGCTAACAGTAAACATTGTGCCAGAAGATAACAGAACGAAAGATACTTGCAATATTTTTAAATTTATGATATTGGAAATTTGTTAAAAATAACCTCTAGTTTAGAGGTAATTTTATTCTAGATAAAATGACAATAAAGTACTTGCAATAACATTAATAACACTATCAGCAGAGCGTACATAGAAAGCATAGAAAGTAGTTAAAATATGCACGTAAACGTAGCAGAGAGCGAGGTCATTTATAAGCGCGGTTCATATCGTGTGATTTGGTTTGCTAACCGTAGTGAGACATGAGCGAGTGTCAGCCCGCGCTAAATATATGGTAGGTACTCTTATTAAGGCGACTAATCAACATAAAGCTACGCTGCGAGAGCGGTGCTATGCGAATCAGCACGTGCCTAGTGAATGGGGCAATATGTGACATGTGTGTGCTAGACAGATAGAAAAACAAGTAAGGGAAAGAAAGCACGTATCACGTGATTCATCATCAGTTTTATAAAAAGCGTTCCACAGCAGGTTTTCATTATTTCCTCATAAAAACCAATATCTGTCTAATTCGCTCCATTTGATAGATAGAGCACTACAGCATAGCTCAGTATAGTTCTATGTTGATAAATCACCCTTACACTTGGCGGCGATAAGGCCAATTTATATGAGTACGAGTACGTAGACTACATTAAATCCGATAGTGTACCCGAAGCTTATACTCCCGCCGTTTATTTCTGATTGTATTATTAGTTCATGTGGATGGAGATATTGATTTCATTACCTTTGACTTTGAGCTTATTTGAAGGGCGTTACTTAAGGTACTTCTATTTTTGTACACACCTAAGTCGTACCAATTTGTGGAGCGGGCGGCGGTGTCTTTCTGGATTTCATTATTTTGTTCATTGATTTAAATTATGTGTTTGCGATTTAATAATAATAATATAATAATAATATATCATTTATTTCGGGTTACAAAGACCCATATAAAAGTAACAAAAAATTCACTTAAAAACTAAAACTATTGCACACGAAGAGACGGCGTCGTGTTGCGCTGCGAGCGCTGCTTAATATCTATGTGGTTATTCTAACTGCTTATTTAAAAGGGTCAATTTCTTTTGATCTATTTATTTAGAGATTACATCTAGAGTTTGTATATTTACACTAAGACATGTTAGAAACTATAATAAATGTATTTAGTAAAAGTGACTAGTGAAATATTTATTTTTTTAATTGTGCCGCTAGTGTGTGCTATCGTAAAGTCTAATATAAATAATTTTATCACTTGACAATAGTCTGGTATAAAGTATTTTATTACTTGGCTATAGAATTCTCTACCATTGAAATTCCGATCGAAGCCGCATGCTTATTAACAAGTCCCATTCAGATATGATAAGTTCGGCAGCCATAGTTGTAAAGTTCAAAACTTTCTACGTGATCAGTATTCTATCAGATCGAACTGAATTCGCCAAAATGGTCAACGTTGGGGCAATTACCATGAATAATGTGTCAGTTCTAAATTAATAAACGTTTGGTCAATAACTCAGACTAAATTTAACGCAATGCGGTGGAAATTACAGTTGCAATTACACTGTAATCAACTTGTGTCGTTTGCAGCTTATTTTCATTTGCGCTAATTATTCTAAATTTTATTTAATTACGTAACAAGTAATATTATATGTCCAATAAAACTTGTGATGTTGGTAATGGAATCAGACGTAAGTCATAATTAGCTTTCCACGCGAGCTCAATACGATTTCGATGTAGTTTATCTTAGACATATCTAAGATCATAAGTATAACATGTGCATTGTTCTCATTGACAAAGTGGTAGTGATAAATAATAAAAATAACGATACAATTATTTTACGCAAGCGCTTTTACAGTCAAAGTTGTTGAATTGTAAAAGTTATATATTTATAGACCTATACATCCGTTTTAATCGCGCTTGTCATAAACATTAAATTAAAATATTATTTGAAGACAACAATCAATAGGATTTGCTTCGTATATCTTCCAACGATAAGAAGATCTATGATATTTTATGATAGCGGTAAATGATAGCCCTATGACATAGGCTACTATTTAATAATACAAACTAAGATAGGAACTAGTAGCTACACGAACTATTTCCGCCGTCAGGTAAGTTATTCTGGTTAAATCACATCTTGCCTTCCATTACAGTCCCAGAGCGCTTTGGATAAGCATTGCGATGCTAAGTCGCTCTATACCAAACTACTTTATCAACTCACAGTGCCACTTAATGGCACGTACAGTGCGGGACAACGATGAAGTACGGAGGGAAAATTGGTCAATATGGACAGGGAAACGGCAACTATTCATAGCTATGGAAGATCTAAATACAATACAAATATTATTAAAAATTTCTGATGAGGCATTTATTGGTAAAAGAAACGCATTGTGGTGATGTTGGTTGAAAAAGGAAAGAAAAAAGTAGTAAAATTATAAATGTGTAAGTTTGTGAGTATGGATGGATAATTGTTACTCTTTCACGCTTAAACGGTAGTGACAAAGGTTGAAAAGAGTATGCTTAGATGGTTCGGTCATGTTGAGAGGATGAGTAAAAGGAGGATAACAAAAGGGATTTATATGGCAGATGTGGCAATGCCGGGAGGGGATGTACTAGAAAGAACTAAAAATCGTAATAAAACAAACAAAAAATACATACATAGTTTAATCGCTAAGCAACATCATGAAGCAATTTAACACGGATTATTTAGTTTATATCAGCTTTCCGAGAACGTCTAATCCTGCTAGTGGGGCAAGCGCTTTTTCCAAGTGGGTACTTACGAGTACATTGACGTTTCAATTCTAACGTAAACACTCCAAGTACATTTTGCTTCAGTTATATACTCGTATCGAGTGGATAAAATGCTTGTTGAATAAAAAATAAGAAGTCTGTTTATATTTATCGCGCAATTCTCGTTGTTTTTTTCAGTACTCATAAAGAATTCTGGTTTGTAAACAAGTTCTGTGTGGAAGAGCGCTTCGTTCTCCGTTTCGCTTCACTTAGAAGATATGGAAAGATTTGTTTTTGTTTTTAATGAGTGCGTGATATAGGATTAGTACCTAGGGTTTTTTTTAAAGATGGCAAATCACCGAATGACTTCCCCTGCCCTGGGCGGGGCGGGAGGGAGTGTCAGACTTTTACTGACTAAAACCCATCCATGTTCCTTCTTGTGCCCTTTGCGTTCCGGGGGCGCGGTATCTCTTTCGAACAACCCGCAGCCCCGGCAGGCATCGGCCCTTAGTGGCCCCTCCGAATGTTTGCTGACATCTCTTTGAGGCGCGGGGGTGACCCACTATTGGTAGTTCTCCTGTATCACGCATAACTAACCCGGAACAACAACATGTGGACCACACAAATCCTTGCGGGAATAGAACCCAGAAAATAACCCATAAAATTGTATTATAAGGACGGTAAATAAATTATTAATTAAATTAATATTTTGTCATAACAGTATTTGCAATTCTCGAGTCGCGTCATATGACTTAAGAATAAGATGACATAACTGACAATAATGTTAAAAGGTATAAATTGTATTGATTGTCGCCGTGAATTGTTACAACTATAGGTACCTACAAATATTTGTTGAGTTTGCGTCAGTAAGTTTGTGGCTGTAAGTTGTTGTTTAAGTGAAGTTTGTTAATTTTAAACTACTAAAATATAAGTTATTTAGTCGTCACTGTGAACTTATGTTCTAAACAAATAAATTAAAACAATTGTTTTGTTGTATCAATTTTGTTTCAGAATACGTTGTTCCGTTATGGAGTTCCCGTGCCTATCTTTTGGATCTATCTTCAGAGACTGGAAACTTATCATGACCAAAGTGCATCTCCATATATGTCATTTCTAAGAGTCTCATATTCCACACTAAGCGTTTCTAAACGTCTTTTATAATGCGCACAGCAAAGTGGTGATACTCTCTACCTGCGTCTGTATTTTCGAACGCACTCAACCCTAATCTCTTCAAAGTTTGAGAGAACAGGCTTCTTCTGTATAAGCACACTTCATCATCGACTTTGTCTCTGTCACCTCTGACCTAGACTAGAGTCAAGAGTAAACCAATCCGAAAAAATATTAATAAAATGTTAATTAAATAAAAAAGAAATTGGTTTAATTCAAATTCTAATTCAATATTAATAAAAGCATGTTAAAATCAAAATTATAACCCTCCTTTTTTTTCTTCGCTATTGCTAATAAATGTTAGTACTGTATTAACAATATAAAAACCATAACTGCCCACATACTATTACTAAATATTTTCAAAGGTGCTTTCCGAAATAATATTTCTTTTATTTATGGCATAAATGACAACGTTCACAGCTTAGAAAAATATATCGTCCCACTAAATGTTGTGTACGTAAAGGTCTGGCGAAAATATTAAGACAGTGTGATAAATAACGAAATTTTCAGGTCTAATAAACTGTCAGAAGAAAGTTAGCCGACGAAGCAATATGGCACAACGTTACTACATCGAAGCCTGCGAAGTAAAATAATTCCTTTATCAAATATTTCGATGCTTATGTACGTAGGTACAGAACACTGTGTAGTACTTGGGTCTAAAGAGATCTTTGTTGGATCCGATTTCATGAGTCCTTTGGCTATTTGACGCTATCTCTCATATTGAGATGTGACAGTACAACCCTTATAATACACAAGACTACGGCTTTTATAGTTTTTATTCTGGTGGAATAATATTAAACGTCAGGTGAATAAACCAAATTGCATCGAATAAACTTAAAAAAATATAAATTTTCGCTTCTGTTTTCTTTCAATCAAAGCGAATTAATTTGGTTAAATAATGTAATGTAGACATAAAGCAACGTATTTTTTTTAACATTGTATCAATACATCTCTGTTCACGTGCTACAACTTTATCTCAATCGGGAGGTCAGAGGGCAATCGCTCGCGCTGTGAGGATATCACCAGAAGCTCATTATATCATGGCTTAAGGGACTAGTTGTATGCTTGTAAATGCTCATTAGCCCGACAGTCCCACGCTAAGAAGAGCCTGGCAGCGAGCCAGTATGCCAACACAATAAGAACTTACTTATATACATAATGGAATATAATAACACCGTAAATTGGCCTCGGCTATCTGAATATAAAATATAATTCTGAATGCAAGTTCACCTTAAATAGAAGCCGAAGAGAAAGTTCGCGAAGTAGGCAACAAAGTCAAAAGTTACGAGTACTTAATGCACTTTTGAATATAAACACGGAGAAGTAACATTGTACTAAAGTTAGTACAATGCAATCGTCCAACAGTTGTGCAGCTATTTAACACAGGCACGTTTCGCATATCAAACAGTAATATTTATAGTACCAATTAAGCAGATAATTTCAATGGAATTACACAATACCGTACACCGGTATTGTTCACATTAATACGTTTCGTTACTAAAGTATTTAGGACAAATGTTTACGGAATATTACCTATTTAACAAATCATCATCATCATCATATAAGCCGATGGATGTCCACTGTCTATCATTGGGGTCTCCTAAAAATACAACAATAAAATTTATTTCAGTTTCACTTTTATAAACTTTGGCTTTATAAGAAAAGAATCATAAGTAGCGAGTATAAAATAACTTAAATTAAACAATTAATTTACAAATTAATTGTTTAATTTAAGCTGATACAAAACATTAATCAACGCCATTATAAACCATTTAATTTACTTATCCACTAATTTCCTTGTACAAAACGACCCTTAGTTCTGCAGGATTTGAAATTTGAAAATAAATACTGGTAAGTCAATTACTTATAGTTAATAATGTAAATAATTGTATGTATGTATATATGTATGTATACTCCTGACCAATTCCGGCCATCGCGGCTTATCCTAATGCAGACTAACCAAGTACGCAGGAGATAATATAGTGCACAAGTGTGTGCGCAAACGCAGGTGCATTCCCTCTTCTCTAACTCTCATAGTCCGATGGGACGGTAATACGACACAACCGGGGAGAGATCAGGCGCAGGACCAACGGCTTTACTTGCTTTCCGAGCCACGGGGGTGTCACACCACCAGCTTTCACCAGACAGAAGATAAAATGAAATCAGAAATTGGTTCGATCTGCATAGAACACAATGCAAATGGTATGTTGCAGAAATTAATATTATTAATATACATATAAACACCTAATTAGTAGTAGTAGTAATTATTATTAATTACCTGAACATTTATTGGACAGTAGGTACAAAATTAATGCGATAGGTGTAGCGAAATTACTGGTGAACCTTTATTAAAGCTACTTTGTAATCGGATAGTTCAAAAATTATGTTGAACTAGCTTCTGCCCGCGACTTCGTCCGCGTCACAGTTGATGTGTTATCCTACGGGTACCGTACATTTTCCCGGGATAAAAAGTAGCCTATGTGTTATTCCAGACTATAATCTATCTTTGTGCCAAATTTCATCCAGATCCATTCAGCCGTTTAAGCGTGAAAGAGTAACAAACATCCATCCATACATACAAACTTTCGCCTTTATAATAGTAGTAGGATGTCGTGTTATTAATGCTCCAATTAATGCTATGCACAGTTTGCCGTCACTATTTTCCCTACATTCTGTATTATTTTATTTTTGTATTTTATGTCGGTAGGTAGACTTTATATTATCATTATTATTTAGGCAGATTTAGACTGACCAATTAGCCTAGAGGTGGTGCTACGGTAGAGGTCTCGGGTTCGATTTCCATGTCGAGCAGAGTCCATGTGCACGGTCGCTAGAGGTCCTGTGTTCGATTCCTAGGTTGAGCAAAAGGTGTTATTGGGATTTTCTATGAAATTTTCAGTAGCAGCTTGAGGTTAGGATCTGTGCCCGGTTAATGGCAATAGGCACGCCCCTATTACATGGGACTTAAAAACATACCGGCGAACTGTGGATGTACAATTGTACATTGGTTACATACATGATACACCTCTACCTAACCCTTCGGAGAACACACGCGTGATGGTAAGTTTGGATGGTATGTTTGTATGTGTTTTCTTGAAGTGAACCTCACTTGATGTAGTATGTCTGTACTATTTTATTTTTAGAGCAGTGCTTATATGTATGTGGGACTAGAGTAGGTACTACTTTTATTAACATTATTATTTAGGTATCGTCCTTAAGTAATAAATAATACATTGAATCAAATTAAATACTCTAAGCGATCACTTACTATACTCATTCATTCCGGGCGTTTCATAAGCTGGCCATTTGCCAGTGTCGTGGGACCGGGTCTTAACACTATGTGACATTGTTTTGAATTACTATATACATTGTATTTACTCATTCCTGACATATTTTATATTCCTTGACATATCTGAGAACCCTTGATATTATAATTTAGATTGCCTTGACATTGTATTTAATAACTCCTGACAAATTATCTAGTACCGTTAATATTGTATTCGATAACTCTTGACATTCTAATTAGAATGCATTTGACATTGTACCTATGTAATTCCTTAAAATTGATTTAATTCCTGAAAAATATTTGTACGCTGGAAACAGCAGAATACTTTGGACATAAAATTTCGTGTAACATCTTGTATAACAATATTCTTACAAATAAATTTATTATTATTATTATTATTATTATTACGATCTTAAACATGCGGCAATTTCGTCTGAGATTTAACTAGAGAGAGATTCTGATAGGTACTATTCCTGTTTGTTTTAATTCTCTCGCCACATGTATTATTCTAATGAAAAGCTACGTATTACTAAGTACAGCGGTTAGCTATTTTTAACATCCGACTCAAAAAGAGGGGTGTTTTAAGTTTGACGTGTCTGTGTATGTATATGGCACCGTAACTCTTAAACGGGTGAACCGATTTGACTGTGTTATTTTTTATTTGAAAGCAGGTTTTCCAGCGATGGTTCTTAGGTAAGTTTTATCAAAATCGGTTCAGCCGTTTCAAGGTTATCTGCTCTTTCGTTAGCTACGGTAGGGATCTTTATTCTTCTGTAGGGGGTTGCATACATTTTTTTTTTTAATTTGTTTCTTGTTATGAACTTGAAAACATGGTCAGCACAAACAGCAGTTTTCATTTATTATTTAACTAGCTGTGCCCGCGGCTTCGCTCTCGCTCTAAGTGAATCGAAAGCAAGTATTTAATACTATTACAATCCTCTATGTGTACCAAGTTTATCTAGGTCCAGCAATCCTCTGGTAAACTGTAAGGGAAAACAGATATAATACAACAATGCTTATCCCCCATAGCAACAACGTGACAATGTGTAGCCTATAGACTGACGAGACTCGTAGGAAATATTTGTGCAAAATTTTAATACAATCTCTCCGGTAGTAACTGCGTGGTGCTTCAACAAACATTACTTTGTTACAATTTTATCAATAGTATAGATAACTAGCTTTTTTTGGGAGTTCGTACGCAGCAGTGTTGGTTTCGGGATGAAAAGTACCCTATGTCCGCTTCTGTACACCTGACAACGTAAATGCAAAATTTTTGGATTACCGATTCAGTGGCTTAGGCGTGAAAAGGTAAGAAACAAAGAAACGAATTTACTTTCGCATTTATAATATTATAGTTGGGATACTACTGCCCGCGATTTCGTTTGAGTCAAATTTGATATATTATCCCACGGGAACCGCACATTTTTCCGGGATAAAAAGTATCCTGTGTGTTATTCCACACTACTATCTATCTCGGTACTACATCCAAATCCCTTCAGCCGTTTGAGAGTAAAAGAATAACAAACATCCATCCACCCACTCTTACAAACTTTCTCATTTGTAATATTAGTAGGAGTAGTAACAAGTAGGATAGGATACATAGTAAGGATAAACTAAATTGCAATTAATACATTTCACAATCATCATCCCTGTCCTTACTCCAATTTACTGAGGTAGATGTAATACTTCACCGGTACTGAGATCTGTTTATACGGTAGATAGATATCAGCTGACAGTGCAAATTAACATAGATAGGTATGCAGGTACCACTGTTATTCATTAATGCCCTACTGTACGGGAATAAGCGTATTCTGATGCAGTACAGCCCAAATGAAAACCATTCGGCAGTAAATCTATTTCTTTATTTAAGGCTCTTTGAATAACGGCCCGAAACGTTTTATTATTTACTTAAAATCGGTAGTTTCTAAGCAAGAAACGCCTTTGTTGCAAACTTTGTTTTCTTAAAGTTAAGATGAAAGATGAAGGCAGTGAGTTAAGAGGAAGCTTATATTAAACCTATTTATGTACCTATACATGTGAAAATTATGGTTAAAGTAGATACATAAACGTCGTATATTTGTGTATAGGCACTTGAATGTAACATTGTACGTGTGAATTGTACTGGAAGATGTTCTTTGAGTATTCTGAAATACTTAGTAGAAGTAGACAATGTAGAGAATTCTTTGTGTTAGTACTACAAACATTTCTTTTATTTCCACATCAGTAAGCAGAACGTCGCTCACTTATAAACATAAATGTACCTACTGTATTTCTGTTAGGGTACAATTTTCTGAATACAAGTTAGTCTACTTAATTATATTTCCAAGTTTTATTTTTCTCTCCTAACTGTTAAAGCGTCCATTGTTAGCGTAATATTCAAAGCTCAGTCTATATTTTCTTTTTATAATCCGATGTATTCTACTGCATTAAAGTATCCACTATATTCCTTTCCTCGTTTAGTACACAACAAACAGTAAGAAAATTGAAAAGCTCGCAAAGGTTTTAAGCGTAAGCTGGCTAGCCTAGCGACCTAATGGGTTTACTATCTACTGAGTCCGAGCACTGACCGTGTTTGTGTTTCAGACTTTGTTTATTTTTACAGACATGTCTTCAAGTTGATCCTGCCGAGATCCACGAGGTAAGCGACCAACTTTAGCCAATCTACTCGTCACTACGTAAATATTTAAAGACTACTTAGGTACCTACTTAAAAAGTAGTGGTTTTTGACAGCGATTCGTGTTCTTGTTTTGATAACTGGGTGTTTTGTTATTTGGAATGTAAAATTAGGATCTGTATGAATTGTTATTTAAAATAAAAAAAACGTATTTTTAACGCCATTTCAATGCCAAACAATAGGTATTACCGCTATTGTTTGTTGGGTATTGAAACAAATGGCGTTGGAGCGAACTAAATATATCGAACACCGAAACCTTTGCTTCATTGACTTACAATACAAGTTTGGCCAAGAGAAGAGTGATTTACAGATCGTAAAATAACACAAAATTTCTTTATTTATCTGAAAAGCAGTCTTATACAGTCTGTATGTAACTAAACATAAAAGTGTAGAAGTAGTAGTATGGTGTAGTCAGTACCTATCTATAGGAAAAACGATGCTCTTTCATTAACACAATTTCATTACATCATTTGCAAACTAAAATTTCCGCTAACGTAATTAAATAAAACACAAACACTTTGATGTATTCCACTTAAGTTGCTGTTGCTAAATTGCCGGATACTTAAGTTGCGAAAATGTCACCCGGTGTACTCAAGCGGCAGAAACCGCTAGACATATTAAGTACGTACCTACAATTAGGTACTAGGTCTCCAGAGATTCTCGGGAGCCCTTTTTACAGTTGCCAAAAGTCACTCAATATATTTAGGTCGGTTTCAGTTGGAGTAATTTGTGAAATTCGAGCTCAGGGACTGTTTGCCTAGCCACGCTGTCACGCCGTCAGATGTGAAAGGGCGAATTCTGTATTATTAACTTTGTGGGTGTCCGAAGAATGTCTTAATATGGCGAATTGACTTGAAAATTTACTTTATGTTTGTTTTAGGAAGTTCGTGTTCATTAAACGTTTATGGTGTCAGAGATGTCAAAGTCAAAGTCAAAGCATTTATTTTAATTAGACCATTTACAGACACTTTTGAATTGTCATGAAGTTACAGTTTAAAGTTGAAAGTCGAAGGTTTTAGAAGAACGACCAAGAAACTCCACTGACAATCTTATTTTTTAATTTGGTTTTTACAAAATTTTGGTTATAATGTATGTGTATGTTATGATATGTATAGTAGCAAAGGATTGGCTGAGGCACAGGAAGGATCTAGGATAAAAGTAGAAACAAGAAATGAGAGACATTGTATGTAGAAATTTTGGGTATGATACGGGTGACCGAGATCGTTTTTTATCCACTCCACGTATGTGTACACTGTTATTTTCTAGAAAATTTCTGATTCATATTGTAAGTCCGTCAATAGTAAGTTCGCAGATACAATACCTTATCAAGCCAATCACTTATATAATAATTATGGTGATGGAATTGTAACGTATTTTTACAATTATCTAAAACAGTGCGGGCGCAGTATGGAAGTAAATTGAAAGAACCGAGACTTTTTCCAATGTCTGATCAGGATTAAAATTGTTATTTTTTTTTATGCCATCGGATGGCAAGCAATCCCACGGCCCACCTGATGTTATGTGGGCACCGTTACCTATAGAGATCTGCAATACCAGAGGCCTCGCAATTCCGTTGCTATTCCAGACACAAAGTTGAAATGTTTAATGTGCCTATAATTACACCGGTACCCATACCCTCCAAACCGGAACACAGCAACGCTGCTTTACGACAGAAATAGGCATGGTTGTAATTTAAAGAACATTAGCTTCTGCTCGCGACTTTGTTCGTGTCAAACTTAAATAGCCCGCGGGAACCGTACGTTTTTCCGGGATAAAAATTATCCTATGTGTTATTTCACATTGCAATTTATATCACTGTGCTAAATTTCATCCAGATACGTCCAGCCATTTGAGCGTGATGAAGAGACAAACACATAAACTTGTGCATTTATAATATTAGTTGGAAGTAGGATTAATCGCCCTGAATTAAGTAATATCCTGTTTCTATATTTTCGTCACCAAATGCCGCTGATAATATTTTTCTTCGCCGCTAAGCCGGTAATAAATTTTAATTATGCACGTATAGGTCTGACCGCACATTTGTACAGCAGCCCGAATTAATGACCATTGGCTTTCAGTTTCCCGTGCTGTCCCAAGTGTGTTACTTTTAGATAAGTTAGAATTGGAGATTTATAATAAACGTATAGGTTTTCAAAAGTACCTAAGTAAAATTTATTTAATTATAATTTTCTGCAATAGTAGTTGGGTAAGGGAGTAGATATTCACGTTGATGTTTTTACATGTAGTTTCCATGTTTTCCAGCACCTGTCATATTATTTGTATAACTAATTGCATATTGTGCTTTCATAACCGACTTCAAAAAAAGAAGTGAGTTCTACGATGTGCTTGGACCAAAAGCGTAAGTCCATAATTATTACATTTCAGCAACTGTGAGAAGTTTAATAATAGCAGAAAAATAAGTTTAATCATAATTATTTAATTCAGTCTCAGAGTTTAAAAATTGCATAATGCAAATGTGATAACTTCATTACAATTTATCAAGCATACTTTTGATGAGCAATCATAATTTTGTCGAAAAATTTGTCATTTGGAAAACAGGAAAACTAAGGCCCTATCTAGTTATCCCTTTGTAGTATTTCTGTAGGCTTACCTGGCTTAGGTCTAACGTGATAGATCACCGTACTGCAGTATCGTATGTGTTTACGACGACTTATTCATTCGTGTTGACTAAATCAAAGACATTTTGGAGATTTTTCGATTTGCCGCTACACAGGCGGGTGGTGCGATTGATTGACTCTGCTATTCGTCGACGTAACGTTTTCCATTTATATGAAGAACTCACAAGTTTCTTCAAGAAATACGCAAGGGAATGTTAGACTTGTGTACGGTATTGCGTTATATATTTGCGATCGCAACCAAATCAAGGATTATTACAATAGATACGAAAATCTTTAAAAATGGTGTATTTCTCACATTAAAGTACGAGGTAAATAATAATAATAAGAGGATTAGGTTGAAAATGTAACAAAATTGGGTAGATGACACTACTAAACAATAAATCCAAGACACAACTTCACAAAAAAAACCGTTTATTTCAGCTCTGAAAACCCGATGAATTTTTAGAATAACTATAATTAGATTTTTAGTAGCTTTGAAATCAATAAATAGTAATTATTTATTTATTTATAGTTAATTAAAACGGTTACACCAATTACAATAATTAACCTAGAATACAATACTAATATTATTATAAAATCTACTACACATTTAATAAATTACAGTGGATATTCTCTCATACTTTCTCTCGCAAAACTTCAGACACACTCGCATTATCTCTCTCCATTCATCGGCAAACAGATCACAATCAGGATTGACTGCCAGGAGGGCATTTAGGGCTTCCAGAGTCCGACACACCGGCGACTCTGCTCTAGCGACCGTACGACATGCTGGCCGTGCAAACAATTTGTGCCTCTTACTATAGCGGTGACCTATATAGTTGCCAGGCACATATAATTGACAATATAGGTTATGTAGCTCAGGACAGTCAATAAGCCCTCTGAGGGTTTTGCAGGCTACCACAATCTGATTCAGACCTCGTCTAACCTCCAAGGAGTTGTAACCTAACATTCCACAAAGGAAATTCGTTGGGTACATGTACGGAAAATACTTGTGCACTTTTTTGAACAAGAACCTAAGGAAGGTTTTTTGGACCTTTTCCAGCATTAAAGTTTGAGTTGAAGTGTAGGGATTCCACACACATGCACTTGCTTCTAATTTAGATCGTACCAGAGTATTATATAGCAGTTTGATAACATGTGGGCTGTCAAAGTCACGGGCATTGCGCAGGACGAACCCTAAACGCCTGAAGGAATCCTTTGCAAGGGCGGAAATATGGTCTCTGAAAGTCAGGCCTTTGTCGAAAGTTACTCCCAAGTCCTTAACGTTAGTGACGCGTGTAATTTGTTGACCGTCTAAGGTGTAGCCATGATAGATTGGTTGCAACCGTCGAGAGTATGACATGACGTAACACTTATTACGATTGAAATATAACTTGTTCTCAATGCTCCAATGGTGAATAGAGTCAATGTCATTTTGCAGGCTTCTACAATCATCGTCCGTATTCACTTCCATTAATAACTTCAAGTCATCTGCATATAAAAGATATTTTGCGAAATGGATTTCCTTTGCTAGATCGTTGATCATGATCAGAAATAGAAGTGGACCCAATACTGAACCCTGGCTGACACCTGAACTCGTATTATAGGTCTCAGACTCAAAACAGCCATGTCTGACAAATTGTTTGCGGTCGCGCAGGTAATCGGCGAAGAAGTTAAGAAAGCCTGGGGATAAACCAATGGCACATAGTTTACTCAGAAGCACATCATTGTCGACCCGATCGAAAGCCTTGCAAAAATCGAAATAGACAACGTCAATTTGTTTACCGGAATCTAGACTTTTAGAGATAAGGTCTACATGGATCATTAGGTTAGTATCGACAGAGCGTCCGGGCCGAAAGCCGTGCTGAGCATCTGAAAGATACACATTTATCTGTTTGAGAATGGTGGAATGAAGACCGTGCTCGAAAACTTTGGCAATTGTAGGAAGAACTGCAACAGGCCTATGATTTTCTACTGAAGTTTTGTCACTAGATTTGGGTATAGGAGTAACACGTGATACTTTAAATTGCTTAGGATAAACACCGGATCGTAGAGCTAAGTTAAAAATGTGACAAAGCGGAGTTGCCAAGATTCGTTTGCATCCCTTCAGAACATAATTAGGAATGTTGTCAGGGCCGATCGAGGCATTTGGGTTGAGTTTTTCAATACTCTTTTCTACATCTAAAGGACTCAGGGAGGGAAGAGGAATATTATTCCCTTCGTCGGTGGTCAGGTTCAAGCTACTTGGGTCTAGTTTTGGCATATCCGGTAGAAATACCCCTGCAAAATATTGAGCAAATGTTTCAGCCGCTCTGATACCCGATATAGACTCTCCCTTATATGTTACATTAGGTTCGAAACCTCCCTTAGATCTCATATTAGATATGTGATTCCAGAATTGTTGCGGGTTCTTCCTTATATTTGTTTCGATGAGCCGAGAGTATGATTTATAAGCCTCCTGAGTTCTGAGTTTTAGATCCGATCGTAAGGCATTGAATTTTGCATAAGTACGTTCACAGGTAGTACGTTTCCAGTTATTGTGAAGTTTGATTTTTTTCTTTAGGTCGATGATTAGATCTTTGGTAAACCAGACCGGGAACCTTTTATTATCAGCGTTTTGCCTTTTTTTCTTAGGTACTGTAGAGTTAAAAAGATCATACATTATACTATAGAACTTATCAGTGGCAGAAGAAGCATTATTGCAGCTAATAACCTCGTGCCAAGGGGCCGAATGTATATAATCATACAGAAGTTCATAATCTCCTCTTTTAAAGTTCCAGTCGCGACTTTGATTAATGTTACTGGGGTCTAACTTTTCCTCGCCTCCTTTATGTAGTGGTATTGGTATCGCTATATCCAAGGGTGGATGATATAAATCGATCGGAACCAACTCAGTCCCTTCGACATACTCACAATCTACCTTAGTACCCTCCCAGGTCAACACCACATCTAACTTGCTCCCGCGCATATTCATCACACCATTCACATCAGCTAAATTACAGAAATTCAAGAAATAACAGTAATAATTATTAATATTTACGGATGCACTTTTCAAGTTAAGGTCTCCTAATACTATTACAGTACACTTAAAATTACAGATAATGTTCTCAACCTTGCAGAACCACGTCATGTAGTCATCATCAGTGGCAGACGGTTTCACGTAAACGACACATACATATATATTGCGACCATTAATTTTGAGAGACACCCACATATCCTCGCCACTGTCCGTCTCGAATTCACGCCGTCTTCTCAGGGTGATACCTGGCCGAGCAGCCAGCAGTACCCCGCCACCCGCAGTTTCTCTGTCTCTACGAAGGATACTCCAACCGACAGATATCTCAAGGTCTTCTACAGAATCGTCTAGATTCGTCTCTGTCACAGCTACTAAGTGGTGCTCTGTGAGTATTAAGCTTGATTTCCATGTTAATAATTTGGTTTTTAAACCACGTACATTCTGATACAAGATACGTAGGTACTCATTACGCTCGTTGGAGACAGGTGGAGTGAGGTGGAATGGGTTACTGTGCTTGACTTTCATTACTTTTGGTACGAAAATTGCGACGCCACGGTTTCACGCAGATATCCTCAGCCCAGTTATGAGCCGACATGACACACTCCGCCAAACGCGTTGGCACCGTTATCTTGAAAGAGGCATAATTTCCACGAGCTTTCAGTACCTCAACAGTACAAACATCCAATCCACAAATGTTAGCTAAGTGTTCGCGTACCTGCTTATCGGTAGTACCTTGCTTTACATAGTAAAGATGTAAATATTTCAATCGTTCCGACGCCTCCAGTTTGGTTTCACCAGGGGCCGCAGTGCCACGTAGGACGGAATTGATAGTACCACGATGGCGGCTTCGGCGAACCTCGATCCAACCAGCGTTGTTCATATCGACCTTCTCAACTGCTTCAGTAGGTTCCTGCAGAGAGGCACTGGTCTCAACCGCCGATGGTAGGATGGAATAGTCACACTGCTGGGCTGCAGATGATTCTATACATTGTGGTCGCCATGGAACTGATGTAATAGGCTCCTGTAGAGTGGCGCTAGTTCTGATTGCAGGTGGTAGGTAGGAGACCTCACCCTGCTGAATTACTGGTGGTACATTATATTTGGATGGCATTGGGACTGCTGTAATCGGTGCCGCCAGGTGAATTGAAGATAGGGATGGTTCAACGCCTTTAACCAGAGTCGTGGGCTTCTGAGTGCTCGAACGTGTTAATGGTTTTGCAATTGGCTGAGCCTGCAATGTATTTGCATCTGTAGATGCAGCAACCAGGGTCAAAGAGTCCAGCTTTCTGTTTGCAGCGTCTAGTCCTTGGCGCAGTGCCTTTAGAGATTGCATAAACTTGCTGTTTAGGCTATCCAGTAGCTGGTCTATAATTTTAGGAAGCCGATCCGCAATTACCTTTTCTACCTCTTCACGAATAATTATTTCAATGTTCTCCGTTGAAGAGCTCTTATCTGCTTGTTGTCCACGCCGAGCTCCACCACGGAAGGTGGTGACGTTTTCCGAGCCGATAGACGAAATAATGGTGGGCGCCGTAGCGGGCTTCACGGGAATATTCGAATTGTCGCCTCTAGGAATTTTTGAACGGCATCCCGAGCATAGCCAGGACGAAATATACTCAGGTGTTAAAGTCATAAATGCCTCTTTAGTGATGTTAGCACACAGACGATCGTAGGTGCTGCCGCACTTGGAGCAATCAATTTTCCCATCTTTTATATCACTACGGCAACCCGTACAAACTTGGGTTACGGAATTCATCATAATGGCAATACAGTGCGCGTAGACAAAAGAAAGTAATCCTCTCAGAGATAGTAACCGATTATGGTATAACACTTAAAGCGTGGCGTAAGCTAAGTTTGCTATAAATGCGTAGCGTATACTCAGGTTGTTAAAGCAAGCGAAGCATATGCGTTGCGCATGTGTGCGTAGAAGCGGGCGATCTGCGGGTTGCCCTAGGTCAGGGACAAAGTTCGTTGCGATATATTTTTAAAAGTTTTTCACTGATTACTCACGATACCGGTGGAGTCCAGATGTGATCTATATACCACTATTTAGTCCATTTCACAGGCTTCACTATGATATATAGCACTAACGAAATAAGCAACTTTTTACCACTTTTTCCTAATATTTTATGCAAGCAATACAAATACGGTGTTAATTCTTAGAATCTCAACGATCAACCATCCGTAAGTGAATTAAGATGAAAAAAGTGACGTCATAGATTCGTATTGTCATACAAATAGGGAAATCGCGTTTTGACAGCTCATAAAAATTACGCCATTTGATTAGTGGAGTAATCTACACAATTGAAAAACTTACTTTACATGTTAGTATGTACCTACTGTCTTGTCTGTATTGTCTTGTCTCTCACGTAGAAGTATTTATGAGAAAACATACACTCGTGTTTATTTAAAATGCGGCTGCAGTCCGCCAATTATAACGAAATAATTGTACTTGCGAAACTTCGGTCGGAATGTTGGTAGTAAATGCATAGCGTCTGGCATGGTTATGGAAGTCCGAATTTCACTGTAACTTGTTAATTAAAAAATTGTTTTAGTATAAAAAAATTACTTAAAATTTCTGGTGTGATAGACCATAAACCTAGGTATTCATGGTTCCATGTCTTCTGGTGAACGTTTGATGTAAAAGTTTCTTGAACCTGAATCCATGTTTTTCCTACAAAGCCTAACTTTATAAATACATAGAATTAACTTTCTTTTGTTTAAATTAATCAAGCTTACGTAAATTAATCTGAAAGCGTAAATAAGCTAAGATAATAGCAGATATTACCATCTCAATATCTTAATTAACAGCGTTACTTTTAAATCTTATTTTAATCGCTTTGTTTTAAGCCGAAAAAAGAGTTCTGGTGAAGGTAAAATATGATACAAATGGCCTTGAAATCTGAAAACAGATAAAAAGTTTCGTTTTGAATCGAGCCCGACCTTTTTCGTACATAACGGGATGAGGATGGGTACCTAGGGTATCTTCACCTACCTACCGTAATTTGGCAATAGGTCGGGCTTCAGATAAAAATTGTCGACAGCTGCTTTATCTAATGGTATATACATTAGTGGTATTAGTAAGTCATTTCATATTTTGTGTTGGATTAAAACTAGCTTGTATCCAGCACAGCCATAGGAAATGATGCTGATTACAAATTTTGATTAGCAGACCAATGGATTATCTGCTAATTAATATTGTAGGGCTTTATGAACACACCCGTCCTTCTGTCCATTCATTCGTTTCCCAAATATGATCATTTTCCTAATTATCATACTGACAATTTATTATAATAAACCTGATGATAACTGCATTTTATATCGCACATGGTCAGTATATTTTTAGATCTGTCGAACGTTAATGAAAATTTCCGACGCTCGTATTCGATATGACAGGTCAAATATTGGATGTTTTGTTCATCGCAATTTGCACGATCCTGAATAAATAGACATTTGGCAAAAGTCTGCAAAAGGTGTAATAATATCAGGGAATAATATTAAAAAATAAGACATGAATTCAGTTAGGTTAAACGTTTTTTAAGCGAGATCTTTTACATCTCAAAATACAATTCGTTGTAAAAAAGGTACGTAATATAGAAAAAGGTTAGGAAATTGAAAATTGTGCCGCGGAATATAACCCCATTACTAAGGAAATGAGGTACGTGAGTATGTTTTAGAATTCTCCTTCCCCGTCGGCTCGCGGCAGTGAGTTAACTGGGAGTAACCCTACCTGTGATGTACTCTGTTTTTAAGCAATAAGGAAGATTGTCCTGGAAACATTTGCCGATGAGGTTCGTCAATTGGTTTATCGATATATTGAGTAGGTACCTAATGGTTTTACATTGGGGTTTATTTTATACAAATGATTTGAAGTTCAATTTTATTTTGCGATGATGACGATGACGACTGCTTGGCGGTGACATAATTAGCTAGCCTCAGTTTGTTTTATCAATATTAAATTCCGGATCATCTTGGATTATATTTTGCATACATGATGAGGTCTTGCAGAAAAGACAAGTAAAAAAAAATTAATTTAATTTAAAATTGACTTCGTTTAACAAGAACTACGTAAATCCTTTTATTAACTTCGAATTTCTACATACCACATAGTACCTACTTTTTTATATCAACGTCATAAAAGAAAATCGCAAAGATGAAATCTTCGCTCCCATTTCTTGGGAGATCTCGATAAATGCAGAGAAGTTCTTTTTAAATAACATGTTTGATGAAACATATTTTTCAACACACTTGCTCGTAAAGTGGCTCTTATTGCACCGCTTTTACATTACATTATACCGTACTAGTGCAGTAAGGTTTTTTTTATATTAATATTTTTGGATGTTTTATGCTTAAATGTTTTATAAATAAATGAACTAAGTATGTATGTTAACAATTAATAAATATGATAACTAAATATTAAATGCACCTTTTTTAATTTATTTACTTTTATTTGTGCTAATTAAAACAAAAATAATAATTCAGTTCATACTACCAGCCTATAACTTTTCCCACAGTGCGTGGTTGCTTCTGGTCGCTTGTAAGAGTAACTTCAAATTTAGCGTAGTTTTCAACACACTAGTGAGAAAAAGGACCAGTGTGTTGAAAAACATGAGCATAATAATGACGCTCTCTGCTTCAAAATGCCCTCACCATCGGTTCGGGCTGCATTTCAGCCTCGGCCTCAATTACAAACTTTACTCACTTGTATCATAATGTACTATAATAGCAACAAATGTTGCATAATATACGTAGAATAAAAAAACTGGTCTATTTACTGTTGGCAATAATTTCCGAGGGAAGATTTCTTTAAAGTGGCAGATGTCGTCGTTTAGATTGTTATGAATAAATTTACGTAATGGGCCGAGATTCGATTAAGTAGGTATCTATTACCTCGCGAATTTGCAATTATGTGCGTCACAACGTAATGGTGTTAAACTGTACATTTACCGTCATATTAGTAGGTGTATGTGGGTTGTATGGGTGTGTACAGGTGTAGGGTGTATAGGTGTGTGTATGGATTTATAGATGTGTTTAGATATGGTAATGTGTTCAGCTTAAGTTAATGAGGTTGCGGAAACTGTTTTCGGTTGTGATAGGTTTTTGATTAAATCCATTACTAGGAGCTGAGTGTTTTCAGGGATTAGAATAAGCTTTGAGTATCGTCTTATGAACGAGGTGATCTAGTTAGTGCAACTATATTTTATATTTGCTTAATTTACACTTTTCTTGGTAGATGTTCGCATGAAGACTTTACTGAAACTAGTTTAAATCTTTTTTATGAAATAATCTTTGTGGAATATTTATTTAAATTAAACAGTTAATGTTAAATAGGTATATACAACCTTAAAATAAGACTACATAAAAATACAATAATAAAAAAAGAAACTATAAATACTTATAGGGCATCAAAAATTCCTCCGCATCGCCGTCAACTGAACAAAGTGCCCAAAAGACGGGCAGCATTGCTATGTTGGATGGCAATGTTAATTAATGTTAGAGAAATATATATTTTAATGCATAATTCATGTATAAAACTTAAAAAACAAAAATAGCTTCTTTAAGAAAAAGTGTCACATTATTTACTAAACACGTAAGTAACATTGGTACACACATTCAGAGTTTCTTTTTAATGCCATTGGATGGCAAACAAGCCGACGCGACAGCCAACCTGATGTTTAGTGGTCACCGCTACCTATAGACATCTGCAATACTACAGGCCTTGCAAATGCATTGCCATCCCAGAGACAAGGGAAAGGAGGGTCCCCCGTCCCAGCGGCCGCCGCGGTAGACGCACCGGGCGTCGGGAGCCACGAGACGACTCCCGGCCACCGTAGACGCGGGTCTGTGGGCGGTGAGCAATGTGTAGCTCACCGTCCGTACGTTCGATAACGACAGACCAAACCGCAAAGAGATGTCAGCCACTGAGGTCAGTCACTGAGGGCCGACGCCTGCCGGGGCTGCGGGGTGTTCGAAAGAGATACCGCGCCCCCGGAACGCAAAGGGCACATGAGGGAACATAGACGGGTTTTAGTCAGTAAAAGTTTGACACTCCCTCCCGCCCCGCCCAGGGCGGGGGAAGTTATTTGATGATTTCCCGCCTTAAAAAAAAAAAACCCAGAGACAAAGTTGAAATAATGTCTCATGTGCCTGTAAAAGAATATAAGCTAAAAATTTAGAAAAATATATAAAATAAGCGTCGTTTGAGGTTAAACTCTGCCCTACTTATCGCGGCAATGTAACAATATAAATTCTAGGAACCTGATATTTACTTCACTTTAAAAGTAAGGAACAAAACGTCTTTAGTTGTTTTTCCGCTTCCATCCTGACTGTGAAAAATGAATCTCCCAGGTGCTTCCGATTAAATTAAAGTTCTTAACTAAACTTAATTGTACAACATAGTTAGGTACACACAGCAAAGGAGATAAGTATCCAGTCAACGCACACCACTAAACTTTATCGCTACTGTACGTACAGTAAACGACGGCCACGCCCACATCACATTCGTAGTGTGAGTGCGCTAACAACTTCTTAATGATAGTATAACATAATTTCGAGTTGAAAATTAAAGCATTCGTAGTCCAACGAATAAGCCATATACACCTGAATACTATGGTGCGAGTTCGAATCCGACCAACGGTGATTCTTTTTGCGATTTTAAATTTTAAGCTTATTCAATTAAAATGTTTTTTGTAAAGAAATATGTTTATTTATTTAAAATACCTTGAATAAATTTAACCATTTTAAATAAATATGTTTATTTCAAAAATAAAAGAACATCACAAGTTATTCTTGAAGATTTTTATTTCCCAATATAAAACTACAAGTATTTTACTTACTTAAGAATATTTTGGAACTTAAAAAATAGTATTACCTACATGAAGTTTGTCAGACAAACTAATAACTATAAGGACAACTATAAGTTGATAATGTTTTTTTTTATATATAACAAATCTATTATAATCATTAATAAAATTTCATTTCGTGTTATATTCAATAAAATTTCATTTCGTGCTCAAATAACATTTAAGAAACACAAAGCTTAAAACTTTTTCCATCCACCCGCAAAAGAAATAATTCCGTGGTCGCAAATAATCATAACAGACAAGGAATGCAAAACCGGTGCCACAATAAAAGCAAATCAGCAGTAGGGCAAGTTTGTTTAATGAAATGTTTGATCATTTATAGCATGTGACTTTTTAATTAAGTTTTCGGTATAAAGATATTTATTCTCATAAAGAACACAAATAGTTCGCTTACAATATGATATTATAAATAGAAAATTAAATTATATATATTATTATTTTGAAAAAAAAAAGACTTTATTTTAATCTTGAAGTTATCATTATTTATTAAAAATGTAACAATATATTTAGAACATACCATTACATCATTTTTATATTCATATAAACAATCGGTGGAGTGAATAAACATGTCACACAGATAAAAAATATAATCTGATTATTGACAATACCATCACTCACACTCCAGTACTGCTGACTTATTTTATTATGGCTAAGTTATGAAGATATTTGTATTAATTCGTTAATGCAGTTTAATTCACATAGATATGGATAACATTTTGAAATAATAATATAAAAATAAAAACAAATAGAAATATAGAATATTACAGTATTATAATTATTACCTACACAGACTGTGTTGGTAATAATAGGAAAATAATAGATTTAAATACGTAAAAATGATTGAAATTTAAAGGTGGTTGATCGATTAATTTACTATTACATAATTATGTTATAATAATGAATGGGTGTTTTTGACAAGTTGCAAAAGTCTGCTCATACCAGCAACCAAGTAGTTACAAAGATAACTACCACGTAACAATTCTCAAACCGAAGTTACAACGTCATCCAGATTAGTCTTTGTTCTTACTTCAGTTAGGTCCCCGTTCAACACCATATTATGACTTCAAAAATGTTCTATGGGGTTTAAATCTGTAGTCTCAGCAGGCCGATTAATAATAGTCACATCTGTTTGAGCTCTTCTTTTGCTGGTCTTTGCAAATGGATCTGAAGCATGAGTGGCAACAATCTCACGGTACCGAGGCGAAGCATGTGTAAAAGCCAATGGTGTCGGCTCAGGCAGGCGGCGGTTTATTTCGCCTGTCTCAGTGTGACGATGCAGTTGAACGGATTTTCTCTACAAAAGAAAGATGAAAATATTAGAACTAAACAAGGCCCAAATTATAAAATAAGAAATAAAAATCGTAAATACAAGACTATGTTTTTTTTTATAGGTATAAACACTATTCACATACTTAATATATCTATATACTTTATATAACTTATGTAATACATAATTATATCATACTAATGAAAAAAAAATATTATAATAAATAATATACTTTATTCATTATGCACTTATATTTTTTCTAAATATATATTTATATATATTTTATTTTTTGCTATTGAGCAGTATTATTATACATAATTTTGTGAATAAGGTATCTTTTGTGAAATTTCCGAACGTGCAAGTATTTTTTTTTTATATTTTACGAAAAATAAAAATTCACTACAAAATACACTTAAAAAACTAGAAAATGAGACAACGGACAATCTTATTATATTCCTGCTTCACGGTAACATAATAAATTACATATTAATAATAATTTTACTCACCGATATCATTAGACGCCTTGCGAGTTCACTAACAATGAAATATTCCACTCATATTTATTATAGTATAAATATTTTCGATGTTTTGCTCATGAAAAACCATAACATTGAGTTTTTTTGAACACTGTTAAATGATGCATGCTCTTATCATTTTGTCGCAATCACAAACTTTGTAAAAGTAAAGAAGGAGTATATAGGTGTAGTTCCTTAAGTAGACTAAATCATACATCAGTTCACAATTGAAGTCATGAATATATTTTTGAAGCGGGTAGGTAGCTTCTAAACTTGCAAATAATTTTAAGTAGGAAACTTGTCGTAGATTCTCAAATCGGTCAGAATATTGCTTTATTCACTTGTTATATTACTAACTGTAGATTGCAAAATCACAAAAATAATATTTTTGTAAACGCGTGACTCGAACTCCAATACTTTGTCACGGCAGGTTATATGCTTACCAATTGCGCCACGGAAGCAAGTATCCTAAGTCGTGAAATTATTGATACTATCATTTAGACGTCGTAACCGCACTCACACTACGAATGCGATGTAGGTGTGGCCGTCGTTTACTGTACGTACAGTAGCGATAAAGTTTAGTGGTGTGCGTTGACTGGATACTTATCTCCTTTGCCGTGTGTACCTAGGTAATAAGTATATGCTGATAATAATTCACTTGACATTACAATATCTGAAATGAAATCATTAAATTTGTACTTACAGTGCGGTACCGTAATTCAAAATTGGTTTATTGATACAGTTTAATCATAATATTCAATTATTTTCTGGTCAATGTCAAAGAGTATGAATCGTTACAATATAATTGAAAGTCGGCGTTTCATAAAATTACTTATTGTTCATAACGGTTCCCTGTAATATCGTAAGCGTTCCGATGGTGCGCCGCAACAGATCGCCCTAATGAGAAAAGTTGGATAGCCTCCGTGAGCCTCAGAAACAATGCCGACACCCAACAATTTCCTGACACTGGACAATCAATTCAAAAGCTTTTTACAGTACAGAAGTGGGGGGGTCGCCGCCATCATCCCCCCCTCTGAGTTTCAACTTGCTTGTTTTCAACATTTACGCTTTCAAAAAACCTAAAAATAAATTATCACGCTTTGATTGTTCCGTCGAAAGTAATAAAGGGAAAGGCGGTGACGTCAACGTTTTCATTATTCGATTAGACGAGAAATGAGCAATCGTGTTCGTGTTCTGAAACCCGTCTTGTCAACCTTATTGCGTAGTTACTTTCCTAGAAATGTGTTACAGTCTTATTTTCTACATTTCCGCCACTTCTTTTGCAAGCCCAACCAAGCTTACGCTTCATCGAAACATCAAAGTCGTAAAAAATTGTCAAACGCACAACAATTCACTCTTGATAGGTAAGTATAAAAGGCCAGAATTGTGGATTTGTAAATTACTATCGTTTTCACAGTCATTAATTTTATCGGTGCAGCTATCATTGCACCTCATCGTTAATTTACAATTTAGGTCCAACGTTAACTGGCTTTACAATTTTGAGCAAAAATGCTATCAGGGATGTGTAAAAATGGGTCTAAAAATATATTTGATACAAGTACCGTACCTACAGAGCTATTATATTTTTAATTTAAACCTACCTGTCTATTTAGTGTCCTCGACATAATATTAAGAGCATAAATTTATGCTTTTATTACAATCTTCAAAGAATATTATTCATTTAATATGAACTGCATAAAAAATATTTGGTAGCCTACCACTACACGTAATTACCATTATTTGTTAGATGTCTAAGAAGTTGCTTTTTAAATTTATTTATCTCATTTTCCCGCCTCCTTTACCTTCCCCGACTGAATATTATAGGGGAGTTTGTTTTCTTGTTTACAAAAGACCATACGGAGTGCCGTGTTTGCCTTTGTTCGCGTAATTACATTGTTACTTTCGTACCGCACCTGTCACCATCAAATGCTGCTGACAAATTTTCACATTATAAGCTTCGAAACTTATTAAAAGAACAATTAAGAACTTGAACTACTGGCTGTAGTGTTCTTTGTAATAGAATTTTACACATCAAAGCAAACCTTACGCAAATGAGCTTATGAGTACCTAATTGGTGTTTGTGTACTGAGTTTAATTAAGACATGAGAAAAGAACGCTTTGTCTCTTGCTTAGTCGTTGATATTCCAACATAATAGAAATATTTCAATGTTTGTTCTTAATTAATAAGTCCGATGAAGTCTGCACTGCAATTAAAATTTAATATCGGCCATGCGATTTCATTCCGTACCTGCGTCGAACTAATTACGTGCCGTTATCTGCATCAACAAACGATTTTGCAACGTATTGTCTGATTCATATCAGTCATAATATTTAAATATATGAAACGTAAATTTATATGTAAATCAGATCTGGGTACCTACTGGTTCATTTGCAGAGTAATTACGAATTACTCGATGATGTGATATTGCGCCCAAATATGCCACTTGCTCATTTAAAAGTCAAAAGCATTAATTCCGGACTTAATTAAATTTGTATTTCAGAATCTCTTAACATAGTTTGAGCCTCCATCTGGAATGGAGATGTCATAACATTGAAGACGATGTGGTGTCCGAAACAATAAAGCCGGCCTACCTACCTACAAATTGTTGGTTAGAATTCAAAGGATATTTTTCGTTCCACAGAATAGTAAAGATGCCAAATATAGATTTGAGTTGTCAGTTCTTGCCGAAGCCGTCCCTCGTCACACGATGCTGTCCTGTCGTAATCGTATATATTTTTTCTGGCCCACTGGATTACACTACACGGATACATAAACACGATTTGATGTGTGTTCGTCCTTTATGATGAGAAAGAACTTACGTAGGTAATATTGTGTAATATAATATGAGATATATAATATTTTTTTAATTTCAGACAGAGACAGAAGAATATCGTACATAGAATACCTTCTCATTATTTCTATAAGTACAATGGCGGTTCTATCGCTGATATATTTACCGGAGAACCTTTTTATTCAATTATTTTTAAACCTCAGGTATAAGGCTGTTGTCTAAGAACAAGACCATTAATTGTAATTAATTTTTGGTACTTACCTAGATTGTTAATTTAATTGCTGTCAGTTTCAGCAAGAATAAGAAGTTATTTATTTCCAGTATATTTTTCTTTTTATCTTGTACAGTCAAATAAACTATTTGGTGTATAGAAAAAATATTAATCTTTCCGTTCGGCATTGTTAGTGTTAGGTTTTATTAAACTGTAGTATCTTATTTGATTTCAGTGCACGTGGCTGACCGGAAGTCAATAGATCAATTTTTAAAAATATTCACCTTGTGGTAGAAATAACAACGGTTAGTGGGTGTGGATGACGAGCTTGAGCACTGTTCGAGTTCGGATAGATAGGAGTAGATATTACTTTTAGTAATCTAGAAACTAGAAATAAGAACAAGATGTATTTTGTGAAGAAGGATTATTGATTCCTCATTATTTTGCAAGATTTATTAATTTATTTATTTATTTATCGACTTAAATTCCTTTATCTACTTTTATATTAATTGGTCCTGCTTATGTATAGTTATTTTTATATAAGTATTTCTTTTGTTTTAGTTTAACATGATTGTATAAGATAGTACAAAAAGTGTTTCCGCTACACGCTACCTTACCGCATGCAGTCTTACAATATTATTTAAAACAAAATATAAACTTGCACTACCTACTTATTTGTTTTGCATTTAAATATTATTATTTAATAAGAAAGCAATTTATGTGCCTGTATATCAAATACCTTGTTCAACTGTACATTTACTATACCTTCAAAATTGTAATAACTAACAGTGTACGAATGCGTCCCACTCCAGTCATATTAATTGCTCATTCGTCGCACAAAGGCTTCGTGGAATTAAATCGAATTCATGAAAAGCCAGACAAGTCTCTTCATTAAAATAATATGAGACCGTGGGACACTCTCTTCAACATTTTTTTATTCTCGACTTACATAACATTGGGTCTGTGTAAATGATGTCCTATTTTACGGCACATCGCAAAATAGGACATCATTTGTTCGGTAACTAGACGTAGGTACTTATTACAATATAACTAAATAACACAAAGGTATAATTAATATTTTGTTTTTCACAATAATAATAAGCTTATTTAATTACACAACATTAGCCCACTGTTTAGTACAAACAAACTTTTTTACTAGGGGTTAGTATTTCTTAACTAAGTACACAAGACAGTTGACGATGATAGTTTTATTTATTTTTTATTAAACATGTACCAAAGGAAAAGGCTCTTCAATATTCGGTTACAGCTTCAGCTTCAGGAATTTTATACGTAAAGTTAAAGTTTAACTTAGCAGCCTTATAAATTCTGCACTCTATTTCAGTAACTGCTTAGATTGTAGTTTCTCGTTGAAGTTATTATGATCACAAAACGTTGAATGTAGAAAATTCATCGTATCGAGAAAAATTGCAGCAGAGGATTTGTATGAATGATTAGATGGTTCATGCTGTTTCCATCGAAATATACTTATTTAGACATTTTAATATCACGCCACGAAGACGATGACACATTATTTTGTATTCTTTTTAATTTAAATCAAATGATAAGATCTGCGGTAAGATTCCTTCGAAAACACAAGTATTTTGAGTCAGCGTTCAATATTATAAACTCAAAGGGAAGACTCGGTTCAAAAGCAAGGGGCGCTTCCTTCATCGATAAGGGACCCACGGTCACAAGACTCTAGAGATACCGTTATTTTACCTAACTCAGATTTAATTAAATGAAAATAACGGCAAATTCGAGCTGCTACCCCATCAGCTGGTTAATAAATGTTAAACTATTATTTTAATATCAAACTCAAACGTAAACTCAAATCAAAACCATTTATTACAAATAAACAATTTACTTTTGATTTGTCAAGGTCGGTAAGTAGGTAAGTAGAAGTTAGTTGAGCGTTCCAAATTGTAGTTTCCTACAAATTTAGGCTACATCAATCATGTTGAATCTACGGGTATCAGGTCTTAATTGATTCCTTTACATTAAGGCACAGATTTCATTTAAGTGAATAACTAAAGCTAAATACAGTTAGTACTGCCCCGTTGGTCTCGTGGTCACAAGTGCGACTGCCGAGCAAGGGGTCCCGGGTTCGATTCCCAGGTCGAGCAAAAAGTGTTATTGGGTTTTTCTATGAAATTTTCAGTAGCAGCTCGGAGTTTGGATTTGTGCCCGGTTAATGGCAATAGGCTCGCCCCCTATTACATGGGACCTAAATATACCGGCGAACTGTGGGTGTACATTGGTACACCTCTGCCTAACCCTTCGGGGAACACAGGCGTGATGGTATGATGGTAAATACAGTTAGTAAGTACGGAACCCCTTACAACCCCAACTTTTTTCTACAATAAATGCGTCCATTTTTTTGTATCCATTTAATTAGCTACCCATTAAAACGAAACATCATCCAAATGACATTTTTTAAGTAGAATTTCATTTGCATAGATAGGAAATTTCACGTTAATTAATAGTCGCCGTTGCTTTGAGAAATGAGGGTTACGTCTGACCGCTTCATTCTCCTTTGACAAGATTAATGGAATAATTCCACGCAACCACTACGTCACAATCATTATTAAATCTGTTTTGGATATTACTCCAATCATAATTTACTAATTGATTGTTGTTTCTATAGTTTCAATTGGAAAATTAAAATCGCGAAGTAGCGTCTGCAAAAATGTAGTCTTAAAATATTAAAACGAACTAAATTCACGAGTCAGCTGTGAACCACAAGAATCCGAGTTCTTAAAATAATGTAGGCAGTAACATCAAGTACTGTTAACGTAGTGAAAAGCCTTTGTTTTGTTAATTACTGAGCTCGGGGCAGTCCGCACCTGCTTTCACCGCACCAGAATAAACTGCGCGACTAAATTTCCTCTGTTTAAATTAAAAGATACTCCTGACCAATAGTTACTTCCTCCCGCACAGAATGGAATTTCAAATTAACTCTAATTTTAAATATTTTAAAAGGATCATACCATCACGCCTGTATTACCCGAAGGGTAAGGCAGAGATGAACGATGTACACTCACAGTTCGCCGGTATGTTTAGGTCCCATGTAATAGGGGGCGAGCCTATTGCCATTAACCGGGCAAATCCTAACTCCGAGCTGCCACTGAGAATTTCACAAAAAAACCAAACGACGCTTTGCTCGACCTAGGAATCGAACGCAAGACCTCTAGCGTAACAGTCGTGCTTAGGACCACTAAGCTAACGAGGCAGTTTCGAGAGATTTTAAAAGAAACTTTTTAAATACACTTGGCCATCTGTATAGACTACAGAACCCTCCATAAATGATGACGTTAATAATTCCATTATAGGGGCGGCTATAAATTCTTTGGGAACACTTTCCGTTGCTATAGACAGTAGTTAGAACGAGTAATGGAACAGAAGAGGTACTGGGCAGTAATCATTTGAGTTACGATCGATACCGACTACTTACGGTATTTATGTCGGGCAGTCCTTGATATTTTGTTTAAAAACTGAGGCATAATTAATGCTTAACAACCTACGTATACTTTCTGCTAATGTATAATGTATGACATAATTAGATTTGGAAGGATCTGATTCAATAAACTATACGTATTCCGCGTTTATAATCCCCGTTGTTTTCTCATACCAATAAATTAATTTGTGAAAGAATTTCTGAAAAAGTGTTATGTCAGCTTTTTTTTATGAAATTCCAAAGTAGTACACAGGTTAAGTGACGGATTGGCTTGATATAATTAGGTATAAAACCGATTTATATTTCCTCTCTTTAGAAGCAGAAAAAACCTTGATAACGCTTTCTATGACAAAATATTTCCTGACGTTGGAATTTAGATTAAAGATCAATATTAATATTTTATTATTTGCAAATAATAAGTAGATATCTTTTTATTCATAAAGTTTTCATTAGATACGCTAACAGAAAGGTATTTACGTAAATCAAGTTATTTATCGATTTTTGTTGTGATAGCTACAAACAAAAAAGAAACGCTACGCTTTATCGCTACGAGTAACAGCTACGCGCTTGTCTGTGCTACGCGATTCGACGAATCGCGTTGCTACGCTACGCGCATTTGTTGATACTACTCGTATATTCTACGCAAAACAAACAAATGAATGTTGTAGAGCAAAAATGCCATATTAATAGGTATGTATATATGTCACTTCAAAATGTACCTAAGCCTCTAACGTCTAGACTAGAACGTGAAAGAGTACAAAAAAAAAACGCACTCTACAACTTGTCAAGGGCGTGTCATTGTAACAATCGTAGGACGTAATCACATTAGTACTTGACGTGAGACGGCGACGCGTGCGCTATCACTGCCGGGGGCGAAGGCTCCGCTAAGAGAACTTGGAGCACCCTTCACGCCCCGCTCTGACGCGGAGCCTTACCCTTAATCAAACTACGCAGTTAGTCCTGCCCCTTCAGCCACCTTAAAAGGTGTCTGAGCCTTCGTTGTATCGAAATGAGGATTTTTTTTCTTAAAAAAAATGTTATGTAAGTTTTAATTATTTTTAACGTTAATGTATTTCGGAGAGTATGATTTACTTAGCATTGTGGTTGTCAGTCTATTTTTATGATTCATAACCGCATGTGAGATTTAACATTTATATTTTATATTAAAGCGAAGTAATAAACGCAATTGAAATGATGAATATCGAGAGTACAAATAACGACTTTCATCTAAAGCTAAAAGCTAACTTTTGATAATATTACGTGAATAAATTCGACGTGCAATTTTGTACCGGTACTGGTATTCCCGATATTTTTTTCTGCTTTTTGGGAACTAGATTCCATTGAACCAAAACGAAGCCGGAAAATATGACTTTCAAAATTATGAAAGGTATGTGCTTAAATTTTACAAAGATAGAAAAAGTTTTGACGTTCTACAATATAATTTGGTTGGTTGTACGAATAGATGAATAGTAATTAATAGCTATAATTAATACAAACACAAAAGAAAACATTCGTATTCACGTATCTAATTACAAAAAAAAAAACACATTATTATCGTTTTTATATAATGGTTGATTTTATGTTCATTTATTTTTCAGGAAACAACAACACTCAAGGTATTACTCCTCTACTTCCCGGACACTTATTCCGCTCCGCCCTGTATTATAATACAACAATTTACATTGCTATGTACACAACGCTTACTATTACATTTGTCCGCAAATACCACGAATGTGTAGGTACAATCCTAGCCATGTCGGCGCGCGGTCTCAGAATGTACCGCAGCTTCCCGTGGCCACTCCCACGCAATGGAGTCCACAGGACTAGCTCCAAAGTTCATTTAAATAAAACTAGAAAAGACAATTGTATAATACACTACGGACTGGCTAGAACCAATGTTTATTATCACTTTATTACGCCGTGACCTTTTGTTCGTTGTACGTAACTAAAAAACTCACGTTTTTAGGGTACCGTACCCAAAGGGTAAAATGGGACCCTTTTACTGAGACTTCGCTGCCCGTCTGTCTATCCGTCTGTCACCAGGCTGTACCTCATGAACCATGATAGGTATAGACAGCCGACATTTTAACGGATGATGTACAAATTTCTGTTGCCGCTATAATAACAAATACTAAAATACAGAATGAAATAAATATTTAACGGGGCTCCCATACCACAAACGTGTTTTTGACTCGCACTTGGCCGGTTTTTTCACATCTTTTGGGCTCACCTTTAAACTTACTTGGTGGATACAGCTAAAAATAGAATAGTCGTAATAAAGTGGAAATGTCTGGGTAAGTTAATTTTCTGTAGGGCTTTTCAATATTTATTTATTTGAATATGGACCTAATGTGTATAAAAGATGTTACAAAAGAGCTGAGAGCTACAGTAATAGACCCAGTTAAGTTACAGAAACATAGCATAGCATCTTACAATTTAAATTTAACAATACTTTTTAGAACATAACAATTTTTATAATACCATCACGCCTGTATTCCCCAAAGGGTTAGACAGAGGTGTACCAATGTACACCCACAGCTCGCCGGTATATTTAGGTCCCATGTAATAGGGGGCGAGCCTATTGCCATTAACCGGGCACAAATCCAAACTCCGAGCTGCTACTGAGAATTTCATAGAAAAACCCAATAACACTTTTTGCTCGACCTGGGAATCGAACCCGGGACCCCTTGCACAGCATTCAGCATTTTTAATTTATTTATAATAAATATGTATAGGTTCTAAATTACATAACATTTTAGTTACTGGTTATGTCATCATCATCATCATCATTTCAGCCGAACGACATCCACTGCTGGACATAGGCCTCCCCTAAAAATAGCCACAATGAACCGGACTCCCGCTGCCAGCATCCAGCGGTTTCCCGCGACCTTCACCAGATCGTCGGTCCACCTAGTGGGGGGTCCCACAGGTCCTTCCCACAGTGCGCTTTCCAGTACGTGGTCGCCAGTCGAGAGCCTTACAACCCCAAAGGGCCTTCAGCTCTACGAGCTATGTGCCCTACCTATTGTCACATAAGTTTCGCAATTTGGAGAGCAATGTCGGTTATCTTGGTTCTTCTGCGGATCACCTCATTTCTGGTTGACTGATTCTGTATCACAATCAAAATCAAAAGCTAAGTCTGCAGAATTGAACAGGTTTGTATTTTACTAAAGTATTTAAATCTATACGTCAGGTCATCTTAGAATAACCAACCTAGCACTAAATAAGCTTGCTGGGGCTGCGGGTTGTTCGAAGGAGATACCGCGCCCCCGGAACGCAAAGAGCACATGAAGGAACATAGACGGGTTTTAGTCAGTAAAAGTCTGACACTAAGGGCGGGGGAAGTTATTTGATGATTTCCCGTCTATTAAAAAAAACGCACTGAATAAGCTAATAGGCATTTCATATTAATTTCTCAAATATCAGGGGGACTTAGCAACGATTGCAATATAGTATTCATCTATATTTACTTAAATTTTCTGACATTGTCGCCATTGAGATCGCGGCCAGATTGAACGTATAGCCTTCAGGAATATTTTCCCTTCAAAATGAGAGTATAAAATCAAATAAAACCGACCCAGCAACCGAACATTTTTAATAACAGATTACGTAACGCAAATTAATTAATAGGGAAGCCTGTAAACCAGGATCATATTTTGTTACCATAGGAGCATATTTGTTACCATTCACAAAATGAGTCATGAATAAACATTTGGGCTATTTCGGCGTAAAAATGTTGTTGTCAATCGTCTGATACTCGGCGATGATTCCCTACCCTAATGGACATACACTCAATTAGGTTTTACTGCCGCACCGTCATTCAATTTAATGCCTAACACCGACCGCACCGAGCAGGTACCTATTTATTTTTATTGACAACAACAAAAAAGCGGAACAAAGTTTTTTTATACAAAACAACATTTATATAATAAACCTTCGCTATTTAATATTCCATTGCGGGCTAAAAACTCGTAGTGTAAACTTTACTTTTTAGTTTTATTCCAGTCTAGCCGGATTTGTGTGGCTTTGGCCGCAGACCTCGTTTAACCTTTTGTGTGATCGAAAAGGAATATCTAAAGAAATGCGCTGAGTTTCATATCTGTAAGTGAAAATATCAAAGACGCAAAAGATGGAGTCGCAACTAAATTAAGTATTTGACCTATAAGTTTAGCTAGGTAGCCATGACTTTGCGTATTTATAGCTTTATAGTACATTTATGGGAAAACCAGACTACATTTCAGATATCATTAAAACAATTTTTATAAACGGTGAAGTTTTCAAATAAATCGGTAGACGTATAACACAAGTGGAAAACCATTCCATTAATGTTACCGTAATGTATGCCCATCGTGGAGGGCATGCAATATACTGTAATTTTCATAGTTTTCGCTCAAATATTGTTATTTTATTGATCCTGCGCGACAGGTAGAATTCCAGTACACATTATTACGCTAGGCACGTTAGTATTAGTGCCGATTCCTTTTTATTTACACGTCATGTAACATTAGCCGTAATAAAAATAAGTGCCTACTTAAATGTAGGTGCACTCCATAAAGTGTTCAATAGGTATTATGTACCTTTAGGACTGGTACAGACGATCAGGCTCGGCGACACGTGAGAAAAGTTTTAATGTGTTTCTGTCCCGCAAAAAAGTCTCTTTTATATATTAAAGTAAAGAAAATGCCGTACAGCGGCTGTTCCGTAAAGGCATCGAATTTTTGTAAACAAAACCCAACCATTTGCCGAACGGATGATGCCTGTCAATACAGAATTTTCTAAATG
This sequence comes from Caradrina clavipalpis, assembly GCA_932526535.1. Classification (NCBI taxonomy): domain Eukaryota; kingdom Metazoa; phylum Arthropoda; class Insecta; order Lepidoptera; family Noctuidae; genus Caradrina; species Caradrina clavipalpis. Next base: position 9,108,823 of record OW052097.1, read on the forward strand.
ACGGCTAACGCAAACGTGCTACACAAGCACTTACTTCCGTTTACACGCATGAGTTATTGAAGCGCCTAGTCGTGGGTGTGTTACAGCCCTTTTCCTCATTCTTATGTACCTATTTGATCGTTCAACTTTGCTAATAAACGTTAGAACAATGATTTCAACTGAGCTCAGCGGTCGATGTTACTTACATACAGAGTGAATAGTTTCCTCGTTGCCACTCCGCTAGAAGTATTTGACTAGATACGAGTATGTGATTATTGCCGTGCGCAAATACCGTCGCAAACTATGAATCTTGAACTGTTAATGTTTTAAAACATCGCCTCGTTAGCCTAGTCTAAGCGCAACTGCTACGTTAGAGGTCTTGAGTTCGAATCCCAGGATGATCAAAGTGTTATTGGGTTTTTCTATGAAATTCTCAGAAGCAGCACAGAGTTAGGATTTGTGCCCGGTATATAGCAATAGGCTCGCCCATTATTACATGGGACCTAAACATACCGGCAAACTTTGGGTGTACATTCGTACGCCTCTGCCTTACCCCCCTAGGAATAAAGGCGTGATTTTCTCATTTTTTCTCACGTATCGGTAATAGGCATAATGGAGAAGGTCAATAGCAATAAAATCCCAACTAAAATGTCCCCAAGAGATTATTTAACTGTTAAATATTAATTGTCACACAACATGAATTCCTAACACGGCTTTTAAATTGTAATAAAAGTCGAGGATCATAAACGTTAACGACTGCGTCATTTAACTTCGATTAAAAAGAAAAGTAATAAAAAAGGGCCATTGCCAGTTGCTGAATTCGTGCGAATTTTATGCCAAAACATTTTGGATGGTGAGTTTAAAGCAACCACAATACCACTACAGGGCAAGACTTTTGTTCAGTAATTGCTGTAAATATTCTCTTCAGTTTATTACAGTATCAGGGTTCGCGATTTATGCTAATTTAGTATTTTGGACAAAGCATTTAATTAGTGTTTTTTATCCTCTCACTGAAACTGTGTTGCACTAATGAATGCCGTAAATAGTATCCATGTTTTCGCGTGCCGGAAAAAGGAGCTGGAATAAAATGAAACCCAGCCCAGTGACGCTAATGATTTATATCTCATATTTATTTACTGGGTATACTAGTTTTCGCCCGCGACTTCGTCCGCAGCAGAGTTTGTTCGAAAGACACGTGGCGCCACTTATTATCATATGAACGTAATTGTTGTTTTGCTCGGGAACAGTGTTTTTTTTCAGGATGAAAGCTACCCTATGTCCGTTTCTGTATACGTGACGATGTATATGTAAACTTTCAGGATGATCGGTTCAGTGGTTTATAGGCCGTGAGCGGACGCCCCGTTGATATTTCAGTGTGGAGTGCCTCGAGGACACGGCATAGCATTTTTTTTTTTTTTTTTATAGGCGGGAATCATCAAATAACTTCCCCCGCCCTGGGCGGGGCGGGAGGGAGTGTCAGACTTTTACTGACTAAAACCCGTCTATGTTCTTTCATGTGCCCTTTGCGTTCCGGGGGCGCGGTATCTCTTTCGAACAACCCGCAGCCCCGGCAACACGGTATAGCATGCGCTGAAGAACTCGTCGCAGCACTTGATGCGGGTACAAGATACAAGATATTTATTTTGCTAAAACATGAGTATACAAATATACATGCACGAAGTTACATACAAAGTTCAATAGGGTCACTGTTCTGTCTTGTTATTTTTTTGGTTTTTACCTCTTTTGTTTTTTGACTGTGATTCAATTAATTTTTCAGTTTCTTCGGTATATTCCAAGAGCTAAAAGAACCGAATGAATACATGGCGTCACTGAAAACTATACCTAAAACACTGTCAAAGCTCTTTAGCATAAAAGCTCGGACACTTCCGATTTCTAGTGCTCCTTCTATGAATTTCAAACGTCCGTGTTAATAGACGTTGGCTACTTTTAAACGTTCCATTATTCAACCAGGAAGTTTCCAACCTAACTAAGTAAATGACAGCTGAATTGGCTTCGGCCATTTGGTATTCAGAATTCGAATCAAATGCGTACTTATTACAAGTTAAAAATTGAAATTCAAAGAAGCGGCTTAATAAATAAAAATATTATAATGGGTTTACCGCCCATATATGGACATCAGTGTTGCCATCTTAGACTTAAAGCTGAAATATCTCATGAAATTAAAATTTCACCGGCACGTATACCTTTAAAAAAGAGGCAAGCGAGAACTGTGGCGCCAAAAATAGGGACTAGTTCTATTACTGCCTCGTTAGCCTAGCGGTCTGAAGTGCGACTGCAACGCTAAAGGCCTTGGGTTCGATTTCCAGGTTGAGCAAAGTGTTATTGAGTTTTCTATGGAATTCTCAGTAGCAGCTCCGAGTTAGGTTAATGTTTTGTGGTGTCCGGTTAATAGCAATATGCTCGCCCCTATTACATGGAACCTAAACATACCCGCAAATTGTTACCCGAGAATTGGTACACCTCTGCCTAACCTTTCAGGGAATACATGCGTTGTGATCACGACTGTATTCCCCGAAGGGTTAGGCTAGATAGTAGTACTTCAAAAAAATTGAATAGTTATTAATCGAACACTTCTGTTGTTCCTATAAACATAGCAACCACGGAGATAGCAACCGTAACAATTTAAGATGCATGTGAGTAGTTCGATTAAGTAAAAAACGTTTAAATACAAACTTTTTACGAGTAGAAGTCACTGCTACAGAAAAATGTAGAACAACAAAGGACTGCACTACTTCTAAAAATGGGTATAGTTTTACCTATAGATCAATTCTGTTGTTCCCACAAACATAGTAGCCATAAGAGTTTAGACATAGTATAAAGAGGGGAAGTAAGTTATCTTCATACAAACGCACCGCGCGCGGCTTGTATGTGTGCGTCATAGTATCTACGCGTCGCCGCACGCACACTTAACAAAATCTCAACCCGTTTCTCAGTGCGCCAGCCGGGGCTAACACCGCATGAGATTCGCGCGTTACGGCTTTTCGGTACCGCTTAATGAATGAAAAATGTGTGACAATCGCAGGAGAACGTATTTCTGTGTGTTTGGGTGTCCGACAAAGTGCGGACAGTCGCGGCCCCACACCGCCTCGCCGGTTTATTTTATCCCTTTTTTTGAAAATAATACCTACTGCTCTGAATCTTGAATACATTCTGTATTTGTTAGGAAAACCATTGTTGAACTTTATTGACTAATGATCACTGAATTAGGTAGCTATACAGAGATGTGTTACCTATGGCAAGGGCCGGGCTTTAAACTAATGAATTGGTTTGGTAGGCAGTACCACCGATTAAATAAGTACAGATACTTCACTCCATTGAGAACTTAACACTTAACGCTATAATTACTTACCTACAAAGCGTTCGTGCGCGGTAAAATGTACTTTACGCAGACGCCCGATAGTAGTGTGCGCCCGGGTGTACGCGACCCGTAGGCACTTAAGCGTGTAACTTTGAACGAGTAACGGAGGCCTGGCAGTACCTACTATCAGTAACCTACCGTTTACTCGTGGTCATTACCGCTCCATGCCGCCCGCGCCCGTGACAACCCTGAGACAGTAGGCAATTATATCGCGGATTGGCCCGGAGATAACCTACTTCCCTTCTTTATACTATGGTTTAGATGCATGTGAGTAGTTCGATTAAGTACAGTAAGGTACAAGTGAGCCAACGATACCAATTTATGACACTTAATATCTACGTGCAGAGACATGAGAGGCACATTAAACCGCCGGTTACGCTTCATATGTCTGAGTGGCGTTCGTCATTTAGGCGTGTGGGGTCTTAGAGATAACTTGAGAAGCGGGGATCTTGCTATGTGTTTTGTATTGGTAAGCAAAGTTTTTGGGATTGAGATGATCTTGAAGAATAGATATATGTATACGTAGTTTGAATACAAATATCTTAGAGGAGAAGTCACTGTTACAGAAGAATGTGGAGGTAATAAATCTTCTTGTCCCAAACTAGCAAATATAAATACTAGGATTTGTATTTTTTTGGACCCGTCACATCTGTTCGTGTTCGGCGGGCGCTCGTACCTACTAACATTGTACAATACAAACTCACATCTCTGGAATCTGCTGTATTAAAACCAACAGATACGGGGCGTAAGTGTAAGCTCAACTTCGCTATATTTGTTAGACGGGGCCCGCTTGGGCCAGTGCCTGCCAGGGTTGCGGAATTTTGCTACGAAATTCGCAGTAGCAGCTTAGCGTTAGGATTTGTGCCCTGTTAATAGCATAGGCTTGCCCCACTATTACATGGAACCTAAACATACCGGCGAACTGTGGGTGTAAATTAGTATACCTCTGCCTAACCCTTCGGGGAATACATACGTGATAGTATGTATGTAAAAAAAAAGCTTTGGTATATTGCGAAGTGAGTATAATTTCTTAATTTAAAACAGTACCAACGAAACATTACCTATTCGAATGACTTTCCACGACCATACGAGTCGTTTGTGGCCAAGTCTCAATGAATAAGTTAAAGAAGCACTCAGCTAGTCCTTATCTAAATACTTTATGAAGGAAGCGGACGTTACCTTTTCGTCATAAAGTAGGACATGGCGGACTAACTCTTTCCAGCATTGGACCCGCGTAAGGAATTATGGACACCCCACATAATTATGGAAACTTACTTCAAATATATTGGAATAGAGCAACCCTGAGGGAAGGAAGACATAAAGCTCCAAAAGGCCTCGAGAATTTATTTCCAAGGGTTTTGCAAAGAGTGTCCATAGCAGGAACAAAATTTTATTAGGAAAACCTATTGGACTCTTTAGTGGACTACTTTTAGCTACCTACTTACCGCGACAACTAAGTACCTTATAGTTAAGTTAAAGACGGAGTATTATATTTACATTAAAAAAAAAAAAACAAGTAGGCAGCATTGAACTACCAATAACAACCATGAGTGGGAATTGTGTACCACGCAAATTGAGTTGTTGTTATATTTGGAATTCATGTTCCATACCCAATCACGACCCTATCTAAACGGTTATTAGAATTCAGGGTACAATCGTGAAGACATTTACTAACATAATTACTCTACATTAAGCCATTACTTGTACCCTAATGTCGTATAACTATAATTTTGTTGCTGTAAAACGCCCAAATAGCTGAACATGTTAAACACAACATTATTCAGTAGTGGGTGAACTCGCCACGACCATGTGCGAGTATGTACGACTATATTTGTCGGCGGTTAAAACCGCTTAAACAGAAGGCTAAGCGTGCACATAAATTTTTGAAACGCTTTTAGTATCCTCGTAGACCATGCAAACTCATTTCTGAGTACATTCAGTACGCGAAGTGAGAAGCAGAGAATTTATTGTTGGGACCATTGTGAGGCCCATCGTGCGTGCTTCCGACTGTGTAGCGGATACAATAACAATTGATATGTGTAGTACGCTCGTGCTACAGCAATATGCACTATTTTATTTCAATTCAGAAACGGAATGTATAGCGTCACTGCTATTATTTCATGTGTTTACTAACTCCTCACTTTGTTCCGTACAATTCTACGCCAATACAAATTCACGATTATTATTTGAATTATTCTTGTTTTATTAATGTATGATTTACGCTTAAAGGAAATGTGTCCTGTTCTGGTAAATGTTATACCTAAACGCGGGCTCGTTTAGGCACTCTACGTATGGGCAGAACTTTCCTATTAATGACAATTACTGGATGTTTGTTCAAGCCAAATAATACTAATTTCCATAATCTATATTTGCATTTAAATCTGAAATGTATAATTTACTTTATAATAGTCACGTAAATAATGATTGCACACGATTCTTTTGAACTGTTACCGTCAGTTGCACTTATCGAATATTTTACCAGAAATAAATTTAATTACATTGACAACGGGTAACATTGTTTTTATGTTCCAGAGGGTTTTGTCGCAGTATGCTAAAGTGTCACTTGCTTTCGATTATTGTAACTGATCTGTTATTTCAGCACTCGTAAAATGACGTCATGATATTCGACGTCGTTGATTCGTCACGCGACACGTTCCACGAATCTATGAGCGTTTATGTCGGGTTTAAGCACACTTGTGCCTTCCGAAATATTCTTTTTATCGTAAAACTTTCGCCTTTTGTTTAAAGAGGACTTGTCCTAGTTCCGTATTTTATTGCTCCGTACATAATGATGTAGTTCGATCAAAGTAGTTTCATATCTATACTGCCGTCGTAAGAAAGAAGGGCACAACTAACATTTTTATCAAAATCGAGTTATATACATATTCGGAATCAGGAAAAAAAGGCCTATCTGCCTAATTTTTTGTGTATTTTTAACAATAAAACAAACAGAGATAGCATAAGCATAAAGGGCACAACTGCACCATTTTTTAAGATATTGTAAAGAAAAAGGTCACATTGTGATATATGTCTTCTATTTCACATTTATGTCTTTAAAATATTTAGTTGAAAAGGCATAATTGGCGCACGTTAAATATAAAGGGCTTATGTGGCAATTGTGCTATTTTTTTTAAACCAACACCTTAGCAAGAAATGTAGAAAGAAAGTCACAACTGGCAATTGTGTCTTTACTATTTACCCTACTACTTAATATTTTGTATAAAAATAGGCACACTGGCGGTTATGCCTTTACTACTTACCCTACTCCTTAATATTTTGTAAAAAAAATTGGCACACTGGCGGTTATGCCTTTACTACTTAACATCTCTACAGAGAAATGAAGTGAGGGGAGCGAGGTATGAGTGAGATTACGCCACTTGTGCCTGGCGTGTCAGGCACAACTGTCTGGCGTCGGCGGCAAGACGAACCCACGCATGTCAGTGCCGCGCTATGGTAAGATTATTTTTAACCGACTTCAAAAAAAAGGAGGTTGTCAATTCGAACCGTATGTATGTAATATTTCCAGTGGGCAGTACTGGAAATATTACATACATACGGTTCTTTTTAGTTTTTGAAGGCGGTTGTCTTTTTTTGTAAAAAAGTTTTTTATTTCTCGCTTTTTAGTATAAACTTCCTGTCAACCAAATCCATGAAGAAACTGTCATGTTATGTAAATCAACGAGACACCACTAAAAAGTCATAAGAAAGCAGAATATGCGATTTCGTTTACTTGGATGAGAAATTGTCAAATACTACTGTATACATCTGTGTAACCCTTTTGAGTGTACAGGCGTGATGTTATGTTGTGTGATTGCGTAAACAATGCATATTTATGCGATAGCAGCAATCGCAGTCGATTTGCTGTAATTTTTTGAAGAGTTCCGTTGTCTGTCTCCGGAATCCATCATCATATCTATATGAAATTTAAATGGGACCATTTGGAAAGTGTACCCTTTCCAACAAAAAAAAAACATCAAAATTAGTTCATAAACAAAGAAGTTATCCGCGAACAAACATAATAAAATAAAAAGTCGGTTAAAATTCTCTGTCTCAAAAACTACTTACTAACCGATTTTGATAAAACTTCCAGTATTCCCTAAGTTGGACAATACCTAGTACAACAAAAAAAAAGAATTACTTAAATCGGACTTGTAGTTACGGAGATATGCGAACACAAACATAAAAACATACATACGTACATACATACACTCTTGAAATTTGACACATTATTGTTCAGACGCTGATGTAGATTAACATATACGAAAACTGGACAGTTTTGAAAATATTACATATATACGGGTCGAATTGATAACCTCCTTTTTTTTTAAGCCGGTTAATAACTTTAGCTTTGGAAGTCGGCGGCAATACAAAACAACACACAGAACCAAAGCCGCCGACTTCCAAAGCTAATTACCTTGTTTTATTCAAATAGAAGTAATTTCTAATATTTTACTGTATACATCTATACGAATAATAATACAGTGAAAAGGCACAACTGAATAAAATGTGCCTTTCCATTGTAACATTATAAAATTTTCCTCAAAATGTTACATTAAAAAGGCGCATTTGGTTGTTTGTGCCTTTTAAACGTAATATTATTGTTTTGAACTTATTTTTTATGTTACGATGAAATAAATTAAGCTAATTATCTATTCATCATCTGCCTAGCCTTTTCCCAACTATGTTGGGGTCGGCTTCCAGTCGAACCGGATGCAGCTGAATATCAGTATTTTACATGGAGCGACTGCCTATCAGACCTCCACAACCCAGTAATGGGTAATACGATACTCTTGGTAAGACTGGTTGTCAGACTTTCTGGCTTCTGACTAACAGTAACGACTGTCAAAGATCTACAAATGACAGCCGGGACCAACGGCTTTACGTGCTTTCCGAGGCACGGAGGAAACTCGCTATGGTAAATGGTCACCCATCCACAGACCAACCTCGGCAAGCATGGCTTAACCCGGAAGAAGCTAATTATCTATTATATGCATTAAAATTAAAAATTAAAAATGATCATGGTCTTATATGTACTATATAAATGCATGTATTGCCATTCACAAAATTCCGAAAAACATAGTTTAGTGGTGTAATTTTCAATAAAAACTAAAAAAAAAATCAAACTTGATTTTCTCAATATTTGCAAAATGTTGGTTGTGCCCTTCTTTCTTAGGACGGCAGTATAGGTACGTAGGATATAGTCCATCAATGGTTCAAGTTATTAAAAAATACAAAATAAGTTTCGGAGAGATTATTATTTTTTTAACAAATAAAATCATTGTTGCTATGTAAACACTATTTTTTCTTAGTTAAAAATGGATCTAAGGAACAATTACTTTATTTAAATCATCCTCTGTCCTAATTTTAATGATTTAAAAGTATTAGCCTAATATAAAACTAAATTTTATAACATTGAAAAGCGTAGGTAAGTATCATATTATGCCTAGCTCGGCTTATGTCGAAATCGTTCCCGTATCCTATCCAAGTTTCTTGCAGCTTACAACTCAATTTCCTTCAGTAAATCCTGGATCAAGAAAGGTATACGCTCTTCAGCTATTTTATGAATACCTACGTCATATCATCAAATATGTAGAACAGTAAGTCGACATGAGTATAAATAAATTCAGATGCTACGCATTATCTAAGCATTTCGCCATGGACGCAAAAATTAAAACGGAATCGAAACAAAATCTAGAAAATGGAATAATCCCGTCTATTCGCGAGAACAACACCAATCTGGAGCGTTCTCAATGAGCGAAACAACTCTTCTCTTTAATCGTATACGAGTATTCATAAGGGCGACACGTTATTTTGACGTGGGAATGATTATGTCACTCGTTACCAAAATGGCGGTGGTCGTCATTAAGTCGGAGTGCCCTCGTTTAAGTCCGCGGCGCGTAAACAGCAGCGGAAGGAAGCCGGGCTAAAAGCCCGGGGTACTGGTGCAGCTTGCAAATTAGCCACGCTTGCTGGATAAAACACGTGAGGACGGGCTAAGAGATTACTTTCTACGAAACACCACTGTGTATTTGCATAGGTACGTTTAAGGGCTCAGCTTTTGACTTTTTTCCCCGTTTGGAAAATTTGCGAGCGTGTCCCAGTTACCTACATGTTAGCTTGTTCATAATATTCGCTAACATTTTTTTTCATAATATTATTCTGTCTTCATCAAAGTAGATGGAAGGCTGTTTCATATATTTTTTCATTTTAATATCACGCTAACTAAAAAGTTTTTGTTCGAGTTTGCAAAGTAGAGATCAAAATGTTCTTCTTTATTTCTGCGGGTAGGTACCGAAATATTTCAACAGATTTAAAAAGAATAAGCATGAAACAACTGTAACTGACACGCAGAGAGCGGACTGAGAAACTCTGAAGGTCGGGTAACTAATTACGTTGTAATGATTTCATTATTTATTTTGTGTTTCAGCGAGTCAAAACTTACTAAATGATTGAGGTAGGTAATGTGTAGGTGTATGTGAGTTTAACTGTAAAATAAAAGTACAAAATATAAATCTGACATTCTGGTTTTGTATTTTTTGATCATAAGAACCACCTGAGAAAACATAGGTTTTCCCACAGTTCATTGCTGAAAGATTTATAATGTTTATAAAATCTTTCGAAATAATAACTAGAGGTAGCTGCCAACTGCCGTAGTGTTTGGCATAAAATTAATTTGAATTGTCAATTTCCACAATTAGCAGCCGGGATCACGGTGTTGTTACTAAATTGTGTCGTCTCCAGCATCATTTACATGTATTTAGTTAAAATTAAAGCTGATCTGGGGATTAAGTTAGTCCTGTAATATACAAATATATACATACCATCACGCCTGTATTCCCCAAAGGGTTAGGCAAAGGTGTAGATACCAATTTACACCCTCTGTAAGCTGGTATGTTTAGGTCCCATGTAAAAGCGGGCGAGCCTATCGCCATTAACCGGGCACACATCCTAACTCCGAGCTATCACTGAAAATATTATAGAAAAATTCAATAACACCTTTTGCTCGATCTGGGGATTGAACCCAAGACCTCTAGCGTAGCAGTCGCGCTTAGGACCGCTAGGCAGTTAATATATTTATTATATTTTATTTTGAAAATCTGTCAAAAACAAGTCGGCCTTACACAATTAGGCTTCTGGAAGAAAGTACACTAAGGCACATTTTCACCACAAACCACTTAACATATTTAGCGCTAAATGTGTTTAATTTATTATTCTGTCACCAAAATCACTAAATACATTAAGGCCCACCTCCACCAAAATAACAATTACATTTAGTGCGTAAATTAAACGTATTTAGAATATGATTGCATCTCAGTCACATTGTTAGAATGCGACAGAGACAGAATGATAATTAAAAAAAATACTCGAAAATTAATTTAAAAAAATAAAATTAAAAGCTAAAACCCGACTACAAAAAATTCACGTTCTAAAAAGTATGAAACAAAAATACATTCTCATCTGAAAGCCGTGGTCGTATGCCACTTTGCCCTAAACTTTAGTGCTAAAGATTAATGTTCTATTACTATACACATACTGTTTTACCGGAATTAGGTGGAATCTGAAATGTGCTAATTAAGCCCTTTTATTTGATATGCAACACGACCATATTAATTTGGAAGACAAAAAATATTATTTCACATCTTCATGAGCCCTAGAGGGCGCCACATACAATTTATTGCAACATCACGTACCAGCGGACAATTTAGACGCTTCCAAAAACACCTCATTTGTCAATTTACGTTGGATGGTTTAGAAGTTATGAGGGAACAGATGAACATCCATACATACATACCTACATACATATATACATACCGGTCAACCTCATAATCCTCCTTTTTACTTCGCCGTAGTCGGGTAATTAAGTGTAATTACTTGTTGACCAAAATATGACTACGTTTTCATGAAGCGTGCTGCCTGGAAAGTGCTCTTAAGTGTATGCACAACCACAGAGCAAGACAATGTTTATCTAAGTTAATAAAAACAATCTGTTATTACCCACTCCCCGCTTTCCTTACAGCAATGACTTGTTTAGAAGTTTTCTAAGGCTTTGCCGAGATATTATTTTACTTTTTCTTCTTCTTTACTTACACACGCAATTTTTATTTTCCTTTTTCATTCTGTTGTTTTCTCTTTACAGTAAACTTATTATACACGGTCTAAGTAATGCCTCTTTTTTATTTATTTTCAAAGCATTGAAAAAAGGAAAACATATTTCTTTGAACAAAAAAATATAAAAGCTTATATCATGCCAGGAAGTGTTTATATAAAAACGTTTCTTTCAACAATTATAAAATAAATCTACTCATAATCCAACTTACAGATGTTTCAACAAGTAGCAGCAATAAATGACGATTCTCCCTCAGAGTATAGCTGTCTGAACGTTGAACAAGGCGTCGGGGTCCAATGCTGAGCGGGATTTACCGCGGTCAAACTTAGACGCGTCTCCCGCGGGATGATCACGCTCAACTGCCAACCTGTAGACGATCACACCTATGCGAAAACTTATTTTATTGTAGCTCTTCTATTGTTTCTGACATAAAAGTTTATGACTGCCTCGATAGGCTAGTAGTCCTAAGCGCGTCTTGAGTTCGATTCCCAGGTCGAGCAAAGTGTTATTGTTTTTTTTTGTGAAATTCTCAGTAGCAGCTTGGAGTTAGAATTTGTGCCCGGTTAATGGCAACAGGCTCGCCACCTATTACATGAGATCTAAAAATATCCGCGATCTGTGGGTGTACATTGGTACACCTTTGCGTAACCCTTCGGGGAATACAGGCGTTATGATGGTATGATGGTCTAAAAGTATATTAGACTGAGATCCCAAAGTCAGAGGATAGAGAGAGGAATAGGTCATTAAGAGTTTAAAAGGTACCTGCATCAGTTACATTCGAGTGAGACGGCTGGTGTTTATATATTATTGCTAGACACTTTCAGTGGGCCATAATTTTAGCTAGACAGCTGAAGGCGTCTGGCTGAAGATGATTCGTAAAAATGCAGTTAATTCAGTAGGTAAGTATTCTATTCTATACTTCAGACACCCCACTAATAGAATTGGGTAGTTGACAGTACTAACTAATAATTTCAAGTCACAACTTTTCTAAAAAATCACCTTATTTTACCCTTAAACCGATTAATTTTCATTTTATTGTGTACGATTAATTCGTTTTCTTCTTACTTTAAAATCAATAAATAGTTACTCAATTGAGCAAGCCGATAAGTGACGTCACAGCGTGCTATTGCCATACAAAATCTATGGAAGAATCGCGTTTTGACAGTTCATAAAAACTATGCCTATTAATGGTAGTGTCAACTACCCAATTGTCTCGTACATAAGGGATGAAAATAAAATCAATATTCATACACTTCAGTCTATCTTGACCTAAAATCCGTCAATTTAGTTAGGTCGCTGTTGGTGGAAACAAGACAAGGGTGTAAACAACTTGGATAGATCTTATTTATGCTTAACCGTTGCTCATAAATATCAATTCGGGAGAAAATAGGTTCCTAATTGCGTAACTTACTACAAGTATTATTATTGGCTAACGTACCGTTGTTAGCCAATCAGAATGACAAGAGCATTTTGCAGAATCTTATTTTCTATTGTCTTTATATACAGTAAGGAAAATGTTATCTCTATTTTATAAATAAGATTGTTTCTGTTATTTGACAAAAATGTTTTATAGAAAGAAACTGACTGTTTACCAAATGGACTGCAGATGTATGTTTTTTTACCCGATCATAATTTTTTTTAAAGATGGGAAATCATTGTATATCTTCTTCTGGAGCTGAATGGAGTGTCAGTCTCTTACTGACTAAAATCCATCCGTGTTCCTTATAATTCCCCTTGCGAACCAGATTCACGGTAAACACTATCATAATCTGGAAAACAACCTATACTAATAATAATAAAGCTGAAGAGTTTTTAGGTTTCTTTAAACGCTCTTATCTCTGGAACTATAATAATATGATTGTCAGATTCGTGAAGAACAGTATAAGTAAAATAATTGTTTCCCTTTCGTTGCATTTATTAATATAGATGACATAGATATACCATCACGCCTGTATTCCCCGAAGGGTTAGGCAGAGGTGTACCAATGTACACCCACAGTTCGCCGGTACATTTACTTCCCATGTAGGGGGCGAGCCTATTGCCATTTCATTCATCATCATCATCATTCATAATTCTTCATTTTTTTTTTTTTTTTCATTTTGGCATTATAGGCAGAAATATGGATAACTATCTAACTCGTTAACTGCCCCATTAGCCTAGTGGCCCTAAGCGCGACAGCTACGTTAGATGTCTTGGGTTCGATTCCCAGAGTGAGCAAAAAGTGTTATTGCGTTTTTCTGTAAAATTCTCAGTAGCAGCTTGGAGTTAAGATTCGTGCCCAGTTTATGGAAATAGGCTTGCCCTCTACCACATGGAACCTTAACATACCGCTAACAGTAGGTACGTGTACCTAACCCTTCGGGGAAAACAGGCGTGATGGTAACTATGGACAGGTACCTACTTTCAAGTATTTCCCTCAGTGATTTCCCGGGTGCTTCCTTATAATCTACCTAAAAACTACTACTCATGTGTCTGGTGACATTTGAAATCCTGAGCTTTTCCTGGGAAAATGTGACCATTATATACCCAGAATGTCTTATATTTTTATTTTAGATGTTATTGTATTAAATAAAATAAAATATCTCTTGACCTTTTTAACGTCCTCTAAGTGTAAGTACCTATTTTTCGTTACACGTGTCTGTTGTTTTACGTAAAGAAATGTACGAAGTAAAAATACAATACGGAGATACAAGGATATTTCAATATGAGAACTACGAAATGGTTATCAAGATTAAGATATGTAGAAGACTACCTGCGGGAGTGAGAGAGTTTGGTTTTAGGGAAACTGGTTGTCTTTGTAGAATTAATGAATGAACAACAAAACTTCAATAATAAAGATAACTTTTTGTTTAGTGTCTTATTGTATTTAGAGTAAACTAGGCTTTCCCCGCAACTAACATTTATAATTAAAATTCAATCATGATTCGAAAGACACGTGCCGCCGTCTACTATCATTATTAGAACGTTATTGCTATTCTTTTCGGGAACAGTACATTTTTTTGGGATGAATATACATATTTTCAGGATGGTCGGTTAAGTGGTTTACGCCTGAAAAGGCATTGATATCTTACTCAGTGTGAAAAGGTAACAAACAAACAAACTTACTTTTTATTTATTTATATTTTTTGTGGGTGTACATTGGTACACCTCTGCCTAACCCTTCGGGGAATACAGGCGTGATGGTATATATTGATGGATGGTTTTACATTTATAATACTAGTTTAGGACTAGTTAGGATTCCCTTCCTGCGAGTTGGTTTAGGCACCTAGTACGCCTATCGCGGAAGGCGTGTACGTTCCCGGGGTCCGCGCCGCCGCCGTAACTGTGACACCAGGTAACACCAGGGTAGCTTTTAGTCAGTAAGAGTCTGACAGACCCCTCCTCCCTCCCCAGGGTGATGAGCATCTATAAGGATTTTGAGAAACAAAAAGAAGGCTCCTAATACGCCTACCAAGGTTCCGACATCCCATGGTCTCGGGATAATATAAAAACTTTAAAAGACACTATTAATACTCTTCGTAAAACAGTCATCAAGCATTTTCATTTTCGTGGAAGACAACACTGATGAAATATCTGGCATCTCTGCAACATGTTTGAATCTATTCAATTTGATTTACAAACGTAAGAAATTTGCTTTGTTGGAAGATTTTTAGAGGAAATTAAATGGTCATACCCTCTTAAACTGAGTGGCTCACAACAGCGCAACTGCAATTCTCTCGAATAAAGCGCAGAGTACATGTGCGTTTATTTACGCTACATTAAAACTTTTTGTAGAATTCCAAATAGCGCTATTACATGGTTTCTAATTATACAAGGACTGTGCTCGCCATTTTTAGTTTTCGTTTTAAAGTTTTAATGGAACTTATGGTGCGAGGATCAAGAATTTTCTGCTTTCTGTTGTATTTTTTGTTTGTCTATATTTTGTTAAGTAAAAAAATCTGTCTTTTATTGTTAGTTGTATTTAAAAAGTATCCAGATTTATAAGTATATCAAATAACACTCCAAATTAACAATTCTTAATTAAAAGACATCTCATAAACGCAAACACGTGCTAAATGTAATTTATAATCAAAGTAAACGATTTAATAAACAAAGCAAAAACAGAACTCATATAGCAACGAAACTGAAAACAAACAGCACCAACGAGTATGAATCCTTTTGAAAACTTCAATATCCTGTCGGAGTTCATATTAAAGTAAATCAAACTAGAGTCGCGTTTCCGCCGAGTCTGTACAGAGCCTTAAATAACGCTCGTTGTTTTGGCCGTCATCCAAGGCCTTGTTAAGGAAGCTGGAGAAATTCGTGGGGCCACCATTGTTTCTTGTTGTGTATATAAAGGCGCGACAGACGTCCTGAGGCTCGGTCTGTAAATGTATGCAATAGAATAATTTCCGTTCAATTATTTCGTTATCCAGTGTAATTGAGGCTTTAGTGGCAATTATGCGGTTCTGTTATGACGTTTAATTTGGAATGTAAGTGGTTTTGGGGTGACATACTTGATAGTTATGTCTGTTTGTATGTTTTTGTAATGTGTGTTTAAATGTGTAAGGGGCGTCCTCCTTGGACAATAACAATATGCTGCGATTTAAACAGCCGGTGGTTTGTAACAAATTCCTAAACAGTCGTTTTGCAGCGGTCATTTGGGACCTCTCATATTCAATGGGCTTAGGATAGTGTTGGCTTAATAAATGTCACTAGTATTATTAAGTATTAAAATAACATAACATACAATCACCTCTATATTTCCCAAAAGATTAGGCAGAGGGAGACCATCAATGTACACCCACAGTTCGCCGATATGTTTTTAAGACCCTTTTAACAAGAGGCAAGCCCATTGCCATTAACCGGGCACAAATCCTAACTCCGAGCGCACTTTGCTCTATCTGAGAATCGAACCCAAGATCTCTAGCGTAGCAGTCGCGCCTAGGACCACCAGGCTAACGAGGTAGTATTAAAAAAGCAATAAAAGACGCACACCAAGCCTTTGAAAGGGTACATCATTTAACACCTTCTGACTTTTTACCCGACTGCGACAGAAGGAGGGTTATGTTTTTCGAGGGTATGTTTGTATGTATGTATGTATGTATGTATGTATGTATGTATGTATGTATGTATGTATGTATGTATGTATAATTGTTTGGCACGCTCTGCAGGCTGAACGGCTTGATGGATTTTAGCTTGAGAGGTGTCGTTAGATTCGTATTTGCTGTGAGAGTGACACTGGGTATATGAAAAAAAAAAAAACAAAATGGCGGATTTTTGGCGCCAAATTCAAATGTTTGGCTCGCTCTGCAGGCTGAACGGCTCGATGGATTTTAGCTTGAGAGGTGTCGTTAGATTCGTATTTACCGTGAGAGTGACACAGGAATATTTTTTTTTTTTTTTAAACACTGAAAAAATAAAAAAATAAAAAACGGTAATTTAAAAAACTAAAAAACCCGACTGCTATTCTTTAAAAAGCCCTAAAACAAGATAAATTGTAGCAGTCGGGACCCATTCGGGACCATCTGCAATGTAATATAGGTATGTGCTCTCAATTCACTAATTCTCCATTTCTAGAATGGGTCCCGACTGCTACAATTTATCTTGTTTTAGGGCTTTTTAAAGAATAGCAGTCGGGTTTTTTAGTTTTTTAAATTACCGTTTTTTTACACCTCCTATTAGTTGCCTAACCTATGCTATCCGTAGTAATAGTGCAATAGTGCTTTCACAAAGTCTAATAATTGTAATCGAATCCAAGCAACATATCTATTTACCAAGTCCATTGTGATTAGATCGACTTAGATAATTGCGCAGCATTAGATAATTGGAAATAGCACACAGGCTACTGGGATGCTCATGCAATTCGAACACTTTTCCCCTCTTTTCTTGCATTTGTTGTGATAGCATTCTGCAGACCATCGAAGGGTAAATTTTAAATTGGAGAATAAAAACCAAGAGTGAGTAAATAGACCTCTGTCTGTTCCAAAATTAAGTTCAATATGTTTAAACGAATGACTTCATAAAATATGTATTCAAGAAATAAATCTAAATTTAATATTTATGAGTATTATAATTTTGTTGTCATAGTTTCAGCTCGAAAACTTTCAGCATTGTGACGTGACCTAAAAGAAATATGAGAACAGACGAAGAAAAGATATAACCACACTTTGGCATCTACTTATCCTCTTGGTTTCATTTTTAGACAAGTTTCAGTTGACGTTAAGCTTCGTAGTCGACCTTCTTCCTACGAGTACCTATTTGACAGTCTCTTTCGCAAACTAGATGTATTATATTAGCCCCCAATTTACTAGAAAAAAGAGACGTCAACTAATTGACGGCCCTTTTTAAAAAATAACCCTTGTTTACTTATTTATGGAACTAATTCCATAAATAATTTGAGGGCATAATTTGGAGCATAAACAATTTGATGTGCTTTTTCGAATATTTTTTATCAAACATTATAATACTCAATTTTGGTGCAGCAAATGAGCTATGGCACCTATCTAGCAACGTTTGGCCAACACCGCAGCAGCCGTATCGCAGAACATCATTGATTTATACGTCTTTAGTCAAACGATAGCTGGCAACCATTAATTTAGAAATTATCTGATAAATATTTTATGCAAGAAAAGAGACATCAGAACGTTTTGAGACGTTTTTTGACCATTACCACAATTACAAATCCTATCCTACTTTTTACTAATATAATAAATACGATAGTTTGTGAGGATCATCCATCCTGGAATGGATGGAAGGAGTGACAGATGAATGTTTGTTACTCTTTCACGCTTAAACCGCTGAACGGATCTGGATGAAATTTTGCACTACGATAAATTGAAGTTTGAAATACATAGGACACTTTTTATTCCGAAAAAATATACCATGGGATTTTATCATGGGATAATGTTTTAAATTTGTCTTGTACGAAGTCGCGGTCAGAAGCTAGTATACTCATAGTTGTTTAGCCAATATTAATTGAAAAATCCTTGTAACATGTTCGTGTAATACGTTGGCAATTTACGAAGAGCTTAATTTACTTCGTTCCTTCGGGAGCTGTTGGTAAATTAACACTTATTACTGAACGTTTTATTGATCCGGTTTAATTAACTACTTTTTCCTGTAAGTCTTTTAATTTAACAGATTTGTATTGGTTCAGTGGATTGTGTTTTATCTATAGTATGGTTCGTATATTTCGAACTGGACAAAATGTTATGATCCCTCTACGGATTTTTTGTATTGACATGTGAACGCCCCCGGAACGCAAAGGGCACATGAAGGAACATAGACGGGTTTTAGTCAGTAAAAGTCTGACACTCCCTCCCGCCCCGCCTAGGGCGGGGGAAGTTAATAAGCGTGTTCAAGTAATAGTAGTTATTAAGAATAGAATGAAAATAAAATAGAAAATATCTCTTCATATCTTGTTCTTCTTCCTAGTTGTGACATGGTAATTCCAAAATAACCTACTTCATTTATTGTGATCAGAAAAGTGAATAATGATACTAGTGAGGTAAGTTTGTCATTACGGTCGAGTCTGGATTGCAACGGTGGCGAGGAAATCTAAAGTATCTGTGACTTTTTGTGGCATGATATACTTTGGTTTAGGTAGGTATAATAATTATCAGGAAACCTGTTACCTGTTCTGAATACAGTAGTAGTAGGTACTAAAACTAGCGAAAAGTAAGCTTGCTTTGCTATTCATGTTCAAAATGGCGAATATACAAGTAATTCACCCACTTACTGCTGTATTTATTCATTTTATTAAAGCTAATTTACTGACGGTCTATTTATAATTCTATAATTTTTATTGACACACAAACGAAATGGATTCAGAATTCGTAACGTACCAAAAGTCGGTTGACTCCCAAATGTCATTTGGATCTCATGTTTTTTATAGCTTGTTCATTCATTTAAATGAGACAGTATATAGCAGAAACGAATCCTTATTTGATTGAATCTTTCTTTACAAGCCAGCCACGATCCACTCACTCCACGATACAGTCGGAAAATTTGAATATTATTCCAATCATGGTACACCATTTCAATGAAAACGACACGGTTTAGGAAAATACGTGGAGATGTGAGCAAACATAGCCAACACAATCATGTATTCAATTTGTGAGGGGATTACACTTACTTTCTGCCTGATTTTTATTCATTTTGTATGCAGTATGTTATGTACCTATATCGCTGATTTCCCTCACGATTTGGTTGGAAGTTTGAATGGTGCCAAGGCGTATGTTACGTCGGCGCTTCAAGCCAAGTACGGCAATAAAGTGTGTTAGCTTTATAGAGCAAGCGAGATCTTTGGCTAAGGAGCCCGGCACTTGTAGGAGACAGTAAACCTGATTTGTTTAATTGTTGTGAAAGTTAGATAGTCGTTCAGACAAAGTTTCTTCAGGAGCTTTTTTAAATAAATATTTTTCTACGTATACACCATCTCGCCTGTTATTCCCTGAAGGGTTAGGCAATTTGTCTCAATGTACACCCACAGTCCGCCGGTATGTTTTTTAGGTCCCATGTCAAGGGCCGAGCCTATTGACATTAACCGGGCACAAATCCTAACTTCGAGCTGCTACTGAGAATTTCATAGTAAAACCCAATAACATTTGCCCGAGCTGGGAATCGAACCGAGAACCCACGCTCAATCAACAAAGGGGTTTAATTGTATTAATTTTCTAAAACCCTATAATAAAGCTCTAGGACCTATACAAAGAAATGAAGGGGTATTAGAGCACAAATAGTGCCCAGACTCCTGACGTCATCACTTAAGAGAAACATACCAATTTGTTTTCACCACTTGATCCTCAGTTCAGAATATTAAATTTCAAGATTTATATAGCAAATGAGGTTTATGCTAAATAAGGAGTAACTTAAAAATATCCTCACCGAGAACTTTTATTAAGTCATTTGTGGATGTCAATATACATAAAGCTCAGAGGAGACGTTTTAAAATATATCTTAAAACTTTTTCACTATGTCCTGTCTGTCTATTTGCTGATTAGATACTCGGACTAAAAAGCTGTAATTTGTAATCATTAAAAACACGTTTTAAAAGTCGTCAAAAATCAGAAAAGAGAGCACTTTTCTGATTTCTATCTAGTTTTTTTCTATGTTGTGAGGTGTCATTGGAAAGATCATTCAAAAATGTTGCGAAAGTGTTAAAATCATTTTTCCATTTAAAGATCCGTTTGCAAAATATTAAGCCTTAACGTAAAAAAAATTGTTAAAGTACTAGACTTTAACATTTTTTTTTACGTTAAGGCCATCCGCAAGGCAAGGCAAGGCGTCCCATTCCCCTGCCAACGAAATAGTAATTTTTGGATTTGTGAAAAAAATCACGGCAGCAGCATATTTAACGTTGCTAAACGGAAAACTATCACAGCTAAGTAGGCATTACTATTTAACGGGTAGGTAATAGTCGACCAACTTATAAAATAACACTTATACTTACTTGATACTTGGAGAAGTTTCTACGATACCCCCACCACATTGCCCTCTCACGCACATTTCTCGGTTTTCTAAAATATTTATAACAATATAATGTTCTCGTTTTTGAAATCCAGTGACCTAGATCAACAATAACCTTTTACAGTGAAACTAACTTGTATGCTAGTTGATAGTATCAAAATTTCCAATGTTACCTCAATATTCTGTGGAACAAAGGCAAACAATTTTTATTCCATTCAATAGGTTTAAATCCCAAAAAAGAGGTTTTTTTCCATGAATTGGTTTTAGTAACAGTTATTGTTAACCAGATATTGTTTCATATTTTCGCAGAATTAAAGGAATAAAACAAATGAACAGATATTAAAAATTTCATGAAATAAAATTCCTTCTTTGTTACGTACTATCAAATAATTGTGTGGGAAATATTGAAATTTCATGCCTTTTATAACTGAAAATGCGGTCAAATATGCTGTTGAAAGTGTAACTGTTTGTATATTTGTGCATATCTTTGTAAACACACCCACGATACAGGAAAAATCCTAGTGAGGTGCAAGGTTTTTTTTTTTAAAGAAAAAAAGAAAGTGCCTACACTTATGCCGATTCTAAAAATAATGACTTTATTTTGGTGTACAACTGCTTCCTAACTCATTACTTACCTTACTACTAATTTTCATATTTCCACCGCAAAAGTCCCACAATTACTTTAATTTAGCACCGAGAATTAAATATTATACCTCTCTCCTTTAGTATGTGAAATTATTTTGTCAAATTTTATTCCTTCCGTAGTTTTGGCAAGTGCAGGAGATATTTCTTACCGCGACCCGCCCTCTCCGCATAGCTCCCGGTGCTTTTGTCGTCATATACCAGTAAATCTTAGTAGCTTCTCTTAAATTTAGTTGCTTTCTTCGTCAAGTATTTCCTTGGATAAAGAGGATTATACTGAGAAATTGTTTTTAAGACAAATCAATTGAAAAGTAAATTGATGAGTATGGCATTAAATTAAAGTACTAGGTACTATTGGAACACGTAAATTGCTAAAGATGGGTACATCAATAACCATAGATCTTTATAGAGTTTATACATATATAAAAAGAAATAAATAAAAAATATGACTATATTAAATTTTTTATTTTAACTCAAATTGGTTATTGAAAATCAAAATAAAGACGGACCATAGAGTATTCAATAAGTAAATAATACACTCGAATGTTTATTGGTTTATTCAGGAATGATAGCGTATTAAGTTGTACTTACAAAATTCCGAACCGCATACGCTTATTATTAACATAAATACGAGTACCGATGTACATAATAAATTTCTTTTTAACCCAATGGGATCTGACGTGGGTTAATTAGATTCTATTGTTATAACTGTGTAATAATTGAGCGAGGGATAGATATTATGCTCTAGAAGATTATACTCTATTGGCTCGTTTATTTATATTAAGGACAGAAAAGGGTATTTTCTTGGTCGAAATAATATTTTTCGTTAATGCGTTCTGCAAGTTCGCGGGTACGTCCTCGATTCTGTCGTAGCGCGGCCGAGTAGCGATAATTTTGCGAAAATGGCCGCCTTGTCGACAGCAGTGCCTCTGCCACGAGCCCGGGTGAAATAATAACCACATTATGATTTTAGACAGGCTACCGCTTAAAGTGGTTTAAGGTGACGCAAAGTGAGAGAGGGGCTTTGTGCCACTGTGAAAAATGTAATGAGGATATCCGCCTCTTCTTGTTTTGTTAATTTACTTTCCAACTAAGAGGTAAAACTATGAATGAATAGTAGCGAAAGGACAGGTTTATTCGTTAACAATGGCGAAGTTTTCAGAATAATATCACGCTGAAGTAAAGTTTTGAATGCCACTCAGATAACATTTTAAAATAACGGTATTAAGAGAGATCTTCTTCTTCTTATGAAACAGTATTTAGCTTTTATTTCGTTAACTTAATAAGCAGTTGGACATTTACTCTGAACAGTGATATGATGGAATATCATAAAGCACATTTTTCATAAGGATATTTTTTTATCATAACATTTTATTTTTATCTCAAGGGTCAGATTTTCTTGAAGACAATTTACCCCTTCTCGATTGCAGGGCCGAATCTTTTATCTATGAAATGGCTAGTTTTGTAAATCGTCTGCATTTTCCCGAAGCCCTGATGGGATGACGATACTTGTCAACTACTAAACGCAGAACCTTCTAGTAGGCTAGCCCTTTAGGCTCGTTTCTTTCGCTTGCTTAACCGAACAACTACATGACACGATGTATTGTAGTATTGTTTTGATGTCCACAAAAATAATTTATTCTTAAGCTAAATATTGATAATAATAATTGTCTCTAATTTTTTTCATAAAATCCGTTAATCTCACTCTGTTTCGTAAGAATCGCAGCAGAGTCTACGCAATTTATTTCTTTTATCAAAGTTACGGCATTCAAATTTTCTAATTAAACATAAAGGTACCTTCTCCGTGTCGTAATTGTGCCGAGTGCTATAATAATCTCTGTTTTGCGGGAAACTGACAGAAATTGCGACTCGTGAAACAGAAAGATTTTGTTCCTTCATATTTTATTATATTTCTATTTTTAGAATTCAAATTAGATAGGAATTGAAGTTTTACCAAAAAAAAATGACAGAAAAAAATAGGAATTTCTTAAAAATAAAAACTTAGGTACTAACATAATTTATAGGAAAACTGTAACAACAAAAGGCCTCGTAACGCAAATAGGTATACTATTTTTACGCCTTTTAAAGATCACAAAGTACCACATCGATGTCGTTAAATTAACAAAGAAATTAATTTCCCCGTCTCGGCTTTCAGAAGTAATTATTTGAAAACAGATTGCGCCTGTCACTACGAAGACGTTGTGTACTTACAGATTTGCGACACTTTTCCATCCAAGTAGGTTACTTTATATTACCTCTATACGGGAATAATAACGAAATTGTTCTTGAATAAGTCTTTATAAAATAATGCAATGTGCGTACGTAGGTATATGAAGACATTCTTTTGTTTTTTTAAGGTCAGCGAGTTGAGATAAATGTTTTTTTACCAACTTCTTTTACCTTATTGAAACTGTTTGAAGGAAAAAATATAAACTCTGAGCATCAAAATGTTTAACTTCGCTGGAGAAGAGGGCTTATCAAATCCAATAAGGAACCATTTCATTACGCAAACGCAACTTATTGCCATCAACGAGTGGTTGACCTAATTTACTCAATTCAGATTAAAAACGACTTACTTATCAGATCAGCAACGTTTACGAAAAAAGCAATTCAAATTACAAAAAAATAAAATTAGAAATTATAGCACGCGGCTCGCGATCGCTTAATTTTAAATTATAACAAAATTTCCGCGAGCGATGGCACAAAATGTACCGAAATGTTTTCCATTCTTTATTTATTGTACGGTACAAGGACAGCTTAACCAACCTAAGTAAATAGGAGACTGGAGATAATTCACACACAGGCTTATTTAGGGTGGAACTAATCAAAACCGGAGCTAACAAGTACCCATGAATAAATTGGCGCTAACATTTGCATATTAAGCCAAATTTGAAAAACGATACGTTACCAACTCTTTGGTTTATTAAATAATTAAAAAGAACAGAGGTGCTTTTTAAGGTTGTTATTTTCATTACTTTTGCCATATGTCTGTGATACTTAAAACAATAATCTACATCTACTCTTGTACTCTATCTAGGCTAATATTATAAAGAGGAAAATTTTGTATTTTTGTATGTAATGAATAAACTTAAAAATTATGGACCGATTTCAAAAATGGTTTGGTCGTTAGAAAGCTATATTATTACTGAGTAACATAGGCTATATAACATCACGCTACTACCTATGGGAGCGGAGCAATAACCAAATACGTAACTTACCGCGAGTGAAATAAGCCACGCAGACGATGTCATAGATAGTTCGCTAGCATATATATTATTATGTATTAATATTATAAAGAGCTAAGATTTTTGTTTGTTTGTAAGGTATAGGCTCCGAAACTTCTGAACCGATTTTAACCATCTTTTGACCAATAAATAGCTACATTATTCCTGAGTAACGTAGGCTATATAACATCACGCTACGATCCAGGGGAGCGGATTATTAACCAAAGACGTAACTTATGGAGGGTGAAATAAGCCACGCGGACGAAGTCGCGGGCAGTTCCCTAGTTATCTATACTTATCTACCATCATACCATCACGCCTGTATTCCCCCAAGTGTTAGGCAGAGGTGTACCAATGTACACCCACAGTTCATATACTCAGTGCATATACTTATCTATATGTCAATATATGTATGTTTGAATATTTAGGTAGGTATACATTTTTCAAAATAAAAGTTACGTTATGTTCTTTTAAAGAGCGATAATTAAAAGATCGCCTTGTCGATACGTACACTTTTCACGACAGAATCTTTGTCAGGTTCAGAAGTTTTCTTCTCACTGAACGACTAGGTACGCGTCTGAAAGGAAAATGTAACCTAATCTTGTTGGTATAATATTCTAGCGCTTATTGTGTGATTAATGTAAATCATAGTTTTACTTATATAAGGTGTTACCAAAATATCTGCCACGGATTTAATGGGAGGTAGTATTGTGTTTAAAGATTACAATAGTGAAGAAATTTCATACCCCAGAATAGTTAATTCAATTTGAGAAAATAAAGTAATTTAATAAACATTGACTCTACTCTGCATAACGCGGTTCACAAATTAAAAAAAATATGACGCATTATCAATAATTTATCTTCACTATTGTAATCTTTAAACACAATACTACCTCCCATTAAATCCTTGGTAGATATTTTAGTAACACCTTATATTTGAATATGTTTTTTTTTTTTTCGTTAATGTAAATTTATAGTACCTTCCAGTAAATATAAAGTCCTACAAGAACCGTACATTGTTTCGGGATAAAAAGTAGCCTATGTGTTATTCCACACTACAATCTATCTCAGTGTCAAATTCCATCAAGATTCGTTCAGCCGTTTAAGAGTGAAAGAGTAACAAACATCCAAACATCCATCCTCCTAAACTTTTGCATTTATAATATTAGTAGGATATATCCAGTCAGTCAGATGGCAGTAAAGCTGACTGCCCGGTCTTTAAATGAGTGGTCATGTTCTTACAAAAATGGTGACACGCTCTCTTATTATATACATACCATCACGCCTGTATTCCCCGAAAGGTTAGGCAGAGGAGTACTAATGTACACTCACAGTTCGCCGGTATGTTTTTAGGTCCCCTGTAATACGGGGCAAGCCTATTGCCATTAACCGGGCACAAATCCAAACTCCGAGCTGCTACTGAGAATTTCATAGAAAAACCCAATAACATTTTTTGCTCGACCGGGGAATCGAACCCAAGACCTTTAGCGTAGCAGTCACGTTTAGGACCACTAGGCCATACAGGCAGTTTCTCTCTCAATTGACTCTCGCTCTCTCTTAATTGACTTGATACAAAGTACAAACAGCAATTACAGGCCCTGTATAAACGTATGTTGTTCTAAAATATTTGAGTGTATGCGACATTTTCCAACTCAGGTCGCCCAAGTACTGTGAGGGTTTGGAACAACGTCAAACATTTTATTTTAGCTTTTGGGAGCAGCTTCACTTTTTGAAACGACGTTTTTACAACTTTTTAGATATTTAGTGCATGTTTGTCCTTTTTTGCAGATGGCCGTGACATGTGTGGTCAGTTTTTGTTATTTGCCATTGTATTTGTGTAGCTACATAAATAAATAACTAAAAGCAAAGGTGAATTCTGCCGATCCTTTGACAATTTATTGATTCTCTCTGCTTCGGTGGCCTAGTGAGAGGTCGTAAGTTCGATTCCTAGGCCGAGAAAAGCGTTACTGAGTTTATCTATAAAATTCTCAATACCAACTCTGACTATTTGTGCCCATATGCTCGCCCCTATTACATGGGACCTCAACATACCGGCGAACTGTGGGCGTACATTGGTACACCTCTGCCTAACTCTTCGGGGAATACAGGCGTGATGGTATGGATGTATTTAATTTATTAACTGCTCTGTGTAGATTTTAAAATGGTACCGCTCTTGTATAAAACTGAAAAACTTGCTTGTGTTGGTATTAACCAACACAATTAGTTTTTCAGTTTCAGTGTCAGAGCGAGAGTTTGCCATGAAACCACTGAGTAATCTCAGTGGTTTCAAACAACAAGGGATTTTCATATAATCGTTTAGTGTTTTCTCTTGAAGTGCGACAGAAACGAAAAATTCTTAATCTAAAGAATAAACTAAAGAGGAATAAAAATCTTAGACTTTTTTCATGAAAGTATTACTTAAATATTTTACTTTTCGGTAACAAATGTCGTGATGGCACAGTAGTTAAAGTACCCGTCTCTTACGCATGTGGTCCGGGTTGTCATGGCTAAAAAAAGTTGTAGTTATCACCAAATAAGATCTAGTAATGAATTACTTGTGCTCTGCTCTCTATTGTTACTCCTATATAATTTATAAGTCCAAAATGTTTACCTAAAACGACTCAAACTATATGCTAAGCCGTTACTTTAATATTTTACATTTAATATGCTTTCAGCATCATTCTTGAGAAGATAAATTTAATCTTAACTTTTTACTTGCCTACGTCTCAGCTTGTTTCTATGGCGCTGCATTAATAAGACAAAATATAGGTATTAGTTTAGTCAGGTACAAGCGCTAGTCCATCATAATTTTTGCTACCATACCAGACCAGCAGTGGCATTCTATACGGTAATGCCACCGTCACTT
The DNA here is from genome assembly GCA_932526535.1 of Caradrina clavipalpis. Taxonomy (NCBI): domain Eukaryota; kingdom Metazoa; phylum Arthropoda; class Insecta; order Lepidoptera; family Noctuidae; genus Caradrina; species Caradrina clavipalpis. Next base: position 9,136,470 of record OW052097.1, read on the forward strand.
CGACGCTCACTTCGCACTTCAAAGTGTCAAATAAAACAATGTCATTTGAATTTGATTGAATATTTGATGTCATTGAATAGCGACGTGAGAGCGATGCGAGTTCATGTCTGAATTTTACAGAATCGACGTACAGAAGCAAGAGGTTTTTAACGTAGATATCTATACTAATATTATAAAGCGGAAATACTTTTTTGTTTGTACTAAACAAGCTCCGAAACTACCGCACCGATTAAAACCATTTTTTTTACCAATATACAGAAAAATTATCATGAAGAAAAATAGGTTGCCACGTCTTAAAAAAAAATTAGAGATCCTTAAAAAAAAATTGTAATAATGTACCCCAAAGTAGGTTTTTTTTTTGCATATAATTATTATTTAATGGTACCCAGAGCAAAGCGAGAGCTGGTCGCTGGCTTTATATATAGTTTCTCAGCTGTCCAAGCCGACCACCTGTAAGGCTGATTGCAGATGCTATGGCAGAAATCGGTGATTTCGGCCATAGCAACATTAGACTACATTTCTTCATGATCAGATATTGTTCCTACTCGTATAACCACATTCAATCGCAAGTGTATTAGGCGAAGGAAAGTTTGCAAGTTTAATCTTCAGAAACAAAGAAAGAAAATGCGTGTATTAGCATTACAGCAAAATTAATAAAACTAAATACTATTAAAAACAGACGATAATAATGATGAAAAGGGCCACAGCTCAGCATAATGTCAGATAACAATATAAGATACATCTTCCAAAATCAGCGTTAGGTGGTGTACCACCTAACGCTGATTTTCAGCTGCAACCCACAGCTTTAGGCTAACACAGTACGGATAAGAATTTTATTTTCGGCAAAATAAACTGGCAGTGCGAGTATTTTAGAGAAACAGCGGTAACATTTCGTTCATAGTAGATTTATTTGCATATTATGTTCATGTTTTCCTTTTATTGTTTCTTTTTTCGTTGTCAAAATCCATTTGTTATTCCTAAAACTGATCCGTTTAGGGACTACAACTACATACGCATAACTAGTTGGTCCAGTGAGAATAAACACTAGACAGTACATTAGTTACGCCATAATTGCCTCCCCCAGCGAGTTATTACACTAAGTATACCACTTAGTAATGGTCATATTTGCGTAATATTAAGATTATTAATATTCCATTTTGGGAAAGCCTTTTACGTATTTATAAATTGGTGTAGGTGGGGATTTATGTAAAATCATGACTAAAATATTATAGTCTCAAAGTCTATTTTAATGATGTAAACTCCAATAAGCATAGAACAATAACACTTAGTAGGTATCGATATCAAGTTAATCCATATCTATGTTAAAATATAGATAAAATTAAAGTATGAATTCAGAGAAAAATATATCAGTGATTTATCGAGTTTACCCACTTTATTTAATGAATAAATTGAGAAAACATTTAGACCTACATACAAAACATAATAAAATTACGTTGGTCCAAAAATGTACTGTTATTATTAGATGAATAACAGGTAAATACCACAAAAGTTTAAAGAAGTTCATTTGAAAATCTAAGAAATTACTAGTTTAGATCATCTGAGTTTGTACCACGTGTTGTACTGTCTGACATCATGTCAGACATTACGATGACGTCAGACTTACCGTGCCGCTCAAACGGCACTTTTGGTTGCTATGGTTTTTTTTTAACGGCATTGCCACTGCCGTATGCCCGCACCTGTAGAGTCGTAGCTTTAGGACAGTATTGTCAAATGTAGTTGTTCTGCTTTCAATTCATAATTTGATCAAGATACTTAAGAAAAAGGACTATAAAATAAGAATATACAATCGATATTAAAATGCCTTGTCACCTACTTACCCAACACAAAGACCCCAGTCATATTAAGTTCTCCAAAGTTATTTAAGTTAGAACCCAAAAATTCTACGCGTACTTACTCGTCAATCATCCCTAATACAACCAAGTGAAAGGTTTCATCACACTAAAACAATAATGTATGAGTATGTGTACCTAGGCCGAGAGCTAGGCCATACGCATAGAACCTCACAATCGTTACTTCATCGCACATTGTGTTTATTTATTTGTTACTATATGTACTTGACTACTCATTCATTAAACTGATTTCACAAAAAAAAACGCACAGAGTTTAAACACAACCTAGAAAAGGACATCGAAGACTGTTCATCCGGGTCATCATCATTATCATATCAGCCGCAGGACGTCTACTGCTGGACACAGGCCTCCCCCATAAGTTTCCAATAGGATCAGTTGGAACTGTTGGAAGTGGTCTTCCTGCGGTCTTAACCAGGTTGTCCGTCCACGTTGTGGGTGCAGGTCCTACGCTGCGCTTGTCGCTGCATGGTCTCCATTCGAGAACTTTGCGGCTCCATCGGCCATCAGCTCTGCGTGGCGATCTCGCAAAGAGCATAACATTCTCCATAGCTCGTTGGGCTACTTTGGGCTTGCTAACAAGGCCCATGGTAAGAGACTGGTTCATCCGGTTAGGTACTTAAATTTATTCTTCCAGAATTCAAGATTAGCCATGGGCAATGGTAGTTTATTTCAATAATTGTATAATTATAACAAGCATGAGCATAATACAGGAGACGAACCGGGCAGCGGCGGTGCTATAATTTAACGCTACACTTAAAATATGGGTAGGCAGGCTATACATATATAGCTGTGCTCGCGGCTCTACCCGCGTGAAACTTTTTAATTTTCCGGGATGCAAAACACTTTGTGTCCTTTCCGGATTTTAAGTTACCACTTAGGTACCTTCGTCTCTGCTTTATTTTATAAATGTACATAAATATAAATAGCTGTTCTTTGGAAACTTATATATACATAATATATATATTTAGTAGCTTCTGCCCGCGACTTTGATAGCGTGTTTTTTTTAACCTATGTCTTTGGTTCCTGGTTCACTCTCTAGCGTCTTAGCGTTATGTTGCAGAATTTCTCATGAATCTGGTTATCATTTTTTTCCAGTAATACTGTTACTTTCAGATATGACCTCGTTTAAAAAACACACAAACAAACCAAATAAAATTCTTCAGATTTATTTAATTACCATTGGTTTCTAATAGTTGGAAACTAAAATAAACTAATAATGTATTTTGGCATACATATCTGCAATGGTATTTGTGTTTGAGATTTTAAAACAACTCTTGTTTAGACCAAAACCGTGATTATAATTCTACCTAATATTCAAAACAGAATATTACAAATAATACACATTTTAATAACGTTATAAAAACATAACGCCAATAAACAAGATGTATTCAATTTTGTGGCCAACAAAATTAATCTGCATCAACTTTTTTTATTAAGTTCTAAAATACAAAAGTATTGTGATTCATATCCTGATGAATATGCAAGAAATCAAGAATATTCATAGCTGGCTCGTTAGCGGCGGGTCGGCTACGTTGCAGTAAAGTATCGTATTAAATATCATATACTATGTATTTTATTTACTACAGTTTATAAACCATCATCACGACTATATGCCCCGAAGGGTTAGGCAGAGGTGTACATTGGTACCAAAGTACACCCACAGTTCGCCGGTATGTTTAGGTCCCATGTAATAGGGGGCGAGCCTATTGCCATTCACCGGGCACAAATCCAAACTCCGAGCTGCTACTGAGAATTTCATAGTAAAACCCAATAACACTTTTTGCTCGACCTGGGAATCCAACACAGGACCTCTAGCGTAGCAGTCGTGCTTAGGACCACTAGGTTAACGAGGCAATTTATGTTTTTTCTATGGTTTATGTTTGAAAATGTGTTACTTTACAAGATTTTTTTTCGCTTTGTAACGTTTTTCATAAGGGTGGTGTGGCAGGTAGGGTGGGTGTACTTTGATATCTTTTATTCTTATAGTTTTCCGATTCAGAGTATCCGGACGAAGAGATATTAATAAATAAAATACATAAATAGGCTAGGTTGATTTTAAATATTGTTATTTCTATACGAATGTGACTACATAACCATTCTCATGTTTTTTTTAATTATTGGGAAAAAGTTAGGACACGTTACAGACGATGTGAGGGATAACACGAAATTGATGGAAGCCTACCTGGTAGTTTCTAACTAGCGTTTGTGTGGAAGTAGGTATTTCCTTAGTTTTCGTGTGGGTACCCACCCACACCTAAGGTCCCCTACCCTACCTTATTCATAGAAAATTCAACGATACTCAACACACTCGAGAATTCGACTTCACACTGGACTTATAGAAAAAGAAATTAAAAATGAAAATTCTATGTCAAATATTCCACAAAGGCAAACAAGAATATCTAACTATTATTAACTCAAGTTATTGTTGAATTCCACAATTTAATTAACGAAAATCCTATTAACGTGAAACCGAAATACTTGTGCACGAATAAATCCTTAATACTTTGAGGTTGTTGTTGACAAAAATAAGAAATGATTTACTGGCACGAGTCGACGAAACCGCGAGCGCTCTCTCACGGCGGCGTCGCTGAAGCTTACTTATGTAGACGGCCCTGATAAGTCCCACTTTACTCTGATTTGTGGCTACCGTAAGCACCGATATATATTTTCATCAACGTTATTTATACGAACAAGTTTTTTTTTATGATATTCTTAAGGGCACAAAGCGCGACAAATGTCTTAGGAGCTTTTGAAAAATACTTTCCATATGTTATGCATATTTTATGAGCTTAAGTAAACGCTTGTAATCAAAAGGGAGTTTATTCACCTTTGTAGAAATATATTTGTAAGCTGTGCATTTAACTGGTAACGTGGAAAATTTATCGGGAAAATTCTTAAGTACCGAGCACCAATTAGGTAACATAAATATCACTTTATAGGTATTATGAAATAGGATTGGGTGCATGTAGTTTATGATGGTTGACTGTGACTAACTTTGCCAAATTCGAAAAAGAATATTTAACAACAAACATTTTAGATAATGTGGGTATGCAAGCACTTGCTGCATGATATAAAAATAATATTTAGAGTTACAATTTACTTTTGTATTGTACTAAATAGTAAGCACTAGCATTACATGTGTTTCCTTAACAGTTTGTCCAATAAAATACAATAAAACATTTTAAACTTTGTGAAAAAATCATTTTTACACCCACACTATTCTTTAATTTGACAGTTTTTTGTTACTGAATATTCTGCATTTAATGTAGTAAGTATAAGCTAAAAGAATACATTCTAGAACCTACCTATCTACAAACTGTGACTGTCTCCACCCTCCGCCATGGTAACAAAAGAAACGACGGGACTCGACAGTTGTTGACGAGCGAACATCTCAGTTCGGTTATTCTTTTAACTGTCTGCACAATAGCGGGTGCTTTATTTCTTAATTTGCACATTAGGGCAGAAAAAATGTTTTACAATAAGATTACGCATATTCTTTTTTGTATATATTAAATAATTGAAGAGCAATGAGTGACTGTTTTTAAGTGAGTGGTCTGATTATTAAGTGTTATAGAGTTTTTCTATAAAATTCTCAGTATCAGATCGGTGTTAGTATTTTTGCCCGGTTAATGGCAATAGGGTCGCCCCCTATTACATGGGACCTAAACATACCGGCGAACTGTGAGTGTACAATATTGTACATTAGTACACCACTGCCTAACCCTTCGGGGAAAACAGACATGGGGGTATGTATTTTATATTAAAATGTGATGTATAGAACTTTTAAAATCATATTGTGCCTTAGTATACATCCGCATAAACATCACAAGCTTCCAAAATACGGTATGATTTTTTTAAAGGTACGTATGTACTGCCTACTCGCACGTATAGGTAACGTTCGGCTCAGCGGTTTTTTATGAAAAGTCAAACGCAAAAACAACCGTTTGTTCAGCTCTGACTGACCCGACTTTGTAAGCAAAATCGGTAATTGACGATAGACATAAGCTCTTGTGGGGTAAAATATCGGAACGGGTCATAATCAAAGGCTTACGACCTGAAGCCGACGGCAAATCCTTACTCACACTTTAATGAAGCGAAAGTAAGAAAGAATAAATAAGTGTTTTTCACGTAGATGTAATTGGTTTTTAGAAGTTTTTTTTTTGCATTAAATCGGAGAGCGGTTTAAAAAAAACAAACATGAAATATAATTTGCGTGGTAAAGGAAAACCCACTATAGCCAGGTTTAGCCAGGGGTAGCGCATTAAATAGGTGGAAACGTTACTTATTTTTTTAAACGAGTTTCTTTAGCGACCCCTATCTAAAAGCCCTTAAAGTCTACTTCAACAATACTGCGTAATCTAACTAAACACAAAGTAATAAACTTTTCATAATTTCACAAAGATGGATTTCTCTTTGAATAGTAGGTAGCTACGAGCAAGTTTAAACTTTAAAAGTCAAAATCTCCTTAGGAAATATGAAATATTTAACTTAAAATGAAAGATAAGTAGGTCCCACATCTAACAGAAAATGAGCATACGATGTAGGTATTCAGTTTCACTATCCGTTTTCCTCTTGAACAAGCATAGACTCAGATTGGAGCTGGTAAATTCTCCTGGTGGAGTAAAAAACGGAAAAAGAAATACAAAAGGCGTCCGCTAGCAAAATTACCTGGGGCCACGTAACAATGTAATATCGACCTTAACTTTTAAGAAATAAAAGCCAAATGGCAACAAATAAAATCTTGGTAGACATGTTCGTGAGCTTCATTTGGGCAAAGGGAGGTCAAACACTTAAACTCCGGAGATACAAGATTGCAGACGAGTTGAGGCAAACGAAGCAAGCTTCATGAATCGCTTTCGTGCATGCGAGGGGGAATTTTTGAGGGCCGCTATGTAATCAACCTGCTATTTTGATGGTACCAACATGCACTTGGCAAAAGCTTCTTATGACGTGGAGATATTTATTATAAGCAAGTATTTCACTGCCTACATCTCGCGCTTGGAATTTAGGAAATAATATTATTCGTAAACTGCCGGTGAAATGAATGAACGTGACTTTACTACACAAACAGTCTATCCTACTAATTCCTACTTATATTATAAATGCGAAAATTTGTGAGGATGGACTGATGAATGAATGGATGAATGTTTGTTACTCTTTCACGATTTAACGGCTAAACAGATCTGAATGAAGTTTGGTAATGAGATAGATTGTAATGTCAAATATGATTTAAATCCCGGAAAAATGGACGGTTCCCGTGGGATAATACATCTCATTTTGACGCGAACGAAGTCGCCAGCTGAAGCTATTTCATAATAATATTGTGTAGATATGTAAATTACGAATTTGGTCTTTACTGTAAAAGTCTTTCGTAAAAACATCAGTTCTCTATTCTTACCCCCCGTAGTGGTAATATACATTCCGGCGCGGTGGAATAACACACACTTCTATATACAGAACAGATCATCACTGGGGACCGTTTGAAAAAGGGAAAACAGGAAACGTGTGAAAAAATAAGCCTTTTTTTCCCGTCGAAAGGCGTGAACGCGACGCATCACCTATTTCTAAAGGAACGTAAATAAACGCACCTTTAAGAGTGCGTCTGAATCGACACATGTCCGTACATCCTCGCCGTGTGTCAACATTCACAGGAGGCTTATTCTGAGGCAATATGGCATCACTAATTTATTCTCAGATACAGCTTTACTGTCAAGTCTTAGTTGTGAACACTTTATGTCAAGACTGATATAGTCTTCAATAAAGAAAATGAAATACCTACCTACCTGTTCACTCAGTAGTAATTAACCAAACAGTAAGTTACTTACTGAAAAAGACAGCAATGAAATCGAATTTCAACACATACAATAGTAACTTCTTTGAACAAAAGTAAACAGTGTACCAGTGCCACATACATGCCAACGACAAAATAATGTAATGCCATTCAAGAAAACCACTTCAAAAGATAAAACGAACGGGAAATAAATCGGAATAATCCTTTCTATCGCTTAGTATATTCAGAGGAACGCTTCTAATTACTACAACTCGTTGGTGCGGTTGCCTTTGCCACATCATCAAAGGGGTTGCAAGTGACGTTGCTACTTGCAAAGAAAACAGCTTTTGTTTTCTTTGACCGGAGCCTAAACACACGACATCTTTTAGATTTTCTTACCTAGATTACTTCTTTTTATTTAGGTATCCTGAGATTACATTTGATAAACCTGTAAACAATTTGACAAAGCTTTTTAACTCGCTAGATTAAAAGAAACATAGAACGACAACATCGGTAGTTAAAATAAATGGAGCTGCTTGACAAATCAAAACGCTTAGTGCACAAGAGCAAAGTTCAAGCAAGCTCCGTTGTAAATCTAGATCGTAAACTAACATTAATCGTCCGTAGAGAACAAACTAGTTTCTCTAATTATTTCCTCGCCTTCGACCCTCTGGTTTTGTCTCACGGATTGCTGCATTCAAGTAACGATACCATTAATCGAGAAATTCAATGGGATCTTTAGTGCGTCACAAAATTGCACGAAATAATGGCCCTGATAAATTTATCACTTAGGGAAATTAAAATGAATGGTAGTATACCAAATTGGACTTGAAATTATTTCCAATACGAACCTTCATCATTCCTTCGGTTACCTCAACTACCAAAATAGAAAACCGGGCCAAACAAAAATAAAAGTACAAAATTTTATTATTGAGTATCTATATTTGCCATCGATACGTTAAGAAGAAGAATATACATTATGTGTGCACAATACCACAAAGCGGAAGGAAAATGTGTGTTGTGAAATCTGAGCGATATGTTCCATTACGTCGACATCTCAACGTCTGCTAATATTCTCTTCCTGCCATCAAACCCAAAGGAGGCAAAACATCGTGGCAAATTGGAGCGGTCCCCAAACGGGAAAAGGCGTAAGTATATAACAAACATTGAGAGAATATTTAAAAACTAAAGCCAAAATAGCATAGGACGCACCACTAAGAGGATTAAAAAAACCGGCCAAGTGCGCATTGGTCTCGCTTGTTGCGTGTTTCATAGAAATACTCAATGTTTTTTTCATAAAAAAATAGATTTTGAATCGTCCTTTACAGCAGGGCCAACTATTGTGTAGTTTTATTAAATTCTCGATTTTCACGTAGCTGACTTTAATATCAATTTTAACTTGCTTTCAGCCGAGGCATAGAATCCGTTTCCAAAAAACGACTAACGTGTTGTCGTGCGTAGGTACTACACAACACATTTATTTTATAAAGCTTCCATTTTTAATTTTGTATTAGGTATGGAACCCTAAAAATATAAATCAACATGAAACATTATTAACGGACTTCAGTGACAATGTAGACACTACAAAGACACAGGAAATAAAATATCCGAATGCAGTGTTCTAAGATTCTAGTTTCCACCCCAGGTTGGAATACTGCCTGGAGTAGGTAGTCTACGTATCTCAGCGGTATAATAATACCGCCCTGCAATCACGGGTTGTGTTTGCCCAAGGACCGTGGTATTTATTTGCTAAACTCTTGAGGGTACGCCTAGTAACATCGGCCTAATTTTCAAAACGAAATCTGAACAACCATTCGATTGCGGATTGGATAAACATTCTCGGAATTGGTAATTGGTCCAATTTAAAGTTAATTTTGGTAACTTTTTATTTAATGGAGTTCCCAAACTCTAATACAAAAACATTTTGTTGAACGACAAAATGCTAAATATTGAAAAGGAAGGATGTACACTCGAAACACAATTCGAATCAATTTTCGCACTCCATGTTTTTGTATGAATCTATTCAGTTGAAAATTTTCTTGATGTTTATCAATCATTGATAATATGCAAATACTGTGGGTTGTTTGATTCTAAACATAAAGAAAATATTATTGTGATGAAAAGTCATCACAATAATATTTTCTTAATACTTCGTAAAGTATAACCAATGTAAAGACATTGGTTATACTTTACGAAGTATACTCGAAATGTCATATTTTGTCATGATTGTATACAACGTAGTTTTAATTCCTTGGGTACGTATTAATTAAACCATTCAGAACCATCTCTGAATAATCCTCAAGGATGGAAGAGAAATCTACAGAGCGGTTTACACAGGTTGAACTTTTACATAGATTTGTTATAATTAAAAGTTCACCACAAAGGGAACTTGATCAATCGTTGAAATTATAATTTCGAATGAGTTCAATCGCTGTCATTCTTTTAAAAGTCGGGAACGACTGCTCCGCAATTGAATAGGAGTTTTCAATTAAAAGTGAAAATCGAATTAAAGCCTGTTCGACGGGTTAGAAGCGTGTTACGAACATAGTAAGTGGCCAGACGACAAAAGACTTTGCAATTACATTTTAGGATGCTAAAGCCGTAATTAAAAAGTTCCTAAATTAATCATAGTTTCATTCTAATCAAATCGATCTTTGATTAGACGACTGAGATCTTCAGTAAGTAATAGAATTAGTGCTTCAAAGCTAGCAATTCGGGGTATCTTTAGTATAACAAACCTACATTTTCCCGGTTTTCTTTATATTAATCTTCATAGTGGTTTTATATAATGATTTGCATATTTTATTCTGAAACATCCCGGCAAGGCTTTATAATAAATTCATCGTAATCTAAAGCATCCACATCATAATTTACTTTATCTTGCATATAACTCACATGTATATGGTGAGTAAGTATACTTACGTATATATTTCTTGTTGGTATGTATTTTGTGATCCAGACGACTTGGGAGCAGTATATCCTAAACTTTACCCAAAACCGGTTTGCAATATTAATGTATTGTACGTGGTAATCTTACTGATGTCGATACTGAGCTGAACAACTGAAATTATAATAACTGCCTTCCTTATACTCTGCGTGAGTATTATGATATTCTATCTGCGGAGATAAATGGGTTTACGTGTGTGTGTATAACTAAAAAAGTATTAGTAATAGATTTTACGGCGTACATTATGTAGAGAGGTAAACGGGCGCACGTTTCGGCCTAACTACTGGGCTCAGGACGGAACTCACGTGCGCTCGTTTTCGTCAAAGAAATTTACGTACGTATCTGTAGGATGCGGTGATGAACTCACGGAAAAACCTCCGTGAAATTACCTTCTTAATTATGCTTTTGAGTATTCATATAAAGTTGGTTCTTTCAGCTGCCTACCGGTATTACGTAGTCTGTTTACTTTGGCCAGGAAATTGTAAATCTCTGTACGTACATATTTCTTAGTAGTTGTTGTTTTCTGATTAAAAGAAATAAAAGAGATTGTTTCGATTAAAAAATCCATAGCTAAAATATACCATCACGCCTGTAAATATGTAGGATTAAAAATCTTTAACTATAGTAAAAAATATTAAATAAAAAAAATATATATATACCATCACGCCTGTATTCCCCGAAGGGTTAGGCAGAGGTGTACCAACGTACACCCACAGTTCGCCGGTATATTTAGGTCCCATGGAATAGGGGGCGAGCCTATTGCCATTAACCGGGCACAAATCCAAACTCCGAGCTGCTACTGAGAATTTCATAGAAAAACCCAATAACACTTTTTTCTCGACCCGGGAATCGAACCCGGGACCTCAAGCGTAGCAGTCGCGCTCAGGACCACTAGGCCAACGAGGCAGTTAAGAAATAAAAAATATTAATTAAAATATTTTCAATGTACAATGCCTTACGTAATATACGAGTATACATACCTTTCAATTTAATAACAGATTTCATATTACTTTTTACCGCCTAGCTGTCCACGCGCGATCTATTGAAATTCACCCGTGCATGTCGTGTGAACTTTATTGCAAAAATACCTCGACTTGGGTTGGAATGCATCATATATGCCAAAGTTTATGAACCACTGCATGTTTGGCTTCTCGGTAAATAATAAAAGAAAGAGTTATAGTCAGGTGGGATCCATGTCATTTAATAGAGTGTGCGGCTGTTGCGCCGATACAATGGCGCGCATTTCAATTCAATCGTAGGATGAAATTAATATCGGTGGAAATGTTTTTAAAGTTTTCTCTGCCTTAATACATGAAAAAGTTACAAAAATGTTTTTTGACTTCAAGAAAAGTAAAGGAAAAAAAGGGTATCAGTTTATTATAACGGCCTCATACATGAATAAGGATTTAAAAGAAATTTGAGAAAAATCCGAGCAAGTGCAAGAAAAACAAATTTCACCATCATCAGATGCTGTTAAGATTTTCTTACAAAACTGTTTTCCTTGAAATAGAATTTTATTTTACTTATGTACTTTTCATTTTCTTAAATTTCTACCTGCTCTATAGATAAATAATTCCATTGAAACTACTATTTCACGACTATTATTAATAATTATTTGCTATTTCAACAACAGTTGCTTCACAATAGCCTGTAGCTATTTTAAAATAGACAAACAAATCGTAGCTATTTGTTCAATTCTGTTATGTGGCACAATACAATACTACGTACAAGATCCATCCTTCTTCCATTTAGTAGGAACGAACATAACAGAGCGAGAGAATTCAGTGAAATAGGATATTTCATCGGCAGGCTTGATTTGTAGTCGCGCCGCGAACGGTGACACACAATAACCGCTTTAACTTGATGGTACGCGCGCATGTAATTAATCCCGTACCTACATTAAGCCTGCATTTGCATGCAAATTTAAATTCATATCCGATAACCTTAGCGTGCTTAAATTCTATTGTCACGAATCAATTCCACTTTTTACGGCAAGTTCTAAAACTTAGATTAACGCTTTAATTTGTGACAGCAGGTGCAAGGAATGTCAATATAAATACGTCGGCGTTTCGAATGTGGAGTGCACCCGCCTTTATTGCGAACTGCTTGCAATTGAGTGAACTGAGAAGCAAACACAAGGTTCACTGCAAACAAAACTAAAGCTTTTAACGTGCTGTTAAATTACGAAACTGCCTTTTACTACTTAGTACGTACCAACAAAACATATTTTTCTTTAGCGAACAATTTTTTTTTTTGTAAATCCAGTTAAAATGTTTCATTTAAGGCGGAGAGAAGAATAAGTATCTTTAATATAATTATTTAGAGGTCTCGTCTCGTCTTTAAATCCAATTACTTAAGTCATTTCAAACTTGTTTGTTTAATATAAGCTGGCACTTGTCTCGTAGCTAAAGTTTAAAAATGGGGAAAAATGTGTAGATATCTATAGCATTAACTCTATTCGCCAGGCAAACATTAAAATCTTACTAACATTATAGATACGAAAGTCTGTGAGGATGGATGGATGAATGGACGGATGGATGTTTGTTACTCTTTCACGCTTAAACTGTTGAACGAATCTGGATGAAAATCGACAATGTGATAGATTGTAGGATACTTTTTACCCTGGAAAATTGTACGGTTCCCGAGGGATAATATATGAATTTTGACGCGGACGGAGTCGCAGGCAGAAGCTTGTTTAGCTATTAATTAGCAATCATTAGCAACAAAGAATAGTTAAGGATTACGCCTGTGCCAGCCTGTTGGTTACAGACATTTTTTTCAGAAATTAAAAGATGTCCAGATTCGAATTGACAGATAAATGTAAAAAATTCAATAATCATTTATTTATTTCATTTAATAGGAATCTGCTACAAATATGCCTTCTTTGAATTCTGTAGAATAATCTATCAACAACACATTTAAGGATTTGGTATATTCTCATTAAGTTTAGTTTGAATTGAGCATTTGATTTATGATAAAGCTAGGAAGGATCCTTAATTCTATATCCATTAATATTGTAATAAGTGGCATTCCGTTTGACGTTGATGATGCTTTTATTCTCCAGTACAATAACAGTTAACTGTGCCACTGTGAAGTGACCGTTCAAATTGAACACAGCTAGTGTTAAACCACAAGTGCTTTATTCCATATAACCAATACGAGTACTTGATTAACTGAAAAGTCATTTGTGAATACTAAATTATTTGTTCATGTGAACTTTGTTTGGTCGATTCCGGCTATTCGCTGTAATTAAATTATTTTTTCCTATTACATGTCAAAGGCATCATTTGACGTATTTTACACATGCATACCATCACGCTGGTATTTCCCGAAGGGTTACGCAGAGGTGTAGCAATGTACAACCACAGTTCGCCGGTATATTTAGGTCCCATGTAATAGGAGGCGAAGCCTATTGCCATTAACCACAAATCCTAACTCCGAGCTGCTACTGAGAATTTTATAGAAAAACCCAATAACACTTTTGCTCGACTTGGTAATCAAACCCAAGGCCTCTGGCGTAGTAGTTGCGCTTAGGCACTAGGCGGTCACGTTGATGTATTTTATCTTTAACCGATTTTTTATTTAATTATTTTTTCACTACTGGAATAATAATTCTGCCTACCTAATAATATTGAGTTAAAATGGGAAAACAGATTTTTAAATTAATATCTTATTGGAAGGAGGTATTTACAAGTTAACAACGGAATCACTCAAAAAGTCTAAGTTGAAAAGTTGTAAATAATTTTCATGATGAATATTAGGTACTTAAGCAGTCTTCAGCTCTATATTGTTACGCAACGCTCACTGACTTGACGATTCTAATTCGTCTTCTCAATTTAATTTCATTAATTCAAAACTATGTTCCGACTAACAACTGAAGAATAGGAATTTTGGGTTTTTCTATGAAATTCTCACTAGCAGCTCGGAGTTTGGATTTGTGCCCGGATAAAGGCAATAGGCTCGCTCCGACATGGGACTTAAAAAAACATACCGGCGAACTATGGGTGTACATTGGTACACCTCTGCCTAACCCTTCGGAGAATACAGGCGTGATGATATGTATGTGTACAACTGAAAAATCCCCAAAGAGAGAGATTGAGAGAGAGAGAGAGAGAGAGAGAGATGTAACTACTAATTAAAAGAGTTTCAAAATTGTAGCTTCCAATTTGTTAATTCAATTTCCTAATATCGAAAGGCGTAGAAATAATATCGAGTCAATTTGTTCGGGCGGCGATCATGGCGTTATCTTAACGAAATCCTGTCGAGCTAGCATCAACTCCGCCGACATGGCTGCTGCTGGCAGGCTTTTTTAATTTGATACTTTTATCTGATATCAAAAGTAACCGCACGGACGTGTTAGTGGCGATGGCGGCGATTAAATTATTTTTTATATATTACTTTACTTGCTAACTTAACCCTGTGTATAGAACTATGGATTCTTGAAATATGTATTTAGTAAATCAATTGGAATATATTGTAAAATCCATATTTTTACCATTTTGTTTTTATTTGAAAGATCACTCGTTAAGCCATAAATATAAGTAGCGCAATTTTTCAACGTACCATCCTCGTAGATCATTGGACATGTCCCATAAAAGCAAGAGTAGATACCTACTGCCAACGCCAATCACCATAAAGTATTGACACCAGGTGAACGTGCAGTTTCTATTTAAATACCATAAAATAAAAACGAAGTCTCGAGAAAGCGATCAAACTAAAGCAGCTCTTTACCGCCGGAATATAAAATCAAATTCACAATCTTTATCCACTTCTGCAATACATACGTATTAAAAAGACTTCCATAATCGCTTTTTTATCATCCAGTGGGATATCATTCTGCATTTAGGCAATAAAACCACGGTGGCGCGCCCCCAAGCCTTATCTCCGCCGAGCAGCCACGAAAATATAGATCTAAAAAAATTGATAGCAATTTATATGTTAAACATCGGCTTGAATGAGATATTTCGCATCTTGTACGTTCCGTGCATGATATATGTACTTAAAGATGAGCGTTATTCAAAATTGGCTTTCTCTGGCTTAGGATGAATGTTGAAATATACCAAAACGTAGGTTTGGTAAAAGATATTTTTTTCATTTTTTCTCTTGATTTTTTTACCCATATAGGTACCCTTTAAGATTTGGGCCTGGTGGTACTGGTGACGGTTCATCCATTTTCGAATTGTACGTGAACATTCTTTGCACCTGCCGAACCCACGCGACATTCCTGCATCTTGTCAATTACGTGTCGTACTCCGAAGCTGCCGCGGATGTGTTCGTTTTATATCTGATCTAATAATACGGCAACGTCGCATTACCAAAGTTACGTCTTTATTTTGTGGATGCTGCTTGTGTCGCTCTATGAGGCAGTTTATATACATAATCCTTTTACATAACATAAACATACCATCACGCCTGTATTCACCGAAGGGTTAGGCAGAGGTGTACCAATGAACATCCACGGTATGTTTTTAGGTCCCATGTAATAATGGGCGAGCCTATTGCCACGAACCGAGCGCAAACCCAATCTCCGAGCTGCTACTGAGAATTTCGTAGAAAAACCCAGTAGCTAACAGTTTTTGCTCGACCTGGGAATGGAACCCAAGAACTCTAGCGCCACTAGGCCAACGAGGTAGCTAATCCTTTTGCGACATAAATATTCTTCTATCTTGTTAAATGTGATAAAGTAGGCAAAAAAATACGTAAACTCTATGAGGAGACAGGGGCGCGGTCGCGGGAGCATGGCGGGGGTACTGATAAACCTGTAGCAAACTCGCAACTGCTATCAAGCCACGGCTCAATGGACAGCTTTCATGGTAATTTGCAACTAACTAGGAACTACCATTTATGTGAGGACTGTGTAGGTATAGAATAGACTTAATACGATCTACGCTAATATTATGAAGTTGCATAGTTTGTTTGTTTTTTCTTTTTTGTTTAAACGCCAATTTCCGTAACACTTATTCCTGAGTGTTCCTGAGTACTGAGGAACAAAAAACGGATCCGTAAGAAAATTGCTATGTGTAAGTACCTATGTTAAGTCGTAGGGAAAAGCTAGTTAAAATATAAATCATGCTATGAAGCGGAGATTAAAGAAAAAGGAGTTTCTGTCTGTTATTCGCTGAAATCCTCATGGACTTCCTTCGTCGTGAGGGTGGCGGAAAGGCATGCCGGACCACCTCTGCCTATGACCGGGCGTGCGGGATCCGCATAAGCGTTCTCGACTCCCCCGAATCGTGAGGAAACCTGGACTTAATCCGTAGGTACTAATATTATAAATGCGAAAGTAACTCTGTCTGTCTGTCTGTCTCTTCTTCACGCCTAAACCACTGAACCGATTTCAATGAAATTTGGTACAGATATAGTCTGGGACCCGAGAAAGGACATAGGATAGTTTTCATCCCGGAATTCCCCCTGAACGGGAACTATTAATCCTCGCGGACGAAGTCGCGGGCAAAAGCTAGTTATTATATATGTTAGTCTCAGATCACCGATCCGCCTCGACAAGGCATGGTGATCTCTTGTCTGAACTGACCGTCTCTTCTGCCCTGCAGTGACAATATAATAGGCTGGTGTTTTTTAAAGAGTCTATTTACCAGTAAATAGACTCTTAAAGATTGAAAAAGCCTTGTCGGTAAAAACCCGCTTTTTAAAACTGTTGTCTTGCATGCGACGCACGTGAGTTTATGGCAAGAAAACACACTATAGTCGTGTTATTCGCCTTGGAAATATTCGCTTGTCATTTATAATGTTTTTTATGAACCACGCTAAGGGTGCGTGAGTCTTTGAATTGCAAATTAACTGCTTACCTACATACCTTTGGATTTTTATCTTATTTTTTACCGAGGGATTAAAATTTCTTTTAGATATACCACAATGCCAACACAGCTTGTGAATTACGCTAGGTTGGTATACGCCCGGGATTAAGGTACTGTCTATTCTAAAACAAAACCACATTTTTGGTTCATTCCCTAAGATAATATAGATACCCCACCCTTCACAAAATAATGCCAGAAGACCCTTTTACCTTGTCTGGCAGATTTATCTAGCATGTCAGTCGATATAAAGCGGCCGTATTATGCGTCTCGTCTGTCACGCGCCCCTTACAAACTCAACCCTCGAATGCTACTTAACCTTGACCAGAAAAACCGAAGCCTGAAGGTTACTACTCGATTAATCATATGTGCCTATTTATTTGATAGGCAGTAGGTGGGTACACGTAGGCAATACCTATGTAGGTAGTTTTGTTAAATGAATATTCGTGTTTATGTTACTTATGGGTATTCTTTTGTTGTGAGTTTGTGCTAGGCGTAAAATAAAATAAAAAATAGTACTCTCAAAGGAAATCATAAATACACGGCTTAGAACAAGCACACAATGCAACTATCTTATAGCGTTTTAATGAAATGTTTACAATAAGTAAACATAGTTTGTCTAGGGTTTAGTCACATCGACCGTCACCTATAGTCTACTTGTTACAATTTTGTCTAAATTACCTCATTTACGTACGGTTAAGGCATTTCTTTAGAATTGCTTACTAACTTACTAGGTACTTAACACGAATCCTTAGAAGTAAACCTAATTAAAGTAACACAACTCGGTGTAACTAAGTAAATAGAAGGTCGAGGTATGGTGCACAACAAAAAAATTATTGTGATGTTAGCTAGAAGGTTAGCCTAAATAAGTGTCTTTTTACATCCGTTATTTATTGAATTGTGTATAAAATTACATATCATCACGCATGTATTCCCCGAAGGGCTAGGCAGGGGTGTATCAATGTTTACCACCCTCATTTCGCCGGAACGTTAGCTCCCACGTAAAAGGGGACGCGTATATTACCATTAACCAAGCACAAGTCCAAACTCTGAGCTGCTACTGAGAATTTCATAGAAAAACCCAATAACACTTTTTACTCAATCTGGGAATCGAACCCAAGACTTCTAAAAGAAGTAGTTGGCATTCTATTTAATAAAGGATTTCCATGTAAAAGTACTTCTAACAATAACTCTGCATGTAACATTCTACGTTTATTTTTATTTTTTACTAACAATATGAATTGACTGCCCCGTTGGTCTCGTGGTCTGAGGAGCGTGGGGTCCCGGGTTCGATTCCCAGGTCGTGCAAAAAGTGTTATTTTCCATTAGGAATTTCTTAGTAACAGCCAGGAGTTTGGAAGTTGGTGGTGCTTCGGAAAGCACGTAAAGCCGTTGGTCCCGGCTGTCATTCGTAGATCTTTGACAGTCGTTACGGATAGTTAGAAGCCAAGATGTCTGACAACCAGTCTAACCAAGAGGTATCGTGTTGCTCAGTTACTGGGTTGTGGAGGTCAGACAGGCAGTCGCTCCATGTAAAACACTGGTATTCAGCTGCATCCGGTTAGACTGGAAGCCAACCCCAACATAGTTGGAAAAAGGCTAAGGAGATGATGACTAACAATATGAATTGTATAAGCGCAAAATGTGGATTAGCTTTTCCCTTTAACAAAACAGTATTTGTGGTGTAAAAGCCTCGTTTAGTTTTCGGGGAATACCTACATTATTAGGTATTTCATATGCGTGTATTAGATAAGAAAAACGTGCTGTTAAATAAACCTAGTTCCCCCTCCTATCTAACTTCTCATTTTCAATACTTGTGCACCGCGCACAGTAAGAATCTTCGTTCCACTAATAATCGTCTTCTACGATGTCCTTCTCACCGCTCTGGTTTCCTTAAATCTTCTTTTCCCGTCCAGGTGGTTTTCCTATGGAATGAGCTCCCTCAGAATATCAGGATGGTCACCAGTCGGTTCACGTTCAAAGTAAAGGCTCGAGAACACATACATAAGAAGTTGGCAGATTCGTCTCATAATTGATTTATTATATTTCTCCACCTACTTATTCTTATCTCTCCCTACTTTGTATATTTTGTTTGTTTGTATGTATGTATTTATGTATATATTACCTATATGTATATTATATATATTTATATATATATATATTTTTTAAAATTTTGGAAATTTTCAGTTTCTTGCACCTACTTTGTTCTGTCTCTGCATCACCCTAAGGTAGACTGGTAGAAAATGCCTAAGGCATTAAGTCCGCCTTTGTACTGTGTATTTTATACATTTTGTGCATAAAGTTTTAATAAATAAATAAATAAATAAGAAACACCAAGGCCTTTAGCGTAGCAGTCGCGCTTAGGACCACTAGGCTAACGAGGCAGTTACAATACAATTACATTATGTGTTCTAAATCAACCGCTTGAGTTTGTTAAAGTGTACTGCCGCTGCCGGCTTATTCTGTAAGAAATCTCCCTCAGTGAATTAAGGTGAAGTGAGCTTAAACTGGGCTGTCACTATACGATGCTAGGGATTGACAGGTCGCTCACCACACGCTCACTTCACGGAAGGAGGGTTTTACAGAATAACACCGCTGTTCTATTTTTGACGCAATAGCAATCAAACTATAAAATCGGTTAACCCTGCAAACGCGTAGCTGCGGTAAAGTTTACCAGGATGCAGTAATGTCAGTTTATTTACGGGAGACCGTGTCGCTAGACGAGAATTATGGTTGAAGTTCCACTATAAGTTAGCTTCGGTGAATATTATGCATCATTAAAACGTAGGTATGATGTATTGCACCTTAGCTTATCATAGTGTTTAGTAAACATTCTGAAGGTTATGCCTGAATTCTTCTACTAAGCTCGCGTGCCTTTATTATTGCCGTAGGAACTTTCACCCCACGTGTAAAATTGTCTCAATTTGGTCTGTATTTTTTTATGCCATTGGATCGTAAACAACCACACGGCCAAACTGATGTTAAGTGGTCACCGCTGCCTCATTCGTAGACATCTGCAATACCACAGGCCTTTTTTTTTTTTTTTTTTTTTCTCGAATGGGCATCTCGCAGGTCAGCCTAGGGCTGTTTACTACTTTACCGGACAACTCTGTGAATGCCTCGCAATTAAGGCCTCCAGCCAGAGCATAATTTTATTTAAACTAAGTGACAGCGCGCTAAGGGCACCCCCTGCGGGGTACGAGCCTCGGCTTAGGGCGTCACTGGGGACAGCAAGTGGGACAGGCTGGATCAAACATTATTATTATTATTATCGGGCTATTTTAAAACTACTGCTCAGCTCACGGGCTGGCTTGAGTGCAAGGGACGGGGAGGGTCTGACGGGGACTCCACGACGACCCTCGGCGGCGAGGGTGCGGCCCACGGCGGCGTGGGCGGAACGATGGCGGTCTGTACTTTCGTACTGTGCTTGTGTGTTTGCTACTCTCTTGGCGGACGGTGATAGCATCGTCGGGAATAGTGAGGGTATGTCTTGGTCGGCGAATCCTACTTATGCGGGAAGGAGTGTATCGGGCGGCCGATACGACCAGCGGGTTCGGGTGCTTTTCAGCGGACTCGAAGAAGCGTTTTGCAACACGCTTCATAAACTGTTGGATAGTAGGTATGCGAAGATCGAGGTGTAGTTCCTCGTTGCGAAGGTAGTACGGGGCGCCCGTAGCTCTTCGCAAGAAACGGTTCTGTAGGGTTTGCATCCTATGGAGGTGGTATGGCTTAGCGTGCGCGAACACAGCGCACGCGTAAGTCATGATCGGTCTTATACACGCGGTATAGATACCACAGGCCTTGCAAATGCGTCGCTATTCTAGAGACAAAGTTTGAAACGTCACATGTGCCTGTATTTACGCCCGAACCCAAACCTTTCCAACCGGAACATAGCAACGCTGCTTTACGGCGAAAATAGGTATGGTGGTATGCGGTAGTACTTCCCCGGACGAGGTCCTGAATGGTGCAATATCCATGCACGTAGATATTTCTCTGAATTTCAAATAACGTAATCATCCAAAACGCTTTTGAAATAACCAACATTCCTATTTGGTAGGTAAGCAGTGCAAAAAGGGAAAACGTAAACCATTGCGATTTCAATAGTTCATTTTCTATGAAACCATTTGACTGACGACATCTTGCAGCGAACGAAACTGCGAAGCAATAAATTCTGTGAAATGGAGATAAACAAGAATATATTTCAGTGAGTTTGAAATGCCGCCGTCGTTATCTACAAATATTCTCCAAGAATACCAACCTGATTGTAAATAACACTGAAAATTATTGCTTATAACACTCCATGTACTAGGCTGATTCCATGAAACCTACTTCCTACTAATATCCTAATTTCCTTACTATCCATACTTCCCACTATAATATTATAAATATGAAAGTTTGTGAGGATTAATGGATGGATGTTTGTTACTCTTTCACGTAAAAACTGCTGAACGGATCTGGATGAAATTTAGCACTGAGATAGACTGTTGTGTGGAATAATAATTAGGATACTTTTTATCCCGAACAAAATGTTCGGTTCCCGTGGGATATTGTATGACGCAGATGAAGCCGCAGGCAGAAACAAGTTTTTTATATTTACGTAATAGATACCTATCTAATAGTTGAATTGAAATCTTCCTTAGAGACTAGGGTAAATGTTCAAATATTAAACATGTCCCGTATGTAAAATTATCACAGCCCCAGAAATAAAATTACACGCATACGTACTCCCTTCCGCTCGTCTGACAACCCAATTACCGGCCACGGTCTGCGTGAGCCGGTAATACGACTAATATTTGCTACATCCAGACAAATAACTGCTAAAATAACACTATAAGTTATAAGAAATTATTCTTTATAGCACATTTCCATTAGTAATGTGTTTCAAAGAATCATTTACTTAACGTGTTTCAAAGAATCCCTATTTATATCCTACTTCCTACTATCCTACTTCCGACTAATATTATCCGTATAAAGGCAAAAACTTATGATGGATGGATAGATGTTTGTTACTCTTTATGCTTAAACGGCTGGATGGATCTGGATGAAATTTAGCACTGAGACAGATTGTAGTGGAATAACACACAGGATACTTTTTGTCCCGGAAAAATGTACAGTTCCCGTGGAATAATATATCAAAATTGACTCGATCGAAGTCGCGAACGAAGACTAGTTATTAATTTATTATTATAAGGGTGAAGAGTCTGCTTGTTTGCATAAACACGCAAATCATAGGAAAAACTTATCCGATTCTGAAAATTCTTTCACTAATGGGAAGCTACGATACCTCGAAGTGCTTCATGCGATATTTTATTATTAAAAAAAACTAGGGATCAGTAAGAAAATACACGCGGAAGAAGTTTCAAGAAAAAGCTAGTGTATACTAATATTATAAAGAGGTAAAGTTTGGGGGTATTCTAGATCTACCGAACTGATTTTAAAAATTATTTTAACCATAGAAAACCACGTTATTTGTGAGTGTCATAGGCTATATAACATCACGCTACGACCACCGCTACCGGCGAACTGTGGGTGTACATTGGTACACCTCTGCCTAACCCTTCGGGGAATACAGGCGTGATGGATGGCTACGACCCACGTAGCGGAGCAGTAACCAAAGACATAACGCGGATGAAATAAGCTACGCGGATAAAGACGCGGATACGAGTAGTTCGCTTGTTTAAAATAAACAAAAAATCGTGCAGTTTGATCGTAACATAAAACGTAAACTCCAAAAACGTTTGCCTTCACTACTTTGTGTTTAAACTACAAAAGAAGCGGGGTGTAACGAACTTTCCAATAACCTATCTCTATATTATGTTATATGCGAGTATGTAACGAATTTTAGATACGAGAGACGACAGAATACGTAAATGCAAGTAAACGTGTAAAATCTTGATTCAATAGTCGGCGATATCCGAACGCGTATAGTTTTTGCTATTGTTCACGTAAACAATAGTAGTACCTAAATGTTGTTTCCACTGCTGCGAGATATCAATACACGGTAGCCAGCGAGACGCGTAAGTGCAAACACGACACGTCTACAGGAAGGTATTTGTCGTGCAGCCTTGTCGCTCCTTCCTTTCATCGTTATGATTAATGACACGTTATTTTTCATTGGAACAGCTGCTACGTATTTTTTCTACTTCCAAGTCTTCTGTTCCATGACGTTTACCTATTAGTCACGCTCTGAAAAGCTTTCGGTGTGGATTTTTAAACTTGTTTTTTCCCTTTATCTTCGACATTTGAACGCACCACCTCGGTTTGGCTTTGACTTTTAAGAGCACCCCTCATTATTGTTCGCACCTTTTTATTTAAAAGTTGGAACTCTTAGCACATTCTACCTGTTGTTACAAATAGAAAGTGTTAAGAGGGCCTTTTGTGTTAAATGATTGGCTTCGCAATCTCGACTTTGGCAAGGGAACAAAAATCCCTAGAGACTGAAAGAAACAACGTGTAACTCGTATTAAAAACGGGATAGCCATGTAACATTTTTCATTTGAAATATACGTTGGTTCCTTAAGTAACTTTACATAGGAACAATACACGTTGTGGCACAAAGGCTACATAATATAATATTTGTACAAACCTCTTTGTTAATCAGTAATACAGCGAAAGGAAGCGAGTGTCCTGGTAATTAAATAACATTTTTATTCCAACGCGGGTTCATTTTTACAGTACTCAACGCATACGTTGTTAAGATAATTAAATTATCTAATTACATAATTATATCGTTCACGGGTCGTCGACTGTGAAACATTGTTTAAATGGCTGATTAAAAAAAGGTTTGTCCTATAGCTCACGGAGGGACGGTGGGGTAGGTACTGTAGGTACGTGCTGGCCGCGCCGCCAGTTTCTTTCATTTCCGTTTTTGGAGGAAGTTTTCGACTCTTCCTGCCTGTAATGGACTAAACTCGACATAATTTTATCCACTGTGCACAAAAATATATCAGGTACGAACAGTGTTCGATCAAATAACGAACGAATGGCGAATAGATGGAAATTTTTCATTCAAAGATCGCAGTCGAATTTTGTTTGCCAGATGGCTACTTCAATTAAGTTACCCCATAGTGCCTGCAGTCCCTTCTTTGTAAACCAGATAAACACAGCAAGTAAGTAGGTACTACTGTCCTAGATAGATAGGTAGGTAAATTAAATACATACAGTAGACACAAATCCCGACTTTGAGCTGCTACTGATAAATCCTTAATGGAAAACACAGTAACATTTTACCTAACCAGGGAATCTAGTATCTCATACTCAACAGTAAACTTGCAAACACTATAGATCAACGCGGTAGAATTTATATGTAAATGGTTTTAGAAATAATTCTAAAAATAGCCCTGAAGAATTATCAACAATCAGTGGCAGCAAATCAAACTCCTAAAGTTTAGACAAATATCGACAATACTATACATATTCACCTGCAGTACAAATCCTCATAATTCTATTAATACATTTGACTGTACTGTTTGCAACGCATGTTGTATTCTAACGAAAAACATTCAAACAATGAACATGTCATGTCATTTACAACCACATCATAATTCTAAGTACAATCAACTCATAATTAATGCGAAAGGATAAACTCATACACCCTTGTTTTTCGGACCCTCGCTTACTTTAGGAAAAGGGAAAATTAACTGACATTAACACGGAATAGTACTTACTCAATAACTGGGCTGGTCAGTTTCATTTTATTCAATGGAGGTGGTAATTACAAAGATATATTATTTTGGGTACTAAAGCCGGGTGACCGCGCACCGCAGTGTTAAATAGCCTAAATTATTCGTCACCGTAATGATCGCCAATCAAGGATGGATGTACGAATTCGGGTCGCATTAAAGCTTAATTACATTTGGTCAATGCAAACACTTGATTTCTGTATTTATTATTTAAATGAAACATAGAAACTTTATTTTTAATTATCTTGCATCGAACCAAATACATAATTATAATAAACTGTACCTTGCCGAGGGTGTTGTAAAAGGCCACGTTTTATGAAAATTTCAGCTTTTACCTGCGACTTGGTCCACGTCAAAGTTGGTATATTATCCCACGAGAACCATACTTTTTTCGAGATAAAAAGTATCCTATGTGTTATTCCACACTACAGTATATCTCAGTGCCAAATTCCATCCAGATCCGTTCAGCTATTTGAGCGTGAAGAAGAGACAAACATACAAAGTTTTGGCTTTATAATATTAGTGTGATTTAAAAAAAAAAAGTGTGGAAGCAAGAGGTTAAGAGGGGTTAAGAGTTTTGACTGCAACATATATAATATAGAGACAGCAATAGGCTGAAATGATGATGATGATAATAAAAATAATAAATAGTAAAAGGAGGGTCGTACATTATCTTCCTCTTCTTAATAAAATGGCTGCAGTCTACCCACAGTTGAATTATTTTGCCGAGGCGATAGTGTTTATGACGCTATTTCTTCATGATCGCACTTGATTCGTTCGAGCGTACATGAGAATAAGATCAAGCGTACCTCATAACATAAAAATACTCCTAGCACAAAATACCATATCTTCACGCTTATATTCTCTGAGTGGGTAGGCAAACTTCCGCTAATATTTTTAGTACCTACATATTATCCATTAACAGAGCGCAAAGCCAGTGACGCCCGTACTGTATTACTGAGAAATGTCTAATGGAAAATCTCAACAACATTTCGCCCCAAGCCAGTGATTGAACCAACAACATTATTTTCAACAGTAGCACTTGCATCGACGAAAGTATAAAAAAGGCATGTAAAATAACTTTTTGTAAATTAACCAGTGCTAGCAAATAAAAACCCCTACAAAAGAACAACCCAGGAGCAGTTGCTCTTTGACGTCAAACTCATTAGTGTTCAGACGATTCAAAACAAAGTAGTTAATTAATCTACATTAGTAAATAATGAAGATGGACGCAAGAGAAACTTTATTTCCAAAAGGTTTATTTAAGGCAGCTAGTGTTACTGAAGCATAACATCAAGTAAATGGTCCTATTTCACTTATTCGCTGAAATTTTGATGTTTTGAACGAAGTTTAAATTATTTTGTTATTTCTGTAAAGCCGATGTAAGTTTAGGTACACATACAATAATAACTATTTGTAAACCTGTCTGTTCTATTTTAGTAGATGATATTTTGAGAACCTGTTTGTGAGACATTATTTATTTCTACAAGCTCCGTGTCATGGCAAAATTAGCTCTTGATGCTGAAGTCTTGCCGGCGCTAAGAAGCTGCTGAATGAACTGAGAACTTAATTAACTATTAAAATGAGAAAATGATGAAGAATATTATGCACCTTGAAAGAAAAACCACTATACTGGCACATGTATAAATTAACTAAGAAATGCAGTAACATTTTAATTGTGCTTAAATATTTGCAAATATTAAAGCCAGGGAGACCAATTCTGTTATTTTAACAACCAATGAAATAGCGTGTAACCCTGAGCAAACCATTTGAAAGCAGAACTTAATAGAAAAAAATAAAAAGTAATTAAAAAATAAAAATAATAGGTACATAAAGTAAGTATTCATTTGCAACCAGTATGAGACTATCTCTTCACTGTAGATTAATCTAGAGCAGGACCAAGACATTTCCAAGTATTTTTCATCCTGCATGCAATGTATGTACACTACAAGTAAATAAACATACTCAGAAAAAAATAACTAATTTACCCTTTTTCAGAAAATAGTGCCTACATACGAGCGCAACGAAGAAATCGGATAAAACTAGTTTGCATCTTTAATGCAACTCTGGAAAGAGGGCAAGTCGCACATACATTTGTAATAATAAAATACAGTAGTCCCCAATACCAGTCCCCTAACTAATTTTGAGACAAAGGGATCCCTGATAACTTTCCATACTTTATTTCCTTTTTGTTGATGAGAACTTCCCGATCGGTCGAGTTGGCCTGTGTTTTATCGTCGTAAGTAAATAAAATTTAGTGCACATGGGCCCCGATTCATATTTTATCGATTCCGTGATTTTATTTGTCCATATTATACGAGCTCGTGAGATGGAATCGTTTACAACGACTTTCATATCATCAGTAAGCTAGCATTGTTAACAAAATAGCAGGATACTCCGAATTTCTGAATTTAATAATAATTATTTATTCTTTTATGTGTGTCCTACTTTTTTACAGTTTACAGCTAAAGGTGTCAACAACCTCTCCGAATTCCTCCTCCGAACTCCGGTTGAATTAATTACTATTGAAGTGTTGCTATGGCAACGCATCCAATCATAGTTCTAATTCCTTGGCCGGGCTACACCTGAACGCGGTCACTGTCGGTCGTGGTCGTTCTAAGATACTGCAGTCGCATTTCCATGGACGGGACAACACAACTGCCTCGTTGGCCGAGTGGTCCATAGCGCGACTGCTACGCTGGAGGTCTTGGGTTCGATGCCCAGGTCGAGCTAAAAGTGTTATTGAGTTTTCTATGAAATTCTCAGTAGCAGCTCGGAATTTGGATCTGTGCCTGGTTAATGGCAATAGGCTCGCCCCCTATTACATGGGACCTTAACCTACTGTCGAACTGTGGGTGTACACTGATACACCTCTGCCTACGAGGAACCCTACGGTGAATACAGGCGTGATGGTATGATGGTATGACAGCGCAACTGGTCCCCTCCGGTGTGGTCTGCAAGATTATCAACTATCATTTGTTTAATCACAAACAACTTCATTGTGTGTTTGTGCTTGTTTACTTTTAATTTTATTTAGGTATGCATTTGGCTGGTAGGTGGTAGGGTTGTCAGACTGGTCTAAAAGTAACTAAACAATTTGTTTCTGCGCTACAGATCGTAGATACAATTTCGACACAGAAGAAATATTGACATGTCCCTAAAATATTTTTAAATACAAAAACAATTATAAATGCACAAGACTATGTATATCTATGCACAAGACATCAAAGAGTGGTACAATTTATTTATTTATTGTTAATTAAAACGTTAACAACCAATTACATCAATTAACATAGATATAATAAACAACAATCATTTAAGAAATAGCATATAGTAGAGGACACCCTAGCCTACTTCTTCTCACAAAACATCAGACAATAAAAATAACCCTTTGATGTACTTTTATTTTAAAAATAATTATATTTTAGATCATTATCTTGTTCAATTGGATCCTATATTTACACCACCCGGAGCAACTATATCTATCTAAACAGCGCATTGAGCAAAGCTGTCCAAACAGCAGTTGCTAAATAGGCGATGTCCAATTTATAGGAACCAATTTCGCTGAGTTGACTTTTACAAATTACAGTGAAAGACAAACAGCTGATACACGGGGTGTTCTTCTTTCCTCGATCAGTGAGAAAATAAATTATTTAAGTTATATGAGTGTTGGGAAAGGGGAAACTGGGCCGTAACGTCAACCCATGTCAAACAATATAAATGGTAAGCTAACAAGTTTAATAACATTAACAAATGCTCAGAGAATACACAAATATTTTTCTATTTTCGATTGTCAAAGAATAATTTTGACAATTAAAAAACTGTCAAGCTTTCAACATGATTCCACACTCAAAACTTGGCCATTTACGTTGCCAATAACGGTGCTTAACTTATTCGAATGTGAGACAGATTTAGAGTAGGTACGTATGTCGTTAGCAAATGTATAACTACGAGTAGATATAAGCTACCTACATTTACTACTTTGTATTTTCGTAAAAGACTGAATGGCGTATTGAAAAAAAATCGAAGAAATGCTAACGCGAATGTTAGATATAATTAGTTACTCTATATTACTTTCATACAGATTTAAGCGACAGAACTAATTTAAAGTAAAAATAAATCGGTACGGCCGATTTTTTTTTCATTAAAGACACAGTAGATACCTAAACATCCCCAACTTACTATTGTGTTAAACAATCACACCAACACGGAATATTAAAATAAACCTTTATAATAATACTAGCTTCCGCGTGGCTTATTTCAGTCGCGTGAATTTACCTCTGGTACTCCCACGCCGTTGGTCGTAGCGTGATGTTATATAGCTTATGTTACTCAGGAATAATGTAGCTATCTATCAATGCAAGAATGGTTAAAATCGGTGCAGTAGTTTTGGAGCTTATTCGATACAAACAAAAACGTTTTTCCTATTTAAAATATTGGTATAGATAACAAGCACCTACAATGTTAATCACCAAATATAAATACGTGCAAATTTGCTTGGTAATAACAGGAATGCTGCACAAATACGAACACTTACCTATTACTCGACGATGATTCCGCTGGATGGTTGCCAACTCGTGTCTATTCTCACATTTAAGTTTTCAGGAAGGAACAGCTTCGTATTACAATATCTCAAATGCAGTTCGGATTAGATTGCTTTCTATCGCTAGTCTAAAACGGTTACAAGTCAGTCAGAAGTCGTAAATTATTCAAAGTCAAAGCATTCTTTTTTTCAATTACACTAATAAAAAACACTTTTGAATGTCATTTACAAGAAAGGAAAAAGAAAATTATTGTATCTCGTTGCCCATTTCAAAAGTTAGTTTCGCAAAGACTAGAATGGATAAGAAACTTTCATGCTTACTCTTTAAAAAAATGTTATACAATAAGTTTGGACGTACATTAATTCAATAAAATAAATTATATGAATATTAGTATTTTACTTACTCTAACTAAAATATGAACACACATTGTAAATCTGCTGAAAATTTTAATGTGAGTTCCGTTTTGTGTGTAACAATTACTACCCTGTTGATTTTTGGTGCTGGGAGAGATTTTTGTTTTACTTTTTTATGTAATTGGATGGCTAGTAAGCCCACGGCCCACCTGATGTTAAGTGGTCGCCGCAACCTATTGAAATCTGAAATACCAAAGGCCTTGCAAATGCGTTGCCATCCACCGATTACTCGGGTACCCATACCCTTAAAACCGGAACACAGAAATAGATATGGTGGTTGTACTTCCCCGGACGAGCTCCTTCACTAAAAGCTACTACTACGACTAAATGAATAATAATAGTAATTAAAATAATTAAAGTGGTAATAGCACTTTACCATTCTCTCTGTTATTAGAAGGCAAAATGTTTATAGAGCAGTAATAGGTATTCTTTAGGAAGATGCCGCTCTTTCTGTGCGGTCATCTCTGGAGGAGTTTCTTATAAGTATTTCATGCAAATAATCTAAGATTCCTCCTAAGATCATCGATTTGTTTGGCCATAAGCCCCAATGGAATCTCGTTGCTAAAGTGATCTAATACCTAATGGTTTTAGTCTAACTATAAACGAAGGTACTATTGTAGTACGAAAATATCTCAAAAGATCGATTCAAAGTTCCGCGAAATGTGGTCAGCTACGTTCCGGTTACCGTAAAAAGCAACACATGCGGATTTCAGTGAAACAACTCCCACAGTCCTCTTATCTCACAACAAATTTAATATTCAGAGAAAACCACCAACCAGAATAACCACTCATTACACAGAAAAGTCCTTTAAGCCGTGACATTTTTTCTTCCCACATCGTGCAATAAATAGTGGGTAATGCATCGAAAATCGATAACTATTCCCTACGCCGTATGTTGTATAATGTATCAATATGTCGTTGCCGGTCTTTCACAGAACCAATTTCTTCACACTCCCAAGTGTAAGTGGTGCCGCACTTTATTCGGATTCTTTCACGGTAACAGCTGTTCATCTTTGTAACAACGAGGATGGTACTATGATCATAAAACTCATTCCAGTTTCACTTAAAATTCCACCTATTTATCTTAACTTTGTTTGGCTGTTGCGAGTTCGGGATTAACAAACCCATGGTACCGACGTCTGAATAAAGAATTCGCATTTTGAATTCTCCGGAGAAGTCTTGAAAACTCTACAACTAGAGTTTATCATTACAATGGAACTGCAGTGCAAGAACAACTTGGTTTTACTTAGTACACAAACGTTTAGTTTATTTATTTACTACGGTACAATGGTTGCATTGTTATTTGTTTACTTTTCGACACTAAAATCTATCATAAATATTCATTTATTAAGTAAAACCATAACCTTCCTTCAAAGACAGTCTGGCAAAATTTGCGTACCAACATTTTACACGCATTTCTTCATACGTAAAAATTAATTATGTTGTGCGTGAATCAGCATAAAAAATGAGAAAGGGCAGGCCTCATTGATTCGGACAGTTTGAGTGAACGCTACATGAAAAAAGAAACAAATGGATATGACTGCCCCGAACTGAACTTTTGACAGGGAAAGACCCCAAAGAAAGTAAACTACCTACTAACAAAAATTGCATGCCCAAATAAAAAGCTCTAACTTCTGTGTCACATACCAAACACCTCTGCACCCAAATCATCATACGCACTTAGCGGCTACTCACCTGCTTGTAATTGTAGTAGTTTAGCCGGAGAGTTCCCGGGAACTCAATCTATTTGATTTAGTGCTGCATACTGATGCGTCCAACGTTTAAGCGGCTAGTTACGGAGGGCTTAGCAACCAACTAGCCTGTCGCCTAAGTACCTAAGTTGGCATGATATGCGTCGACAGATCAAAACTTCAAAATAAATGGAATATATGGAAGTGGCAAATGTGCGGTAACGCGGTAACTAATATGACTAATCCTACGCTCGTTTCGCCGGGGGTGTGTGAAAACATTAAAGTGATGAAACAATTTGAGCTTAGTAAAATGCTGTTTTCTAACTGCACTCAAATTTTCGCTTTTTGCTGCTCACGGCACATGCTTGGCTGAGCTTGTGAAGGACTAACTGAAAAGTGTCAAAAGGATAATTTTAAACATTAGATTTTAGTTTTTTTTATTATTTTCAACTTACGGTGCGCCTGGTCCAGTGTATGCGAATAGGAATTTTATTTCTGGGAAAAGTAATCCCTCTTTGTGCATATAGAGGTACGTACTGATATATATATCTGTTACATTATTGTAAATCCTGCAGAATCTAACTCAAAAAATATTTATAGCCTTTTGAGTGGTCGGTTTTTATGACACACATAAAAACACAGAAAATAATAAGTGTTCAGTAAACGTTAAATGACATGCTTTTCTATTACACGTTCTTTTATTTTTTTCCTGTCACTTTATGAAATGACAATACTTTGTGAAACCATTTATGATAGAAGACGTTTAGTAATATAACGGTATAAAATGTAAAACTATCATTACTAACACTGTAGACTGCTGGCAGACTATCTTAGTCTCCTCAACGTTTCTAGGTGTGGTAATAACTTTATATCATACAATGTTCCGTGTTGGATGAATGTAACTGTCTGGCGCTCTCTCCTCAAACTTTTGAGATGCAATTTAGTCTTCACTATACACGCAAAACTTGTCTTTTGTATACTAACAAACAAGTTTCAGGTAAATATAGGAAAATTACAAAACTTATTATCTCGATATAAAACGCTTTCTAGAATCGTTGTAGCGAAATAAAAGTAAATTTCGATAATGGATAATTTCTAGTATTTTTTGGAAAAATGCCTCTTGTGTAGTATTTATTATTTATTTATTTAAATCAGACATCAAGGCCGATAGAATTTACAAATTATTATTATTGAATCCGTTTCTTAGTTAAAATGATACTGCAACGCTTTTTAAAGTATTCGCAGTGATGTGGCAGCTTTAACTGTAAAATTGATATTTACGATATTTTCGAGTTTACTTTTCCGTGAAAGGATTAAATACTCCTACTCGAAAAGAAAATCGAATATGATTAGTATGAACCATTAAAAACTACCTCAAGATAACGAACCTAACAACCCCAAATTCTGAATAGTCTGCAGCTCACCGTATATAATTTTTGGGAACCCCACAGGACCACACCAATTACCCGTTTTATTAGTGACCGCACCGCCGAGTGAATTACCGTTTAATTGAAAAGCCGGGAAACAAAGGATGGGAGCGTGATTATTTGACAACAAAAACTAAAGCCCGGCTTCATCTACCACCCACCTTTATACATAATATTAATCTATATGGAAACAATAACAAGTAAACTTGCGATCAATACAATACAATCTCATGATAACACTGCCGAAATTATCGTTCTGATTATACCAAATTAAGGGCGAGTTGATGACGAAACATTAATTTCTAAGTATGTATGTATGCGTAGGATCGTTTTCATCTTGAATATTTTGTGATATAAAGGGTTATGACCCCATCTGCCAGGATTAGACCCCATTATATGAGACGTTCTGACATTTTCAATCTAGAGTTCATTTAGTTACTTATCTTCCAGATAGCGACATAAAGAAAATCTATAACTTTACTAATAGAATTAATGCTGTTATTATAAAACACAGGGACATCGATTAACGTTTATGATCCATTATCTTGGCGCGCTGGCTCTTGGTATACTGGCTAGAAACTGATAATTATGTGGCTAAGATATACATAGGTATACAGGATAAGTTTTTAATCAGTGCGTAAATTTTTTTTGGTAGTTCAGTGTCAGTAATAGAACACATTTCCGTGTTTAGTTAAAAAAAAAATAAAAAAAAATTTCATCCTTATCCGAGTTTGAAATAAGCAAAACATGGACATAATCTATTCGCCATACTATCAATGACAACTCTTGGCCGCCGCCCGGGCGCATGGCTGGGGTGAGGGGGTGGGGAACGCGCTAGCGCCGAGTGACAATAAAATATGGTTTTTAAGTATACATGTTTCGTAAGCGATAACTTTTTTTTTTAGTACTAAGACATATCAAAATAAAATATACGTGTTTAATAAAACGTGTTGAAGTTTATTATGGCAAAATTTACGCACTGGTTAAAAAATTTTCCTGTATATGCGTCGATCAGACAGTGGCTTTTTTTTTTTTTTTTATAGACGGTAAATCATCAAATAACTTCCCCCGCCCTGGGCGGGGCGGGAGGGAGTGTCAGACTTTTACTGACTAAAACCCATCTATGTTCCTTCATGTGCCCTTTGCGTTCCGGGGGCGCGGTATCTCTTTCGAACAACCCGCAGCCCCGGCAGGCATCGGCCCTCAGTGGCCCCATCCAAGTTTGCTGACATCTCTTCGAGGCGCGCGTGGAACACGAACGCGCCGTCGACACGGTCTGTCGCTAGTGAACGTACGGACGGTGAGCTACCCATTGCTCACCGTCCACAGACACGCGTCTACGGTGGCCGGGAGTCGTCTCGCGGCTCCCGACGCCCGGAGCGTCTACCGCGGCGGCCGCTGGGACGGGGGATTGTCCTCTCCCTCTTCCGTCCCGCATCAGACAGTGGCTGTGGCACTCACTTGTCTCTTGGACTGTATCAGATTGTACAAATATGTCAAATTAAGAGTGGACCGTCGTCGCCTGTCTGAATGACACTTACACACGAATGAGATTTTCTACAATGTACACGTCAATTCATCATCATAATCATCATATCAGCCCAACGGCATCCACTGCTCATAGACACTGGCATAGGGTTCCCCTAAAGATAGCCACAATGACCGGTCTTTGGCTGCCCGCATCCGGCGATTCCCCACTACCATTACCAGGCCGTCGGTCCACCTCGTGGGGATCACGTCAATTAGTTGCCTTTATAATTTTTAATTAACTGTCCTTTTCTTACACGTCCCTACTGCTATTTCACAGAATAGTGCTTCTGTTTTTCAAGGTAATAAAAGATAAAACTCATAGTTATCAGACTGTCCCTGACACCACGTGAAATACGCCTTTAGTTTGTTCGCTACAGCTACCCATTTATACTCTTGATTCGCAAAATATGGTAATTAAAGCTGTTTTCCGTATACCTATGTACGTTAAGATATCAATACCCATAGAAGCGCGATTACAGGATATTAAACTTAATTACAAAACATGACCTAGTTAAATACAAAAGGTGCTGGTACAATACAATAAGGGTTGTCTTCAACGCCCATACAAAAAGACCCATCAAAATAGTTAGTAAACTAAACAGTGAATAGACGCTGAAGTGTTGCCGACACCATTCATTATGCATAGGAGCCATAATAACATTAGCTGAAAGTTATATGTAGATGGGTTGAAAGTTATAACTACAAAGTGATGTTTAAGTATCGATTATATAGTGGACTAGCTTCTGCCCGCAGCTTCATCCGCGTCAAATTTGATATATTATCCCACGGGAACTGTACATTTTTTCTGAATGAATAACTTATCTTATGTGTTATTTCACACTACAATCTGAGTGTCAAATTTCATCCAGATCAGTTCAACCGTTAAAGCGTGAAAGAGTAACAAACATATATCAATTCATCCACCCATCCTCACATACTTTCGCATTTATAATTATTAGTAGGATAGGAAGTTGGATACGGAATGAAGAATCTTCGCCGTCTTAAAAGTGACTCTTCAGATTATTATGTCTAGTAAGTGACAAGGAACCTCGCTTATTGTGCTATTTCTAATACTATATATACTTTCTAATACCGTATAGTAAATCGTATTGACAAATAACAATGCGCATATAACTTTTGAGAAACGTAGCTATAGCAGTCATTAAGAGTTTGTTTGTCCTTCACATAATGATTAATAGCCGCATACAACATTTATTTTCGGTCCACTATTTACATGAAAAACATATTCGAAGGTAGAATTGTTTGGAGTAGGAAATGTATGCATAATAACGTTAATTACCAGCAGTCCCTCATTAACGATACTCGTTGAATTCTAGAAAAACCGTCGCGAGGAATAACTATCGTGACGCTCACTGACTTAAATAGTGCTGGTCCCACTTTAAAAACAAAACAACAACAAATGTAATTTGTTTTTTATTTGTGTGTATATCATGTCATGTCATGTAGAATTATCATGCTGACATGTTTGTGACGTGGATGGCTCGAATCTTTTGCCAATATTTTCTTATACTGATATTATAAAGAGAAAAGTATTTTTTCTTTGTTTGTTTGTAACAAATAGGCCCCCAAACTACAGGACCGATTATAATTTTTCACCAATGATAGCTTTTTTTATTCTTGAGTAACATAGGCTATATAACATCACGCTACGACCTACGGGAGCGGAGCAGTATCTAAAAACGTAACCTTTTGAAATACATCAGAATCTTTCAATTATGGTTGAGTAGACCACAATGTAGGATTGACCTTTGGAAGGCTTTACGTGAATGTAAGATAAAAATAGTTTTGGTAAATTCGGCTTAAAAATAATCCCATCGATTTTGGTTGGACAGGAACCTTTTGAAGACTTAAGGAAAATTACAGAAGAGAATTAAATAGTCAAATTAATATATATATATTTTATGTCATGGTGGCCTCGTGGCAATGAGGTTGCAAGTTCGAAACCAGGCAAGTACCAATGTGACTTTTTCAATTCATAATTATGTACTTTCTAAGTTTAACTTGGACATCATTGACGTTGTTTAAGGAAAACATCATTAGGAAACCTGGACTTGTGTGTAATTAATATAAATCTAAAATCGCCAATCCGCCTTGAGCAAGCATGTTGATCAAATCTCGTGTTTTATCTGTATAGAAGAGGCCTTTGTCCTGCAGATGGACAGTAAAAAGCTGGTGTTAATTTAGAATATCGAATAAACACGATCTGAAATAAATACCTATGCACAATAGCTAGGGTAAACACATCAAATCGAAAAGGCGTGTATACGAATCCCAGTCTGGTAAACCACAAGGGTGTATACTTATTAAGAAAAAAATTATAATATTTAGTCTTTTTACAAAATAAAGAAATAAATTTAAAAGAGCATTCAACAATATTATTACTAAAAATTAAACTTTATAAGTGTATCGTTGTTCGATGGTATATTTTAGCCTACACATATATATGTTTTGTTATAAAAATAAATGTATATTATTAGAATATTTTAACCTTGTTATGTCATCAATTCAATGGGAACGATTTATTACTGTATTTTTACTGAAATAAGTTTTTCTATAAAGTATCATTCTATACACATAATCCCGAGATGTTTTGAAATACTATTCAATGATTTCTAACGTTTTTTTTTCAACCTACAATAAGGATTCTTTTAGTTTAGCAATAAAATGTATGGCTTTAAATATTTGCCGTTTCAATAGAAAGCGAACATGTTTATAATAAAAAAGCTGAAAGTTTAAGTAATAGGTATGTTTCTGTATAATGTAGGGGCTATGCCTGAAAACGAATGTTTTATGTAAATAGATACGGCGCGATTTAGTTGTAATATACATTAAATAAAAAAAGGAAAACGTGTCATGTTTTAAAAACAAAACAAGCATAAAGAAACATGCGATAAATAAAATAAATTAGTCTACTTTTACTGAGAACAAAAAAAAATTGAGAAACAGTATGTAAAAGCGGATCACGAATTTAATAACAACTTTTGCTCTTTGGTGCAATACCCACGAAGTACCTACTTTTTAAAAGATTCATGAAAATATATAAATAACAATGTTAATATCTTTTCGGGCTCCTTTATTGGCCCCTACATATAATATTATTTACAGTTTAACTATCGTCGGATGTGAGGTACTCGTATAGGTAAACAGGACGTTCTTCCGAAATTGGGGACTTAAGGCAACCCTATTTACGAGCGTCCCATTAGGAAGTGACCTAAATCCGTTGCTGTCAACATTTCTCATGTTTCACCGTCCACTTTCATGTATGTAAATTAACTTAGCATTATGTTGACTTACTCGTCACTGGTTTTTATTTATTGATGTATTTCAACGTTTTATTGATGGACTGAGAACGCGGAGAGCCCAAACCTATGTTCAAAATTGACAGCTGGATTTTATACATATATGTTTTACAGGATAAAAATGTTATGGCTTAGGGAAAGTGTCTCGCAATAATGATGTTGGTTTTTAACAACATACTGTAGAATGTGTATAAAACCAGCCGTATAACTTGAGCACATTGAATCTGGCAAGGACGCCGTAATATTCCTCTATCAGCTATCTACTCCCATCACCATGCTAAAATGATGCAGGCCTGGTAACTGTGAGATCTTGAACCATAAGATTTTGATTAGGTAGTATAATGTTTATGAATATGAACCTTTTAGGTACAAATATAAATGTGGATGGATGGAGAGGAAGAAGGAGGCCAAAGAAAAGATGGATGGATTGTGGATGGCATGGAAGAAGAAAACGTGTTGCGCCGATCCCAAGTAACATGGGATAAGGGCAGGAAGATGATGAATATTATATAAATATACCATCACGCCTGTATGCCCCGAAGGGTAAGGCAGAGGTCTACTAATGTACACCCGCAGTTCGCCGGTATATTTCGGTATTATGATGAATATTACTTATAGCTCATACAAAAACAAAAAAAAAACAGTTCGTGACGTCACTAGTGTAACGTCAAAGGATCAGCCGAAACCTTGCAGCAGTGGTTCACAAACGCATAGTCTAGTTTGCTCGCAACTATAATCAAGACGCTGTTGGCGCTACCCGCACGCTACAGATCTGTCTGTAGATGCACATCGCTTCCTCATGACTGCGTAGTAGCATTCCATGCGAACTTCTGCGAACATCTTTAAAGAGCTGCAGAATCGAGGCAGCCTTATCAAGAAAGCGTTCGTTCTGAGCACAAAGGGCTCTGTATGTCTTGCAATAGCCACACGTGTCATAATGGCTCAGTGGTCAATTTATATGTACTTTCTAATTTTATCTTGGACATCACTGACATTGGTGAAGGAAAAACATCGCGAAGAAACCTAGACTTTTAGTTTGAGTAGTTTAAGTTCTTAATTGTTGCGTGAGGATAAACCCTGTAATGATAGTATAAGATGTTATAAATAAAAATAAATAAATAAATAGGTAGTGATACACCTGACCCTGCATGCAATAATGTTCGCTCTCGCACACGGCAACCTCCGCTTCTGGTCAATATCCTCATCATCTTTAAGGCCAATGGTCAATTCGTGACCTATTTATTAAAATTGGTTAACCCTCACAAGAGGTACACCATTTAATTTCACTGGAGGTACAGAGTCCAGGTAATTTACCCTTGGCCCCAAAAACCATGACCACACTCTTTTTAACATTGTATTAATACTTTTTTTATGCTTAATAGAAATCATTTTGGCAGTAACAGTAGCTACTAGTTCTTTTCGTGGCTCTTAAAAATGAGTGCCGACCTGGCAGGGCCTGTTTTTCATGGATGGGAAATCACTAAATGACTTCTTCCGCCCTGGGCGGAGCGGAAGGCAGTGTCAGACTTTTACTGACTTAAACTGTCGCTGTAAACTCCGCTGGTGCAGCGCCTAATGGTGATTTCACACTAAAATGTTCAACATAAAGGTCAGCTATTTACCTAACTTCATTCACGCTATTAACGCGCACTAACCGATAATGCCTGGAAGCGAAATTAACCTACCTGTTTCAGTTCGTAATTGATGTATTTGAATTTTAAACGTATAAAATTGCCAATTAAATTTTACACGAGTAAAACTGTTTTGTAAATGGTTCCTGGCTAATAAATAATATCGCGATTCACTGTTTTTATTTTAAATACCAGAGATACCTAAAGATATTCTACGTATATTCGTTTTACATCCATGAATGAAAAGAGAAAATTTTGATTGAATTACAAAGAATTCTTGTGAAGCTTGAAATTTCTAGGTTTCTTTTAAACAAAGATGACTGAGTGAAAAAGCTCGCGCCTCGAAGCGGGCGGAATGACGATTTATTTAGACATTTATTCATTCCACAATTATTAAATTTTCTTATAAGAAGTGAAAGCTATCATCGTCTTCTTAAGAAGTAGACACATGTCAAACATGAAAGAGAAATGAATCCTTAATACAAACAATCGCGGCGGATTAGGGACCACTTCTTTAGAGGTCATGTTTTAGAAGTTTATTACTTATTAAAAAAAACGGTAATTTAAAAAACTAAAAATCCCGACTGCTATTCTTTAAAAATCCCTAAAACAAGATAAATTGTAGCAGTCGGGACCCATTCCAGAAATGGAGGATTAGTGAATTGAGAGCTCATACCTATATTACATTGCAGATGGTCCCGAATGGGTCCCGACTGCTACAATTTATCTTGTTTAAGGGATTTTTAAAGAATAGCAGTCGGGATTTTTAGTTTTTAAAATTACCGTTTTTTATTTTTTTTGTGTTTTAAAAAAGAAATTAATATACCCAGTATCACTCTTACAGTAAATACGAATCTACCGACACCTCTCAAGCTAAAATCCATCGAGCCGTTCTGCCTGCAGAGCGAGCCAAACATTTGAATTTGGCGCCAAAAACCCGCCATTTTGTTTTTTTTTTTTTTTATATACCCAGTGTCACTCTCACAGTAAATACGAATCTAACGACACCTCTCAAGCTAAAATCCATCGAGCCGTTCAGCCTGCAGAGCGTGCCAAACAATTATACATACAAACATACATACATACATACAAACATACCCTCGAAAAACATAACCCTCCTTCTGTCGCAGCCGGGTAAAAGCAGCCAAGTAAGAAAAAAAATCGCCAATCAACTCAAGAAATGTCTGTAACTTTACATTTTAGTAAATGAACGATGTCTTCTACTAAATTAACTATTCCTATACCAGGAAATACACTTAATGAAGATAGCATTAGTAACAGCTGCATGATCCTATGTAATTCAGAATTGGGATAGCAATTACTAATGGTTAGATTCCAATTCAACGATCTACGTCCATACAGCACTGACGCACAGTTACTGATTAGATAACATAGCTGCATTTATCAGTGTTTATTACCCTACGTGTATATGTCATACATTACATAAATATACCACCAGCATCACGTCTGTATTCCCCAAAGTGTTAGGCAGAGGTGTACCAATGTACACCCACAGTTCACCGGTACATTTAGGTCCCATGTAATAGGGGGCGAGCCTATTGCCATTAACCGGGCACAAATCCAAACTCCGAGCTGTTACTGAGAATTTCATAGAAAAACCCAATAGCACTTTTTGCTCGACCTGGGAATCAAACCCAGGACCTCTAAGCTAACGAGGCAGTTATACAACCTGTAAAAAATTGACATCCGTATGACGAATCTTTACTTTTGTGATGTTCCCAAACTTCGCAGCGGTATAGTTAAACACATAGCGGGATAACTAGTGCAGATTGAGATCTGTTTAATAATTAATAATTTAAAGCTAAGAAAATGCAACGTTGTCATATTTCACGTAACGGTGTTTTACATTAATAATAGTGACGTTGTTGAATTATTTTGTATAATTGAAAAATAATTCATAATTGCCAATTGATTCATTGATATGGTCTCATTCATATCATAGAGTTATGGGGTATTCAAAAGAAACACAGTTCGTATAGTACTAGGTGCCTTGCTGGTCTTGTGGCCACAAAATGCAACTACTAAGCGTGGAGTATTGAATCCCGTCCACAGCAGGCAAAGTGCAAATCAAGTTGATAAATGTTGTTTTTAAAAGATGTTTTATTATTTCAATTTAACAAAAGAATGT
The DNA here is from genome assembly GCA_932526535.1 of Caradrina clavipalpis. NCBI lineage: Eukaryota > Metazoa > Arthropoda > Insecta > Lepidoptera > Noctuidae > Caradrina > Caradrina clavipalpis. The sequence goes on from OW052097.1 coordinate 9,178,257, forward strand.
TTTGAAATACGCGTTGCATTTTTAGATATAAAAAAGAATGGTATTCAATGGAATCTCATAAATAAATGGACATTGCTGAGTGCCTAAAAACTAAAAGACCTCTTTCTACGAGACATTTTCTTTTTCATTTTAAGTTCCATAATAAGACTTTCCAAAAAATTGTATAGAAAGGTGCAAGAAAACAGACAACATCCAGCACAGGTGCAACGTTGAATAGAACTCCAAGATGAGCTAATTAGCAGCATGACGTAACTGGCGTAGACGTAAGACATATCATTCATGAATTCTTAAGACTGCTTCTAAATTAAGGCTGGCATAGATAAGTATTTTCCTTGAATTTTGTATTCTATATTTTCGCTATAGTTAATTAAAAAAACGGGTGAGGCTGTGTCGTGGTACACAGCCGTTGGTTTAAGGTGAAACGTGTATGTATCATATACACACACATACTTGATCGAAGTAGTGGCTACTTTGCTCTATCCAACGGCATATAAATTAATTGCGTACGACACGTAGTTATGGAGCTATAGCCATCGCCGAGGCGACGTGTTTTCGTCTCATTGGTTTTATAAATATACTGTTTTGAAAGACGTTCCACGTCAAAAGGTTTGGATATCACTTTTACAGAAAAAAGAGCGCTTGATTTATTGACCTCAAGACTCGATTTAAAACTGAAGATAGAAAAATTCAGATTTCAAATGTGGCAAACAAATTAAGTGTAGAGCAATTATATAATGCACCCTGTCTTTTATACTAGAATATTGATCGTGTAGCTACGAACCTAGGCAAATAAACGTGTAAATAAAAACACAAAACGTTGTGTTACAAATTAAAACGAGTCACAATCCATCAAAGGCTATGAACGTCACCATTTTCATAAAGTGTTTACCGCAATGTAAATAAACAAGGAGTTCTAAGCGTCGCCGGTTAGTGGTAAAAAAGAAGTTAAAGTTTCCACATTATTCCTGTGAGGAAGCAAGAAGTGTGCAAGTTTGCGGAGCATGTTTAAATTGTCGCTCGGCTACACGAAACTGTTGGTCGACTCTAGCACCATCTGTGGCCCACAACCAGAGTAATGCTCCATTGAAAGGTCCCCTGATTTGTTTTATAAAGCTAGCCATCCGTGGTACGGCACTAAGCTTAGCTAAGTAAGATAGTGCCGCACTGGCTTACGTAACTTGGTCTGTAAGCTACTGAGTGCTATTTTGACATCAAAGGTCTCGATGTATCAGATAAGCGACTATTTAGCCGTGTACTGCACAGTGGGATTGATCGTAGACTATTGTATGTGTTTCTACTGATCACATCCAATACAGCATGTACAAACTTGGAATTGGCTTGCATGCTATCAAACAGGAAATTCCTGGAATCCCAGCTTTGACCAGATACGGTTATCATGTTAAACTCTATTCACATTTCGAAACGGCTGGTTGACACTTCTCGTGACCCAAAGTCTGGCTTTCACCTCGGCCAGAGAATTGGCATTGCCATACACCGTGCAATGAAATTGTATGGTATATTCTTTTTAAATTTTTACGGGGTTCTCATTATGGAGAATACTGACATCAACAAGTACTGCACTACGCACCGACGGCTTATTAGCAGGAATAAACCAATCAGTGAAACTTCCAAACAGACACTTATTTATTTGTTGGGGATAAGTTGTGATGGATGATGGATGCTACAAGGTTGTGTCTATGCAAGTATTTGCAGCTAGCAATACGAGAACTTCAAGAGACGATATGCCTTAGACATAATATTCACCTGAAAGGTGATAAGCACGCCATAATAATATGTTCACGGTACCATCTTAAATTATATGTGTCTGGTAGTTCCTCGTTTTCATAACTTCGTCTATAAATTAATAAACTTTTCAGCTAACTTATTGTTAGAATTACTCCATGCGAGATACGACACGTTTTGTTACTGTGCCAAAAGACAAAGAATTTATTTTGATATTTTATTAAGTAGACTTTGTTGGTGGTTCTCAATTAATTCATAAGTGTAGCTATCAACTACGTCATGATAATGAGAGATAATGCGAGTGTGTCTGAAGTTTTGCGAGAAAGTATGAGAGAATATCCACTGTTATTCATTAAGTGTGTAGTAGATTTTATAATAATATTAGTATTGTGTTTCTAGGTAAATTATTGTAATTGATTTGTAGCCGTTTTAACTAACTATAAATAAATAAATAAATAAATAAATTAATGATCTATAATTTTATAAATATTCGCAATGTCCATTAGTGTTCGGACAATCAATTTATATTTGAAACACCGTGTCAGGTCATCAGGTGTGATGATTACGACATTATCACGCTTAACCGGTTCACTGTAGCCTACATTGTGGTCATTGTATTTCATAGGGTTACAATAGAGCCTAGTGTTCCTTGATACACAGTGTAAACAAGAGCGTTATGCATGCTTAGGTATGCAACACTTCTAGAATAAAATATCAGTAAATAAAAGCCGTTTCCTAAAATATTTACCTATAAAATAGAAACGTTAAAATCCAGTCGGAATGTACCTAATAAAAATAAAACCAAAAATGTTTTCAATGTAAAAGTAACTTATTGGAAATACTCAATGGCCGCAGTTGGAGCGGTTCGGAGTCAAGTTACGGAGTCTAAAATTTAAACAAAGTTTGTTCCGGTCTCTGGACATGGTTGGCCACTCGAAAGCTAAGGGTACATTAGAGCGCGGCGCGGCTTGAGATATGTAAGCGACTAGTTGCGCCCCGCTGTTTCCCGCGCATGGATTCACTCAGAAACTGCATTTTTCTGGCATAAAAAGTATTTCACGAAACCTGGAATAAGTAGGTACAAATTTCTGTAAACTGAAATGTATGCTTGTAATTGGCTCACTATTTTCAGTGATAATCTGTTACAAATATAAAAATTCGCAGAGAACTTAATAGCCCATTTGTAATGACAAAAATTGTCATTGAACATATAAATAAAGTAGCTTCTGACCGTGTCATCTTTCGCGCCAAATTTGATATATCACCCCACGGAAAACGTACATTTTTCCGGGATAAAAAGAATCTATGCGTTATTCCACACTCCAATCTATCTCAGTGCCCAATTTCATCCAGATCCGGTCAGCCGTTCAAGCGTGAAGGAGTAACAAACATCTATCCATATCCTCACAAACTATTTTGCATGTAAACGTAATATTAGTAGGATGGATAGTAGGATATATAATTTAATATTGCTACAATCTTTGATGTTTGTTGACAGTTGACATTATTGTGATCATACCTATTATAACCTCCGCCAACTCAACATCGAAATGACTTTGTGAATTTTCCCTTATTTGTGATTTTTTTAGTTGGGAGCTAAACAAGGCGAACTGTGTGTGCACATTGCTACACCTCTGCCCGACCCTTCGGGGAATACAGGCGTGATGGTTGTGTTTTAATGTAGTCACACTATAGTTGATTTTACCATCCCAGTCGCATCGCAAATCGCACCTAATATAGCCACAGCTTTACATTAAGCTGCAGTTGCACCAGCTTGCAAATTACACCAACAATTTGATCGGGGAACTCTTCTAACGGTCAAATAAATAATCTGGGAATTTTTATTCACTCCGATGGAAACATCGGTTTGATATATTCGCAGTTTTATTGATTGATTGGCAAGTTTGATAACTGTTGTTTACAGGCTGTTGGTTTCGCCAACTATTTACAGTTTATTTTACCCGTGTACAGCTTTACTGTTAACACATGGTAGCACATTTGAGAGGCAAAATACAGCTGTTTGGTTACTTTTCTATAGAAAGTCTTTGTAAATATATTTTTTTGGCGTGCTTGTATGGCCAGATGTTTGAATGTGGAGGAGGCGAAAGGAGTATGTAAGGATCGTAGCAGGTGGCGTTCCGTGGTTTCTGCCTACCCCCATGGGAAAAAGGCGTGAGTTTATGTTTAGTCTTTGTCAATTGGATAGTAGATATCATTAAGCAATAATTCTAATTAATCGTGTTTTCAGGAGTAAATAATAAAGATTTTTTGAAGAGAAGTTGTGTTTCTCTAAAATAACCCCCGGTTTGTTTTACCCCTGAAATACCCATTAATTTTTAAATAACTATAAAATAGATTTTTAGTTACTTTGAAATCAATAAATAGTTAGTGAATTGAGATGTCAAAAAAGTGACGTCATAGTTTAGTTTAGTGTAGTAGTTTAGTTTATTTTATTGATTTCAAGTCAACGAAAAATCGTTTTTTATAGTTATTTAAAAATTCATCGAGTTTTTAGGGATAAAGTGTTTTTTTTGTGAAGTTGTGTCTTTTAATTAAATTATTGGTTAGTGGTGTCAACTACCCAATTCATTGTTTTAAACTGTGTTTCATCTAGTCGAGTGCAGAACCTTGCTTGCGACACTAGGTTAACAAATTATTCGGTAAATCATTAATTACTTACAGTTAGTTTCCTGAACCTAACTAATGAAAAGTTAATTTGTTCAATGTCCTAAATAATTGCGTGTATCTTTTATATACCTACAGTTATTTTTTGGTACGTTGACTGTTATATTTATTTTATAGTATTGTCGATCTTACGTTATCAATATTAGTGAATAAAATATAAAAGACCAGATTCCAGACCAAAGGAACCGTACATTTTTTCGAGGTAAAAAGATAATCCTATGTGTTATTCTACAGTACAATCTATCTCAGTGCCAAATTCCATCTAGATAAGCCGCGTAAGCGTGAGTAACAAAATCCATCCCTCTATACATCGTCACAAACTTTCGCATTTATAATACTAGTACGAACTAAGATAATTTAAAGACCGACCATCATCATAGATAACACTATATTTTAATTTACAATTCGGACCAAATTATTCCCAGGGCAATGATTTGTAATTAATTGGCTCCATTTAGAAAATCTATGAAGCGAGGTGCTAAATTAATTTGACTATGACATCATGATACTTATCGTTACTTCAGTCGCGGTGACTCTCCTTATTGGCTGACCTGCTGCATACCGCAATCAACTGTGAAGTTACTGAAGCCAAGACTTGGTCAAGCTTCGGAAGTTATCAGAACATACTCAGTTGCGGTCGGTCAGGCTACTCCCGCAGAAATGCCCGATATATGGCAATAAACTCGCCCACTGACCGTACACACAATGTATCGAATTACCTCTAAAATGAGTTAAAAAATTCCACCGCATCGCCATCATCGTTAATAATACATGTATTATTTTGAAACAGGATCATTCGGTTACTAACCGGATACTATCCGGTTTAAGCCGATCGATACATTGTCTAAAATGTTGTTTATAGATTTTAAAAAGTTTGAAAAGTCGAATTCAAATTTGTATGTGCAAATATACTGCCCCGTTGGTCTCGTGGTCGCAAGTGCGACTGCTGTGCAAGGGGTCCCGGGTTCGTTTCCCAGGTCGAGCAAAAAGTGTTATTGGGTTTTTCTATGAAATTCTCAGTAGCAGCTCGGAGTTTAGACTTGTGCCCGGTTAATGGCAATAGGCTTGCCCCCTATTACATGGGACCTAAATATACCGGCGAACTGTGGGTGTAGATTGGTACACCTCTGCCTAACCCTTTGGGGAATACAGGCGTGATGGTATATTTATATTTATTTATTTAAATATATAGCCAATCTTTTTTGCCTTAACGTCATTGTCAAATCAGTTCATGAATTCCAGCTCCATTCGAATCCGAAAGTACTCGAGCCATTGCGAAACATGTATAAGTATGCAGATAGCTTACCTGCTATTGAAAATCTTAAACATAAAAGCGATAAACCAAACGTAAGAATATTTTTTCCAGAGACACTCATACGACTTGTGTTTAAAAGTGTTACCACACTTATTGCAATTTCACTTGTGAAGCGAGAAATATGTCTCCTGAAGAAATTCTTTAAGAGTCCCTATCAATTTTGCGGTTTATAAACCGTTTTTTTTATCAGTTCAAATTTCTCAATAACCATGAGATACCTAGTTTTTAAAAAAAATACGCAGTTACTTGTCACCTATTTGTCTAGTCAGCCCATGAAATTAAATTTTGATAACTACTTAATATAAATTACAAAAAATAAAAATGTAACACACGTTTTTACGTAAGCACGAAACACCAAGTTTTTCAACTGCTTTCTTAGCTTATTGGTAGCAAATATCAATCTGAAAAAAAAACCTAAATATAGTGCATATAGTGTACTAGTAAGCCTACGATTTTTTTTCCAAACTAATTTAGTACCGGTAAAAAAATGCTAACTATAAAATTGTGTGCAAAACCGTCGTCTAAGCGTATGAATTTATTGAAAACAACAATAAGTATTCAATATTCAAAAATTTATGGTGTTTATCTACCAAACTCATTTTTTTTACTTTAACTATTTATTTAATTGTAAAAAATATATCTAAATAATGCCTTATAAACCGATGCGCTCGCTCGGTGCATTCGCGCCCAAGGGCTTCTCGACGACGGACATGTGTCGCCTTTAACTGCGTATTTTTTAAAAAACTAGATATCTCATGGTTGAACTGAAAAAAAAATATTTTTGGTTTTTAGACCACAAAATTGATAGGGACTCTTAAGAGGCTATCCGAACACAGGACACCAAAAACATTTTTTTGTCTCATCGTTTGGAGTACCTAATGGTACATGTTACAAGCCTGTTTTTTTTTGTATTGTCAAGGGTTCTAAGAAAAGACTTATCTATAAATATTTCATAAAAATAAGGCAGTACCATGGTAAAAAAACGCAAAAAATAAAAATAAAATTCAATCGCGTAGATCTCAATTTTTTGAGCGTAAACTATATAGTTTTATGTAATGATATTATAGGGATCATGACCTAAAGACATATCTATAAATTATTCCACAGAGCCGTGTTTTTTTTCTCAATCTTAAAATGTAATTTTGGTGGTTATTCGATACATACATTCATACATCAAACGTATCGCTATTTTGAACTTATTTGTTGAACATTTGCTTACCATAGGGCCTTAAAAGGATTATAACTACTTATTAAGTTTATTTTATTCCTTGTGCATTTTGTCTCGTTAATGTATGGATATTTATGACTGAAAGCATTCTCATGTAACAGCGACAGATAGTAAATCTATTGATTGTAAGCTTATGCGCGTGAATGCATTCATTTCATATGAAAATAGACGTGAATCATTATACTAACAGCAATATATTGGCTGTTCCAATAGCTGAAAAAAATAGACTATTTTAACTATTCAGGTAAAGCCACTTTGCATGCGGTGTATTATTATCAAAACATAATTCCTGGTAATATATCAGTCTCTATATACGTTTAGCGTAACTGGAATAGACTAATTAATTAGTTAAAATTAATTCACGTGGGGGAAAAATACAGCACTACCAAAATAAAATAAAAATCCCATAAGTACGTAATCCTTAAATAACTTTGACCTGATACAAATTATGAAACCATTTAGGTAGGAGTTGTCAGCAGGTTGTCACTTTAGACGCTAAACTATAATTTTTTGGTCGGTCGGTCTGTCTGTCCCTCTATTTATTGCTCCTAATCTCCGAAACGGGTAGACTGATTTTCACAAAACTTTCACTGGCTGATGTAATAAGGAGTAACTTAGCCTACTTTTATTTCAGAAACATAATTAGGGTAAAGCGCAAAATAATAAAAACCATCCAATACTGGTTAAAAAATATAACTGGTTCATTTACTTTCGCAATGTACACATGCGCTGTAAAATAATGAGGCTGTCTATACTCGGTCCGTACTCGTGTATTGACAACGTGGCAAAAACTAGATATTACACCGTAATACGGACGGTCACAAACGAGACAAATAAAATTGGCGTCGTTAGCGCCAGCCAAATTAGAGCGAACCTGCACTTGGATTACATCAAAGAATTTTTAATCATACTAAAGAATTGTAATTGTATTGTCTACTCGGCTCGAATACTGAATGAGGGCTAATGCTTTGTCGAAGGTAAGAAAGCGATTATTAATGGTGTCTTCCTGTCTAGAACTGAGAAACTTTGTTACTCTTCGTAAATATAAATCTATACTAATATTATAAAGCTGAAGAGTTTGTTTGTTTGTTAGTTTGGTTAGGAACTACTGGTTTGTAATTAAAAATTCTTTTTGTAAATGTTAATCCTTTTATCGAAGAATGTTATAGGCGAAATAACATCACGCTACTACGCTCGGGAGCGGAGCTGTAACTAAAGACGTAAATTGATACGGGTAATTCAAACCACGCGAACGCAGTCGCTGGAAGAAGCTTGTGAGTAATACAATTCACTATAAATTATGAATAGTTCACAATGAATATGCGGACAATAACAACACAACAATGAACCGTTGAAGCTAACTGTTTTTCAAAACACATATTTTACAAGTCCGCCATATGCGTAAATGTTTGACAAGACAAATAAATCGTTCATACTGTTTGTTTGGAAACACAATGAATATGCGACTTTTTTTGTGCTTCGTACTGAAACGTTGGTTGACGCAGTTTCTAGTAAGACTGAGTTGGTTGACTGTTTCTAATGACTTGAGTTGAGGACACAGCAGATTCTCTGTTATTGTTGCAGCAACAATAAAATCAAACATTAATAAGAATAAAAAAAAATGTGTAGTTCGCTTTATTTGCCAGTTATTTTTTTGCGAAATATAATCGACCAAATTAATTAATAAATTCTTAAGTAAGGTATATATTTTTAAACACACTTTTTACATCTTAATAATTTCATAAATACAATAGAACACTTTTAGTGCAGCTTAGGTATTCTCAGTTGAACAAAAGTATGGTGGATCGATAGTATTAACAGCTAGAAGCTAGTGCATCTTATTTATATTTAACACATTGCAACAACAAATAATGGTTAGGATCCTAGCTGAGAGCCAGACTGACCTACTTTTTCAAATTGACATTTATAAGGTAGATCTCAGACTGTAGACAATAGTCGATTAATTCTGATACGTACTTTAAACTATACATATATTATTTATACAAATTTTATTACATTTTTATACAAAAGCAGTATTACAACGGACAGGGACCAGACAAAGAGATTAAAATCTTATAAAAGTTGGCGAAAACTGAAACAAGTCAAGTAACAATTTAACCATAATAGATGTAACAAAAGAAAATATTATAATCAACCGAATCAGTGAACAATAATCGTACGTGCATAAAGTCTGTCGTTTGCAGACCCCCTTAATCGAAGGCAGACAACAAATACATTCAGCTGGGATTTATTCGAAGATCTTCTAAGGAATCAAAATTTCAAAGTGGTGAGAAATACAATGTATCTTGAATTCTATTTCAGGGTAAAGTTTTTGAAAACAAAAAGGATATAGAACGATTTATCTATGGATAGAAATTGTTTACTTTTGATACTAATAAAAATGAACTTTATATCTGCAACTTAGGGTCTCTTTTTGAAACGTTACTAATATTAGCGGTCCGTAGCACACATCTTGCGATTGGTGGTTATCAAGCGCGGTGATTACTATTTTGGTGATTACAGCATATTGAAGTAGTGTGGTTCTACACATTTAGTCACAGGAGTGAGAAAATGTGTAGCACCACATACCTACACCATACACATAATTTATGATTCGAGTCCTTATTAAACCATAGATAATACTTATCCAGATAAAAATTAGGAGAATAAAAGGGTCTTTCTACCACTTTTAATCCATAATTGGGTTGGGTGTGGGTTCATAATTTTACTGTTGTACTCTCGCTACTTGAGAAGAATTTTGAAATCTATATCGGCCCTATGGTCCTGTAAGATTATCAATAAAAAATATTGTTTTTTTTTACTGCCTCGTTAGCCTAGTGGTTCTAAGCGTGACTGCTACGCTAGAGGTCCGGGGATCGATTCCCAGGTCGAGCAAAAAGTGTTATTGGGTTTTTCTATGAAATTCTCAGTAGCAGCTCGGAGTTTGGTTTTGTGCCCGATTAATGGCAATAGGGTCGCCCCCTATTACATGGGATCTAAATATACCGGCGAACTGTGGGTGTACATTGGTACACCTCTGCCTAACCCTTCGCGGAATACAGGCGTGATGGTATACATATTGTATTTTCAGCCCCATACAGGTCAGTCCGCCATCGCTTTGCGAACTTGTCATTAGCTTAATTTTCGTAGGAAAGCACTCTATTTGCCCGCCAGGGATTACAAACGTAGTCGTTATGTAAATAATCTTTTAGTTTGGTAGATAAATTCTAATTCCATCAACCGGATTATGGGCTAACAGATTTGTTGGTTGTATGTGAGAATGGCGTACACCATAGTCGGGCACCGTTCATATAAAGATTAATAGGGCTCGCAAACGTGACACATGGTGTACGGGAAGTTGCAGTTTATCTAACACATAAAACCGTTTGTCTTGTCTAACTCATCAACGCACAACATAAATTTGGAGGAAAACGGAAAAGTTGCGCACAGTAATTATACACTCGAGTTTACAATCTCTGTGTATAGTTTAAAAGTATGTAAGGAAGGCAAATAGGTACCTACAAAGGAATGCTTTTTAAAGATGGAAGAAAAACGTCGCAGAAACCCCAACTATACATTTTTGTAATTGTATTTTCGTTTTCGCAAGCAGCGCGGGCCGTTCGGCTAGTTTAAATACAATTCAGCAATGGACGCGCCTTTTTTCCTCCTCTGAGAAAATTAAAAGTGCTTCGTAAAAATCTCACTTCAGTTCATTGGGAGACATAATATAAGTCGGAGTGAATAAACAAAAAATATGCGGTCGACCGTGTTTTGTTTTACCGTTTATAAAGCGTAGAGCTTTTATGGTTTATAGCTCAATAATATAGGCCGTAAAGAGCCCCCGGACCCACGGCGGATTTCACTCTGTTCACCAATTGAGTCGTCCTAGTAAGTCCCTTCGATTCCTTTAGGACTTCTGGCATTATAAGTACCTAACAAGACATTTACCTTTCAATACACGTGAGGCTTTTACGCTACAATTATGAAATCAAAACTATTTTTCAAAATCAAAAACAAAATCCAGTGCGGTAGTGCGGTAATGTAAAAAGAAAACACGCGTGCGTACATTGCGATCCTAACAGCGGTACAATAAAAGCCAGTTTACGAGCTAGTGTGTTGAAAAATAGTTTTCTATAACAATCGAAGTTGGATTACGTTACATAGCTAGCCCAAACCCTGGATTTAATTTAAGCACGTACTCGAAAGACCAGCTCAGACATTTCAGACTAGCTCTGCATTGTAGTTTTGCGATAAATGTCGTAAACCCGTCAGTTTCTTACAGCATTTCTCCGCACTGGAGTCAGATTACTAGAAATATCGACGCTAATAAGCTTGAAAAAGAATCTAATTTCCATCTTCAGTTGTTTAAAAAATAGTATGTTCTTCAGTCTTTAATTTTTAGGCCGTGTGTTGCCAAACAGATTATGACAGAACTGTAAATATGTAAAAGAAGAAGACAGCAGATATGCATGGTGTTTGGCAGAGCGTTGAACATACGAAAATGGTGGATAGGTGGGGTCATCTGCTACTTACTTAGCCCTAATTTATTTGGCCCTGAGCCCCTGGATATTTTTTTTTAATTTTTTTTTCTTTCATCTGGTTTCTCCGCTTTTTTAACATCAAAGGGTATTTTTAATTTAAAAAAAATTACACTTTAATTAAGTAGCAAATTTTAATGACCTATCCACCATTTTCGTATGTTCAACGTTCTGCCAAACACCCGTATAACGATGGAAGATGAAAAGGGACTGAAAATAATCTGTCAAAATATTTGTATGTACGAAAGTGAAAACTTGACAGCATATCGCAGTATCATATTACGTTAACCCTTTTTACTTAAACTGTATAAACTTGTGCGGGATCAGAAGCATTTTCAGTCGTTGTATTTTTTTTTTTCTAGTTTTGAAATTAAACACTAACTAACGAAGTGGATGATAACTACACAAGATATTGAGAATTTAATATTCTCAATATCTTGTTAATTTAAAAAGGTGTAAATAAAAATTGTACCTATTTACGTATTTGATATAGTTATATGTAATACTACTACTACGAGAAGCAAAATAATTATTAACCTACCCTAAACCTAAACAATATTTCAGGGAAATCCTTATGTAAATAATTTATACAGGTACATTATTATGTCCCTAATCTGTTACATCATTTAAAAGAGCTAAAACTTCCAATGTTGTTGTGTTTTGTAGTTATGTAAAAATAATCCGACTGTCCATTTTTGTTATTGTTTCATACAATTTAAAAATCAAAACCAACCAAACCAACCAACTGATCCGCTGGTCTTGTGGACGCAAATGCGACTGCTGTGCAAGGGGGTCCCGGGTTCGATTCCCAGGTCAAGCAAAAAGTGTTATTGTGTTTCTCTATGAAATTCTCAGTAGCAGCTCGGAGTTTGGATTTGTGCCCGGTTAATGGCAATAGGCTCGCCCCCTATTGGGATACATGGGACCTAAATATACCGGCGAACTGTGGGTGTACATTGGTACACCTCTGCCTAACCCTTCGGGGAATACAGGCGTGATGGATGGTAATTTCAAAATCGTCCGAAACAAAGAAAATTGTTATCTATAGGTATCCCTGTAAAGGTGTGGCGATTTAATTTATGTGGCGTAAAAATGCTAAAGTAGAGCCGATGCCAAGTTAATCCCCTCCACTCCTCCGGATTATTATCTTTGCAGCGACGCGATTGAATCGACGATAAACTTCTACTTGGACTGGAAACTGCCATTAAAGAATATTTTATGAAGCGTTTACTGGTCTTTGTAGTATGATAATGCTGTGTTTAATTGTTGTTGTTGAGAACTGACCGTGTAATCCGACAGATATATTTAATAAAAATTATTCACAAGTAAATGGTTTTAGGTAAACGTCCAATCTACCTGTAAGTGTCACTGTAAGAACATTTAATGGCTGTCACCGACAACGCAGTTAAAGTGGCCAAACTGTGGGCCGCAACAATATAGATTATAATAATAATATTGTATTATTTATTATAATATTGTTTGTCATCGAAACGCTAAGAAACTGTAAGACAACTAAGTGCCGAATTGTTTAGGCATTAGAGACGATGATCTAATAATCAACATCAACAATAAGAATGTTATTAGTATATTGTAATGACCAAGCTATCTGCCAAGTACGGATGCACCATGACAAATGCTTTGACTTTGATATACAGCACCTCAGCCAAACGATGTTCAGAAGGCAGTAGCCTCAAAAATAATTGCCTCGTTAGCCTAGATCCTTAGCGCGAATGCTACGCTAGAAGACTTGGGTTCGATTCCCAGGTCGAGCAAAATGTTATTGGGTTTTACTATGAAATTCTCAGTAGCAGCTCGGAGTTAGGATTTGTGCCCGGTTAGTGGCAATAGGCTGGCCTCCTGTTATATGAGACCTAAACATAAAGGCGTACTGTGGGTATACATTGGTACACCTCTGCCTGGCCCATCGCGGGCTACAGGCGTGATGGTATGTTACCTCCAAAAAGTATATTAACACGTTTTCTAATTTCTCTCTTTTACATAACATAATTTTTGCTTAAAATACGTGTGTTCATGCACCTATCCCACACACTAAATTAAATTAATTTATTTCTTCAGTTGAGCGAGTGAAATTATAATGCTACTCTAATTAGATATTCACCCGTCGTATGTTGGTACTGCATGAGACAAGGCGGGTTTTGTTTCAGTACAACTCTGCATACGTGTTGGGATATTTAAATTCTACGAAATTTAATTACTAAAGCTTGCAATATTTTCAGGAATCGGCTCAACATAAAGAAAAATATGAACAAAAATTTACCGTATACATGTACAGAAATTACATTATTGTGGGTGTTTTTCGAACCAAACATTTATTTTTATTTTATTTCACGCTTTCATACCAACATCATATGAAAATACAATTACACAAAATGTTCCGAATGTCTTGATCTGTTTCCGAATATCTCACAAAGTCAATTTATCCAGAATAATAAAATAACGAATATATTTTATGTAGGACTAGCTTATGCCCGCGACTTCGTTCGCGTGAAAGACGGGTTTTTTTTTTATAAAGTAGGTACCCTTAGTTTTTCCTCATAACATCGGCTATATGCCAATAAAAGCCTTGTCAAAATCGGTCCAGCCGTTTTGGAGATTAGCCGAAACAAACAGAGACACGGACAATTTTAAAATTGATTTTTATGGTTCCGTACCCTAAGTGTCTAAGACTTCACCGTTCGTCTGTCTGTCTGTCCGTCCGTCGTCTGTTACCAGGCTGTATCTCAAGAACCACAATAGCTAAACAGCTGAAATATTCACAGAATATTTCGTGTTATATTAAAATACATAGTTGGGGAAAGGCTAGGCAGATGATGATGATTAAAATTAAAAATAAATAATTATATTAAAATAAAATAAATATTTAAGGAGGCTCCCATACAACAAACATGTTTTTTGTGCCGTTTTTATAGATAATGGTACGGAACCCTTCGTGCACGAGTCTTTTTACGTCACGAGAATTTTTTATTCATGTTTAAAAGGTATTAATTTTTTGGTAAAAAGCTGTTATTTTGATATTACAAACAAACAAACAAACACCTTTGTTTCATTTATTTGAGTAGATAAAACTCCGCCACTTAAGTACCTACTTATATGTCCCTAATGCGTCACCGATTTTCGGAACCTTTCAAATAAGCTACCATCTTACCCTTACTTATGCATATCTAATTCGCGCATATGAAATACTTAATAATGTAGGTATTCTCCGAAAACTAAACGAGGCTTTTATACCACAAATAATGTTTTGTTCCAGGGAAAAGCTTATAATCCACATTTTGCTCTTATATATTTCATATTGTTAGTAAAAAAATAAAATAAAACGAAGACTGTTACATGCAGAGTTATTGTTAGAAGTACTTTTAAATGGAAATCCTTTATTAAATATAATGCCAACTGTCTCGTTAGCCTAACTTGCTCCTAAGCGCGACTGCTACGCTAAAGGCCGTAGGTTCGATTCCCAGGTCTAGTAAAGTGTTATTCGATTTTTCTATGAAATTTTCAGTAGCAGTTTGGAGTTAGAATTTTTGCTCGGTTAATGGCAATAGGCTCGCCCCTTATTACATGGGACACAACACACAATGGTAACCATACCGGCAAACTGTACCTACATTGTGTGTACATTGATACCTCTGCCTAACCCTTCGGAAAATACAAGCGTGAATGTATGGGTGTGTAAATAAAATTTGATCTAAATTAACTTTAATTTAAAAAAAAGAGAGAAAGATTAAAAACTTATGTAACAAAAACAAACCATAGTAAGGCATTATTAAATGAAAATCGCCAGACGAAAATTGCGGTGTAATTTAATAAGCCACCATGTCTGCATAAATCACTATAGCGTAATGGTTAACAGACCAAAAACGTGAACATCGACCACAATTCGCAAAGGCCCGTCACAAATTACAAACTAATCATAGTCCACCAATTGGGTCGCTCGGAAGAGGTTAATTTTGCCAATCCCGTCGCCGCGCTAACGCTCCGTGGCCGTTACAGCCGCCCCACCAATTAGCTTTTACTGCCCTTGTGGTCCGATAACTACTCCACGAGACTTATCTATCGAACGATCCGGGTATTATGCCCTAGTAAACACTAGTAGAAATTGTATCTAAGCTCACTTTACTCGTCGATAGCGAGGTGCTCCACGGTATTATTATGAAGTGTTGCGTGATAATGATGATGGATCGGCCTGTTACTGTAGTGTCGGACTAGGGAATATTACATGTATATTTATGTTTGTATGTATTATGTTGATGGCGTTTTAAGTACCTTGCGATGTACTTCAAAAAATGTTCCTAGTAAAAAAACATATTACATTCCCGTTGACTATACGTACTGCACGTCAAACTAACTTAGAGCGAAAATTATTGCTGGAAAATTACTTTTGTTTTTGTTGGGAAACATCAATGTTAACCGCAATGTAACGCACTCAAAACATTGTGCTTACGGGTACATTCAGTATAGAGGATCATTAAAGTTTATTTAGAACTGGCTTTCGTAAAATAACTTTTTGAAACTTTGATCTTCATTATCTCCATAACTAGCAAGTTCCTAGGTATGGTGTTAATCCCATCATTGCGATCATTTTATATAATGTGTAACGTTCAGCTTAATTAAATGTACATGTGTAATACACCCGTTATAGGGTAAGCCAACTAAGCGTACCAACGGGGCTGGTTCGAGGTATCTTGGGAAAACAGTTCTTGGGAAACCTTGAAGAAGGCCCAGCATTGGAATAGCATAGGTTAGGAAAGTATACATTAATATATATAAACGTATACACAAGGTAAACACAATTGGAAATTGCTATATACTAAATGCAATGTCAGTTTTAAAAATATGAGTACCTACATTTCTAACTGCTTATACAATAGTAGTGCATTGTTACAGCAACTGCAATATCAATTTCCTGTAAAGTTTAGAGAAAATATTCTCTTCCAATTGAATCATAGCGTTGTCTGCGAACAACGGCAAGTAAACGCTACCTGCCTCGATAGTCGGGACGATATTTCTCACAACGACACTCTATAAGTAACTCTGCCAATTCCTTCCCCTACACATAAACATCTACCGTGTATTGTTTAACTTTTCTCTCTCAGGACGACACATAAACTCGTCGCAAATCCTACAGAGGGTTTGAGAGCGTCGTCTCAGAAATTTTCCAAGTCAACGAAAGCAAGGAGCGACAATCTCGCCGACCTACGTCTTATTTTTCAGGAGAGCCGACCCGTTACAACGACAGAGATTTACATTTGAAATAGGCTGAGACACTCTTTTATTTCGCTCCTTTTATTTTTTCTGTCTGTTCGTATTGCTGCAGCTCCCCTTACATCTGGCGTATCTTTCGCCGCGACTAAATATAACTCGGTCTCCTTACCTGTATAATTTTATTAACGAAAATTGAATTATTTATCGTAATTGAATTTTCAAATTAAACACGCTCGGCTAGCTACTAGTTTGCTCGGGTTTCGGCTCGGCAAATTACAAGTATGCAATTATGAAAGTTAATTTACTACTTAGTGATCTCAAAGTGAGGCGCGCCGGCCGCTTATCTGATTAAATTGATAATTTTTAATTATTCGTTCACGTCTTCGAATTAAGTAGGACGACGATGGAAGTACTAAAATAAGGTTGAATAAGCTTTGAAAAATGGAATAATTTATCAGACAATATTCGGGAAGCAAATTGTGTCGGATGATGCTATCCATCAAAGATTTTCTTTTACGAGCCAAGCAGTAGGTGGATGCGTACACGTTCCTATGTTATACGTTATTGATGAACCCTCGCAAGCTATTACCCTTGCTAAAAAATATTAACCCGTTTCCCTCTTTTTATGACTTGCAGTTTATTTTAAAGCATTTTAATGACTAACGCAACGCCGCGTAATATGCTAATAACAGAACAAAAGTTCCCCCCAAAAAATGAATTTAATGAATTCGCGTTCTTTACTTTGTAACATAAATAAAAAAAAACAACTTTTAGATTTCATTTTAAAAAACAATACGTTAAAGGAATAGCTATTCTGTTAGACAATACATCACTTTGAATTAAAGTCTGGCAAGACAACCTTTGGGACGCATTGTGTCTAGATTAATGACGACCGAATATCCTACATTATTATAGCTACACATACCTATGTATACTATAGCAACTACCCTTTTGTCTCCTTATCTTTGGAATATATTATCTCGTCCATGCAGTACTATTGGGAATTATCTTCGTGTCATCTGCAGCCAGTTATACTAAATAATCTTACTGCGAACTATGCTATAAATAATAATATGCCATACAGCATTGAGAGACATTGCAGAACTAGCCTGTTACGAGTACAATTTCCTTGATAAACCGCTTATATAATACATAAATAATATTCACAACGGGCTTAAGTTGAAACAACTTATTCAAGCATTCATGAAAGAAACATTTAAATTGTTATAAAACAGAATTAACAAACAAACAGACAGCCATAAATAAAAGCTAAACAGACAATATGTAAATCTGGTACATTTTGCGGAGCACTCCAAATTGGGGGCTGGTGAGCCCCCAGCATTTATGCATTTGTTAATTAAATTATATCACGGAACACTTTCCCATGAGGATCTTTTAATGTCCAACTCATAAGATCGGAACACATAAATTAATGGAGCTATTCATTATGCCAGGCCACGCGCCTTTAATTATTAAGGCGACGCACATTTCTCCGCGGAACTTGGGCCCAGGAACCCAGCCGTAAACACAAGTGTGTCAAGCCGATACTAAAGACGGAACTTAAACAAACTAACTACGCTGTTATAGCGTACAGCAATATCAACAAGTTATTGTCCCGATAACTATCCAATATCTAATGAAGTACCTACCTACTTTATTACGCTTGCTGAGATATCAAATCTGACCATGATGTCATCTAGTCGCAAAACAACGTCGACGAAAAAAAATCTTCTACTTAAGGATGCATTCATCCTTAGAGAGTCAAGATAAGGCCTACGGCAACACTGCAGCCTCACACAAAAGAAAACCTTATACGTACTTACTTAGTGTTTTGTGTCTAAAGCGCGCAGAAGAAGTCACTTTCATATTACCTCTAAAGAAATTATTCTTTTTATTTTACTTTGTAATTAATCATGTTGGCTACTCTTCCTTCACTTAGCTCTGAGCGTTTTCTCGGCAGCAGCTGAGCAATTTCATTTATTCAACAGTACCTACCCATTCTTTCTTACACTGTTCAAAGTAACTTGAACTAGATAAATTAGCTGAACTACTGAGTTTTTCATTTTTGTTTGAGTTTTTGATGTTTAATTGGTAACGTTTCAAATCTTCTTCGGCAAAATTAATCCCTGTTCAACATATTATGCAGGTTTTTTTTACGTTAGATGTTTAAAAATCGGACATTTGTTTTTTAAGTGCATCTCGACACAGTGTGTGTCGTCGTCACCGACACTGCTTACTTTTTCTATTCACTCTACTAGATCCTGTTATTAAGCTTTAAAAACGCAAGCGGTGAATTTTCCACCCTTTGAATGTTTACAGCATACTTTAATACAGTGCAGTGCAATAACGATTGAACCTTTCTTTTTTATATTTTAATTTCAACCTTCTTCGATTTATTTATAGAATTTTATAAAATGTATTCTTCTTTCTGAAACCATAAACATTGCCTCACAAGAGAAATTCCTCCTATATCTTACTCAAATACACAAATAACCAGACCCGGAACAACTACCGTAGACCATAATAATGTTCATTTCGTGCTGAAATCGAACCCGCGACACACAGCGCATCAGCCAATCTCTCAGTCACTGCGCCAGCCATGTTTTTGAACTATATTCTAATTTTAGAATATGTACCATAATTATGTCAATAGAACAGATTAACAATCTAAAAAAGGACCGTAATTAAATATTAAACGTATAATCACAATTTTGTTTAAAAGTACCTACATTTACAAGTAGGTAAAGCAAACTAAAATATGAAAATGTAAAGCCGCGGCTACAGAATGGGATATTGACACGCTTTGACTTAAACGAATTTAAAAGTTTATGAATAATGTAAAATATGGCAGGCACTTGCAACCCAGGCGCAATTTTAACATTATATCACGAAGCTAAAAAAATATATTTAATAACGAAATTTTTCTCAGCTAAAATCATTGTATAAGATTCTGAAAATACTTTTTACTCATGCGGCGTCTGCTACTTACGTTGAATTACTATTATTGTCAAACATGCATTGAGCTAGCAATATTACACATGCTGAGTACAAATATAAGGGGCTACGGAAAATGTTCCTTGTTTTTCCTTATATTGCAAGCAAGTGTACGGCACTTTATTGTGGCGTCATCAGAGCCTCCCTCGTGACAGCTTACACATGAATTCGGGGATAGACAAAGAGTGTGCACGATGAAAGAGCTTTTCATTCATCCTAGTTTCCAGGCGGAGTTGCGCGACTACTGTGCACGTTTTGATAACAGTTAACGGGCCCTTGGAAGTAAATAAATTGTCATTACGTGGACTTATCTCGGTAATAAATATTATTGTACAGTTTACAATGCGACAACTGTGCAACTTTTAATTCTTTGATATGGTGAGAGCTGCCGATTTATCACTTATCGAGCGTCAAACTGAATGCCGATGCAGTTCCTCTGAGAAATATGTGAATCCACTGCATAGGATGCATCCTTCTTTTAATTTTGAGAGCAGTTTTTTGGAAGCTATTTAAATAAGAATAATCAGGGAACATAAATAAAGAAAAAAAAAACATATCCCGACGAATTGAGAACCTCCTTTTTTTGAAGTCGGTTAAAAATAAATGTTCCGGTAACCAGGGTAAGTGCCGTTTAGTACTATTTTACTGATGGCATACCTACATCATTGTAAAAAATATATGGGCAGGAAAGCCTTCAGGCTTTTTTAGATTTACGGTCAAAGAGTTCATTAACGATGTTAAAGATTAACGCTAACGTGATCTAAATTGGGCTTCTTTATACCATTTTATTTTTCCTGTTTTTTTCTTCTGTTTGCGACACATGGCTGACTGATTCGAGAAATTAGCGTGATACATACCATCACGCCTGTATTCCCCGAAGGGTTAGACAGATGTGTACGAATTTACACCCACAGTTCGCCGTTATATTTAGGTCCCCATGTAATAAGGGGGCGAGCCTATTGCCATTAACCGGGTACAAATTCTAACTCCGAGCTGCTACTGAGAATTTTATAGAAAAACCCAATAACACTTTTGGCTCGACCTGGGAATCGAAACTAGGACCTCTAGCATAGCACGCCTGTATTCCCCGAAGGGTTAGGCAGAGGTATGCCGCCCTGGTATACACTGACTGTTCGCCAATTACCACTTAATTAAAAGAAGATTTGAGCGAACATCAAATAAATTACTGCTGTGTTTATCAACTGTTTATCATCTGGCGTAATTGTCTACCGGTGAAACGATTACTATAACTCTCGCAGCCGATAAGGGAGTCTACCTGCACCCATTACAATTATTATCTTTAAACGTAGTATATCTTTGGCTAATTTACTACTGACACTTATGAGTTACAATGAAAACCCGAGCATATCCTAACTAATATTATAAATGCGTATGCTGTTGGTTTGTTTGTTACCTTTCACACCTAAACCACTGAACCGATCATCCTGCAACTTCTCATTTACGTCGTCCACTGTACAGAAACGGACATAGGGTACCTTTCATTCCGAAAAAAAGTACTGTTCCTGAGGAAAACAACAATAACTTTATTATGATTATAGATGGCGCCACGTGCCTTTTGGATCATGATACAATTTAAAATATAACCGATATTTGCGCGGACAATGTCGCGGGCAATAGCTAGTTATAAAATAAAACTCGTAACACACGTTTCGGCGTAGTTAAAAGTTGTTTAAAATAATACCGTGTAGAAGCGAGCGAGTTAAATAAATAAAACTCCACCAATTCGTTAACATGGAGTGAATGACACATTTACTCAATATTGACATTACGCTGAAATGCGCTGTGAAATTTATGTAGCTGACCGTTTTACGCTACGATTTTTACAGATGTACCAGAAAATGTATTGTCAATTACAAGTTTTAAAAAAATTCATTAAGAATCTCTCAGTAATCACCCGGACTGCATTTGTGACCGGTTCGCAATATCCCTATTGTGGGGCCCCCAAATCCCAACAGTGAATATGTTATGTTGATGCTTTGTTATGTTGAATGAGTAGACAGCCGATTGGTATGAAGGATTAATTGCTACTAAATTATAATTAGTTTACATCATTATTTATTATGTTAGAAATGCACACCTTTACAATATTGATAATATGCATAAGTAAGTGTAACGTTCCAACTACACATAACACCTACACCACTCTGCGTAAAGATATGACATTGAATAAAACTCAACGAACAAAATTCACATAATAAACAACAACAAAAAGTGAGAACTAACCGTCTGTGGTTAATTTAATATTGAGACAAAACTAAATCTAAAACTACTAAATAAACAAAACCCAAATAGAAATACATTTAGCAGCCTAATTAATGAATTGTGTATACTACTGTGTGTAGTATCGAAGCAAATTCAGTGTTATTTGCACTGGCTTGGACTGCGAGTCGTTTAACAAAATGACGGGCCCTTTTTATCTTAGTCGGGCTGCAATTTGTTTCTGGCTCTATTTTCTCGAGACCGCAAACCAACGGTTGCTATTTTGAATATCCCTTTTCTTTCAAATTAAATTGTTTAGTTCACTTTGGTGTTGAAAATCATCATTTTAAACTTGAGATTGCTTCATTACAATTCGTTAATGGCGTATTTTTCGTTTTTTTCTGATTTAACAAACCAAAAAATATGTTTACCATGCAAAATATTAATTTGTTTCCTTAAGGAAAAACAACGAAATGTTTATATTACACAAATGATAATAAGGACCAATTCATCAAGTACCTAAGCGTATACTTACCTCCAAAAAAATTGTAGCTACAGTGTATAAAATAAAGCAGCATAAGCTATTTTTCTCTGTCCTAGAAAACAATAAGTTGAGCAAACGGAATTCTAGACACAATAACATTTTGCTTCATACATGAAGCTATCTAAGCTGATTGTATAGACTCGCTTTTATTACATCGTATCAGTGGCGAAAACTCTATACAACTTGATTCCTCCCGGCTTCCTTTCGAAAGTTCGGAACATACGCTAACATATGCTACGTAAAGTAGCTGTTGCCATTGAAAAATGGCACAGTCAAAAGTTTACTGTCTACTGCCGAATAACATAATCACACTGCAGAAATTTTAATACACCATCAACCAAAATCGTTTCTACTGTCGTCATAGCTTTGAATTGTAACAGCAAAACATATTCCTCCAATAAAATAAGCTGGTCTCGTTGCGATGGAAACTTAGAACAATATAGTACTTAATGTTAGAGCAAAGGTAATTCGAGTTGCACCTCGGTACATGTAGAAAATTGTATATGGCACTTAGGGACGGACCGGAACAAATCAATAACATCGCTCAGTATTAAGTTAATGTTATTTATTTATTATGATTGTTGTAATAGTTGCAATTTGTTTAACGTGTTGCCACTTAGAACATCTATGCATAGTATATCTGTACGTAGATCTTTTCAACTACGCAACGAATTTTAATGCCGTTTTTATCAATAGATAGAATAACTCAATAGGAAGTTTTATATGTATACAAAATCACGCAACGATCAATTGTAATGGAGCAGTAACCAAGAACGTAACTGCACGCAGGTGAAACCACGAGATAGGTATATAGGTAGTACGTAATAAATTTTGATTATTAGTCGATTGAGATTAGACGAATCAGATGGCAATTTACATTTTTTCTTATTGAAAGACTTGTCGTTTAGATAATCCTAAGTCGCCTATAGTGTGTTTTTTTAATCTCAGAGACTGATTTGACGGCTTCTTACGTCAAACTTGAAAATAGTGTGCTTTATGTCTATGAGCCGAAAGCACATTATTTTTATATTTGACGTATGAAACTGTCAATTTGGTCTACGAGATTAAAAAACTCACTATAGTGATAAGTAATAGTATCCAATTTGTTGTTGATTCTGCCGCTGTCGATAGGTGGTGTAAAATTCAGAAAAGTAAAGTACGATGATAATTTTAATGTTACAGCATTATTTTATTTTAATTACGTACGCAAATAATTAAGTAGTGTTTGCTTCGACTTCCCTCTCGCAAAAGTTAACCCTTCGCCACTGCCTCGTAGTCTTCTATATATTTTTATTCTTGTCGTCATTTATTTCCCACCAGATTTGTCGGTCCCAATTAATAGAAAAACAGTCACAGATAATACATCTTCGGAACAAAGAAAAATAACAACTCTGCAACTCCGTGACGATGTTTTCTTAATTACAATATTTCTTTTTCTTCTTTTACGCTATTTTTCTGTATGTAGGTTCCGTATAATATAGCACACTCGTGCGGTTATGTAATGTAAAAAGCATGTGTGCTTAAAAGACCGCGTTGTGAGTTAAAAGCGATGCAATAAGAGCCACTTTACGAGCAAGTGTGTGTTAAAAATACGTGAAACTAATAGGTACGATTCATCATCATCATCATCATATCAGCCGCAGGACGTCCACTGCTGGACATAGGCCTCCCCCATAGATAGGTACGATTAATAGATAAATATTATATATAACCGACAAATCAAACACACAAATCTTAAGTATTAGATTTAAGGATAAGTTAATAAGTAAAACTATGGCCAGTAGCTATGGCAGTAGCTAGGAGTATGGTAGCTATGGCCTATGTCTACCAGTGCACGTCTGACGGCTGATATGATGATAATAAGTAAAATAGATTATAGAATTTATAACTAATGTCTTTGTATTGTAACTACGTACCATTAACCAGATAGTCCAGATAGTCTTTAAGGTATTTATGTTATGGGCCTTTGTTGCCTGAATTAAATGGAATTATTATTATTATTATTCTCATTTATTAGTTTCATATACATATTAAATACATTTTTAAATATTAGTATAAAAAAATAAAAACATTTAAAAATATAAAAAATAGTAGCCCACCGGCGTCGGGAACAGGGTCCAAGCCACCGGTGGTCAGGGCTCCTGAGAAAGGAATCTCCTAACGATACGCGCCGTGTCTAGGAGTACCGCTTTCTGAATCAAGCCCTTGATCCAACCGCCCAACGAGAGCCTCCTCAGGTGTTGGTCGAGGCTCTTGGCTATTATGCCATTGGCCGTTACGACTATCGGCACAATGATTGCCGTATTCACATCCCACATGTCGACAACCTCGCGAGCCAGATCAAGATACTTAATTTGTTTATCTTTCTCAGCTTTCACGAGGTTCTCGTCATGCGGGACAGTAATATCAACGATCATTGCGCGACGCTCTAATCGATCTACCACCACTATGTCAGGCTTATTGGCAACAATAGTCCTGTCAGTGATGATAGATCGGTCCCAATATAACGTGATATGACCATTTTCAAGAACTGGGTCGGGCACATATCTATAGTATGGTACTTCCGATTCCACAAGACTGTATTTCAGAGCAAGTTGCTGATGGATAATCCTGGCTACAAGGTTGTGTCTATGCAAGTAGTCTCCGTTAGCCAGACGAGAACAACCAGATATAATGTGACGGATTGATTCCCCGGGACGATGGCATGCCCGACAAATGTCAACCGTACCGTCCTTCACAATATATCTCCGGTAATTGTTCGTCATCATAACTTCGTCCATAATAGCACAGACAAAACCTTCAGTTTCCCCAAAGAGGTCACCAACGCGCAGCCAGGATACGGACGCCTTGAAGTCTACATCCGGCCCATGTAGGGCCCGGTAGTAGCGCCCGTGAAGCTCCTTGCTCTTCCATATCTCCATGCGATCTTTAGTATCTAATACTATAGGTTTGCGCCAGTTCTCGTTCGCTAAAGAGAGCGGGGTGAGGCCCTTGTCCACTGAGACCACATCTCGGTGCATCCCCACATCAGCTTCCAGGAAGTACTCCCTGAGACTGCATATCTCACGGTTGTGCAGGGTCTTAGCATTTAAGAAGCCTCGACCACCACACTTCCGCGGGATATACAGTCTCATTACTGACGACCTTGGGTGATGCATCCGATTTGCGGTCAATAGTGAGCGAACCCTCCTATCCAGGGCGTCAAGTTCTGTCTGAGTCCATTTGAGTACGCCGAAAGAGTACATTAAAACTGGCATGACCCAACCGTTGAAGGCGCGCACCTTGTTACCGCCTGATAAAAGACTATTTAAAACTTTATTTAGGCGGCCAAAGAAGCGCTCCTTCAACGATTGCTTCATGTCAGTAGCACTGATGCCTAACGCTTCCGACATACCCAAATATTTGTAGGTTTCAGTTGAGGAAAGGGATCTAAGGTTTATGGAATCCGAGAGTTGGGTTCCCACAGATTCCATAATCTCTCCTCGCTTCACATGCATGACTGCACATTTGTCCACACCAAATTCCATCCTGATGGCACTACTGAAAGTTTTTGTTACCTTCAGTAGCTCCATCAGTCGCAAATTGCTGGGGGCAAAGAGTTTCAGATCATCCATGTAAAGGAGGTGGGATATGACCTGACCACCTCTTCTCAACCGATAGCCCAGTCCTGAACCCTCCAGCAGTGTACTTAGAGGGTTCAAGGCTAAACAAAACCACAGTGGACTCAGACTGTCGCCCTGAAATATACCACGCTCGATCTTTATTGGTTCGCTGGTCTCCCGGATCTGCCGACATCCTGGATAGCGCAAGACCGTCCTCCATTGCCCCATACACGACATCAAGAAGGTGCGCAGAGTTGTATCTACTTTATACAATTCCAGCACCCTCATGAGCCATGTATGTGGCACCGAGTCATAGGCCTTTTTATAGTCTATCCAACATATAGACAGATCCTTTCGAGAACGGCGAACCTGCTGGTTAATGGCCATATCAATGAGGAGTAGCTCCTTAGTACCACGGGACCCATTCCTACATCCATTTTGAGAGACAGACATGATAGCATTGTTATCAATATGATCATTGATTTTAGCTCTCAAAATAGATGTAAGAACTTTATAGACCGTCGGTAGACATGTGATCGGTCTATAATTTTTGGGTTCCGTAGTACTACCCGATTTATGGAGCAGGTGGGTTATACCAGTTGTTAAGAACTGGGGCAACGATCCAGACTCTAAGGCTGACTGGAACTGGGATGCCAAGCGAGCGTGTGATCTTTGGAACCACTTGATCCAAAAGTTGTGCAGTCCGTCCGGCCCTGGAGATTTCCAGTTAGGCAACGGACGAACTGCACGAGCTACGTCCTGGGGGCTGATTGTAATTTCCCCCATCTGTGGTATTGGATCACACATTCGTTCAACCTCCCGGGTCCAATCGCCCTCAGCGTGGCTGACAGGTACCGACCAGATGCTGCGCCAAAACGAACTCATGGCATCATCATCCGGCAGGCGCGCATCAGTCACACCTTGGTCTGGCCGCTCCCAAGCCCTGTAAACCCACCTTTCATCGCTCTGGAATGTGCGATTTTGGGTATATCGCTCCACTCGCCGCTTGTACCGACGAATACGGTTTGCCCATGCACTTATCTTCTGCTTCAGGAAGTCAATACGTTCTGTGACGCGGGACAAATAATCTCGAGGATTAATATCAATCCCCGAAAATGCCCGCCTCACAAAACGCATCACTCTAGGGCGAGTATTGCCCTCCCTGAAGCAGATTAGCTTGCCAATGAGTGCTCTAGCCCTATCGATACGAAGCTCAATCCTGGACTGCCATGCTGGTACGGTCGGTTTTGGTCGTGCAGTTCCGTCACTGGGAAATTTGACGTGGGCTACACGACATGCCGCAACAGCCGCGCAGTACAAGATTGAGTGGGTATCGACAAGGTCTACGCTGCCATCAAAACAATTTGACAGCTGCGAATCTAGAGCACACACCAGCGCCTTATTTTTGTTGTGCATAGGCAAACGTGGTAGTCGCGGTCTAAGCTCAGGCGGTGTGGAGCGATACTCCCGGAAAGCATCCTCCAAAGCACTCCTCAACTGTTCATTACATTGGGAACTCACGGAAATAGCCACGCCATCATCCTCTTCATCAACGCGTTCAGGCCGCGGTGAAGCACTGTGTAGACTTTGCGATTGCACCGCGACCGTGTGCTGTGACAAAGTAGATGTAACATGAGTACTCCGTGATTCGAGCCTAAGTCGATCAAGCACAGTATTATCCAACATATGATTACGTTGTATAACCCGTACCTGATCCGACAGTCGTTGCGCCGAAACGTTGACAGCTGGTTCAAGCGCCTGAAACAGAGAGAGCATCCGACCACGGTACGCAGTCAGGTTACTTCCCCCCTCTGTAGCCCCAAAGTATGAGCGCATGACACTTTCATTAATGGACTGTGTCCATCTCATGCGCTGCACACTTCCACCGGTAGCGGGGACCCTATCAGAGGCCAGTGGGCCTCGGAGTCCCAAACCCCCCGGCGGCCGGCGTCCTCCCCGTCGACGAGCAGGTGGTGGCGTCGTTGGCGGAGAGAAGTACTCGTCGCTCGAGCTCGACGCAACTACCGCGGTCGGTGTCACTGCACTCACGGTGGGGCTGGTTTCCGACGGCGGCGAGGCGGAGCTGGGCGACGAGTCCGGAGATGGTGGCTGTGCGATTAAGCGGGCTCTGGCGCGTGTCAACATAGTTATTAGTACATATTTTCTTCTATTAATTCCATATATCGTCTAATGACGGCCTTGACAGCCGTCATTCTCTTCTGATTTTCTTCGTTTTTTCATATTTTATTGTAGGTTTTGCTGTAGTTTTTAATCTGATTATATATCCAAATATTATTTCAGGCCTGTAGATGGAGTAATGTTGTAGGAAATGTATTATAAATATTAAAATTGAGGGAAGAAAAATGAGAAAAAAATTGTACGTCGTAACGTTGACTAGTGTTGCCAGTTATTATTATTAACCGAAGTTAACTGTAATAACTACCTACAGTTATTATATTACCGTGCCCTTACAGCGTGCCATGTCGGAACTTATTTAGAGTTTTTAGAATGTATCTTCGATAGTTCTGAACAACTACATACAAACAAGACCCATAGTAAAAGTTGTTCCAGTTCATAAGTGCAATGACCCCTGAAATATTTAGTGTATGTATGTGTAGATTTCGTATAATAATAATTCTCCAGACCGACTCCGACCACGGCGGCTAATCTTAATGCAGACTAGCCATGTACGCGGGAGATATTATAGTGCACAAGTGTGTGCGCAAGCACAGATACACTCCCTCTTCCCTAACTGTCATAGCCCGATGGGACGGCAATCCGTCACGACCGGAGAGAGATCAGGCGCAGCACCAATGGCTTTACGTGCTTTCCGAGGCACGGGGGTGTCACACCGCCAACTTCCAAACTCCGGGCTGCTACTGAGAAATTCCAAATGGAAAAACCCAATAACACTTTTTGCCCGACCTGGTAATCGAACCCGAGACCCCTTGCTCAGCCCAACGGGGCAGCCAAAACTCCGACAAAACCCGAACCCAAACCCGATAGACTAATAATATAAAGCTGAAGAGTTTGTTTGTTTGTTTGGGTGAACACGCTAATCTCAGGAACAGCTAGATCGATTTGAAAAATTCTTTTTGTATTGGTTAGTCCTTTTATTGGGGACTTATCTTTTTTTTAGGACTCATCATCATGAAGATGATGAGTCCTTTTATTGGGGAAGGTTATATAACATCACGCTACGACACTCGGGAGCGGAGCAGTAACTATAGATGTATCTTAACACGGGTGATTACTGATTATAACCACGCGGACGAAGTCGCGAACAGAAGGTAATATTGTAATATAAATAGAAAACACGTGAATGAAACTTCTGGAGGCGGTGCTTTAAAATAACTCTAAGTATGTACATAAATAAACATCTTATGTAACCTTTACTTAATCTTTCGAGAGACTATTGACGCAAGCAGTCTAAGCATCAACAGCAAGTGGATCAATATAAAATAAATAAGTGCGATAAGCAAGTTGTCCCATCGCTCATCAGCTGCTGTGAAGCCAAAACTATAGCAAAATCTAAGAATTATATAACTACTAATTTCTTCTCACGATTTCGTCGCGTCAAATTTAATATATTATCCCACGGGAACCGTGCATTTTTCTGTATAAAAAGTCTTCTATGTGAAATTCCACACTACAATCTCCCTCAGTGCCAAATTTCATCCAGATCCGTACAGCCGTTTAAGCGTGAAAGAGTAACAAACATCCATCCCTCCCTCCATCATTACAAACTTTCGCATTTATAATATTAGTGGAATAGTGGAAGTGGATATGAGTAGGATTGCAAATAGAAAAATATTTAGATTGGTGTTTTCACTGTAGTTTCTAACCAGTTATGTTCCAAATAATACCCAAATACAGAGTTTGCTGAAAACTTCAGAATTCAACGCCCTGAATTTCATAAAAAAAACGCCTTTTGTAAGAACCCGCATAGTACACTTACTCTGTTCTCTCCCTTTGACCTTAAACTTTTATTTAGTCACGCGTAACGTAACAACATCCAACAAAAAGGTAGTTTCTTCGAACCTGAACCATTTTTTACGAAAACCAAAGTACCGTAAGATCAACCGAAACTTCTAACACGTGTACTCGCTCTACCTTAACACGTGTACTTATTCCTAATTCTTGGCACATCGGTAATAATTAGGGTTTAATTACCACAATACAGTTAACACAAAGTTTGTAAGAACAACACAATTTGCTTTCATTATAATTATCAACGTCTACAGCATTGTTTAAGAACAATTCAAAGTTAAAGTCAAATCAATTATTACAATTAAGTCATTAGGCACTTTTGAGCGTCATCGACAAGAAAAAAAAATTAAGAAGAATGGGTAAGAAACTCCATACATACTGTTTTGAAATCAATGTTTTATATTATTTGCATTCAAAATTTCATTTAATGCTATTTATACTGCGTAAAACATATTATATCGTGACACGTAAAAACTATTTAAACAACATAAGATCGTAGCAATTTGTAGGCCACGCTACGATACGTCATGGCACAGTGTAGGACGCGCTACGGCGCATATCGATATGTTGAATTGATAAAATGTATTGCCAATATAACATTTTTAAGAAAATTCATCGTATCATTTTGTTTTTTTTACTAAATTAGCAATAATAACATTTGTTTATTTGATATTAATCCATATTACAAAGAAACTGTCAAAGACAAAAACAATAAAATAATACATCAAATTGATTGATTGATAAAATACAAAATTGTGAACATGGTATCATAAAATGTACGGTAAGCAATATGGTGGTGCTATCAATAACATTCCATTAAAATGCCCTTCTGTGGAGCAGGTACTCCTTGTCAGCTAATTGAAAAAGGTATTGGAAAATTTATTATAGACAATTATGTTCATGCACCCACCAAAACAATGATTTCGTTACCATGTTTGGCTGAAAAGTATTTAACTGCCCTGGTAGTCATGTGATGGTAAGCACGACTGTTGACCGTGGGTCCTAGGTTCGGTTCCAAGGTCGGGCAAAATGCGTTATTGGGTTTTTCCATTAGGAATTTCTCAGTATCAGCCCGTGCTTCGAGAAGCACGTAAAGCCTTTTAGGTCCTGTGCCTGATCACTCCCTGGTTGTGTCGGATTGCTTCCCCGAAGGACTGCACCTGTGTTTGCGCACACACCTGTCCACGATAATATCTCCTGTGTACTTGGCAAGTCTTATTAAGATTAGCCACCGTGGCCGAAATCGGTCTGGAGAAAACATTTACATGTAAAAAGCCGTAAATTTTGGGTTTAAAAACACATCTAAAAATTCATTGCTAACTGCGTACATTAACATATCTACCACTTAAATTCAATAAATCACCGAACAATTCCGAATACATTCAAAAATCCTTGTGCGGCCGATAAATCTTGTAGTTAACAAGCGGTCTGAGGCTCATCGGGTAGTAAGTTCACTTGAATCGAGCTGGGCCGACGGATCCCGAGCTCCCGAGCGCACTTCGTTTGTCGCGATATCGCTCATAAGCGCGCGCTATCTCGCCGCGCCGCCGCTCCGTCCTCCTATTCACCCGAAATAGTACCTCAAGGAGTTTGGTAATGAGTTCCCTTGAAAACTGTTACTAGCTCCCGCACTATTTTTTAACGACGTCATTTTTGAAAATTGACTCTTTGCGGTGTACGTTCCTTAGAGGGAGGTTGTACTAGCTGCCGCTAGAATTTATACGATAAAACGGTTTTGCCTTTGTTAGAAATAGAGTAAAATAATTAAAATAAATTTGAATCAAATATATTTATTTATTTAATATATGGCAATTATCTTATTTATTAAAGTTGCTCAATATTGAAACTAACCTTATGTATCAATGAAAGTCATTTATCATTATTACTCATTTCATTTATTACATTATTATTATACAAGGATTCTATATCATCATGTATACACACCAACATTTATACATAAATATTTTTACACATATACTATGTACACAACATTATTACTCACTGGTAACATCATTTAGTTACTACATCAAGTATATAACCAACACTGCTATCAGCAGTACAAAAGTATATATATGTTAACACATATAGGAAAGTGTCTTTATATACATACGTATACATATATATACACATAATGTATATATACATATAGTACATAATATATTTATACAAAATTATTGCTCACTAATAACATTATTTAGGTACCATATAAATTATATAACTAGATCAAGTAATTAACCAGCATTACAAAAGAATATAAGGAACACATAATTATAATATCTAATAAAAGAGGAAATATACTTAACTAGCGATCTGCTCGGTCCGACAGCTCAGATAAGAATGACACCCAAAGCGTTGGGCTCTCGCCTTTATAGACAGTGACAAACAAGTGACGTCATCGAGTCGTTAGTACAGAGACTTGTACAAATGTGTCTAGAAATTATATTTATGTGTATAAAAAGTTATAATTATGTAACGACATAAATAATAAAATATAAATAACGTAAAACTGGTTTTAGCTATGATTTTATGATTTGAATCATAACCGAACCAACTTCCGGTATTAACAAATCATAAAATACAACTTTAACAATTAAAAATATAGTACATATATTATAACTTTTAATGATTATTATCATTAAAAGCCATAATATATAACACGGCCATTCTGATAAGTACTTCGTTCTCGAAGTACAATCATGATATATTTTTTATATCTTTTTAAGTAGTACTTTTATTGTTGTTATAGGCACAGCCACAGGCACAGCCACAGGCACAGCCACAGGCACAGCCACAGGCACAGCCACAGGCACAGCCACAAATTTCGTTCAAGCGAGGCTGAACACAAAGTATATTCGCATTACTACCAATTAGTAGTTGTATAGGGGAAAAACCCGTAGATTTCGAACTGTGGTATTTATGGATTACTGCCATTTTCATAGTTCGTTCGGCCAATCTGACATATTACCGCGGTGTTGGTTTGATCAATTATTGAGAGATTTACGTCATCCTGCCTATTCTCGCTGGATAACGCTTCTTTTTCAGCAGTAAGCAGCTTCTGGATAATCTCTGTCTCCATTCGGGTAGTGAAAAAAAAATCCTGGAAATATATTCTTATTCACTTAATAAATCCTCATTTTATTTACATTTAATATAAAAATAAAAACAATTATAATAAATATTGGTATGTGATCCCACTTCTGATGTTAGAAATAGAGTAAAATAATTAAAATAAATTTGAATCAAATATATTTATTTATTTAATATATGGCAATTATCTTATTTATTAAAGTTGCTCAATATTGAAACTAACCTTATGTATCAATGAAAGTCATTTATCATTATTACTCATTTCATTTATTACATTATTATTATACAAGGATTCTATATCATCATGTATACACACCAACATTTATACATAAATATTTTTACACATATACTATGTACACAACATTATTACTCACTGGTAACATCATTTAGTTACTACATCAAGTATATAACCAACACTGCTATCAGCAGTACAAAAGTATATATATGTTAACACATATAGGAAAGTGTCTTTATATACATACGTATACATATATATACACATAATGTATATATACATATAGTACATAATATATTTATACAAAATTATTGCTCACTAATAACATTATTTAGGTACCATATAAATTATATAACTAGATCAAGTAATTAACCAGCATTACAAAAGAATATAAGGAACACATAATTATAATATCTAATAAAAGAGGAAATATACTTAACTAGCGATCTGCTCGGTCCGACAGCTCAGATAAGAATGACACCCAAAGCGTTGGGCTCTCGCCTTTATAGACAGTGACAAACAAGTGACGTCATCGAGTCGTTAGTACAGAGACTTGTACAAATGTGTCTAGAAATTATATTTATGTGTATAAAAAGTTATAATTATGTAACGACATAAATAATAAAATATAAATAACGTAAAACTGGTTTTAGCTATGATTTTATGATTTGAATCATAACCGAACCAACTTCCGGTATTAACAAATCATAAAATACAACTTTAACAATTAAAAATATAGTACATATATTATAACTTTTAATGATTATTATCATTAAAAGCCATAATATATAACACCTTCTAGAGAATTTTTATATACTATTTATCTGTCTGGTGTGTAACCGATTTCAGACCTTTCTGAAGGTTCTATTAAATGGCTAGACAAACCTTTTTGTCACTGTTTTTTTTTTTCTGTTTCTATATAACGTACACATATTTTTTCAATACTTTATAGTCACTGTATGCAGCAATAAATACCCTTTTAGTGGTATTTTTTTACTTATAGAACAGCATCATATGCAATCTGCAATGTTGTTACGCTCAACTTTATTTTGTTACATAAAGGCGTTTTTTAACCAGCTAACAAAATCTCGATACTTTAATTAAAAGTTAATAACAAGGCTATAGAGCGACCGTCAGCTACGGTCGGCCATTTACTTCACTTTGCCCGTCCGTACGCTACCGACTAACTAAGGAAAGGTAAATTTACATTACAAACGAGCGAAACACAAAATCTACGTTCGTATATCATTACAAATGTATTTGTCCTGAGGAACTTGGATATTTAATACGTTTGCTTTTAATTCAGAATTAAGTTACAGTTTCGCTCTGAAGGTATTCAAGTATAATGTTCAAAACTTAGTTATTTATATTTTGTTTAAAGGGATAGTCGGATTTTAGGTACGGCTAAAAACGTGACGTACAGCGGATTGTATTCACAAAACCCATTCAACTGCCGAACATTATTGAGGCTAGCCAGTGCTCACAAAACATAGATTAATAGACTTTTAAATCCGTTCCAATTTGCTGAAGCACAAACAATTTCAGACGGCAAATGGGAAAAGTTTGGAAAAATCAAAAACATTCGACGTGACCCCCGACAGAAGTTGAGTGCCGCCTACTCACGTACCTGCCTCTGTTTTGTTGCTTTACAAATTGATTCCTTAACCCGGCTCGATGGAAGTTATTTACATACATATTATTATTATTTACCCATAGAATCGTATCAATGTATCTGCTTACGTCCGCTTTAGACCTTGCTCAATTTTATTTAACAAGATCCCACGGCATATCTTTGGACTCGAAAGGGGAAGTTCAAATCCCATTGAAGGCAACGCTTTACGGGTGTTTCGTAATGAAGATAAATCTGGTGGAATTTTGGAATTTTCTATAGGTATGTATGTTAAGGTGGACAGACGACCTGATAAAGACCGCAGGAACACGCTGAATGCAGGCCGTTTCCACCCGATCCTTTAGGAAATCTATGGGGGAGGCCACTGGACATATCCAGTAGTGGAGGTCCTACAACTATTATAATGATGACGATGATGATGTATTTTATGGTCAGGCCGCTGATATGGAGTCAAGAATTAATAATTTTATGTTCGATCATAAAAAGGCACAAAGTAATAAAGACAATTCCTTAAACGACTTAAAAATTCACCGTCACGTCATTATGAAGTCAGAGTCATAAAAATTGTTTATTTAACAACAAGCTGTTCTCAAAATCAGTCTACCGATCAACCTAAACAAAAGACTCTCCTGAAAAATAAAATAATTAAATTGGTCTTTAATGTTCAAAACGGAGTAAAATCAGCAAGAAAGTTATTAATTAATAACTCAAAAATGTAATAGTAATTTGCTGACCAAATATTATTTCAGGCTTATCATTTCGCTTTCAGAACAATCAAAAAGTACTAAATAATATTCTACTAACATTATTTATTTAGTACTTACTATAATTGCGAAAGTTTGTGAGGATAGAAGGATGTTTGTTACTCTTTCACGTTTAAACGGCTGAACGGATCTCGGTAAAGTTTGGCACTAAGATAGATTGTAGTGTGGAATAACATATAGGATACTGTTTGTCCCGGAAAAATGTACGGTTCCCGTGGGATTAAACCAAATTTGAAGCGGCCAAAACAGGCGGGGTCGTCTCATTGGGTAAACCGTGTCATGCCTACGGGGGCTAGAGCTGTGTTGCCATATTCTTCGTTATTATGTGCGACCTAAAAAATTCGGTCTCTAATAATGACGTTTTCAATGATGGCAACATTCATAAAACAGAAAAGGTGCACAAGTGTTAAAAAGCTACCATTTGGTAGTTTTAGTAACATTTTAGTTCAAATTATGAATTAATAAATAACATGAAATATATTATTTCGACTGATTTATAGGTTGTGTTGTTGTGTGTTGAATATAGGTTAATATTATTTAAAATTAATAAATATAAATTTGTAATTCATGCAAAATATAAATACGCTCGTATAGCATTAGGTGGGTAAGATTTTGTTACATGTACCTGGCAGCCCCACTTCACATTTCAGTCTATAAAATATTAAAAATGTACTATTGTACTCTGTGACAAATTCTCAAAAATAATGTATACCGGCGCGAGCGCATGTTATTTCTTGTAGATTCTCTTGTTATCATCTCCTGATAGTGCAACGTTAAGTGTTATTATATCCTCGCCATTACCGACGTTGAGTAGAGCGTAGGTTCCTTCTAAAGGAGGAATTTATAAACATCACCCATATTTACGTTTTATGTTGTTGGTTTGTTATGTATAAATTTGAATTTTGATTGTGCCTATTAAGGTAGTGTGTAATTTTTAATAAAAGTACTTCTGAATTAAAGGTCAAACTGCTGTTTTTATTTTAAAAATACCTACTATGAAGCTTTGACTCTTACAAATAAACTACAAACTTAATTTTTGACAATATTCAAAGTTTTCTACAAGCAAGAACTGTCTTGTATTCACAATCTATATTATTTTTAACAATAAGGCTGCTTGACCACCAAAGCAGAACTGAAAAATTGTAACTAGTGAATTTATACAATAATGTAACGACGGTTACAGTTTCTCAGTTCTGCTTTTGTGGCTAGCTTTAAAAATATATCTCAAAGAAAACCAATTTTGAATTTCCCGCTTTCATAAGTTTTCGGGGGCGTCCACCAGGAGGCGCCAAAAACCGTACCATATTTTTTGTACTAAGTTGACATTCTTCTCCCTAGAGTAAATATGTTCCTTGGGCCAAAACCTATTAACCTGAACCAAGAAAGCTTTGAAACCAACAGCTGGAATATTTCCTTACCCACAAGTTTTAACTTCTCTAGCAACGCGGTAACATCGACCAAATAGCACGGCGGCTCACAATGTATTAAATACCTCCTTCCCACAAAGAAATGGCGTGATAACAGCTTACATTGCTTTAACACTTACGTGGCTATTTCTGAAATGCAAACTCCTGTCTTAAGCTGCACTTGGCGAAACGGTAACATACAGTAAAAGTCGTTTACTTTTCGGTCTGTCTGTGACTTATACAACCGATTTGTATTTAGAATTTGGTCGAAAACATGCTTATGTTTGGTGTGTACAACAGCTTATACAGGATGACATTGAATAAATGCGACAAAATGAAATGGGAGCTTCAGTTACAGTAACATAGTAATTATTTAATGTTTTTTCTACAATCTAAATTGTTAAAAAAAAAAAAAAACGTTTTAAAATGGCCCATTGATGTTGTTATCTTCATTTAAATACAAATTATCGTCATTCCAGAAAAAAAAAAATATGCAAAATAAATAAGAAAAATTAAAGTATCAAGAAATCTCGTCCGACTCATCGCAGTCCTCAGTAATCGTCGTGGAGTATTACTACAATGTTATTAAACGTTGCCGTTCATAGCGGTCATTTACCTAATTTATTTGCTAGTGTAAGATAAGTATGGCGCGACGTTGCCAAACCTCGCGTGTGCGCCAGCGCAATGACATCCCTTCCCGGCGACCGCTCCGCCGCCCCCACCCTTCCTTCGTTAATTAGTCGCCCTAAAACATTTGTAGGTCATGGTCGCGCGCGCCTTCCGCAAATCCTACTTTACGTATCGCGAATAATTCGTATTATTGTTTTGTGTTTGTGTAACAATGCCTAGGACGAGACGAAATAGTCGTGAACTGTTGACACAGTAAGATATTTACAAAGTGAATACGGTGATAGGTAGATAGGTCGCGGCGGCCGCGGCCCCATAGCATGGCCGGCACGATCACCTGACCTAACACCGTTAGACTTTTATTTGTGGGAAGAAGAGTCCGAAACTTTAGACGAGCTAAGAGACAAAATCATAAGTGCATTTGAAACTGTGAAATCACAAACATTAGTGCTATTAAAACTTAAGGACAATTTGCGGCGCCGTGCTCGATTGTGTTTACAAAACGGTGGTGGACATTTTGAACAATTAATAAAATACACGTAAGTTTATCTATTTAATTTATTGTAAATACTTAATAATTGTTGTAAATACCGTGATTCCAACTTTTTAAATACGCCAAAAATACAATACCTAATTGATTTGTTATTGTGACAAACATTATTCAGATTATACCTAATACGTTATCATTGTTTTACTATTTACTTTTATTGTATTTTTGATCGTTCTAAGCCGACGAAAGTATGAAGGGAAATTTAGTCTCACAAAATTTTTCTTTAATCATGCGCGCGGGATTGATAAGAATCCCGCTGCGCGGGCGCGGCGGCCGGGCTGACGGGAGGCGGAGCGATTCATTCATAGCGAGAATGTACTTATACTTGTATCGTGGCCGCTACACGAAAACGGTAGTGCGCGAAATTCTTTGATACTTGAAATTTTTTAACGTTTTTCGTAACACTAATAAAAGTTTATTAATTTTTCTTTTGGTATGTTCAAAATTTTCTTGATAACACGTAATATTGTATAGTTAAATTTGTCGCATCTATTCAATGTCATCCTGTATAATTTTAAGCAGGCGCTCAATACCAATCGACACATATGTAACGTATATAGTAACGTCTCTGACACTAGGGTGTGTGGGGT
Source organism: Caradrina clavipalpis (assembly GCA_932526535.1). Lineage (NCBI taxonomy): Eukaryota > Metazoa > Arthropoda > Insecta > Lepidoptera > Noctuidae > Caradrina > Caradrina clavipalpis. Next base: position 9,217,228 of record OW052097.1, read on the forward strand.
AGACCTTACTGCCCACATAATAAAGAAAGAAGAAGATACTTCTTATTCTTTCTTTATCGTGTTGTATACAGTACCGTTATTAGCATTGTGTGCGCCCTGTGCGAGGTTCTATAAATGCACCTTTGAAAAAAAACATTCTGGTCCTGGTCTGATCATTGCTGCGCCCCTCCAGGGTCTGCGCCATGTGCATGGGCCCGCTGGCACAGCCCTAGTTACGGCACTGGTGGTATACTTTACTACGTACGATGTGCTTACCTGTAAGAAATTGGTAGACTATTCTTCTTCTTAGCGTATCGATGGCAAATAATAAAAATATATAAATATACCATCACGCCTGTATTCCTCGAAGGGTTAGGCAGAGGTGTACCAATGTGCACCCACAGTTCGCCGGCAAATAATAAAATATAAATAAATATAATTAAATTGGTAGACTATAGCCTATAAGCATATTGGATGTATCTTATATCTTTGTATCAGTGGATTAAATTGTTGGTGAGCTTAATAAATAAATAAAAATGTGGAAGCTACAAAAAGATTTATTTTTAACTAGCTTCTGCCCGCGACTTCGTCAGCGTCACAGTTGATGTGTTATCCTACGGGTACCGTACATTTTCCCGGGATAAAAAGTAGCCTATGTGTTATTCCAGACTATAATCTATCTTTGTGCCAAATTTCATCCAGATCCATTAAGCCGTTTAAGCGTGAAAGAGTAACAAACATCCATACATCCATACATCCATACATCCATACATCCATACATACAAACTTTCGCCTTTATAATAGTAGTAGGATATGTACATTTTCGGCCGAAGTATTTTTTGTAAGCCAACCCGTGTCGTGTTTGTTTATTTTTTAAACCCTCAGAGCCGATGTTTTTACTTTGCCTCTCAATTAAATAAGTATTGACCAATTTCAAGGAGAACGAATTTCGTGACGAGTAGCCTTGTATGGTAACAACAAAGAACTAAATATACCGGCAAACTGTAGGTGTACATTAGTACACCTCTTTTTTTTTTTTTTTTTTTTATAGACTGGAAATCATCAAATAACTTCCCCCGCCCTGGGCGGGGCGGGAGGGAGTGTCAGACTTTTACTGACTAAAACCCGTCTATGTTCCTTTCATGTGCCCTTTGCGTTCCGGGGGCGCGGTATCTCTTTCGAACAACCCGCAGCCCCGGCTTGGTACACCTCTGCCTTACCCTTCGGGGAATACAGTCGCGATGGTGAGGTATGTGAGGTATTTTTTTTTTTTATATACGGGAAATCGTCAAATAACTTCCTCCGCCCTGGGCGGGGCGGGAGGGAGTGTCAGACTTTTACTGACTAAAACCCGTCTATGTTCCTTCATGTGCCTTTCGCGTTCCGGGGGTCCGGTATCTCTTTCGAACAACCCGCAGCAAGGTGTGGTGTGTTAATAAAAAGCTCAAGCCTATAGAACATTTTCTTAGGTACTTACCAGATAACATTTGATATTATAGTGGGCGCACAATATAAGAACCAGTAATACAAGTGCATGCTATTAACCCAAAAACTTGACATTTCACAACAGACTATTATCTCGCCCTTTCTTACCAGACTGTAGGAATATACAATGTGTATCGAGGCAAGCTTCAGCGAGGTGAGAATATCTTGTTACTAAAACTATTCAAAAGGTTTCTCTTATACTGAAAGTAGCTGCCTCGTTAGCCTAGTAGGCTTAAACGCGACTACTACGCTAGAGGTCTCGGGTTTGATTCCCAAGTCGAGCAAAAAGTGTTATTAGGTTTTTATGTAAAAGTAGCTACGCTATCACTAATACTCAAACATCAGCTCATCTAAAGTCAAAGTCAAAGAAAGTGTATAGCAACAGAAACTACAAATATTAAAGTTTTTGCTATCTATTGCACCAGGAAATTCATAAAAAGTAAACACAACCGCACCGCTTTCCAAACATCTAATAAAATCCCAAACAAAAAGCAAGCAAATCAGTTTTCATACTCACACGATACTAAATAACGTAGAAACAACATAACAAAGTTACAATAAGGGTAATTTCATAAGTTATAAAGCTTATGACTTGCAAAAAATAAGTAGGTATACAGTGCGTAAACTTTTATTTTATTGAAGCGGCGCGCTCACTCGATACCGTGACGGGTAAGTTTACGCGTTCACCAAGTTCTTTGTAAAATCTAAAGATCGCCTTTCTTTTGCACAAAATAATATGAAACATGACATGAATTGAAAAAGTTCACCGAGGAGAAACTCATGACAACACAGCCGAGATCTATTGTTGAAACCGACGGTTACTTTTTTAAAAAGGAAGACGTCCACCACCCTTTTCACAAAACTACCCGCTCAAGTCTTGTAATTACAAGATGTACGTATTTGTATTTCTTTTTATTGACTCGTTCAACTCTATGATCTTTATCGTAAAAGCTTTATTTGAATGGCATACTAATTTCTTTCCTTTCCTTCTGCATTCAATTTTTGTCTTCGAAATATGGTATACGTAAGTGTTACATTTTTATCCATCAATTCTGATACGTTCGTGTGAGGAAAGCTTTGGCATAAACACGTGATGAATTTTGCACCACACAGAGCAGCATACATAGAGCTCTTCGTAGTTTTACGTTTTATCTCTTTTGTTGAATAGCAGAGTGTGCTTGCATCAAGGAACGGATATAAATCTACTTTTTATGTTTTTTAATGTGTAACCTGTTTGTGTAACACACAATGTTAAATATTCTTGCCTTTGACGCTGTTCTGGGGAACGCTATAACTGCGAGGCGTTTAAAGGAATGAAGACGGTGGCCGGCGGGCGATCGGTTCTAGTCGTTAGCAGAGCGACGGCGGCGCTTTGTCGAACTTGAAATGGAAAAGCATAGCATCAACATTGAAATACCTAAATATTTATAGGATAGGAATTTTAAATGTATTCGGGTACGTAACGGGGCCGTGTATCGCAAGCAGAGATCGCCGGCAACAAATTGCGGTTGGGCGAGATAAAAAAGGTCCGTCCGTCATTTTGCTAAACGACCGGCCGGAGTACGGCGTGGTCGGGTTGCGGCCAAAAAAACGACGCCGGCGACCCTCGCCAGGAGTTCCACTCCTGTCTTGAAAAAATGATATCACTGTCAATTCTATTTACGATAGTTTCAAGTACTCTGTTGTCCGGAGCGCGCCTAGGGGCAGACAGACCTACACATTAAGGACGGCCGTCTGTTTTTTTCATTATTCATTAATGCATCTCCATCAGTTCGTTTTTACATAAAATGCAAAGATTCCAAGAATATAACGAAAAAAAACAATAAAATATCAGAACTCCGCTATATAATATTGCTCCCTAGCTAAGAAACATATTGAATTCTTTGAACTCTTTTGATGTTTGCGCTCTTTTCTCATACCATTCAATCGCATATGGCTTCAACATAGAATAACTTTTTGATGCAGTTATAATACTAATAATACCTGTAATATAAAATACTCATACTTGTTATTTGGTTTGATATTTGAGTTGTCTATTCATAGTCTGGTTTCTTCATCCCATTGCAAGACGACTAACAACTTGTATCACGACGATATAACTTGTGATCACGTTATATAAATAAATATTTTTACAAATGACAAAGCAAAATGGAAACTATTTAAAAAAACTACAAGATTCCATCAATCGGCAGCAAGTATTCTGACTGGAGATAAAAAAGAAAACCGCCATTCTTAGAAATGGGATCCGAGATGGGTTCCGTCTATTGCCTGCCCTATATACACACAAATGTATAGTACATACTCTGCCATTGTCTACACTATATAAACTCCTTGCGGCTTCTTTGTGTAAAAGGTACCTACACGTTACATACTCGACACTGCCAACTAATTTGATACCGCCAATATACATAATACTGAGTGCCGACTCAATTATCTGTGCCTATTAGACTCGTGTTACGGGTACATACCAAAACCTTATTTTAGCAAAACAATGCGACCATTCCAAATACGCAATACCCTTCCTACGCTGAAATACTATGCACTAAAATTAAAATGAACCGAAATAGCGGACACAGTTAACATGTAAATATGGTACGACTCTCTGGGAATTGAGAACATTTTGTTTCCAAAGGTGTAGGGGTATTCGGTCCTACCGCAATGAGACAATTCCACAGCAAACAATCGCGACCGCTCTGAATACCTGTGCGCAGTTATAAATGACGCTAATTTCATCATGTATTGTGTACTAGCCATACCTATTTCCGTAACTGAATCAGACCACAAGCAGTTACACCTGACTAATCATTGATTAATAATACAACGCATTCCCGACTGTGCTCTGAATCGAAACAAAATGATTGTCTACATAGATAACATTATAGATGGAGTATAGGTAATATTTATACAAATATAATTGAGCAGAAACCTTTTATATGCCTATAGCGAATCCAAAGATTAGAATATAAGGATAATTCACCACATTGTACCGTTCTCAAAATATATCATTAGTCGATCATTAGAATTGGAGAATAAATCGACTAAACCCTCGATTCCAGCGGTGGATATAGGTATGTGAAATACAGAGCGGCCGCTTTTGACCCGTGACACCTGGCCAGTCCAAAATGTGTCGTGGACTTTTTAACAAGGTTTGGTTACGACCCGGATTTGGGACGAATTGCAATGTTGAAACGTGCTGTGGCACTCCTATTTCATACTGAGAAATGTAATTACTTGTTCCGACTTGAGTTTTCGATTGGATACGAGTCATTATTAATTGACGAACAGTCATTTAAATACGCTAGCCGTGGGTTGAAGGTGCCCGTCCAATGTTGAATCACTCCGCTCCTAAAAGGGTGACGGAAAAGGCAAATAAGGGATTACGGCTATTAAGAAGATGTGTAGTGCCCATCTCCTGGCTGATAATAACATACTGCGATCGCAATAACACAATCCATCTACCAAGTGTGGCGATTTATATCCCATATTGTGCAGAATACCTACTGAACGTTTTGTTTAATAATGACTATTAAAATATCAACGTTCATAATCGACAATTACGAGCGAGCTTGAAACTTTTTGGGATTGTTCTAAACATTTTTTACGAATAAAAATCCTCCTAAATCCTAAATTAATTTATTATGTTTCAAAACGTGATAAAATGAGAGCGCTACTTCAAAGAGAAGACAAGTAACCCTTTTATTTAGAATAAGAAATATGTTTTAATAATAATTTCTTAATTGAAAATTCGTAAGTCTTTCCTAAAAGGAAATAAAATTGACTTACATCGTGTTAAATCCACAATCGGACTGAAAGCTTTCAGGCAGTAACTTAAGTAAGCCATTAACGATTAATTATTATTATCCTATATTTCAGCTTTAATACGTCAGGTATGAAATTAAATTATGAATACATTTTACTGACTCCGTCTACGCCAAAATAATATCTGCATATTTGACATGTACTCGTACATGAGATCTTAAACCGCAAAATTGGAAGGTTCTCGGAATAACAAATAAATTAATGCCCTTAATATTGTAGTAGTTTATGAAAATGCTACATGACTTAGAGTTAATGAAACACGAATGTGGTTTAGAAACCAAGCGGAGATGTCTAAATACCATCACGCCTGTATTCCCCGAAGGGTTAGGCAGAGGTGTACCAATGTACACCAATATTTAGGTCCCATGTAATAGGGGGCCAGCCTATTGCCACATGGGAGATGTCTAACAATATGGTATTGTAATGATGATGAGCCATTGCGATATACCGATTAGCGCTAGGAGTAAAGAGACTTGATAGATGGTATTGTTCTTAAAATCTATGCAGAAAATGCAAGTAAATAGTATATATGGCAAGTAAATAGATACAGGTTAATTGCACGAGAGTCATAACATCAATAATGTCTTATTTTTTTTGTTGAAAAAAAAATGGTAAATATTTAGTAATTTAATAACTGTTGCTGCTCCAGGACAAAAAGTTAAGTTTCAAATGGACGCAACTAGCAACTGTACTACTTGTATCAAGTTAGTTTGTTTTGTTTTTTTTTATAAAACGTTGCCCCATACTAGGAATGTCTCTTGTATTGTGGGTGCGTTTACAAACATATAAACTCACATACACAAACAGCCAGACATGAAACAACTATCTGTAGGTCATACAAGTAGTTGTTGTTGTAGTAGTGTGTAGTGTAGTTGCTGGGTTTTTCCTATGGTAATAGCAACGCGTCGAGCGATTTCACTCCCTCCCCGTCGCCCGCAGTGCTAGTCATACTGACTGTTGACCATGGATTTGAAAAGTTTATTTAGAATCCCAGCAACCGTAAACTGGGCCTTTTAGTTGCTGCAACCGGCAACCTTTAAAGAAAACTTTTTGAAAGTTGATAGTTTCTTCAACTAAAGTTGCTTTGACTGCGGAGCGCCTTAGATGGTGGTTTGAATTGATTACAAATTTTGCCTTTGAAGATAATACCTACGTAAGTAATTCCATCCAAAATTTATAGACTTAGTTAGGTCCATGAGGGGACAAATGGGACTTGCAACTGGGCCGTCCACCTGGGTCGTAATCTGAATAATTAACAGAAGTGCATGGTATTAGACTTGTCCGGGCCGTGTCTAGCGTCAACCGGCGCATTCACTGGACAATAACATTAAATCAACATGAACTTATTGCTAGAATACGTAACGGGAACGCGACGACATCGTCCCGACAACGAAGAGGCAATTTACAGCAACAATAAAAGTATCGCTTTTATTGGCGAACACACAATTCGTTCGGACAGCTGTAATTGCGAACTCTCGCACTGTCTATTGGTTTCGTAATTTAGATCCCATACTTTTAGCATCATGTTCGTGCACTGAGCCGATTCTATTTTTATTTTTGCCTTTTTTTTGTGCACTAACTGACCGGCCCTATAAATAACAGGCTGTACAACTATAAATTTAACAATTAATAGGACTTTTAACGACAAAAAAATGGGTAATAGGATATAGGCCTTTCATTCTTACTACGCTTTGTGTTTCACAATAGAATAGTCGATGATAAATGCTTCGTTAGGTAAGTGGGCCTAAACTGCTACGCTAGTGGTCTTGAGTTCGATTCCCAGGTCGAGCAAAAAAGTGTTTTAGGTTTTTTTATGAAATTCCTAAATAGCAGCTCGGAGTTAGTATTTGTGAGCGGTTAATGGCAATAGGCTCGCCCCCTATACCAGGCAACTGTAGGTGTATATTGGTTCATCTCTGCCTAAACCTTCGGGGAATTTATGTTATGTTAGTCGATGATAATAAAACCCATATCGGTTGTTATTCTAGTAATATTATCAAATATCATGAGTTTAAAACAAAGGCCCAGTAATGACCACATGTTGTTACTAAGCTAGTGGCCATCAATAGAGCCTAATTGATCAAGTTACTACTTCATCAATCGTTACGAAATGTCGTCGTGAACGCGTGGGAACTCCGCCGGCCCTGGCACTAAGCCAGTATTATCCTGAATATTTTTGGTTCGTTAGTGTTACAAAATTATTGAGCTTCGCTAAAAGCACCTGAGTCTATATTTCCCTTGTAAAGCCGTGAAAGGCTTTACGTTGGAAATATTTGCATGAGATAGATATATTGACTGTATGCCTATCAAAAATGTAGCTCACTATTTATCTGTTTGCTTCTCAATCAGATATAAGCTATTGATATGGTTTCATTGAGTTTTTCTTTTAGTATTATTATTATTTAGGTATTTATTATTTATTTTATTTTCCAGAAGGCTTACTGACTAATAAACCAGTGATATACAGAATAACTAACTCTCACTCTCTCTCTTTAACTGCCCCGTTGGCCTAGTGGTCTTAAGCGCGACTGCTTCGCCGGAGGTCTTGGGTTCGATTCCCAGGTCGAGCAAAAAGTGTTATTGGGTTTTTCTATGAAATTCTTTGTAGCAGCTCGGAGTTAGGATTGGTGCCCGGTGTATAGACAATAGGCGCGCTCCCTCTTACATGAGACCTATACGTACCGGCGAACTGTGGGTGTATTTGGTACACCTCTGCCTAACCCTTCGCTGAATACACGCGTGATGGTATGTCATGTTATGTGTTATTAACTCTAAGATACACTAAAAACCTAAGCCTGCCTACATTTTCATCTTGCCTACGACTACATTCTCAAACGCAACTCAATTTTAAGTCGCTTTTAAGTCTTATGTTATCTCGTGTATAGTAGCGACAGAGATACATTTAAGAACGTCTTAAGTAAAGTTGAGTATTGTTTGAAAAGTCGGTGTAGGCAAATATGTCTGTACTTACTTGACTAAGCTAGATAGTTCTAAGATACAAAATTAACGAATGAAGGGATGTCTTTATTTGTTAACGTTATACCGAAATCCCCCATGGGAAAAAGGCGTGAGTTTATGTATGTATGTATGTATGTATGTATGTGATATAACGAAATGAATATAAATGCTATATTTAGTAACACAATATCAAATTGGATCCCTTATACAATATGATGTTCAAAAGTGCCATTAATGGTCTAATTAAAATTAATAATTTGGACTTTAACTTCGTCAGATACCTACGGGTCGGAAAAACAAGATGGAAAACTATTAAAACAACAATGCAAGAAATATAGCAGATATTTAATTGGTTGTAGGGTTTCTTTTAATGTATTTTCAATAAGATATAAACATGATTATTATATTTACTTAAACTAGTTTAGATGTAAAACAATTAATTCTTAGTGATTCTTAGCATCGTACACTACTTCAATGAAGTAGGCGATTATTAAAGCATCCGAGTTCTAGTGGCTAAATTGTATGTCAAGTACCTACCTATTAGCGAAAATAATTATTTCAAGAATCTACAGTAATCCTTTAAGTACAATGAAAGCAGATATTGGCCACTTATCAAAACATTTCCTTTCCATTTCCAGACGACCCAGTGTTACCTAAAAAAACTGAATGGACCTCCCAAGAAATAGTTTGATCGATCTGTAAGGGTTTACTCGGGTTGCAATCTAAAATAGAGAGAGCAGATTTAAGCCATGAAAACGAGGTTAGGATAATTCAGAACCCAAAACAATAAAAAAGAATAACTTGATTCAGTATTTTATCTTAGATCGATATTTTATTCTAGACCGTGTACGGAACGGCTGGGAACCTTTCTTGACGATTGCACTTGAAGCGAGAGAATTTTACGTAGAGTTTGTTAGAGGGTAAGTGGTTTGTATTGGCCGACTAGCTTTTTCCCGGGACTTCGGGCGCGTAAATATCGGTAATATTTAAAATTTAATTACGTGGCGTGGAGATAAGAACGTTATTGTAGTTTTCCTCGGGAACAGTACTTTTTTTCGAGATGAAAAGTGCCGTATGGTCGTTTCTATATACCTGACAACATATATGCGAAATTTCATGATGATCAGTTCAGTGATCAAGAAAAGTTAACAAACAAACTTACTTTTGCATTTATAATATTAATTAAGAAGTTTTTTAGGATAGGAGAACAAAATTCTCTTGTGAACATTGGTCTGGTCATAAAATGAGATGCAAGTGATTTTGTAAGGTTATATTAGAAGCCGATCACAATATTGTATGTATCACCATGTATCTATAAACTTATTTACGATAATTTAGCTCCCTTTTCTTTTCTTAGTTTGTAGTAGGGTTGTTACGGATGCAAACATTTCTACATCCGCGGACGCGGATGCGGATTGTAGGATATTTTTTTTTTAAATATTCCAATTTTAAGCATGGTGGATCAAGTTATCACAAACGTCAAATTTGCTCAACCGAAATTGAACTCTGCGTTTGATTAATCATGTGATCCAAGACAATCATGGTGTAACCACATTGAGAACATAATGTAACAAAATCTCTTTGCTCACTGGGGCATTACGTGCTTTCCGGTTGTATACCACATAGACTCAGACACATGATATACAATGCACTCGGGAAACCTCACTTGGAGTATCAAGTTGAAATTTAGAGATGGGCTCCTAAAACCTACACAAATAACCTTGAATTAATAAAAATCAGACTTATTAAAAATCATAGATTATTATATACATACATATAATCATTTAGGTACAACAATGTGTGTAAAAAGGCACTTCGTCTTTTACAATAAAAAAAAACTTTGAATAACTATAATGCAAGTTGCAAGTATATTAGATAGAGCTATGAACTGTATCAATGCAATCTAAGCTAGTGCAAAGTAACTAATGTTCTTGATATATCTGCAAGTGCAATCATTTGTTTTGAATAACAGAGAGATACGATAATTATCTACGTTATTTTCTTGTTCTCGAACTTTGTACCATTTTAAAAGCTAGTTTCGCATTGTTTCTGCCCAAGCTTGCTTAGGTACTTACCGTGCCTATTCATTTTAGCGATTTCAACTGCTCTTCTGTCGACTACGGCAACTCGACACGACGCAGCGACTGTCTCCATTAATTTATCTATATCTTAAAAATAAGCCTTTCATTCACAAGCTAGTTCCGAATTCACAATGTACAGAAACCATGTGATTTCTTTCAGTGTATAATAAAACGCAAAATTTAGAACTGTGTCTCTAGGAGAATATTAATTATTGTTTTAGGATTGCTTTCTTGTAGAAATCATTTTACCTTTCCAATTATTCTCTTACAGCTAGAATTATATTGAATAAATACTGAATAGGTAACAAGCTTCTCAAAACTACTCACTTTGACAAATCGTAAGTTATTAGAGTCCACGGTTAGCTCTGAATAATAAAAGCTAGGTTTATGAATAGAATAGAGCTTGAAATGTTCGTTGTCCAAAGGAGTACCGTTCTTAATTGAAGTGCTTTCAAAAGCCATTGAATATAGATTGCAACAAGACGTTTGCATTTCCAAATAAAAGGGAATGTTGAGTAGTATTCATTCAAATATCAAAGCTATTTCTGTCAAAGCAATGAGTTTATTGTGTGATATTAATAGAATTCGATGTCAATGACGATTAGGACACTATTGAACAATCCTTTCGTTTTGGTTTCTTTTCCACACGGGATTATAAATCTGTTCCAGTCTTACCAGGGAAGGATAGATTATAGTATTCTATTGGAACTCGTCCAACCACCGCAACACAACTATTGGGAATATTTAAATTAATAAAGACAGGTATCAATATTGTTCTAAGTTTTCGGACAAACGTACACAAATCCCACAATCCCTTATTGGATGTTTTTACATTATTTGATGAATCAATCGAAACTATGAACATACGGGACTAACATGCAAGGAAACGGCACATATTGCCATACACTTGTTCAGTACTACAGGATCGACCACTAACGCTAAATTGAATGTTCCCTTACCACATCTATAGGCTAGTAAATCCTTGGTTTCTTTTGGCGTTTCACGGAAACAATCATAAAATCAGGCCATGATAATATCTTCCAAAATAATTTTGATTTATACTAAGATGTTGTTCAGTGATTCATGATTTAAAATTGATCTAAATTATAAACAGATACTTTGGTGTTAGATACCAAGTTTATTGTAAAAATTATATCGATATTATAACTGTACCAAGCTTTGTGTAGTCAACTACAGACTTTCTACAACTATTTGAAACATGCCACAGCAAACGCAACCAACAAATCCTGTGGCCACAACTTTTCTACCAACTCTGGTAGCTTTTTGAAGTCGATTCCCAAATTTTGGCCACGTGAATGCCGAGTAATAGTTACTTACTTTTTTATTAACATTGATACCATCGTACGACTTACTAGGACCTTTTATTAAATAATCAAACCCTACAAAACGACTTTAAGGAGTTGTAAATTTTCTTTTCAAATCGTTTTTATGTTGGTACTAGAATGGTGAAGGAAGTTTGACCGCTTTGCGCACCCACGCAAGTTGGGAAGTGTAATTAATTTATAATGTTCGTAGGTGGTCCTTTGTATTGGTTGATATTGTTTGCTCTCTATTTAGATTCGTATTTTATTATCGATTTGACTGTACCACGTATTTTGCATGCATTGTACTTTTTCCATATGTGTGTACTTTTCTCTTGGTATTTCATTGTTTTAACATAGGGTAACATAACTGAAACAATTGGGACATTTAAAAATGATTTATTCCAACTTGAAATTATGCTTTCATGTTTTCACTTTCTTACAAACAATTATTTTAAATTACATCAACATCAGTTCAAATATGAACGCATTTATTTACAAGTTCTTAAGATTCTAACAATTCAGTATTGGGTAACTTTAATCACAAGTCATCCCATCTCTAGTCGAATATTATAAATGTCCAATCACATATTCGTCTATTAAATCAGACGGACCTACATACATATATAAAACATCTATTTAATTACGATACAGTAATGACGTCAACCACTCCGGTCTCGGTTGTGAAGGCTTGTATTCCGAAGGGCTTAGAGCCAACGGAGACGCAGCATCTGCTAAAGCCACCGAGGACGACGTCTCTGTTACGGCTATACTCGGTTTTGGTTTTAGTATAGAACGCAACTCGTCGTTATCTGAAGCCCGATTTCTTTGCAAATTCTCTCGGGTCTCTTTCATCCTTGAAAGTTGTTCTCTTAAAGTTCTATATTCGTCGAGGAATTTTTCGAGTTGAGAAGCTCGGAAATCAAAGTCTTCGATAGGTTGCCCAGTACGCGAATAGTCTCGCAAACCGGAAAGGTCAAGAAGTGGTGTTGCAGAGGGCACTGTTGGTTGCTCTCTGGAAGGTGAAGCCGGGAGACTTGGATTTCGGCGTATTCTATTTCCGCCTGTGGATAGATCTAAAAAACTATTCGATCGTCGGCCAGACCTCTGACGGCCTTTTTCGTACGTTCGGTCCAAAAAAGTGGCGGAGTCTGCACCGGAGCTGTTTCTTCTGCTATTAAGAAGAGGACTACGACTGTCGCAATCCTTTTTCCGCGGTATTGTGTAAAAGTAGTATGGATCAAGTTTCATTTCACTTCGCAAGTACGAGGATGTTCCTAGGGCACTCATTTCAATTAGGTCGGGGTAATTCTTTTCGCTGTCGCTTCCAGATAAGTCGTTATCAAGTCGCTCGCGAGGTCGTACACGTGGACATGCGCGGCCATTGTTGTTAAACCGACTATTATCTGAAGATAATATCTCTACGTGAGCACTCATCATTCCCGTGGAATTGGAGCTTTGCACTGACTCTGACGTGGCATCAGATCTGAAACAATAAATGGATTTTGTTGAAATATAGAATTGGAATTAAATTGAATATTGGAAAAGAGTGATCGTGAATATGCATTAGATTGTCTTTCCTAAATTAATATCCCCCAAACATCTGAAAGGACCAATCAACAGTCAGTCGGATGCCTCACTAATCGAAACTATTCACTCATGAAAAGATGATTGGCACAATCACTGTGCTCGTCTTGCCGGAGACATGAACACAGGCAACTGAACCGTGCACAATTTACAAAATAAACTTTATTCCTTCCAACGATTGAAGTCAAGACCTTCCCGTCTGAGACATTAAGCTACTAAACCGAGAGGATTAGACAATAATTACTGAACTAATTTTCTCTCGTGCTCCCTAGGTTTGGGGAGATTTTCATCACAAGCTCGCCCCACGACCCACGTTAATTTGTAGTAGGTTCGCAATCAGTTACGATTTAGGCACTTGGCTTAGCATAAGCTCTTACAGACATAAAAACCCAACATATAAACGTTTAATGACCAAATGGGATCATCAAAAACATTTATGTAATTTTGTGTGGACTTGTGAGATTTTTGTTATTTAACCTTATAGGTTTCATAAAATATTGTATTAGACACATAAAGATCGACCGACTGTTAAATTAATAATTGTACTTCTATCATTTACTATTATATTGAAAGCAATTATAATCGAGATTTAAATTACGTCTCACTCCGGAGCAGTTATCAATACTAACTGTATAATAAGGCTGAAGAAATTGTTGGTTTAAGCGCGCTAATCTCTGAAATGACCTGTGGGGTTAAAAAAAACTATATGTGAAAGACCACATACATGAAGAATAGTAAAAGCTATATAACATCACGACCTTGATAACTACGTAACAGATACGTAGGCGAGGTATTATATTATTATTAAACATAATTATCAAAATACTAATTAATGTTATCATAGGTTGCTTTGGAAATATTAAATTACCGTAAATTGTATTCGCTGAATCGTGGTATGTGTAGATCTCGTTCGGGGATGTTACCCCTTGAGTTCGGCGGGTCGAACTCAGCCCTGCACCAGCCTGCCTCCATAGGTGGCGTCTCCGAGCAGTCTCTCTCCTCACGGATTTCACTCCTTAAATAACCCTCGAACTCATCCTCTGGATCATGTGATGGCACATTTCTATAGTCACCTCTCTTACGAGCATTATCAGTGGCTATCACTCTTGGTACTTCAGCATTAGTTTTGAAATTTGCTTCTAATTTATCATAACTATCATCACGATGATTTGTCGTCACTATCTGTTCGTTCCATCTATCTAATTGTCTTTTCTTACGAGTCTCGTATACACATAGTCCTATTAAACACGAACTTAACACTACCACTGCTGACACAGCCATCCCCGCCATTAGTGCACGCCCACCGAAACTTTTATTTTCTGGTTTCTTTTCTATAGCTAAACTCAAGGTCGCTTCCGCTTTACCAGCACGATTCTCAGCATTGCATGTATAAGACCCAGAGTCTTGCAAGTCTGCAGACTTAATGGTTAAATTACTAGTTTGTCCTTCACTTCGTAACATAAAAGCTCTACCAGAATTGACATTATTTAAAGTTGTATTGGCGAGAAGGCGACCTGCTCGCACCCATCGCACTCTCGGCGCTGGCACTCCGCTCACTCGGCAGACAAGCGTCACTTCCTCACCTTCCAATCCTTTGAATTGACTAGCTACGCTTACTTCAGGTTGGCAAGCAAAGTCTTCGAGATCCAATCTATCCCACGATTGAGACGTTAATCGCGGTGGCAGTGCGCACTCAGGCACCACAGTCGCGGGAACATTTTTTCTTATCATCCAATCTCGCATGGGCCTTAGCGCGCAAGTACATTTCCAGGGATTATTCGCCAGCTCTAAGCCTTTTAGCGATCGTAGCGGCGCTAAGACCGCTACGTGAAGTACCTGCAATCTGTTTTTACTAAGCTCCAAATATTCCAGAGAAGACTCGAGTCCTGCAAATCCTCGTGGCTCTATTTCAGTTATTTTGCAAGAACTGACTGTAAGTCGCACTAGATGGGGTAGTGCTCCAAAGGAATCGTCTCCCACTTTCGTAATGGGATTACCACCGAGTCGTAGTTCTCTAAGCTCTGGAATGGAATCAAATGAATGTGAAGGTATTGTTTCGAGACGGTTGCGCGAGAGATCCAATTCGACAAGGTTTACAAGCGCTCGGAATGCGTATTGTCTGATAGTCCGTATATTGCAGGAGGAAAGATAAAGGCGCTGGAGATTAAGGAGGCCGGCAGCTGCGAAGGCGTCGTCGCGGACGGTAGGTAGGCGGTTCTCGGCCAGGTCGAGCAGCTGCGTCGTGGGGTCGAGGCGCGGCGGCACGGAGGTGAGGCCGGCACTGCTGCAAAGCGCGGACTCCTTGCCACTGCGCCACTTGCACTCACAGTGGCGCGGGCAGTCGGCAGACGCTGCTGCCGCCAGCGCCAGCACCAGCAACACCCACATCCCCAGCGCCTGCTCACCCAGCGCCGCGCCGTTCGTCTTCACCGCCCAGCGTCATCCCCCGAACCAAGTGCGCCCTGTCGACAAACATTTTTTTTAACTACCTTTATTTCATTACCATTTCGTCAATCTTGAAATTCTTAGAATTGAGTTAAAGAAGTTAGCACCCTGTTTGTAAATATATCCACATTAATTGATTTGGTCGATTGAACAAGTTGTGACCCGAGACGTTCTAATTTCATCCACGAGAATATTCGCTCTTGTGGATCTGGATCACATTAGGACTCGATTTTCGCCTTTCATCTAAAGATGAATATTCAAGTACGTAAGTACCTATTCGAATTTCTGTTTCAGTTTTTACGCTCACCCAATGTAACTCAGTTGAGAGGCCCTATAGAAGTCTTTATTTATTATTTATATGCGACGTACCCGTCAGCAGAAATATTTTTATTAGATACCTAAGTAGGTACATTTTGCGGCTGGCTATAAACTTTATGTCGTTACAGCTTGACCGAAAAAGGAAAAAAATGGGTTCGCTGCCCTGTGTTTTATAGAGGTTACTGTAGAATTGCAATATAAAGTAAAGACTAGTTCCCTCTTCGGCATTCTATTTGTTATAAACTACATAGTGGGTTCTAAAAATGTTTTTCAGTGCCATTAACGTTGGAGTATGGCGGGTGTTAATGAAAATGGAAGGTGTAAGGTTTCAGATATGATATGATAGCTATAGTGAAGGACTCAGATAGAATGGAGCTCACCGCAACTTTGTAGAGTTAAGCTCTCGTGCCAAATATTACTTTACAGCTTTGCGGTTGTTATGCAAATACTGATATCAGTTCAGGCACCTAAACACCGACATTGTTGTTCTACCCCGCAGTTATGGTAAAATATAACTTCCAACTTAGCTACCGATGTTTCCAAACAAATGCTTTCAGGTAAGAATTATATTACATTCAATATTATTTTCCATACTTATCGGTTTATTCACGAGCACATGATTGTTTTTATTTGAATACCGATAAAATGTTGGCAAAAGTTTAGCTTTTTATAGAACACCTTTGTTTGAAATTGAATAAAGTACTTATGAAGCCAACAGAGCCTATTTTACTCCATTTAAATTATAAAATAGTATAATATTAATTATTTCAAGTATAACATATATTTATGAAAGAAACCTGTGGAAAGATGGCGACCGACTGGAAAGAAAAGGGTATCTTGGGGCTTCGGATAAGCGAGGTTGACAAATCGATATTTCGCTGATGATATTACCATTTTCTTTCCTTCAGCCACGAAACTGATAAAGACGCTGCAAGAGCTCAGCAACGCAAGCCTTAAGGTTCGACTAAAGAGAAATATGTTAAAGACTCATGGCCAAGGTTACCGATTAACGTGCAGTATATGAAAAGAAAATATACTATGTCCAGGAATTGAATAAAACATGCTCTTGGACCTAGTAGTCACTTTCCAAAGAATACTAGATAGAGAATTTGCAAAACGCACATACGAAGCCCGGAGAAGGTAATGCTCCATAAAAGAGCTTTCAAGAGTAATTTACTCATCTCCTAAAAACGCAAGCAAATCATCATCTGCTTAACCTTTTCCCAACTATGTTGGTGTCGGCTTCCAGTCTAACCAGATGCAGCTGAATACCAGTATTTTACATGGAGCGACTGCCTATCTGACCTCCACAACCCAGTAACTAGGCAACACGATACCCTTTGGTTAGACTAGTTTGGTTTTGGTTTGGTTTGGACTCCTAAAAACGCAAGCAAATGGACATGTGTATATACCCCAAGTCTTAACTTATATCGGTTTGGAAGGAAAACATTCTGGATATAGACTGGGCGGGCCATGTCTACCGAATGCTACGGGTGGGCCTGCACATCGCAAGACTGGAGCCCCGACACAGTTGGTTCGGATTGCAGCAGACCAAGGAGTAGATGGCGAAGTCCTTTGGGTGACTTCTTCAGGAATTGGCGAGATGAGGTACAACATTAAGGAAAGTGGAAGGAATAGGGGCCTTTACCTAAGCATGAGACAATAACGTGATATAAAATTATAATGTAATAAATCATCGGTAATTTATTTTCATCATCTGCCTAGCCTTTTCCCAACTATGTTGGGGTCGGCTTCTAGTCGAACCGGATGCAGCTGAATATCAGTATTTTACATGAAGCGACTGCCTATCAGACCTCCACAACCCAGTAATGGGTAATACGATACTCTTGGTAAGACTAGTTGTCAGACTTACCAAGTTTGTCAAATAATACCGTACGTTATTAAAAAAAGTTTATCGAATAACTATTTTATTAAGTGAATTATTTTCCAAACGTTGCTTGTCAAGTAAAAATTTGTTAATATTTTTTTGGTGAACTGACAGGTCACCATGTTATAGCCTACCAGAATCTGATTTACTCGTATAATTAATACTAAAGACAAACAAAAATTAAACAGTAACAAGATTGTTTAATCCAATTTCCCCGGTTTTGCACACTACAAATGATTTCCCTATTTACCATGAGATTCTCGTACACCAATTATTATGATTAATTAAATTTCCGTATCAATGAATTTATAACAATGTTGATTCTTTAAGAGTGTGTTGAAAAACGTCGTATTACACGCGTGAACATTTATCATTACTACAATCTCGGCTCTATTTCGCCCATAACTAGCTTCTGCCCGCGACTTCACCTGCGTCAAATTTGATATATTATCCCATAGGATCCTTACACTGTTCCGGGGAAAAAACAACTATATTTTATTCCACACTATAATCTATCTCGGTGCCAAATTTTATCAAGATCCATTTAAGCGTGAAAGAGTAACAAACATCCATCCATCTATCTATCCATTCTCACAAACATTCGCATTTCTAATATTAGTAAAATGTACAGTCAGCGTCAGAGAAAAGAAACCCCCAAGACTACTGTTATACGGTTTGATGCCAAACCAAAGGGACCTTTTCTCTGACGCTATCCCTACTATTTCTTGGCTAAAATGTCAACACTTTTCCAATATTGTCAAATAATACAATATAATAATAGAATTTACTACCTTGAATTAAACAGTAGAATATTATCATTATTTGTCTGTATTCGAATCTTATAAAATTTCTATAAGCCAGCGTTTCTTTTTGAATAAAGTAAACTCTCGCCAATCATTAAATCAAGAGTGCTTTATGAGTGCTCAAAAAGCGGACCCCACCCTTAGCACAAGGTTCACCTTTATTTCGATCGCAAATGTCCTTCACCTTTCTTTTGACATCGAATAATAGAAATTACGAATAAAATAAACAAGAAGTGGAGGTATGAGGTTTCTATTTTATTCAAGTTTCATGATTAGGAGGTAGCTATAATCAATATACTTTTAAACGGTCTTTTACTACTCAGTTTTATACTAAGTCAATTCACAATAGCATAAAGTCAATAAAAAAAATCAAAAACCCAGTCTGCGTAAAACATGAGATTTCCTTAAAGAAAATTTTCAAGTACCTATTTGAAAATTGTACATAACCCTTCTTCCGACGCAGTCGGTTAAAAAGGGGCCTGACTACCAACTGCCAGTACTAAATACAACGTTACAGTATGTACACACATATTGCAGTTTAGACAATGCATAAAATCAACTGTCCTTCGCAAATCACTCCCCATTTGCATATGCCTTACTTGAACCCGTGCCACTGCCGACAGTACGGCACGCCTAATTGCACCGCAACAAATCTGTGGCGCACTGTGCCCCACAACTCCGTGGCACCGACGTGTACACCTAATGGCTGCCACTTCGATCACGCAACTCTCGCGTGTTTCGTTTCACTCACGTACCTCATATGCAATGTATGATTATTCGATTCTACGTGTTATAAGCCCTGCATGCCAGCTATGTAGGACACGAGGTCGTATCGTACTCACACACACGCAGTAGAAGGGTTCAGTCTGAACATTGGACTCATTTAAATAGCTATCTGGGGACTATTAATAAGCTGACGCCCACAAAAAAAATATTTTCATGTTTATCATGTTACGGCACTATTACTCAACTGTCTATCTATATAAAATTTTGTCCCCTGTTAGTTTGCTGTAAAACTCTATAGAGTCCTCGGATAAACGTCCTGACGATTTATGTCCAATAATGAAACAGGCCTGCCAAACTGGTCCACATTTTAATCCTTTAATAGTCGTTTACGCCGAGCTGAATCTGCCCTCTGACGCAGTACTAGATTTATGGTTAAAATACACTAAATGGAAATCTACAGTCTGATAATCCTAGTGTAGCGTGTTGATGTGTGTGACGTAACGTAACGTTGTGTCATTTGACGATTCTGAAAACAAAAAGTTCGACCTTTCAGTTCGGGTCGGCCCTTACCGGTTCATCCCTAAGTCCACAAAACACTGAATAATTTAAAATCAATTGGATTGCTCCAATAATCCCGAACTTTCTCGTGAAAAATGTTATACTTCGCTGGCTTTAACAAAAGGGAACGTGGCACACTAATTTAATAATTCCACACATAATAACATCGGACACTTTCAATTCATGAGGTAAGTCCTCGATGAGTTTACCTTGAGGTAAAACGTCACAATTATTTACGACTAGTCGTGTCGGCCCTTTAGTCCTCTAAGGAAAATGTAAACGCCTTTTATTGTTCCTCCTTTAGTAAAACGTTAAAATTAATTTGTGTTCGTGTAACTAAATGAGTTTGCCTATGGGAACATTCGGGTAATTTCTACTTATCAAATTGTTGGATAGTTTCGTTTCTATTTAGTTCAACGTGGATATGAATTAGTTTCCATAGAATAATTTATTAACCTCTTGAAGTTACTAAAACAACATATAATGTATCATATTAAATAAATTCACGAGGCCGAACGCCATTAAAAATAGAAAAGAGGGACTTATCTTTACGACTTGTTGTAATAAATGCTTGTTATTTTATAGCGTAAGGTCTTTCCAAATTGAAACAATAAATCTTTGTTATAAGTTATAATAAATAGTCCCAACAAAATAATATTGGGGAGGTTTTATTTATTTTCGGTTACCATAGCGATCCTGCGTAATAGACCTAATATCCTTATAGGTTGTATCTAAGATTTTCACATGTTTATTTATTTATATAAACGTATTCTGCTAGCTCGGTTCGCTTCGATCCCCGATCAGCGCTAGCAAGGCATAACATAAGAAAATGTCGTTTCTTACAAGTTCGTGACCTTATTGTGTGCAATATATGTGCGTACGAACATTTTAGGATAAAATTCTTTGTAGGCATTACTGATACAAACCGACAGGCGGATGACGACGGACAAATTTATCTGTTAGGGTACGAAGAAAGAATACTAATACTTGGGCTTCCCCACTTACAGAACTGATTGAGTGGATTATAAGAAGTGACTAAGAGAAAAAGCTTAGCTTTGAGCAGTTTACACTCCAAATAACAGGAGTAGGCACGCATTGAATTCCAACAATGTTATCCTAAAATTATCAGAGAGATAATATATATGTTTCTCTGCTCTGCCTCGTTAACTTAGTAGTCTTAAGCGCGACGGCTACGCTAGAGGTTTTAGGTTCGATTCCCGGTTCGAGCAAAAGGTGTTATTGGGTTTTTCTGCGTAATTCTCAGGTTCGGAGTTAGGATTAAAGCCCGGTCAGTGGCAATAGAATGGTGTGTGTAGTGGTATATGGGACCTGAACATACCGGTAAACTGTGGGTGTACATTAGTACACCTCTGCCTAACCCTTCGGGCAATGCAGGCGTATGTTATAATAATGTTTCGGTGAATAGGCTCGAAATTTCCTCTGAACATGCTTTAACAGTAAAAGAAATACACGTGAAAAAGAATTCTCTATACCAAGAAAGTATAACAAAACTGGAAACAGCACTCAGCATTATGATAATAAAAACCTTACAACTAATGTGTTAGGGTTTATAATAATAACAACGAGTAACCAGTTTTAACACTAGATGATCTCGCAGTAAATTAATCAAGTAAACACAACACCGCAACAATGAAACTAGGACGATGAATTTACTAGCCCCGATATTTCCATTATCTCTTACTTAATGCAAATATATTTTCACTACAAAGTTTATCTATTGTACAAAGTTTAAAGTTTTATAAAAATATAAGCTTTATTTATATTTTACACAATATAAATAAAGCTTATATTTTTATAAAAAATCAATCGCTGTGTGTAACTGTTCCATTGAAATATATAGATCCAGTGAAAAACAAACATACATTTTGGCCAAATACGAAAACAACGTAATCCGAAAGCTCCTTACCCTCCAAGACCCGTTTTTAACTTAAGAACAAATACAAGAACATTGTTTACCTACCAAACCCGTATTTATTATTTGGGAACATTATAATCTCATGTTTCCTATTATAAGTTAAAGTCAGCCCCACCAACTTGTCTTTGTTCGCGCGTAACATTGTAATTTTCAATTAGTGTTCGTAGTGGAACAAATATGTACATAGTTTACAATCTTGTATGACAAGCAAAATCGCTATTTTCATAATTACAAAGTCATTAATGTGTTGACGACACTCCACTGAAGCACAAAACGAGAGGAGCAATCTAGTGAGGAAGCTAAGCTATTCCTTTAGTATGTCGACACTTATTGCTCAATCGTATAAACGTAACGTAGGTATACACATTTACATAAACATAGCCACAACTTTAGTCCATCTGTTCATGTCAGAAATGTATGCAGGCTTTCGTGCGGAAAATAACTTATGAAATTCACGAAAGCGTAGTAATTTATCATTGTAATTATTTATTATAGTTACCTCAGCCGGTAATAGCTCAGTTTGCGCGTAGATCGTTCGATTACGACCCTTAACACGTTCGCAGTTCTATGTTATATTATGTAAACATGTTCCTTAAGTAATGTGCAGATCCCATCGCCACTACAAACTTGGTATGGTAGATTAACTATGGGTTTTTCTGTCTTTTTCCGTCCGTTTTTTCTTCTACTTAATTTCGATTCGGGTTCGAACAGTTTCACTAGTGTAGGCATGGATCGTACCAAAAATATATAGCGGTGGGAGTATATTGGGCGTATTTTTAGATAAAAGCTTCGCTAATTTATTACTGTCATAATTGATGTATTCGATGTAATTTTTTCAATTCAATGATGGTAAGAAAAATATAATGTTTATTTTGAGGTAGCTAAATTGAATATGTTATGTAAGAAGAAGAAGATATGTTATGTATTGCCTATTTTCCCCGAAAAGTAAAATAATAGTGTAGGTTAATAAACCTTAATACATGGAAATATGGGTGTACTGTAGGTACCTATAGTACACCAAATTGAATAGTTAGCCTTTAAAGGGGAATTTCAACGACAGAAACAGTAAAAATACTTCAATACGAGGACATAACAGTAAAAGCAACGTCTTACTTAGCACGCGCCGTTACTACGACCACTAAAACACAACGAGTAAAAACCATAGAAACGCATCTCTCGCCGTTAACTCTTATGGCATTGCTCGGCTCTGAACGTTGTTTTCCCACACTTTCAAGACCGGATGGGAAACTTCCCAGATCACATATTGGTTCTACCTAATCTTCACTTTGAGCGCTACAACATAGAATTTATCGAATCGGATATTCGGAGCGGGTAATCTTCAATAGGGGACCCAGCGGTCAGCACCACATTCCCGTGGCTTTTGTTGAGCGTGCGTGTCGAATTTTATCCGCAAATGGCAACATTTGTTTTATAGGATACTATCATGCTGTGACGGTCCTTACATTCGAGCCATAAAACCATGTGGAACTCATGGATTTTATATTTCACTCGGCAGCGTTGCGCCTCGTCTTGGCCTATTATACCGTGTCTATTTTCAGACATTCGTCGTTTTGCTTGAGCACACCACGTTTGAGAGAAAGGTCAAACGGGACATCAGAGGCTTCCTTTGTGAGCTTCACACTTCTCATTACAATGAAACTTAAGAATAATGACGTGGGGCACGGCAAAAAATATGTTCAGCATTACGATTGAAACCATCAGTTCAGTTCTACTTCGGTACCTATTCTTATGTGTATTCGAGCTAAGCGAAGCCAACACGCAGCAGATATACTCATAAAAAAGGCCATGTGTCACTAGATCCGATCGAAATGTACCCTGGATTATGTTAATCCGGGCCATCAGCTGGTATTGTATGCAAAATTTCATTCCACCCCTAGTTACGTAGTGAGTTTATGTAGTATTCAATAACGGTAACGTATATATCAGTATATAGTAACTGATATTGAAAATAAAACCTGTTCCTTATTCAGAAGTCGATGGGCGGCGGAATTACCATCAGACCACTGGCCTTGGTTCACAAAATTTACTCATGAATCGTGTCCAAGAATGTCCTGAAACAGACAGTGCTCTACAAAGTTTCAGAATGTATACGGTAGTTGAAAAATACACAATTGTATTTTATCTAACTCATTCTTTTTGCATCTGAGAGAACATTTAAAATATTAATGACACGGAACAAATGAAAAAGGTTTCTAATGTTTGAGTACAAAGCAAATGTCTCGAACACCTACTTAAAGAGGTGTAAGTACATGTCAAGCAAGCATTATTTTACGACAGAAAATTTTAAGTAAAGACCTCTTTAGAAGGCAGCCCATTACTCCGCTAAATGTACCACTTTATATGATTAGTTACACTTCCCTACTTCAACTTGAAAGTTGCAGCGGCGCTTAAGATTTAGAGGTGTAGGTACAAGTTGCATGTGCGCGAAGCCCCAATATGAAATACGGCTAATACATGATGCATGGTGTAACTAACGAACGTTAATTGGTAACTGCCGTTCTATAAATAAGTTTTAATAACAGAAAAATTAAGAAAAACGTATTGACGCAACTTTCAAAGTTTTTTTGGATTCGTTTGCATAACATACATACCATCACGCCTGTATTCCCCGAAGGGTTAGGCAGAGGTGTACCAATGTACACCCACAGTTCGCCGGTATGTCTTTAGGTCCCATGTAATAGGGGCGAGCCTATTGCCATGAACCGGGCACAAATCCAAACTCCGAGCTGCTACTGAGAAATTCATAGAAAAACCCAATAACACTTTTTGCTCGACCTGGGAATCCAACCCAAGACCTCTAGCGTAGCAGTCGCGCTTTGGACCACTAGGCCAACGAGGCAGTTAGCAAAACTTTTGTAATTTAGTAAACTTAGTTCATGAATATGATATAAATAAAACATTGTCATTAATTTTGCAAATTAAAGTCTGAAACGTATTTCTGCGTCAGCATACCTGGAACCTTTTCAATGGCCATTATCGTGAGGAATACATAAAAAACATATTAAGCACAATATGTTTCTATTTTCATACCTTCAATGCGTTTATTCTTGGCTAAAGTTATTTATGTAAATATATAAATAAGTTTTGCAAAAAAGTATTTCACACTTTTGTAATTTCATAAATTAACGATTTGTTTTGCGGTACGTTTTATTTTTGCACAAATTATAACAATTAAATCGTTGTCTTCCAATATTTAATTTAGTCAACACCGATTAAATAGTCCGAAATTAAAAAAACGCTTCCAGAGATTGAATCTACGATTAACGAATAAAACTCTCCAAGATTTATAATCAATTGGCTCTTAAGAATCTGGAAATAAAGAGTGGTTCAAATAATGTCTGTTACACATTTAGCCTTTACGGAATTAATAATAAGTTAGTATTAGGTATGACAGCAGTGGCACGGTGAGCACTTCTACCCAGACGGTCTAAAAATACAAAACATTAAATGTTGTATGACTACAATAATATCATAAAGATGATCATTGTACAACTGCCGAGAAATATTTGGTTAGGCTGTGGAAAAGGTTATTAAGCAAATATTTTCGTAAACTAGATTAACTATCGGGTAGCTGCTTACTACAGTGGAAGCAGCCACGTGATTGGTGATGTCATAGTCCAGAAAAATAAACTTGTACGGATTTTATTAGTAAAAACTATAATCTGTGTAAACGCATTTTTTTATTTGTATTAGAATTTCCTTCATTCTATTTTACGATTATTTTCATTGCATCCATTATATCTGCTGTTTTTTTTTTCCTGATGTATAAAAGCGTTCGCTGTGAAAATGAATGGCGGGATGTTTAGAAACTTCCCATAATTATGAATTGAAATCATCGCAACAACAGTAAACAGAATTTCGAACTGTTATATTATAAAATAATATAGATTTACAGGCAATATACTAAAATAAATTACTAAAAAGATTGATATCTTCTACGATACCTGCACAAACGGGGAAAAAACATTATTTTTTGAAACCTCCATGCTAACACAACAAGACCATAAATAATTTAACTGATAAAATCTTGAATATTCATCTTTAACGGTTATAAATAAACTAATAGCCATTTTATATTTCTGAATAATATTCTTCATTCACTCACTAAAACTTTGTCTGGAGGGTTTATGGAAAAAATATCACATTAAATGTCGATTAAGTTGGTACAAGCCGCAAGCGACGTCGCCTCGCCGCTCGCGGAATGAGGCGGATGATCGATTACACTAATTTACCGACTCACCTCAAATACTCACTACGCTTCGCCCGAAGAAAGATCGCGTCATCTGAAACCAAATATTTTACTTAATACATGGAAATAAATTAATTTACTTAATTACTTTACCCCTTTTCCCTTTAGGGAGCAAACAAGATTACTTCATTTTCTGTCTTAGTATAGCGCATCTTTGGTTTAGGTAAGGCTTTGCGAGTGAACCTTGCGCTCCTAAATCATGGTAGTACGGTGTTACTCATAACACCGTCGGGATTTAGTCTTTAGGAGCAGACTCCTAACAGAACAAAACTTACTTTCCCCCTAGACCTTTATCCATGAGAATATCAACACGAGACGGAAAAAGACAAACGCGGTGGTCTAAATGGATTGTCATATTGTCATTGCATAGCTTCTTTGCAAAGCACTGGGGAACAACTGGCTTAATGATTACCAGCACATGATACCCAACTCTTCTCTCTGGGGTAATCTGAGTCGACTCAGAGTTATCTAACAGAGAGACACGTTAAGGACAGGACTGTCACAAGTCATCCTTTGTCGTTTGTCAAGCAAAGATTATAGTTTCTTGCAACCGTTTTGTGTAACAGTGTAGTAGGTGGCCCCATACACACTTTTTAATATTGGCTTAAACTAGTAACTAAATGCGAGCTTATAGTTCACAGCAATCTTAATCAACGAGTTCAAACACCAAAGCACTAGTAAAATAACGACAGACTTTAGCGTTCAATATAGCATAGTGCTTAACACTAGTGGCATAACTTTTAAATTAATTCCGTCCCACGTACGACCTTCAAGCTTAACGTCAACTTAAACTTCAGAATCTCTTTCTTTTTGTATTAAAACCTTTGTGGCAAATCTAAAGAGCGAAAAGTAAATCCCTGCTCGGAAAAAATGGTAAGCTTTCGTAAAACGTTAGCTAATGACGTCACGAAAATCGAAGGCTTAATGCTATCGAACGACATCTGAAATAGACGGCTTAAGTGCAAATTAAAGGGAACAGAAGGGCGAGCTGTCATTCATAATGATTAGTGCAATGCCTCCACTTTGGAAATTAATTGTTTTAACGAGGAAATGATAATGAAAGGAACTGAAATATAATAAGCAGTTGTTAAGTTCTTGATATTAATTACTATGACATAATAGGAAATGGTTTAAAAGGAGGCACTCTTTATAGCTGCTAATACCTATGACCATCATACAAATAAATACACAAATACATCTCTAAAGTAGGTAATTAGTACACAATAAAGATCAGTCTTTTAAAAATCCGCTGTCTTTCCCTAATACCGTCAATTCATAAAAGGTCCCTTATGAGCAGTATTGGAATATTTACGGCAGTCATAAGGTTGAACGACTGACCTCTGATATATGCCTATACCTACCAGTCGGGTTCGACCAAAACCTACTGTCCTGTATATTTTAAAGTTTGTAAGAATGGATGGACGAATGGATGTTTGTTGATCTTTCACGCTTAAACGGCTGAACGGATCTGGATGAAATTAGGCACTGTGATAGACTGTAGTGTGGAAATAACACATAGAATAAAAATGTACGATTCCCGTGAGACAATACAACATATTTGATGCGAGGGAAGTCGCGAGCAGAAGCTGCTAACTCAAAAATAACTAGCACGGTAGTATTGTTTTACTTAGTCACCCACGTTCGTATTAAAAAGAGCCTTAGATTGTATGTTTAACCAAAAAGCTAATCTCTTTTTTATAACCATGTTATTTGTAGGGGCTAGGGCAGCTGTGCCGAAGGGCACATTGAGCGGCGTAGCAATGTGTAGCGGGCGGCATGGAAGGCTCGGCCAACGCAGTCAAGGTATGAGTGCTACGCCGACACGCAGCGTAGTACACTGACGTAGGCCGTAGGCGTAGGCGACATCTCTTCGTCCACGAACCACAGTAGAGATTTTCCATTCATCAATGAAAATACTATCGACGCCTACAATAATTTTATTTTTGTTAGAAGTTACCTATTATATCAATCACCGTGACACGGATAATATATTTATCTTATAAAAAAAATACGCGCGAAAATATTCTTCTTGATTTTCTGTAAATGGATTTTCTATGGCACACTAATTACTTACTAATCGCTCGAGGGTAACTCATCAATCTCGTCACGCTACGCAGATATTTTTACATTTGTGTTATTTTCCGCTATTTTTTCACAAATACTAATATTACTTGCCTACTTCTTTTCGTTAAAATATTTTTGTTTTTCGGGAGTACAATGTACCCGGCGTCCTTTGTTTATCTATAATTATAAAATATTTTTCAACATTTGTGTACCGTCGAATACTGTTACGGCACCGCTTTAAGGGGCATAATGTAGTGTATTACGCATGCGTGCTATTTACATTACATTACCGCACTGGTGCGGGTTGAAAAACGTCATAAGAAAGGCGTTGGATGCAATCTAGCCTCGACCGTAACGCCAACTTACCTCACTAGTATCATAATGTACTATGAACGCACGGCACAATAGGATTGATGACTTAAGCACCCACATTTTGCAATATCGTTTACAGTGTGGCTGCGAGCCTAACAAGAATGATAACTATGGAGGTTCATCTATTTAAGGTTATAGGTACTTAATTATTAAAGTTAATTGCAATAAGCTTGCCCCTATTAAGCGTAGTAAACAACTTTGCCTACCTTTCCTGGGTAATACAGGTGTGAGATGATATTTGTTTTTGCTTAAAAGTACTACTATTAACAAAATATATACTTATTAAAGATATATACAATCTTTTATGTTATTTCCTTTATTTTTATATCCCCGATTTACGAGCAAAGCCGTTTAGGGATTTCCAGTCTTTGCTTACCCATTTCGCTAACAGTACACGTTATTTATTTTGGACCGGACGTCTTGGACTTGTTTCTCA
Organism: Caradrina clavipalpis; assembly: GCA_932526535.1. Taxonomy (NCBI): domain Eukaryota; kingdom Metazoa; phylum Arthropoda; class Insecta; order Lepidoptera; family Noctuidae; genus Caradrina; species Caradrina clavipalpis. The sequence continues at coordinate 9,246,275 of OW052097.1, forward strand.
TTTTACCTAACCTTTAAATCGCTTGTTACGGCTAAGTATTTCAATTGCTGCGGGGTTCTATTTTTAAATTTTAGGAAAGACTTTCTTTCATGCCCTTTTTTTATTCCAAAGAACTAGTTTAGTGGTAGTAGAGCTCTGTGAAGAATCGTCCTGGGAAGTACCATCACCATAGCTATTTCTTCCGCCAAGCAACGTTCCTGTGTTCTGGTTTGAAGGGTATGGGTGCACGTATAATTACACGCACATAAGACTTTTCAACTTTGTCTCAGAGATGGCAACGCCTCTGGGGAAGGCCTCTAGTTTTGCAAATGTCTATAGGCCGCGGTGACCACTTAACATCAGGTGAGGCGTCCGTCAGCTTGTTTGCCATCGAAGGATTTAAAAAATAATCTTTGAAACCACTTTTGTACCTAAGTACCTAATTGTTAAAATGCTGATTATACTAGAATTTGAATACTAGAATGTTTCATTGGTTACCACCGTAAATGCGTGTTTAATTTAATGGCTTTTCTTTTTCATGAATAAAATATGCACAAAATGGCGAACCTTTTCCAAATCGGTTGAAGATGATAAAATGTTTCCCTGCGGATCGACCCAATTTGCTTACCCTTAATTTTTTCGTAGTTTATTTTTATCTTATAGCAAAACGATTATGTTGAATTAATATTTATTTGTTTAATTTAGTCAAATGAAATGCAAATGATGAAGATTAAGTAAATAATTAATTATTAAATACAATGATCTGCTAAATAAATCTTTAGAGAGCTTATTATTAAAACTTGTGTTGGTTTAAAAAGTAGTTGAGTAGGTACTTCAACATATTGAAAAGTATGTTTAAGGATAAACTAAATACAGTGTTTACTTTTTGAAATATAACAAATGATTAGATTTACACTTAAACATTTGACCCTATAAGGGTTCGTTTCTATGTTAAAGAAAACATGAAACTATTATTGTAACTAGATCAAACTAATTACCACAACGTACACTGGTGCAAAACAACATTGTACTAGCTAGAAACCAGTCGAGAATGTAATCCTTACATTATACAAACCTTGTTAAGTGTTTAAAACAATCAAATCAGTGCGTGCTCAATTTAAAACAAAAGCACTGTCAGTTAACACGTTGCGTGATAAGAAAATCAATCTTTCCAACAAAAACACCAGCCGCGCGGGACCTTGCCGACTTTTATTTTTACATGCCAATTTCGGGTTCTTCTTTTTAATAGCGACATTCGCGTGCTGAATGAGCATGGGTCATTCCGCTGTAATTGTAGTGTGCCCTTTGGTTATCACGCGATCGCGTGCCAGCAGCGGCAACTTGCCTGTGGGCGGCAGAAACCGACGCCTTGCCGACACGACCAGGTCAAGTTTTCATAGCTAGCGCAGCACAACTTTTACAGACAATAAAAAGCTATTTTTCTTTGGACAGATTTGTTCGCGTTCCTCTTTGTGTTTTAGTTTACAGTTCAACGGTTATTTGTTTTGTTTCTGCATTGGTTTGTAAAACAATAAAAGTACTTGGAACTGAATGGTCTAAGATGCCAAAGTCGCCATGCCTACGTCAGTTAAAAGTCGGAACTTTAAAGCATGGCTAATGCTATGGTCCAATCTAAGGGTACTCTCGGTGGTTAATAAAAAAATATAAAAATCGGTACAAAATGAACTCTATGTAAAAATAAACATAGTTAAACTGATTTTGAGTCATAAATGTACATGATTGATTTATAATATTAAAATTAAAAATTGATATTTTTAATCTGTATATCACGTGACTAAAAACACGAGCCGCCATGCTGTGACGTCATATTGGCAATAATAATTTGCTGTCACCTGTCAAAGTGTCAACCCAGTCGTAAACTTTATATTTTCGATTCGTCAGTGCTCTTCGTCAAAATTATTCAGTTGATAAATACTAAATTAAAAGAAGCTAAATACTATTTAAAACACGAAATGGAAGCCGGTTTCGTAAAAGCAGATAGTACGAACTTACCAAAAATCGACACGATGATGGTTGCAAAGTTCTTTGCATGTAATACAGATTTCTGTTCTGCCGAATTCCGGAATGTGAAAACATCTTTGTAAGTATTACCTTTATTATGTTGTTTTTAATGAAATAACAGCTAATTTGTAGAAAAATATCGGAAAGTTATAGGTTATGTTTTGTTTTTCAAATGTTTTTATTAAGACTTCATTATCCACAGATCTGCAAGAGAATCGTACGGCGACGATGCTATCGGATACGTGCAACTACAAAGGACCCAAACTATATGTACTATAAAGTGTACAATATGTCCGGAACATAAAGTTCATTCCAAACCATATTCTGTAACTCTCATTGTAGATGAGCAAGAAGATGATGTGCTACAGGTGACATGCCATGATTGTCCTGCGTCTACCGGTGGATGTAAGCATGCTGTAGCATTTTTAATGTGGTGTCATCGTAGAAGTGAAGAGCCATCATGCACTTCAGTTCAATGTTATTGGAAAAAATCAACACTATCAAAGGTTGGATCTTCAATAAAGATTATGACCACAAAAGAAATGATGAAAAAGAAGGTAAAAAGTGCTGAAACTAGTATAGGTGACAGTGTAGTTGAAGATTTTTTAATTGAATGTAAAAAAAGAAAAAATACTTCCTGTCAATATTTAAAGCATGAAAATGATTATGTTTGCAAAAAAACTAATACACTGTCACTGCATTACCTGATGTGTAGTAACAACACCAATGAATGTGATGATTTCTTAAACCAAAAGCTAAAGTTTTTAATGATATAAATATCAGAAATGTTGAGAAAGAAACCAGAAACCAACATAAGAGTGGATTATGGTATGAGTTACGTTATGGGAGAATCACGGCTTCAAAATGCTTTGAAGTCAGTAGGTGCAAAACTACTGATGGTTCTTTGGTTGCCACCATTCTTGGAGGAAGAACCATCGAAACTACTGCAATAAAGCGAGGCAGAATGTTGGAAGACAGTGTGCGAAAAAGTGTGGAGAAAAAATTGGGGAAAAAAATTGAAAAATGTGGATTATTTATTTCTGAAGAGAATCCTATGATTGCAGGTTCGCCAGATGGCATTTAATTTTGTGAAAAAAATCCTACAATAGAAATTAAGTGCCCAAGTACCAACAAAACTGAAAATAAATATATTAAAGACGGTGCTATCACTAAACAATACTATGCTCAAGTGCAAGTACAAATGTATTGTGCAAATGTGAATAAAAGTTATTTCTGTGTCGCAAGTAGTGGTTTCGAAAAGGACAATAAAGTGAATATTATAGAGATTGCATATGATCAAAAATATGTGTCAAAACTGCTCCACAGTGTTATTTCATTTTGGAAAAGAAATATTTTTCCCATTTTATATGAAACTGTACAAATATAATAAAAAAATACTTTGAATAATAAGCAAGTCTTTTATTTTACTCTTAAAATACCTAAATGTTAGTTAAAACTACAACAAGTACTCATTCATTTACAAAGTATCAGTAGTGTTCATTAATAGATAAAATTTGAATAGTTTACAATATACATATGTAGGTATACAGGTGCTCCCATACTGTTGTTAAAAAAAATACTAACATTAGCAAACATTGCCAAAATTATGACTACAATATTAAGAAAATACTTGATGAAAATATTTCTAGATGAAAACTATAAAATAAACATAATTACAAATAAATTATTTAATTAGGGAATCTTGTATATTTATCAGAGCACAAGCTGTGTGACAAACATTGGTCTCTTATTTTGAATGTGCACTGGGTAGCTTTACTTCTGTAATGAGGCACTATATTTGCTTGTATTAATTTGCTTTCTTGAGATAGTACTTGCACCTGGATTGACTTGTCAGTGGTCAGTGTTTGCACTTGAATCGACTTGTCCTCATTGTTTTTTGTAGTAAGAAATATTGGTACATCTGGAAGCATAAAAAATAATATAATAAGTACTCATTAACGATACTTACTTTGGATTACAATGCTTTTAATATGTACTAACATATTAATGGAATACCTATTACCAATGAGAATATATATATAGTAAGTATGTACAAGATTACACTCTTTATTATACTCAGACTATAATACCTGACTTAGACGATGATGCTACTAGTTCCATGTAGTCTTCAACCAGCTTGCTTTCTTCAGCTCCTTGTATAAAATCCACCTTTTGTATTTTTGTAACAGTTGACTGACTTGGTGACAGCTTCCGTTTTCTCTCACTATGACAACATAATCGGGATGGGGTGATGTTGGCTTTCATTTTCACATGTTTCACGGATCCCATAATCTTGTACTCCATAAAATTTTCCATGTCTTGTTCCAACTGCAATGATATGAATCATTATATGAATTTTCTTGGTTGCTTTCAAAGTAATTTTAGGTTATGTTATCTTACTTACAGAAAAATATAATTCAAATCAAGAAGAAGTTGTACTCACAAATTATAAAGAATATGGGTTGTACTTACATTGAAATGATCTTCGCATATACTTAATCTACTTTTAGTTGACAATGTCATAGGATCACGTTTAGCGAGTTCCAACCAAACATTTCTCATTTTATGGTCGTCCGGCACTTGGATAAACAGTTTTTTCCGGGGATTTTACGCTAGTATTTTTACAACTAGACACTACACACCACCGATAGCGAGTGTAATTCATATTTTTTTTCAAAAAACAACAATATAAATATGGAATGTAAACTTTTTGTGTAGATACAACAACTCGTACCTACAACAAACTTTAAACGTCAAGCTTTGTTTACATGCCGAAATGACGTCATAAACATGGCGGACAGCGCAGAAGCCTGTTTTCGCGGGAATAAATATATTTAAAATTTTGAAGTATTTTTATGGCATGAAAGCGGGTTTATTTCGCCGAAATATTTTTTTTGGTGTCTTTTAACGACGAAACGAACATATTATAGTACTTTGCCAAACAGAGTAGAATACCCTATTATGGTAAAATTGCGATTCGATCGCGATCGATTTTACCATAATCAACACTTCACTAATGTTAGTACTTTTTATACCTGATACCTAAAACTGGACCCTTCCAGTTACCTAACTAGTTAACCTATCTACTAAATAGTTAACCTACCTTTTTTAAGTCATATTTCTATAAATATTTAACCACGCCAAAATGACCTAGGTCTGGCTTCTCTGGAATCTTAGTTCAAAACAGGTTAATAAAATGTCATTATCAAGATTTATGAAATCTCACACATTAGATTTATTTTCTCTGGTATGAATATAAATTGAGAACATTCTATTTGTCAGAGCCTCCTATTCAACAAGCGCAATCCACTTTAGATACACTGCAGATTGACCTCGAGCCCGTACACGCGCCCACCAGAACCAATTTCACCCATTGCAAATACGATTGAGCCAATCCAGCTCGAACCATATAAAATTGCTGTAAGAACAGTTTAATTTAACGTTGACAAGCAAACCAAATCCAATCAACTATTAACAAATGTAGAAACGAGAAAAATGAAATTCAAACTCCCCTTTAAACAAAGTTTTTCAGTTTTCGCAATCCAGAAATGATTCCGACTACTTTTGAATGGTCGTTGACTTCGCGAAACGTTTCTAAGCTATTTGCAACCAGAAGAGGGTTTTCGTAAAAGCACAAAACCTCCAACTTGCCAAATCCTTATTGCAAACTTTTTAATTTAAGAAAAAACAGAAATATTTGCTTTTTCTAACTTTCGCTTGCGACCTGTAAGGGTTCCTTGTTAAAACTTTCTTTGAAAGAAATCGTTTAATAAGTAGCGTTCATCTACAATATTTAAATTGTTTGAGATTTTTTTATTATTCTAGTTATTTTAAAGTTAGATCGTTTGCGGCGAGCATTTCCAACAAAAAAGTTACAATTTGCATGTAACATGCAAGCAAAATGAAAGTAACACATTTCCCAGACGGAATTTGCACTTACTTCACAATGTTACTGGAATTCGCACGTGTTATATATTATGGCTTTTAATGATAATAATCATTAAAAGTTATAATATATGTACTGTATTTTTAATTGCTAAAGTTGTATTTTGTGATTTGTTGATACCGGAAGTTGGTTCGGTTATGATTCAAATCATAAAATCATAGCTAAAACCAGTTTTACGTTATTTATATTTTATTATTTATGTCGTTACATAATTATAGCTTTTTATACACATAAATATAATTTCTAGACACATTTGTACAAGTTTCTGTAATAACGACTCGATGACTCACTTGTTTGTCACTGTCTATAAAGGCGAGAGCCCAACGCTTTGAGTGTCATTCTTATCTGAGCTGTCGGACCGAGCAGATCGCTAGTTAAGTATATTTCCTCTTTTATTAGATATTATAATTATAATTATATGTTCCTTATATACTTTTGTATTGCTGGTGGCAATATTGGTTATTTACTTTATTTAGTTATATACCTGACATGGTAGCTAAATAATGTTACCAGTAAGCAATGATGTTGTATAAATACTATGTACGTATGTATATATACATTTATATGTATATATACGTATAAGTATGTGTATAAAGGTACTTTTCTATAAGTGTTACTATATATATACTTTTGTACTGCTGATAGCAGTGTTGGTTATATACTTGATGTAGTAACTAAATGATGTTACTATTGAGTAATGATGTTGTGTACATAGATATATGTGTAAAAGTATTTTTGTATAAATGTTGGTGTGTATACATGATGATATAGAATCATTGTTTAATAAAAATGTAATAAATGAAATGAGTAATGATAAATGACTTTCATTGATACATAAGGTTAGTTTCAATATTGAGCAACTTTAATAAATCGGATAATTGCCATACTTATATTAAATAAATAAATATATTTGATTGAAATTTATTTTAATTATTTTACCCCTTTCTCTATCTATTTCTAACATCAGAAGTGGGATCACCAGGTGCCATACCAATATTTATAATAATTGTTTTAATTTTATACTAAAATGTAAATAAAATGAGGATTTATTAAGTAAATGAAAATATATTTCTAGGATTTTTGTCACTACCCGAATGGAGACAGAGATTATCCAGAAGCTGCTTACTGCTGACAAAGAAGCGTTATCCAGCAAGAATCGGCAGGATGACGTGGATCTCTCAATATTTGATCCAACCGCCACCGACAGCAGCGGCATGTTTTGCGGATATTGAAAAACTGAGAAAGAATTTGATTGGAGCGACTTAACTAGAATCGCAAAGGCAGGTAAGGCCCTCGAGGGCTCTGCATTATCATGGTACGAGTCCTGGCAACACCAGGAAGGATCATAGGAACATTTAGGTGCTGTATTAATTTCACTATACAACGATTATAACACTACGCAAGAGAGGTTTTAAAGAATACTAAAATTGTATAAAATTTTGACTCATAAATATAACTAGTTTGCGGAGGTATTCGAAACAATAATGTGAAAATGGCATCTTTTAACAGTAGTGTAAATACGTCTGAATTAATAGCTTTATAAAAGCCTAAAAAGTTACCATTAGATCAATCTTCCCACAATTTACACGGGCCAAGTAAACATTACAAGCCAATGCTAAAAACCGACAAAAAAAAACACTAAAAAAATAAAATAAAAAAAGTCGTTACGTGGGGTGAAAAAGAACATTTCTGTACACAGTGCACAAAAACTAGTGAAGCAATTTCTTCACCAAAGGACAAAAAAAAATGTACAATCGTAAATTCGAAAAAAAAAAAAACAATTGAACTCTGAGAAAAATCAATGGGTAGATGCTCAAGTCACCTTAAATAACGTTTAAAAATTTAAGCTAATCAATGTCACCATTTGTAACATGTCTATTGTTTCTATTATCGATACAGAAGCAAGTTGTAGCATTATACGGGAATCTATTACCAGACTACAAAATTATAATGTATGGTACCTACCATGCTCTAATGGAATAGAAATACTTGACTTGCAATTATCACAGTGCCAGTTAAATTTGAAAACGTCTGTATAGAACTAGATTTACATACCCGTGACCAAGATATTCCATATGGTCTCCTTATTGGTAGGAATGTAGTTCGTCATCCTGATATTCAAATTATAGTACTTAGATTCTGAAGGTTGTAAGGCCTACATGGAAAGATCTATCTCCTGTTGCCACTGTATATCTAGTTAATCAGTGTGATGCTTATGTTAAGCTTCAATTCTCAATACAGAATTTGAACACAAACTTAAAAGAAAATACAAAAAAAAACAGGCCAATTGATTTGTTTGATTGAAAATAATAAAGTAGTAAATTACAGACCATGTAGGTTAGCCCCCGTTGAAAGACAAAAAGTAAGCATAATAGTTACATATTTGGTTGATAAAGTCAAAGTCAAAACATTTATTCCAATTCGACTATGAAAGGCACTTTTAAAACGTCAATTAATTAAACTATTAAATCTAATTGAACATTCCAAAAAGTAGTTTCGTATGGAGAAGAACATGTAAGAAACACCATTACATTATGTTGTACAGTTCTATAAATATACTAATGTCAAAAACAATAAAAGTCACTCAAAGTAGGTACTACAATACGCACTAAGTGCTACGAATTAAGAAATGAAAGCTAAACCAATTCAAAATAACCAAGATAAAGATAAGACAAAGATACATTATTGCATAATTGTGTACATTAAGATCTTATTAATAAACATTACATTTTTAGTATCAACAATCCACCCAGGTCGGATATTTTTTGAGAATTAGGTATTTGAAAACTCACAAATATTATTTTTTTATCAAAATACTCATTACATAATTACCATATAAATATTATTTTGAATTAAGATATTCATTTAAATTATAAAATACTCTTTAAATTGAAAAAAAATAACAATTTATATTTGAACATTTTTCCAGTTAATTGCTTGATGGCTGGTGGTAGGTGGTTGTACACACGAATAGCAGTAACATAAGTACTTTTATAATACATCATATTGTTGACAGCCGGTAGATTAATGTCATATTTATACTGTTTCCGTATTTTTATTTTAGAATCCGATTCCAATTAAATATTTGATACGAATTACCAATGTTGTAATCGTAGATGATCACTTCTAAAATTTCAAAAGACAACGAATCAGTGTGAGCCATATTAACCATAAAATAATAATAATGAAATAAAAATAAAAAAATAAAAAAATGAAGCATTATTGTTTTAGAGGATAAAAATAGTAATAATAATCAAAACAAATAACTTATATACGTATAATTAAAATAGCAAACAGTTGATAAATAAATAATTCGCGAAAGTCACTCCCCATTCGCTAGATCGATTTTGTTAGGTAAGAAAGAAAAAAAAGGGGCGATGACCGTTCATGTATCGATCATCATTCACCAAATAAAATATAGAAAAGGACAGGTACTCATTAATAGAGTTGTAGTTCTAGAAACCATTAATCAAAGACCAATTTTTGGTTCCCATTAATGGCAGCATTTGTGAACAGGTATTTGTACCATTGCTTCATTTATGTAGAGCGAAAATTCCATTCTGGCCCAAAAGACGGACACATCCAATATATAAGTCACCATACTATTCACTCGGTTTGTGCAGGGCCTTTTCCCACAATCCACAGGCGGTTATAAGTATGTCTTCCTAATTATTGACGACTAAGCCAAAGACCTTCGGGGCAGCTGAGCTAGTATCTATGATCAGAGACACAATTACTCTATTTGGTACCCCATCATTAATAGTCACCGACCGCGGCGCAAATTTTAGTTCCAATTTAGTTTGTTCTTTATATCGAGACTTAGAAATAGAACACCACATGATAGTCAACGGAACACCGCGGTAATATGTCAGATTGGCCGAACGAACTATGGAAATGGCAGTAATCCATAAATACCACAGTTCAAAATCTACGGGTTTTTCCCCTATACGACTACTAATTGGTAGTAATGCGAATATACTTTGTGTTCAGCCTCGCTTGAACGAAATTTATGGTAATCATGTTGCGCAATGTGATTTTAACATTCAAGCAGGTCGCGAACTCGCTCACATTCGTCTCATGGCTCAAAAATTTAAAGAACGTTCGATGCACTACCCCCTTAAATATATATAATAATAATATATTATTTAATTCAGGTAACAAAGACACATAAAAAGTAAAATATCACATATAAATATATACCACGTAGGGAATATAGTTCACGTTTATCAAGACTATAGATGTCATGAAAAGCTTTAGCTAAAATTTAGGGACTTGTATTGAAATTCACGATTAGACAGGCTATTTTGGCCAGATTAAATTATTTATGAGAATGCTATTGTTGAAGATGCTATTTGTCCCCAAATATTGATAAACTATAAGTTATTATTATATTTGTTAAATAATGTGGCTGTGCCCATGGCTGTGCCTATAATAAAAATAAATAATGTGGCTCTGCCCATGGCTGTGCCTATAATAAAAATAAATAATGTGGCTGTGCCCATGGCTGTGCCTATAATAAAAATAAATAATGTGGCTGTGCCCATGGCTGTGCCTATAATAAAAATAAATAATGTGGCTGTGCCCATGGCTGTGCCTATAATAAAAATAAATAATGTGGCTGTACCTGTGGCTGTGCCTATAATAAAAATAAATAATGTGGCTGTACCTGTGGCTGTGCCTATAATAATAATAAATATACCACTTCAAAATAAATTATGTGGCTGTGCCTATAAAAATAATAAATGTATCAATCTAAAAAAAAAAAGAAGGCTGTGCCTGTGGCTGTACCTATAACAACAATAAATGTACTACTTAAAAAGATATAAAAAATATATCATGATTGTACTTCGAGAACGAAGTACTTATCAGAATGGCCGTGTTATATATTATGGCTTTTAATGATAATAATCATTAAAAGTTATAATATATGTACTGTATTTTTAATTGCTAAAGTTGTATTTTGTGATTTGTTGATACCGGAAGTTGGTTCGGTTATGATTCAAATCATAAAATCATAGCTAAAACCAGTTTTACGTTATTTATATTTTATTATTTATGTCGTTACATAATTATAGCTTTTTATACACATAAATATAATTTCTAGACACATTTGTACAAGTTTCTGTAATAACGACTCGATGACTCACTTGTTTGTCACTGTCTATAAAGGCGAGAGCCCAACGCTTTGAGTGTCATTCTTATCTGAGCTGTCGGACCGAGCAGATCGCTAGTTAAGTATATTTCCTCTTTTATTAGATATTATAATTATAATTATATGTTCCTTATATACTTTTGTATTGCTGGTGGCAATATTGGTTATTTACTTTATTTAGTTATATACCTGACATGGTAGCTAAATAATGTTACCAGTAAGCAATGATGTTGTATAAATACTATGTACGTATGTATATATACATTTATATGTATATATACGTATAAGTATGTGTATAAAGGTACTTTTCTATAAGTGTTACTATATATATACTTTTGTACTGCTGATAGCAGTGTTGGTTATATACTTGATGTAGTAACTAAATGATGTTACTATTGAGTAATGATGTTGTGTACATAGATATATGTGTAAAAGTATTTTTGTATAAATGTTGGTGTGTATACATGATGATATAGAATCATTGTTTAATAAAAATGTAATAAATGAAATGAGTAATGATAAATGACTTTCATTGATACATAAGGTTAGTTTCAATATTGAGCAACTTTAATAAATCGGATAATTGCCATACTTATATTAAATAAATAAATATATTTGATTGAAATTTATTTTAATTATTTTACCCCTTTCTCTATCTATTTCTAACACACGCAACCCCCGCATCAGAGCTGCGAACCTTTTTTTTGTAATAAAAGCAAGGAAGTGCAATGATACTTGTCAAGCTTTTACGTCTAACACAGCATACCAAACATTGGTAACAAACAATAAGCCACAAAGGTTTGTACAATAAGGGAATTGCTGTAACTCACAACATATGTTTACTTAAAGCGGTTTTACAAATACCACTTTATGTGACGCTAGCATTTATAGCTTTGTTACAATCAGAATGGCTCTAGGAGGGTATAATTTACACTTTAACTACTTACCTGTACGGTGCCTATACGTATTGTAGCATGCACGTATGATTTGGCTGACAGGGTTCCATTTTCATTGGGTAAGTAGGTAAATAGTACGATTTATGTATAAGTGATTATAATTATCATAACGACAAATAACATGTTTTTTAACCGATATTGTAGAAACCGTCGAATAGCACACATCTTTTGACAAGTCTTACCAGGATCGTAGTTTAATACTAATAACACACAAGCTCTCAAGTAGCCTACACGAGTTTTTAGAACCGATACTTTGCGATACATTTATTAGGAAAACACAAACGTCAAGTAGTTGACGGCAACCGTTCACTGCATTAAACATTTCGCTTCACGAATCTGATATCAAAATCTGTCTAGACTTCCTCCAATTACCGGTCGTCGTTCACACACGTTTCAATAAAGACATAACTGTATGGCAGCTGTAACCGTACGTTAGTATCAATAGAAACGCCGGATTTCATCAATTGAATTTGTGCCGCGATGCGGGCACTTCGCGAATCGGGCAACTGTTGCAATAAAATTGCTGGTGAAAATAGATGCTCATAAACCTAACCATTATCTTGAATAATAAAGATGTACCATTTTTTAGTTTTATCCAACAACGAATAGAGTTGAACGTTTGCGTTTGTATTCGCTAATTGGGTAGTAGACACGTTTGAACAATAATTCTAAAACACAACTTATCTGAAAAATAACTCTAATCTACCTCAGAAAATCCGATTAATTTTTAAATAACTATAAAATTAGATTTTCAGTTGCTTTGAAATCAAGAAATAGTGAATTGAGATGTCTACAAAGTGACGTCATAGTCTAGTATTGTCATACAAATCTATGGGTGAATCGCGTTTTGACAGCTCATAAAAAGAATGTCAATTGATTAGTGGTGTCATCTATCCAATTCTTATAGTGAAAGCTATAAAGCTCATTTTATAATGTAGTTTATTGTTCGGCCTAATGCTTATATTCTGTACGAGCCTTTAGTAGTAATGTAACATTTGCTACAACGCTCATTACAAGTAAATGCTCAGGTTAATCAGCGCCTTTAGACTCAAATGTTGTAATAAAAAGTAACATGCGTGTAAGTAGTGAGGTACCTACCTATTCACCTAAGTACTGCGTTAATTGTTATACTTACACTAAACGTTAAGAAGCTTAATCTTCAGACAAACTTCTTTTAAATTGTTAAAAATTACTATTCCTACATAATTATAAATCAGTAGACTAACACAAATGGACTAATGAACCTAAAGTGATTTTTGAGTTGAAGATACTACTACGGAAGACACGGTGGAGGTTTGCCCTCTACTCCTTGTAGAGGCGATAGGCGGTGGTGACCACTCGCGTTACTCGTCGTTCAATCCATGGTCCGGAGCGAGGAGGAATGGGAGCAGTCACCTCCTTCCGCAAAGCAGTAATGCTAGCAAATAAAAAGGAGGCGGGAAGCGTGAGGCAAAGGCAAACCGCAACAGAACAAGACGCCCCGGCCGTCAGGAGTCGCAGAGCGATTCCCGGCCACCGTAGGCGCGAATCTGTGGACCTGTGATGACCTATCAACCTGGGCCTTGCCCAAGTCGACGGCGTGTTGTGTTCCACGTGCGCCTTAAAGAGATGTCAGCATTGCAGACGGGTCTTGTTAGGGCCCGTGCCTGCCAGGGTTGCGGAATTCGTTCGAAGGAGTCACCGCGGCAATGAAACGCAAAGGGTATTAAGAGGGACACGGATGGGTTTTAGTCGGTAAGAGTCTGACACTCCCTTCCACCCCGCCCAAAGTGGAAGAAATCATTTGACGGTTTACCTATACATAATGATATATATAATTTGAGAAAAGGATATACCATTTCGAATAAACTTTTACTTTTTAACGCAATTTGTATCATCCAAAGAAACTACAAAAAAAAAGTGTAAATAAAGTTTAAAATTTTAATTAATAATAATGTGCTTTTCGAGTATTTCCAATTGAAAATTCACTCACATTAATGTTACATTTACGTTACTTTGTTCGTGATAAGCCTACTGGAGGTCTGATCCGGAAGCCATATACGCACAAAAACCTTTGTCGTCATTGTAATGAAGCTCGCAATATTTATAAGACAATTGAATATTTCGTTTATAACATGCTGCATGATATTTATTATTGTAATAAGCTGCATGCCGACTGCTCTTTATTATCATTTTAACATACTGGCTGCGTTAGGGAAACATAAGTATTTAAAGTAACTATAATAATTATTTATTTATTCTGATGTCTGATTGACATCAGAATGGAATGGACCTTTGATGTTGGGTCTGGGTTAGTTACAGAACACTTATAAACTATGTTAGTAAGGCACACATAAAATTGAATAGGTATTAAATCTTTTTTTTTTTTTTTATAGACGGGAAATCATCAAATGACTTCCCCCGCCCTGGGCGGGGCGAGAGGGAGTGTCAGACTTTTACTGACTAAAACCCGTCTATGTTCCTTCATGTGCCCTTTGCGTTCCGGGGGCGCGGTATCTCTTTCGAACAACCCGCAGCCACGGCAGGTATTAAATCTTAACATTACTCTTGCCTCACCAGACTGACTTGACTGACTGACTGTCAGACAGGGTAGTCTAACTATTTGTCAGAACTACTGTCTTTTATCACGACTACTTTTACATGACAAAATATCCTCGTTCTTCTACCAATTTAGACGACACGGTTGGCGCAGTGGCTGAGTGATAGGCTGCTGCGCTGCGTGTCGCAGGTTCGATTCCCGTACGAAACAAATATTTGTCTGGCATACAGATAGTTGTTCCGGGTCTGGTTGTTTAGTAGGTACGTGAGTTAATATGTTTGTAAACTCACCCATGATACAGGAGAAATTCCTAGTGTAGGCCAACGTTTTAAAAAAAGGTTTCCTTCAAAAAATCGTTTTTAACTCAAGGTTGCACTCGCGGCATACAAAAGAAATAGCAAAATAAAAAGACCTGCAATCATTATTCTGATCACATCCTTAGAATAAATAGCTCTTTTTCTTTCGTAATTTGAAACGTTCCATTCTTAATAAAACGTGTAACTTACGTTAAAATTCTTTTTTTCTTTGATTTATCATTTACTTAGAGTACAATGAAATAGGGAAAAATGAAACGACAATGGTTTAGCAAAATAAACGATTTTCTTGACTCTATTCTCAACATTAAATTAATATTATTTAAATTAACATAAAATTGTACTATTTGTTTTTACATTAAATTAAATAATTTATTATTTTAAATTAAATTTCTTGTGTTTGCTTTTAATTTTAATGTTGTATGATGTTTATATTCGAACATAATGTATATTGTTACTGAATAAATTGAATTAAACACGTGCTATGGCACGCGTTTAATTTTACTTGCAAAAGGGTTTTATAAATGATTCTTATGAAAAGTATATCTTTTCATAAGAATCATTTATAAGTATATCTTGTGGCGTGCAGTTCATACAGACAGACCTACAAAATACGTATACGTAGATGATTAATATCAGCCAATCTATAAATATTTGAGGTGGCAAATCATATACATCATTATTTAATCGAGAAGGCGACGAACCAAACCAACATGTAGTAGGTGTTTTTGGTAGGTACCATTTTGCCTACCCTGTCTAAAAACTCTGTGCACGCCACCTTACCTATCTATTATTTGAATATGTCCCAAAGAGTTAAGGGAACTATTAGATATAAGTCGAAATCAAATCAAATCAATCTTTATTTGTGAACACAGGTATAATAAAGGTCTTATGTAAAGCGAAAGATAATGAAAAAAAGGATTAAAAATTGTGATTGATGATCACAATTTTTATTTTATGATACCTGTACCTACTCACAAAATACAGGTTAACTGAGAAACGAAAAATAAACACTAGTAACGCTAATTATTAAAAAAAAATGTATAATACAATTTTAATTTGCCAATGCATAAGTGTATGTAAACCTTATCGAAGCTCAACTACACATGCAAACGATAGCCATAAAAAAATCGATCAGTTAGAAGTGCTACATTTCTAACTTCATTATGAGACGCCTTATAAGAAATAACAATAACAATGCCAATAGTAACTATAACTCGGCTGGAGTTCCTGTGTTTCGGTTCCAGAACGATGTAAAAGATGTGTATAAAGAAGAAGCTATACGTACATAAATTCACGCCTTTTTCCCATGGGGGTAGGCAGAAACCATAGAACGCCACCTGGCACGATCCACTATACATCTGGTCACACAAGCACGCCGGTTACGAGAACTGCGCACAAGACCCTTCTGGAGAATTTAATAAGGCTAATAATAAGAAAAAGCTATCTTCGAAAGATTTCAGTTGAAAAACTTCCCGTACACATACTGTATGTTCTTGTAATATAATCATTGGCTAGTTTATGTCCCTAATTGTAGCATAAAGTTGGAACAAATGGAGTGACCCTCGTCAGTTGTAATCCGGCGACAACATTACCGTCTTGTGATCTTGCGACATTGTTTGTAATTAATCTCAAATATCATCTCTACATTCATACTATGAAACTTAAACATAGTGTTAATACCTTGTGTACCATGGCAAGAGGGGCTTACTGCGGTCAGTTAGATTAATTGTGTAGTTGAGGTGCCATTTCACAGGGAATTCAATTTACCTATTCATGTTACTTGTGAATGAAGGGATCAAGACCTCAGGATCGCGTTAAACGCATACATGCCATCACGCCTGTATTCCCCAAAGGGTTAGGCAGACGTGTACCAATGTACACCCACAGTTCGCCGGTATGTTTAGGTCCCATGTAATTGGGGGCGAGCTTATTGCTATTTACTGGGCACAAACCCTAACTCTGAGCTACTACTGAGAATTTCGTAGAAAAACCCAATAACATTTTGCTCGACTTGGGAATCGAATCCAAGACTAGCAATCGACAAGCAATCACGCTTAGAACCACTAGGCTACCTTGGCAGTCCGGTCGTGCCAAAATGCCGTGACTGACTATACAGGGTGCACACATTTGAGAACTGATGACTATATATTGCGTAATAAGGTTGTTCTTCTTATTTAATTAGGTAGTTGACACCACTAACCAATAATTGCAAGGCAAAACTTATCTAAAAAAAAACACTTTGTTTTAGCCCTGAAAACTGACTAAAGAATTTATTATAAAATTAGATTTTTACTTGCTTCGAAATCAAGAAATAGTTAATCAATTGAGTATGCCATAAGTGATGCGTAGTGTATAAGTGACGTCACAGTTCGATATTGCCATACAAAATCTAGGGGAGAACCGCGTTTTGACAGTTCATAAAAAGTATGTCAATTGATGATGGCGTCAACTACCTAGCCAATTACAGCGGTTTTCGCGGTGCAGTACCTGACAGCTCTGCCTATTAAAAGCCAATTGGCTTGACCTAATAATATGAGTACATCGTAAATTTCATTTGCTCGCTTGAGGTTATAATAGCAATAATTTCCCATTTCTTCTTCTTACCGTATCGATGGCAAATGTATGACCTAAATATAATTTAGTTTTTTTTTATTTGTTCAATTATTCAATAATCCCCATATGATTGTAATTTAAACTAATATTATAAAAAGAAAATATTTTTTGTATGTTTGTATCGATTAGGTTCTAAAACTACTCGACCAATTTTTCACCAATAGATGCTACATTATTCCTGATTAATATAACATCACGCTACGACACACGGGAGCAAAGCAGTCAGCAAAGACGTAACTAAACGCGGGTGAAATAAGCCTTGCAGACGAAGTCGCGGGCTGTTCGCTAGTCTAAATATATATGTTACCGGCCAAACCCGATTTCAGGACAAACTAGTTTTGCCTAGGTTAAACTAGTTCGTCCTATGCACGATCGGATGAACTGGTTTAGCCTAGGCCAAACTAGTTCATCCTAAGACCAATAGGATAAATCAGTTTAGGCTAGGCCATACTAGTTCATCCTAAAATAAGTACGCGTACATAAAATTTTTGACAGCTCGAAATGTAGTTATAATAATCGATTCTATGATTGTTTGTATTACCAATTAGCCATTAGTTTTAATAACAAATCTTAATAATTTTAATAAGTATGATTATTTTTCCAATTATACGGAGTATTTTTTGTTCAGTTTACTTGATTCCAATTGAGTGCATTAAGATTTAGACAGCTCGAAGTGAAGTAATAATCGATACTGTGATTGTTTGTATTAGGTACCATAATTATTAGTACCATTAGTTTTAACGACAAAATATTATATTTTAATAAATAAGATTATTTTTGAATTACGGAGTATCTTATTTTACCAATACTAATTAAAATTTAATGAAATACCAATTTATTTTGCCTTTCCAGGTGTTCTAAAATGTTTAGACAAGGCCATACCAGTTTATCCTGGGTGTGTGCGTTCTTATATTAGGATGAACTAGTTTGGCCTAGCCTAAACTGATGTATCCTATTGGTCTTAGGATGAACTAGTTTGGCCTAGGCTATACCAGTTCATCCGATCGTGTATAGGACGAACTAGTTTAGCCTTGGCGAAACTAGTTTGTCCTGAAATCGAGTTTGGCCGGTAACATATATAACTCAAAGGTGACTGACTGACTGATTGACATAGTGATCTATCAACGCACAGCCCAAACCACTGGACGGATCGGGCTGAAATCTGGCATGCAGGTCTACCTGCCTACATCATAACATCTATGTTATGATGTAGGCATCCGCTAAGAAAGGATTTTAATCAATTCTACCCCCAAGGGGATAATTGTGATAATTGTAATAGGGGATGAATGTTTGTATGAAACTTTGTCAATTTTAAACCGATCGGGCCGAGACTTTGCATGCATAAAGCTACTATGACGTAGGCATTCCCTAAGAAAGGATTTTGATAAATTCCAACCCTAAGGGTATAAAATAGGGGATGAAAGTTTGTGTAAATCTTCTTAGATTTTCGACTAATTGTACTGAAATTAAAGATTGGATAATAATAATACTTCTTAACGCGAGCGAAGCCGCGGGCAAAAGCTGGTTATATATAAAGCTGGGTAAACAAAAATAGTTCAGTAAGTTAGGCAACTGTTTAATGATATGCCTACCGCATAATCATTAATCACGCAACTATTTGAATTACATTTCAATTGGGCCATCGTGACATAGATAAAACGCTATGTAAATATAGTCATAAAGATGAAGCAAATAGTCACGCAACGCAATCAGTCGCGTGTTTGCAGTGCTCTCCATTACTGCTTTGTGAAAAGTGAAATTAGAGGAATAAGGTCCCTATCACACACAGCCGTAACCAGAACACACACACGAATTATATTCGCTTGTGTGGAAGCAGAAGAACAGGGAAATGAAATACGACAAAAAAAGTTTAGCAAGTTAACCGAGTTTTTAAGTAATTTGGTTTTGGCTTGATTTTGTTTATATATTAGATATCTATACTTAATGTTATAAAGAAGTTATATTTATTTGTTTGTTTGTAACGAATAGGCTTCAAAACTACTGGATCGATGTTAACCATTTTTTCACCAATAGATAGCTGCATTATTCCTGAGTAATATAGGTTACGAGTATTTAGCATCACGCTACGACCTACAGGAGCGCAGCATTAACCAAAGACGTAAATAAGGTGGGTGAAGTCGAGAGCAGTTTGCTAGGATATTAAAAAAGGATTAAGCTTTTTATTGATTTTTAAAATGTTTCGGGTGACACTAACCTATTTGCAAATTACCTAGCTAAATTTTTACATTTTACCTGTCTGCATTGCCTGCAAAACAGTTGAATTTATATTATACATAAAAGCTGACGGAAATATAAATTTATTGTAACAGTTATACAGCTAAAAAAGAGAGAAAATTTTTAAGCTTCCTCAGTTTCGCCCTCCAGATAAGATTGAAATTGATACTTATAAGCCAAAATCCTCCGTCAACCAAGCACCATTTAGTTTGCAGTGTCAACGGAAAGATTTTAACATAAAATATAGCTATCAAGAATTTCTTAAGAGCTTATTTTCTCTTTTAGCTCATATCCGTTCAGTTATGCGATAGAACGGAACGGCATCTCGTTTAATAAACTAACTATCAGTATCTATATCAGCATATTTATTCAGGAAAAGTTTTTAATACAGGCTGTTTGGTAGAACGTGGAACATATACATAGTGTAGGTAATTTAAATTGAAAAAAAATACACATTAAAGTTAAGAAAGTGGTGAAATTAGAAAGCAAAAAAAAAATTAAAAAAATATCCAGGGGGCCAGGGCCAAATAAATTAGGGCTGAGTAATTAGCAGATGACCCCACCTATCCACCATTTTCGTATATTCAACGTTCTGGTGTGTTCGTGTTTTGGTATTTCAGTATCAATAATACAACACATTTCCATTAATTGTTTAATACGTTTTTTATTTTTAACATTTTGGAACTGAAATTACAACTGTTAAGTTCGTAAGTGATGAAATTAGCGGTCAGTAACCAAGCGTCGGCGCATGCACCGAGCGCACGTTTGACTACCGCTTCACTGTCGTACACCGGCCGGCGACGGCGAGTGCCCATAAAACAAGTTTCAAAGTAGACATCTTTCATAAACAATAACTGTATTTTTTTTTTTTTTTTTTTTTGTTATAAAAAATACGTATTTATTAAAACTCCTTTATGTTTATTCAGTCAAAGTTTACGCAATGATAAAAATCTTTTCCTGTTTAGGTGGGTATTCTCGTGTTTAATAATAAGCTTAACATACGCGGTTAACAGTCTTTTGATTAGACAATCATATTCGAACTTTAGATTTAGATTTTAGAAGAAAATTCTTTTGAAAAAATTCTCAGACTATAATCAACCCTACCTATATCACAATGCGTTATAAAATGCCATCATGCAAGCTATATTTCGTCACTCCGATCTTACAACAAAATGTTGGTACCTTGGATACGTAAATTAATACGTAAAGGACTTACTTTACGTATACATTTACACGTGTTTTGTATATCAATACACTTGTATTGTTATACAAAACACGTGTAAGTAAAACAATGTATGTAAGTTGTTTATTCACCGCTCCATATAAAATCGCAGATTCTTTTTAACTTAACAAAAACAAGTACACAATAAAATTAAACTTTTATTCCGTCAAACGCGGCAATCCATAACAAATAAAGCCATCGGGCCATATGACTCGGAAAATCCGTAATAAAATGAAACTTACGTATCATTTAACCTTTGTAGTTTACATTTTTGGCGCTTTTAAGGCCATTAACAGCATTCGTGGTTACCGTACGTCTGACCATATGAGACATTTGAACGTTTTGGTAAGCACCAGTGACATAAACGAACGTAACTGTAGAGACGACCGTACTACGATAATAATCGTTAAATAATTCACCGTATAGTTTCATTACATAGGTACGTAACTACGTTTAGTAGGTAAGGACAACCATTACACTTTTCCGTAGTCCCAGTGGGCTTCACGGGCCATGTGCGGGATTAGAAATACTTTTAGAGCATATTTTTTTATTTCTGAAGCCGCGTTCACTTTAGGCGATTAAACAGTAAAAAGGATAAGGTATCTATAAACAGCCACGACTTACAGATCTGAAGTAAACACCCCCTCGTTAGCTAGGCAAGGTGATTCAGTTCGCTTAACAATACAACTTTCATTATGCTCGTTTAGTGTCCTTCCAAGTAATAAAAAGTAAAAAATAACACCATTCGTTAATTTATTAAAATACTAGGTTCCGCCCGCGGTTTCATCCGCGTCAAATTTGATAAATTATCCCACGAGAACCGTACATTTCTCCGGGATAAAAAGTATCATAAGTACATGCTATTCCAGGTATGTATATCAATGTGCCAAATTCATCCAGATCCGTTCAGCTAATTAAGCGTGAAAGAGTAACAAACATCCATCCATCCATCTATCCATCCTCACAAACTTTCGCTTTTATAATATTATTAAAAGTAAGATTAGTAGGATTAGTGGGAAGTAGGATTAGTAAGAGCTTAAAGTAAATCCTTATTTCAATAAAATGGTGCATTGAAGGTAAATAAATACATGGTACACCTCTGCCTAACCCTTCACTTTCAGGAAATATAGGTGTGGTGGTATGCTATTGTTAAAAGTAAATATTAAAAAATAAAAATGCGAAGAAATATTGTTATTTCATTTGATGCCGGCTTTCATGTATAATCACAGTGTATACAGGAGAGTCAAATTGCGTGCAAAAAATAACTGAAACAAAGCCATTACCTACAAATATTATTAAAATGTATTTTTACGTTGTTTTGTTAAAAGAATATCTGATAAAATAACCGACCACACAAAAATTCATAATTGTGAAAGCGCACCATATCTAAAACGATTTTTTATTTTAATTTAAACATTTGTTGTGTGTAGGTAGGTAATTTTTTATCCATTTTTGTTTTTTTTTTTCATTGACTAGTAAATAGATTTTGCTACTTTATCTCGAAAAAAAAAAACAGGTTTTTCGCAGAAGAATAAAGCGAATTAAGTCACTCGATAAACAAAGCAACGACTTCTTAGAAAAGTATATTAGTTAACACGATGTCAGATTTAATTAAAGCAGTCTGCGAATATATTATGTCAAAACAAATTACCAATAAGTAGGTACGAGGCCAGAAATTTGAACGCAATATCCTCGACAACTTCCTATACTTACAACAACTTCTTTAATTAAGTAAGTATATCAAGGTGCTAACGGTTGTTTTTAATATGTTCAAATTAAATCAGTTCATTAGATACTTGTTGAGAAAAATGTACTTCAAAAATCTTCAGAAACACGCACAATATTATGCCTCTGGTTTCTCTTGACCTCTTATTTCGTAATGAAAACCATAATAATGTCTAAAAATACCCGAATTAAATACTCCGAACGTCAACATAATAGCTATAATACCTTTAATAAACAAATAAACATGAGGAAAAAAACAACAGCAAAAGCAAAGGAATTGGTACTTGCACACTTCGTGACTTAAACAAAAGCGTCGTTAACAATTCGTGGTTATTAAAGGACCCGAGTATAATCACCCCTTGCAGAATAAAATTACCGTTCTGATAATCCTCATTACCATTCTTAATAACATTTCAAACGGTTTTCACACTGAAGAATACGAAAAAATCTAAATAAATAATTCAATATGTTTTAAATGTTTGTTTAAAATTATTCTGTGAAATTTCAATTTTTTAAGAACGCAATAACAGAGAATTTGCATCGGCATTTGTGGAGCTCGGAATGTACCTACACGTTTGCAGTACGTCCGCAAGTTATTATTTATGAATGCTGCATCATAATCTCAGCCAAGTATTCGCATAACTTTGTTTTATATATGACTGAATACATTATATTATTTGATAAATCGTGCTGACTCCGATAATCCTGGAAATAGTCGGGCTTCGTTTAATATAATCCCCATGCAACAATATACTGCCCACCCCATAGCCATACATGCAACGTTCTATGTAAGTACACATCTGATCTCATCATCTAATCGAGGGCAAATCATATTTTTTGGCAGTTCTCAATCTATTGCGTAACACCTGTAGTTTATGATTAACGCGCCAATGGCCAATTTTATTACGAGGGCCGATGTCTCTCAGTCTGTCAGCACTATAATAAACACAATAATACCCAACTGGCAAAATTAGTAGTTTTACTCTATACGACTCAACGATAACACTAATACTGTATAAGTGTATAATTAAGTAGCATTCTGTAATATTAAAATTTTAACAAATAGAACTTAACTTTGAATACTTAAGGACTCAGTAAGCAAATATAATAAGACTAAAAAGTGTACGGCGCGGTTCTGCAACTAACAAACTACAAAGAGATTTGCTGAAACCCCAAAAGGTTGCTTGTTACTTAATCCAATTTCCACGCAATCTTTTGCTGAAATTCTTTTTAAATGGATGTCACGCGCTTGGTATTATATACTTTGGACAATTTAGGAACAACATTGTAGTGCCAACCGTAACCGTTCCCTAACCGTTTTCATACTGTGGTTTTGCAACTCTACTGTATAGTTATGTTACTTTTATACTGTATTTCAGACTATGATCGCGTAATTTTCTGATATTTATACGCATTTTTAGCTTCGTATATTTCCATGTTTACCAACATGGAAATATACGAAGGGTATAATAAATGTTTCATTCAAACAAAATGGCGTGTTTAAAGTAATAAATTATTCAATTATTGTAATATTTAATTAAGCTCTAAATTCTATTTAAAATATACAAATTTAAATGTTTGTAGATATTCATTTGTTGACTAACTCATAACACCGTTCAATTTAAATAAATTAGATCTTTGAACTAAACATTATTATTTTGTAGGTGTTAGGGATGAGATCCGCTCGAGTACATGATTAATTTATTCCCAGCCTCCTTAATAATTTCATCACGAACAGTACCCCGTTTAATTTAAAATAAATAAGTCTTTTAAAGCGAAAATTTTCACACTCTTGTATTTCATTCAATGAGTATTTGGAGGAAAAGGGTCTCTTGAAAGAGACTTTTTAAGAATTTAGTAGATTCATAGAAACGAAAAGTAAGGATCAAGGCATCAAAAATATTCAAATCACAAAAGGTTACTTTTGCGCTACAATAGTACCGAGTACGAAGTATTTACATAATATATTTTATAAAAAAAACATGAGCCAGTTTTAACGAGAAAATTGTTTAGAATTCTTTACCCGCTTACTTTGGAAATATTTAATCTAAACTATGTATAAAATAACGAAAAAGCGCTTATTGCTTAATTAGCTTTGTAAACTTTTATGTTCAAAAACAAAAAAAATATCTTACTTGGTTTCAGATTGAAAAAACGTTTGATCAAAAATAATGAAATTAAAAATCAATGAACATCTAGTCGCTGATGTCTAGATTAAGTCTTGTTCTGAAAAATCCGACATTTAGGGCAATGTTTGCGCAAAAGACGACAAGACAAGCAAGACAAAATAAATAACCAATGACCCAGCAGTGGGATAATATTAGCGTAGTAGACACTGGGATTGGTAGCAGTAGTTTCCGAATATCTAAATACACTCTCTACTAGAGTACTAATTATTCTTTTCTGCTTGAATACTTCATCATCATTATCATATCACCCTATAGCCGTCCATTGCTGAACGTAGGCCTGTACCAAAGAAAATACTTCATAAGAAAATTAGTTTTTAATCAGAATGATGAATTTATACGGCTTTCATGAGTGCCAGACGAATCGAATTGCTAAACGACTTATACCCGATTTCTGAAATGAATCTTTCAAATTAACTAAAAAAAAATTTACTGTGATGTGCAACAACTGTGATGTGTAACAAATTGTTTGCTGTACTGACAGACAGATTGTCAATATCCGTTCATATTAGTCTAACATGAGTTCAACTTTGTTGTGACATTGTTTTTCTTCCAGAAATTAGATTATATACACTCAAACGATCAGTCACAACAATAGCCATCATATAAAAGCCGATAGCCCAATCAATACTCCGGTAAGTACGTATCATATACGTATTCGTTTTGTAACAAAAATATTGAAAACGCTAGATTACCATTCCACACACGCCCAAGTAAGGACGTGATTCGTTTTCCAATATTTGAAACAAAGCGGGCCCTTGACAAGAAAGCACAAATCAAACTATGGCATATCCGTTCAACTATTTTAACTGTCGTAAATATAAATTTATTGTGGTGCCATTGTGTTTGCTATTTTATTGTTGATTTCAAGTAGTTGTTCAAGTTTAATCGTTGGTGACCACGAACTATGTGCGTACTTTTATTGCCGTTCCGAGAACAATTATTTTGGCGGTTTACTATATACAAAGTGGATTACGTATTTGTTATTTTTGTTGACTGGTTCGTATTGATCTCTGTATATTTTTCTTGCCATGTGCAGAGCGGTTTATGGCTGTCTACTCTGTAATACCAATTCCTGATATCTGTCCTCAGGTGCCCGGTTAAGGTCAGTCCATGCCCATCTGCCCAATGCATTTGACTGAGATATCCTTTCTCAAGGGTAGCAGTGTTTTTACACAGCGGTGTGACAGTTCGCGTCTTACATAGGTACTATACTGAAAATCGATGCAACGATTTACTTTGAATAGACATCATGGGTCACCTGATAATATGTTAATGAAAAATTCTGCCCGTTTGCCTGTTTATTAATAATTTGGTTGATTTAATGATATTTTAGAAATAGGAACGTAATTGTTAACGCTAAAACGCTATTTCTGGCATACGGAGGGATTATCATGTAGAATTTTAGACTATATTCCGGTCATAGTTGTAAATGTTTATAAATATTAAATAAAACTTAACGTTATGAATTACCTTATTTAGCTTTGTAAACAGCTTCAAATGAATTCGCTTAGTTAAAAAATACTCCGAAGAAATTGAAAAAAAAAACATATGAAAAATTGACAGCTTTTTCACCTCTAGCAACTGAACAAAAAAGTCCTATGAAAATCCGTCCACTATAAACTTCATTCCAGCTGAAAAGCATATTGCACTAGACTATAAGCCTATAGAGAGAAAAAGGTAGGCGACGGAATTTTTAAAATTTTACTACAAAGCTAAATAAAGAAGGGTTGACATAGATATATGTATTTTAAAAAAAAACAATCGAAAAAAGCCGAGGTGAATCCTATAAAATTTTTGTTAGCTGGGAGTTTCTAGCTGGGCCGTACTCAGCAAGAGTTTAGGGGGAAAAACATTTTTTGCTGAAAGTACATCATCAGCCTACCACAAACCACTGCTGGACATAGGTCTCTCCACTTGCACACCTCTTAGCTCAACCAGCTACCCTGCGAAGATCGTCCCTCAACCGAGCCTGAGGGCGCCCCACATTATGCTTGCCGAACTCAAGAACACGTCTACCCCAACGGCCATCAACATCCTGGTTCTCTGTCGGATCACTTCGTTCCGGATCTGATCTCTCAGAGAGACTCCAAGTATAGCTCGCTGGGCGAACTCTCTTATGGACCAACCGTACCATGAGTGTCCATGTTTCGACCACGTAAGTCATAGCAGCCAGAACGCACTGATTGAAGACTGATTGTAGTCTTTAGGCTCTGCTGAAAGGTAGTGGATATAAAACTTTCCGTGAAAAACTATCACATAACACATTTCTCCATTATTATTATTTTCATTTTTTAAACATGGTACTAAGTTTAAGGAAGTGCAGTACTGCTCCTTTCATTTATGTTCATATAACTCGACATGTAAAGCGCAGCTGATTTTTTCCCCATTTTTAAGTTTAATTTCATAGTAAAACTAGTTCATTTCCATAAGCAGTACACTCCTTTAAAGTGCATCTCTTATTTAAACGAACACCTTGTCTAATAAGATTATAAAAGTGAAATTAAAACTAGTCAGTACGATGGAGTAAAAAGTAATAATCCACATTTTCGCAATAAACAGTCACTCGTGTGCATTTTGTAATTAGAATTACTTTCGTTCGCGTGACCAGTGACCAATGAGTGCTTAGATTCCTGTCGCCACAGTCACGCACGCGTCACAACCTAATTCCAAATGAAATAACTACAACAGTCGTTTTTACTAGGAATTAACTTGTGTAAGTTTGTGCTAATATCTCTATTACACGTGTTCATGAAATGCGGAATTGAGGATAAGTATAATAGGGGACATGCATGATTGTTTTTTATTTAAAAAATTGTCTTCATTCATGTAACAAACAGTTTAGGGTCGGCACATATCTGACGGAAAATGCGTCGAACGTATCGTCACTCTTACGTAGACGCGCTAACGCATCATATCGGTTAGGTGTGAACGGTTGAATGTTTTATTATGTATTTGACTGTTTTGGCGTTACGCGACCGATAATACGCGACGCATTATCCGTCAGATATGGTCCGACCCTTAGTGAAACTATTTTTCGAATACCTAACTAAAAAATTATAAAAGATATAATAAGCCATCGAAGATTTTTTTTTCTATCTCTTTCTTGCAAAACAAAATTTAACACGGAGTTTTTATGGCCATAGTGACTTATGTCGTCACAGTTCGTGTCCGATCTTTCTGTCTAATTGGTGTGTAATTAATAGTATTTAATGCTTATATCGGCCGTATTTCTTGGCCAATTTTAATTGCACTGTCATCACTACAATTATATTTTCAAATTTTTCATTATCATTAAAAGATAATCAAAAACACAATCATTAAAAACTCATGCATATTCCCCATTTTCAAAGTGGATTCTGACCAAATACGTCTAGATTAAATAAACACGTCACGATAACTTTTGGTTCCAGTTTCTACGATTATAAGTTAGCAATATGAATTAGTAATAACATCGCAAGTTGCACTCTGAAACTGTCCTTCAGGAGTTGGACCATTCACCGGAACCGCTCATTGACTAAGTAGATCTCAGATAAGCGAAAACCAGTCTAAAAACCGAGAATTTGTGAAAGTTACCCAAAAGTACCTGTACTAGTAAATTATTTAGTCTATGTGAGCGCAGTTGAATTTACACAGGTTCGATGCATTTGATATAAAATCACTCATTTAATTTTAATAAATGTGTATCCAAGAAACGAGGAATAAAAGAAATCTAAGTTAAGCCAAGGTTAAACAAATGTAGGTATAGAAGTCATTTGATGATTTACACTCCCTAAAAAAAAAAAAAAAACAGGTATAGCTTAACTGAATGTAATACAGATGGTGTGTATGTGAGTGACATTGGCTCGATGACAAAACCATATCTTATTATGAGGTCCAAGATGCTCAAACAAAAAAACAACAACTATCATGTTACCTATGGACATCTTCCTATGTACCTACATACCTAGATACCTACAGTACCTACCCATTCATGACTTACAGTGAAGTGTTGCAAGTGTTACGCAATCAGTGAATCAGTGAGTGATGCACGAAATAAGTGACGAAAGTGCTGACGGTGCGCGCATTCCAATCTTGTGGGACGATCGATTGGAAAAAATGGTTAGGACTCTCTCGCTCGATCGCCGAAGCTTGAGGTCGTCTTTAGGATAATTAGTCATAAGTACCGAATGTAATCTTTATTTTAATTAAATTTATGTAAAAGGACAAAAATCGCCTTTTAAAAACCCTCCTACCAACGGCACTAACGTAATTGGCGCAGTCGGTAGGATAGTCGAGTCAGTGCGCGTTATCTAACTTCGAGACCGCCTGATAGTCGAATCGTCGACGCGTCGACTATCCCCACGAATCTACGAGTAACGCTGTTGGAGGAGCCCGCAGAATCTTCTGTTCCTGAGACTCCGCCCTCGTCCAAACATCGATGAGACTGGATATGCAGTATCTACTGTGAGTTATAGTTCTAAGTTATGCAATTCCTAGAAATCGGTTGCTATTCCTGATCCTTTTTCCATTACTCATTCTTAAGTAGTCAAGATTTCTTTGTCAAAGGGAAATAGGGATCTTAAGCCGAATCCGCGGCACATTACTATAGATAGATTAAGATTTGATAGCATTACTGAGCATTCAGAAATAGAAATGGCTCAAGCTGATAATGCCAGTAAAATTGATAGTATATGGAAAGCCCTTAGATTAGTACCGGAATTCGATGGAAATTCCCACGTTTTAGTTAGATTTTTGCACATTTGTGATAAGTTAGTTTTAGAATATGTTCGTCCTGATGAGCAGCTTGTTAGCTCAGCTCTTCTTAATGGAATTATCAACAAAATAACAGGTAAAGCTGCACGAACATTAGCTACCAATGGTATTCCAGACAATTGGCAAGGTATTCGTAATACTTTAGTTAACAGTTTTTCGGATCGTAGAGATGAATGTTCACTTTACACAGATTTATCACTCCTTACCCAAGGTACCGATACGGCTAGCGTTTTTTATGAGCGTGTGCAAAACATGCTTAGCACCATCATGGCCTATGTACAATTGCACGAATCAGTCGCCACCACTATAAATGCTAAAAGGCAATTATATAATAAATTAGCATTAAAAACTTTTACAAGAGGACTCCATGAACCTATCGGATCACGCGTTAGGTGCATGCGTCCAGAAACATTGGAAGAAGCTCTGGAGTTCGCACAAGAAGAGATTAACGTGTCCTATCTACAAAGTAAGAGCTACCAGATTGAAAATTCTAAAAAAACAGCTAGTTATCAAAAGCCCAATAATCTACCACCAAGGTTTGTACCTCCATCACATAGTCAGCCTAGACCTAATTTCATCCCGAATTTGAACAATGGCAGTTTTACACCACAGCCTTCACCCATGCATAGACCTCAATTTCAAGGTCCCTCTAACACGCAACAGGCTATGAGAGCATTACCACGTGCAGATATATCAACGGGTTTTAGAATTCCACCTCGTAATAAACCCCAAAACGGTCCCGTTCCAATGAGTGGCATAAGTCACCCCGTAGCCCGCAACTTACCCTTGACTGGACAAACAGACCGAAGACAGGTGAATCTTAATGAGACCGATGACTATTTTAACTATGACCAAACTGACAACTCTGACTATTCGCAATACTTACCCGAGGACTATTTTCCTGAAAAAGCACCTGAAAATATGGAACAACATAACACCGAAAATTTTCAGGAGGCCAAGGATACCAATTTCCCAAAATAGAACTGAATATTCATAGTAAAAGACAACTCCCGTATATTCAGATAGGATACCCCCCGTTAAAATTGCTCATCGATACAGGCGCTAATCAATCATTTATTAGTCCTGAAATCGTAGACAAGTACTTCTCCCACTTACCAGTTTACGAAGACCCATTTATTGTATCAAATATTCACGCAACCACTAGAAATGAATATTCTATAATTGTACCATGCTTTTCCGAATTTCAAGGACACAACCCTATAAAATTTTTCATCTATAAGTTTCACGACTACTTTGATGGCTTAATCGGATGGAATCCACTAGAACAGTGGCAAGCAAAAATAGACCTTCAGACGCGTACGTTAACGACTAAATTATCCTGCAATACAATTCAAATGTATGACTCTAAAACAATTAACCTATTTGAGACAGTTGTCCCTGCACAGTCCAGCCGAACTAATTAAGGTGCCTATTAATATTTGTCAAGGTGACGTAATGGTTAATCAGCAATCAATAAATGGCTGTAACATAACTGAATGTCTATCCACTGCCGAAAATAGTACATGCATAGTAGAAATGTCTAATCCCACTAGTAATGACGTTATTTTTAGCCTTGATCAACCAATAACTGCACATGTATTCAACGAACAGACATTAGTCACCAACAGTAAAGACAGCGAACGGTTCCAAGAAATTTCACCACGCTTACGTACAGACCACCTTAACGCTGAGGAACGCGCTAACTTATTATCATTATGTAAGGAATTTTCGGACATTTTTTATTTAGAAAATGAGCCTTTAACATTCACAAATAAAATAAAACATAGAATTAACACGGTTGATGAAATTCCAGTACACTCTAAAACTTATAGGTATCCATTCATCCATAGAAATGAGGTCCAAGAGCAAATTAGTAAAATGTTAGAGCAAGGTATTATTAGACCATCCACTTCGGCATGGAGTGCACCTATTTGGATAGTCCCGAAAAAACAGGATGCATCTGGCAAAACTAAATGGAGGCTTGTTATAGACTTCCGTAAGTTAAATGAAAAAACTATAGATGACAGGTACCCTATCCCTAATATTACAGATATATTAGATAAGTTAGGACGCTGTCAGTATTTTACTACCCTAGATCTCGCTAGTGGTTTCTACCAAGTCGAGCTCGACCCAGCAGATATTCATAAGACAGGATTTAGTGTAGCAGATGGTAACGGACACTATGAATTTCTACGAATGCCTATGGGCCTAAAGAATAGTCCTGCCACATTCCAACGCGTCATGGATAATATCCTTAGAGGCTTACAACATGAGATCTGCATTGTCTACCAGGATGATATCTTATGCTTTTCTACGTCTCTACAGGAACATATAGTTAATTTGCGTAAAATATTTAAACGACTTAGGGAATCTAATTTCAAATTGCAACTAGATAAATCGGAATTTTTAAAACGCGAAACACCATATCTTGGTCATGTTATTACGACAGAAGGTGTTAAACCTAACCCCGATAAAATTTCAGCTATTCTTAAATACCCCATTCCTAAAACTCAAAAACAGATTAAAGCATTTATAGGTCTAATAGGATATTATAGACGATTCATACCAAACTTCGCGCGTATTACAAAACCATTAACCGCATGTTTAAAGAAAGGTGCAAAAGTGAATCTTACCCCTGAATATATTAAGTGCTTTGAACATTGCAAAACTCTATTAACGAACGACCCTATTCTGCAATATCCCGACTTTTCAAAAGACTTTGTTCTTACTACAGACGCTTCTAATGTAGCGCTAGGAGCGGTTCTGTCCCAAGGACAGATAGGTACAGATAGACCGATAGCTTATGCCTCAAGAACGTTAAACGATAGCGAAATTAACTATTCGACCATAGAAAAGGAACTCTTGGCAATAGTTTGGGCGGTCAAATATTTTAGGCCGTACCTATTTGGTAGGAACTTTTCCATAGTTACAGATCATAAGCCACTACAATGGCTCATGAATCTCAAGGAACCTAGTTCACGACTTACTAGGTGGAAACTTAAGTTATCCGAATATAACTATAAAGTAATCTACAAAAAAGGAAAAGCCAATACAAACGCTGATGCACTCTCACGGGTAGAGATCTACAACGAAGAATCGCCTTCTCTAATAGTCAATATCTCTGACTCAGAATCTACTGTGACAGCACCTGACGAAAGACCTTTAATCAGTGCCTCTTCAACTGACACCGCACCCTCTTTAAGAGCTTTAAGTAGTCCAACCCCCGACCTAGATGTGCAAGACTCTGAAACAATACACACATCTCATGAGAATCCTATCCTAGAAGTACCCATCTCAGAAGAACCCTTAAATAAATTTAGAAGACAGATTGTAATAAAATGTACCACTAAATCTTCAAAAGCTAAACCCAAAATTACAGTTCCCTTTGAAACTTTCAGAAGGACGGTCATAGAAGTTTCTGAAAATAATTTAGAAGAAGAAATTGTATCCATAGTTCAAAAGTTCATTGAGCCTAAACTTCGCACAGCTATTTTAGTACAACCGGTTGAAAAAATGTACACAATTGTTCCTGTAATTCAGCGAAACCTGAAAAGCTCTGCAGTTAAAATAATCCTAGTTAAACGCGAAATTCAGAACGTTTCAGACTATCTGGAACAACAAGACATAATATCGAGATATCATACCGGAAAAACTAATCATAGAGGAATTAACGAAACGTATCTATCACTATCACAAAGATACTTTTGGCCAAAACTAAAAGAACAAATTACATTATTCATTAATGAGTGCGTCATTTGCAATCGTGCTAAATATGATCGTGTCCCCCCACGTCCTGAATTTCAGATAGTTCCACCACCTACAAAACCTTTCGCACTTGCTCATGCAGATGTCTTGACAATAGAACACGGAAAATACTTAACCGTTATCGATGCATTCTCTAAATACGCACAAGCATACCTATTACCAGATTGTACTGCCCCCAATATAGTAAAAGCTATCTTAAACTTTAGCACTCACCACGGTTTCCCATTATCTCTAACAACTGATAGGGGTACCGAATTCACTAATCAGGTAGTCCAGGAATTCTTTAAATTACATAAGATAGACCATCACCTAGTTGCCGCTGATGCACCACATGAAAATGGGATGATCGAACGTTTTCACAGTACACTACTAGAACACCTACGTTTATTGAAATTACAGCATAAGAATGAGTTAGCACAAAATCTGGTACCATACGCACTAATTGCATATAATAGTTCTGTACACAGTCTGACCAAATGCAGACCTTTTGACCTGGTCACTGGACACTTTGACCCTAGAGACCCGACGGACTTAGACCTGACCCAGCAATTATTTCAACAATACCTACAAGACCACCGTGATAAAATGGACGTAGTATATAAAATCATACATGACTCATCTTACCGTGAACGCAAGACCTTAACGGCTCACCGTAACCTTGACCGTGAACCTGAAGTAGATTACGAGCTTGGGCAAAATGTATACGTAAGAAATCCGATAGCTCAGAGACAAAAGCTCGCATCGCGTTACACTCAAGATAAAGTCACTACGAACTTACCTATACACATATATACATCTAAAAAGACTGGACCAGTAGCTAAAGCTAGAATTAAACGATCCAAATTAACTAAAAAGTCGCCATTGTTGCAGGATCATAACCCTCATCATGACCCTGGACCAAGTACTAGCCGACAATCCGACGGACAAAACCATCCGACTTGACGACTTATCCAATGGACCTGGAATATTACCCTTTAACCTAGGCAAAACTAGAATTGTTGCACATGATCATATCTTTTTACAAGAAATTAACTTAGCCGAAATTCAACACCAGATCGACCTATTAAGAACTCAGCTAAACGACTTGACTGCTAACGTACCCAAACAAAGCGCATCTATGTTTAAAAATCAAATTTTATATCTATTTAAAAAGTTAGACGAAATCACATCCCATCTTGAAACCTTTGGCCCTAGTAAAAGACTTAAACGAGGTCTTATCGACCCCTTGGGATCTTTAATAAAAAGTATTACAGGCAATTTAGACCATGCTGACGCTCTACGTTTCGAACACGCTATTAAAATTTTGTGTAGTAATGATAAAGAGTTAGCAGATAGCTTTGATAAGCATGTCAGTCTATTCAAGGATATGACTGTTCAACAATCGCGAGTATTAGACACTTTGAGCTCTAACCAGCAAAAGCTCACAAAAACTATTGCTTATCTATTGAATGTCACTAGCGATAATCATACAGTTAAATTCATTCGCTTATTTCAAATCTTTAACGCATTAACTAATAATGTTCAAGATCTACATTTAGAAATAAATAGATTAGAGAATATTTTAGCGTTTAGTCGCACTAATTCTATGCACCACTCTATAATAAGTGTTCAGCAATTGAACAATATGTTAAGCAAATTGAAATCCTTATACAATTCGGATCAGATAATTCAGTTAGATACTAGGTACTATTATAATATAATTAACATAGGATCATACTACACTAGTAATAAGATAGTGATTGTCCTCAAGTTTCCTATTTTGTCACCTACAACCTATAGCCTATTCAGACTCTGTCCTGTTCCTAATAGAAAATCTTTAGTTATCCTACCACCTTTTCCTTACATAGCAACTGACTCTAAGGAATTTGTATACATGGAGGCTGAATGCCCGAAGATCGACACCTGGTACATCTGTGAACAAAAAGTCTCATATCAAGGGCGCACGCATCGAGATTGTATTCATCATCTTCTCTACCAAAAAGAGATAGGAGAACCATGTCACCCCACTCCCGTCTCTCTCTTCAAGGAAGCACTTCTACAACTAGATAGTCAGCATTACGTCATCACTTTTCCAAAGCCTACAAGGGTTCAGATCAATTGTGGACAGGAAGAACATCGACAATTGAATGGCAGTTTTTTCGCAACAATACCCAAGGATTGCTCTATAAGGACATTGGAATTCACCATAGTTAACACTAACGACAAAGTACGCGGAAATGCCGTCGAGTTGATGTCTATTCCAGAGGATTCACCGTCCAGCTTCGAGGATGAATTACCCCACTACAACCTTACTACAATTAACTTAGACAAGCTTCACGACATCCAGCATCAAGTATTATTAGAAAAACCAGTAAAATTGGACAATACAGGCATTACAACTGCTTACCACATAGTTATACCGCTATATGGCATAGCCTTATTAAGTGCAGGTGCACTTGTTATTACTTACCTTATACGTCGACGACGATCCTTAATGAAGAAAGTATCAACCCCAGCGGAGACCTCTACTACTACTACTCCTAGTCTTCAGGAAGCCGCTCCACAGGATCGCCAAGCCGCAATATTTGCGTTAAACGTGCGCAAATAGTTGCTCGTCTGGAGGGGGAGGTGTTACCTATGGACATCTTCCTATGTACCTACATACCTAGATACCTACAGTACCTACCCATTCATGACTTACAGTGAAGTGTTGCAAGTGTTACGCAATCAGTGAATCAGTGAGTGATGCACGAAATAAGTGACGAAAGTGCTGACGGTGCGCGCATTCCAATCTTGTGGGACGATCGATTGGAAAAAATGGTTAGGACTCTCTCGCTCGATCGCCGAAGCTTGAGGTCGTCTTTAGGATAATTAGTCATAAGTACCGAATGTAATCTTTATTTTAATTAAATTTATGTAAAAGGACAAAAATCGCCTTTTAAAAACCCTCCTACCAACGGCACTAACGTAATTATCAAAAGCATATCTATAGGTACTGAAATAGTAAATATAACAAACGTTATTGCAACATAGATACTCATTTAGGTAGCTGATATGTCTGAAGCCTTATATATATGCCGCGGAACATAAGATACCGCACCACATAGGTACATTATTACTTCTCATAACTTTCACCCACAAGCGTACCAACAATATCTCTATTTCAAGAAAAAAAAGCATAAAACGCAAATGTTGACGTAATATTAGGTATGTTCTGTGTCTTCAATACCTGTTCCACAATATCGGAACAGTATCGTCGGAACAGCCGTGATTTCAGTAAATAACATTAAGTTTTATGATTCACCCATATGGTTGGGTGAAGTTTCCAATCTTCTTCCGGTCACGCCAACGTCAACTTTGCTAAAAGTAACAATATCTTAGAGAAGCAACTTAATGTGGATCGTGTTCGTGTATGTTTGTGCTTCTTCTGTTTTATGATTAAAATACGTACTTTATTAAAAGACTAGTTTCTGCTCGCAACTTCGTTCGTGGAATTTGATATATTATTCCCACGGGAACCGTTCATTTTTCCGGGATAAAAAGTATCCTATGTGTTATTCCACACTACAATCTAGCTCAGTGCCGAATTTTCCGTTCAGCCGTTTCAGCGTGAAAGAGTGACAAACATCCATCCATGCTCACAAACTTTCGCATTTATAATATAAGTAGGATAGTAGGATGAATGTTATGTTGTATCATTGTCGATATCTTAGTATCAGAATCAGATTCATTGCAAAAGTTGTTCCATATTTAAAAG
Organism: Caradrina clavipalpis; assembly: GCA_932526535.1. Taxonomy (NCBI): domain Eukaryota; kingdom Metazoa; phylum Arthropoda; class Insecta; order Lepidoptera; family Noctuidae; genus Caradrina; species Caradrina clavipalpis. The sequence continues at coordinate 9,283,423 of OW052097.1, forward strand.
TCTTATCAACTCCTTAAACTATTTTACGCTGTTATTAGGATACGTCCTACAGATGAAGTAGCAACTCAATTGCCGTGAAAAGAGGTTCCTAGCTGAAGTTCAACCTTGTTGATCGAAGAGGAAAGTTAATTTAGTCTGCGCTTGCTGCGGAAAATACGCGAGTAGCTCTTTAAGCATCACAAAGTACGTTAAAATATGATAGTTAATAACTGTCCGTCGAACTGATACTACTACTTACTCTAGTATCGAAGTCAAACGTCAGTCCGTATAAAAGTTCCAAAATAATATGTTTAGACTGGAATCTGACAGCGATCAAAACTTGGAATTACTTTGGTCCATTCTTGAAAGATCAAATAAATATAAATAGATACCCAATCTTTTCGGAGTTGTTTCAAACAAAACTTTTAGGCGCGAAACACATGGCTGGGCAAGCCGGGCCGGTCAATTTGATCGCGAACGAAAGTGCAAAGGGAATCCTATGCTACATGCTAGAGGTCAAAAAGACCGCGCCGCCGGTGGCCGGCGGACACTGGTACAGCATATCTGTGAGGTATATTCGCGGTTCGGGCAGCCGCGGGCCTCGACGGTCAGACGCGGTCTTTATTGCTTCGCGGTCAAAAAGACTGCCCCGCCCCGTCGTCATCGTCAGCAAAGCCCCTTACTGGGCCAACTACATTGTTCTTTCGTTTTTTTTAAACGACTGGATTTTTCTGTCAGCATACCCTTATTTTCGAAAGTCTAAAACTACGAACCATGACTATACATGTACTATACAAGTACACAATGCTTCTTTGATTTTTCACCCGGGCGCGCTTGAAGTGCGCTCTTTAGGTGAACAGGGCGAATCTGACAAGTCTGAGATACGAGCCGTAAGTAGAACGACGCGTCGTAAGTGGCCCAGTTAGAGCTTTTGTCCTATCTAAACAGTTGTTGCTGTCATAGGTAGCCGGGGACGATTGTTTTATATAATACGCCTGTACAAGAACGATACAAATGTTACCTACTTTTAAACTGTTCCAGTTAGGTTTGTTGTTGACTTCATATTATCAACAATAAGGGTTAAAATATAATATTTCTTTAAGATGTCCTATTTTTAAGAATGTCTTGCGTTTTTCGTAAAAAATAGCTTTCATTAATTCATTGCAGTGGCTATAAAATACGTTATGATTTAAACATACCTAGTAAGATAAAAAATAGTAATTGAGTAAAGTGTAAATCTTAGTCTAATAAAAATTGATATGTTAGTGTTGTTCTGGCCCAGAGGTTACCAGCCACCATTTTTGATAAAACGATGATAAAAAAGGACTACAAAAAATGTGTAAGCGTAACCCCTGTAATGTCTTATTATGTCATTAATATTTTTTGCCATGTACCATTATTTACTGGATATTTTTACAGGGGTAAAACAAGCCCATCACATAGGCGTTAACTAAGAATACTGCCCATTAAACAAACTAATATTGAGCAAACAATACACACACACACACACACACACACATGTGACCAAAAGAGTTTTGAACATAATTGTGGATGGATGGAAAGGAAGAGGGAGGCCAAAGAAAAGATGGATGGATTGTGTGAAAAATGATATGAAAGAGAAGGGAGTCAGTGATAGTATGACGGCTGACAGGACGGCATGGAAGAAGAAAACGTGTTGCGCCGACCCCAAGTGACTTGGGATAAGGGCAGGAAGATGATGACTGAGTAAACAATATTACTGGGAAACGAGCCTTGTTTTTTTAATGTGAAAAATCACAAAGGGATCGTAGGGATATTTAAACTTTAGTATTTTTTTTTAATCTTTGTCACTTCACTAAGCAATCTGATATAAGCATTATTCCAATCTATTATTATATATTGTATTAACTATTAGTGTGGCGCAGTCAAAAGTGGTCTGAAACTCTTGGAAGTGTCTCACAGAGCTAGACTGAAAATTGCAATTGTGTTTCGACCAATTATGTGCAAAACCACGGAACTTTACCTTATCCGTAACGCCCGCAAGTTAAGGCAACACTTCATCCTGCAAACCATTTTTCTCCAACACTTATAGACCCTGTTCTTCATTACCAAGGGCCGGAAAAACATCATTTGTTCTGTTCGCAACCTAAGTTTACATTCACTAAGTGATTTTTCTACTGTCTTGGTACATGCTTATACAACAAAATTACCTCGTCCCTACCTATTTACCTTACATGTAAATTTATCCTTCGTAGTAAATCTTACGACGAGGCTCTGACATATATTTCGACTTTTTGATTGTTTGCACTTACACGTACTTACCACACCCCATCTCACCCCCATTATAAGGCTGCGTTCAAACCACACTGACTGTCAGCCGCCGAAAGTGAGCGAACGTTACGCAGTTTATTGTATTTTAATACATATTCACTTTTTCGTTCACATCTAACCGACGATACGTTATTACGCTATGCGTAGACGCTGACATTATTATATTCACAATACCGTTTATTTTCACGTTTACACTGGGGCTCACAGTGAGCCTGCTCACATTCAGCGGCTGACAGTCAGTTTGGTTTGAACACGGCCTAACTACCCACATAGCTTCATGGAATGACTGTTATTCGTGGAATGACATTTTAATAATTCATTTGTTTTATTTTTTCCTTGTTATACACATAACTGTTTGTACAGGCACCCATGTTTCTTTACTGTAGGTTAAGGAAACACGAACGCATCAGTGTTATTGCTACCCCACAAGGGAGCGGAATCTGTTTCTCCTTAATACAGATTATTTTGTGATCTAGCTGGCTTCACCCAACAGTTTGTTCGTAAGTACAACACTGTTTTGTTGTTATTATGTCTATATACTTACTAAGTACTTCATGTACATCAAATAACCGTGCTTCATCAATAAGTTATTATTATTACCAGTTATAGCGTTTACCACTAGCTGTTTGGCTTCGCAAATAAATACACAAAAATGAAATACTTTGGCCTTCCTTATCAGTTATCAGAAGGTACGGTTCCAAGCAAAAAAAATGATCGCAATACGGTCCTTTTTTGAAAAAGGGTAGGTACTTGTATAATTCTAATATCTATTATACCTACGCTTTGGTAGTTACAAAATGCATATATACCCATTTGGAGGCTCCCATTATAAATGTTGCCTATACGCTTATAAAATCATCAATTTTCCAGCATAAAAACTGTGTGAAATTCCACGAGCTTTTAATAAGGCCTAAACAATAGGTTTTGCCTGTCACGTTCGGTCTGAATTACGGCGCGTCATGGATACATCAGTGACAAGCATTCATGTCGACGATAGACACTCGATTAAGTACTGCATGCTCAACAAAACCGACAAAGCGATCATTCATTTTTCAAATAGAAAATAAATACGGAATCAAATCCATTTACAATATATTTTTACGAAAACTAATGTATGTTTTTTTTGTGAATAAGGAAATAATCATCAATCGTTTTTAAATGTCGTCATCACGTTTATTCGTTGGAATATTTTTTTCTATAAAAATCTCTTAGCTCCAAATTTTTTACGGAAGACACACCACACCTACCTATACCAAAATGGGTCTAAATTAAATAAATAAAATCGGCATTAGATACAACAGCGTATAACCTAGCAACCATAGCCTTTATTAAACTGTTAACCTAGTCACCAATTCCAAAAACAACCTTTCTGCATATACTACTTTTAAAACAGAAAAGCGTGACAACAACCCACAAAAAGTAAAAAAAAAACCAAACTTATTTTATGAAACAATTAAGAAAATGTTTCTAAACAACGATCCGTTGATATAATTTTTCTTTTTTTTACAAAGTCTAAGAACAAAGTTCTTGATTGGTATTGTTCTTAATTGTTGAAGTACTAAGTGGGTATGATGTCCTGCGTAATTTGTACTTCGTAGCACCAGATGGGGAAAAGACAGAGGAGGGTTTAAATAAATAATGTTTTTTGACATGGATTATATTTTATTTAACCGTTTGGCTGATTCTATCTCTATGGGTCGTAGACTACTTGTATTTGTGGAACAATTAATAAAATTACTGCCTCGTCGGGCTAGTGGTCCTAAGCACGACTGCTTTGCTAGAAGTCCTGGGTTCAACTCCCAGGGCGAGCAAAAAGTGTCATTAGGTTTTTCTATGAAATTCTCAGTAGCAACTCGGGGTTTGGATTTGTGCCCGGTTAATGGCAATAGGCTTGCCCCCAATTACATGGGACCTAAACATAATCGGCGAACTGTGGGTGTACCTTGGTACACCTCTGCCTAACCCTTCGGGGAATGCAGGCGTGGTGGTATAATATTAATAAAATTGTATTTTGGACGTCATTAATAATTTAATTTTAGTTCGCTTCTGTATATAAGGTAAATAAAAAATCATTTATACTAATATTAAAATGAGGTAAAGTTTGTGAGGTTGTAGGAAGGAATCTGTGGATCTTCTGAAATGATTGTAAAAATTCTTTTACACATTATTCGTGAGTATCATGGGCTATATAACATTACGCTACGATCCACAAGTGCGGAGCAGTAACCAAAGACGTATCGCGGGTGAAATAAGCCAGACGGACGAAGTCGCGTGCAACTACGTGCGCTAGAAGTGAATAAACATTGACAAATCACAGTTTGATAACATCAACTAAATCCAAAAGATAGTTTTTTGCTAATAAAAACGTAAATATCTATTCATAAACCGGATATTTTGAAAGAAATACGTTCGAATATAAGATAAAATATATTCGGTTACTTATTCATGGATCGCGATAGGCCAGCTAGTTTATATCTCATCATAAAATGGAATAGCATATCAATTTATTGAGACTTCTCACATGAATTTTTAACAGCAACATCTCAGTTTATACTAATAAAGACTTAAGTAAGGTTGACTTTAGCTTGGCAACTTGTAAAGGTGACAAAAACACGTCCTGGACACTACCTCTTTGACTGTTTTTAACAACGTTATTTGAATTACCTTAAAAAAGTAGTTTCGGAAAAAAGTGGCTGTGACATACGAACGGAGAGACAGACAGAGATGACAAATCTATAAGGGTTCCGTTTTCTGCCATTTGGCTACGGAACTCTAAAAAAGAAAAGGAAAATAGAGAGTAGGTAATAGTGACAGGACATTACAGACTGGTTCGTAACACGACTCTCATTACTATGGCGGAGCAATTCCTTGCTAGTAATGTTCGACCTTGAACTCTGTTCACCAGTATCAACTTCCGAGAAGCACAAATTAGTTTTCTTGTTTTAGGAACGCGAGCATTTAATTTAGGGCAATATTGATACAAAGAAATATGTATGTAGTTTTTACTAACTGATTATGATTTTTTATAAGTTAATAAAAATAAAAATATATCCTTCTAGCTTTTGCCCGCGACTACGTCCAAAAGTCGGTTATACTTAAAATACAATCATCATTCGAAAAAATACGTGGCGCCATCTATTATCATTATAAAGTTATTAGTTTACTTCAGTAACAGTACTTTTTTTTTCGGGATAAAAGCTACCCTACTGTACATCTGACAACGTACTTATATGCAAAATTTCAGAGTGGTCGGTTCAATGGTTTAGTAAAATGGTAACAAACAAACTTATTTTCCCATTTATAATATTAGGATACATGTATGGATACATGCATTGGTAACATAATATCAGGTAATGCGTCTACTTAAAAGACTTCTTACGGCACCTGCCCACGATATTGAATCACTAGAAGTTCACTTTCCTGCTTAGTAACAAACGGTCAGTAGCAAGATGTGATATAGTATCTATAGTATGATTTTAAGGATTATTAACAATACTGCTCTATTACTTTAAAAAAAAAGAATGTTAACATTCTAGAAACCCAAGGATAGTAGAAAAAATCTCGAGACTGCTATGTAGGTATTAAATAACGTGCGGGAATCGAACCTTGTCGAAAATTGCTAACAGTTATTAATGGTTTACCAGTTTTTTTTATGCCATTGGATAGTAAACAAGCCTGCGGCCCACATGATATTAAGTGGTCACTACTACCTATAGACATCTGCAATACCAGACGCCTTGAACGAGACAAAGTTGAAATGTCTCTTTTGCCTGTAATTACACCAGCACCCATACCCTTCAAACCGGACCACAGCAACGCTGCTTTGCGGCGGAAATATGTATGGTGGAAGTACTTCCCTAGACAAACTCCTTCACAAGAGCTCTACTACTACTGAAAATTAAGATACATTAAGGCCTTTCATACATGCTTGTAACATACAAGCATGTTTAATGCTTAAGCGGGATTAGGACACGGTACTATTTCAACTTCGTGTAATATTTTGAACTCACGATCTGTCATTCGCAAGTCCGAGTCGTAACAGTTCTGCCAATAGCAGTTTAATAATAAATGACCAACTAACCAAAATTCAATTTCACAAATCATTTCAAATAAACATGAAGTTGCAATTTGGACGTTGGTGCTTTCCGAGGTATGGGAGTGTCACACACTCCCGTACCTCGGAAAGCACGTAAAGCCCTTGGTCCCGGCTGCCATTTGTAACGGATAGTCAGAAGCCAAGAAGTCTGCCAACCAGTCTAACCAAGAGGTATCGTGTTGGCCAGTAACTGGGTTGTGGAGGTCAGATAGGCAGTCGCTCCATGAAAAACAGTGGCATTCAGCTGCATCCCGGTTAGACTGGAAGCCAACCCCAACATAGTTGGGAAAAGGCTGAGTAGACGATTTTAATCGAACATGAACCCCATGGTTTTTTGCTTGCAGGATAATTTAGGACTTTGGCTTATTTGACAGTAGCTAGTCCATTAAAATTCATCATGGATAGCATAACTTTAATGTTCTACTTCCCGTTTACCGTTCCTCATAGTTAACTCTCTTGAATACAAAAAAAATGCGGCCAGAAGCTATTTATACTATAAAAAATTCTAATATATACTTTTAAATACATTATCTAAAAAAAGAAATAATTAGGGAAGTACCTTCAAATTCTCAAGTATATACATAAGAGATGGGATCTCTCTCGTCGTACTCGAAACGTTAATTTTCATAAGATCCATTATTTTCAAGATGATGACAATATTAAAATTGTGGGAAGTAAGTAATTAGATTACAGAGACCGTTGTAAGTGGAGTAAGTGCTTAATTAAACAGATACATTAATTATCAAGTATATCGATAACGTCAAGAACATGAAACTACAAATAGATTATTACGTGGAAATAGGCTTACAGTTAATTATCTTTACACATAGAATCTAGCTGCGTTTCGATTTAATATACCTGATAATATATATATACAATTATAGCTTTTGGTTGTGATTTCGTCCTTTCGAATTTTCATACGAGTCCCTATTTTTTTATCCTTCCTTATCGTGTGAGCAGTAAGGTCTAACGACCACACACGTGCCCACACACCCTAGTGTCAGAGTTTCTAAACCGCCTCAAGGGCCTCCGACATGGTTACCAATATCAATGATGTCCAAGATAAACTTAGAAAATACATATGAATTAGAAAAAGTCACATTGGTACTCGCCCGTACCCGGTTGCGAATCCATAACCTCGTGCATGATAATAAGAATATATAATAAAAATTAGAATATTTTTGTGTAAATCTACAGTACTTACTCAGGTCTAACGCAGGTTCCTATCAGCGAAAGATTTTTTAAAATCGGTATATCGGTTCCGTAGTTAGACGCATTAAAAAAAAACTTTTTTATTAGTATTACATTGCTTATATTTTTTTTAATGTATAGGTAGGTACTAGAGTATAATACCACTACTGTTAATCACTAGCGATTGTTCAGTTATCCGAACTGAGATTTTGACTTCGATTGAGGAAAATAGTTTCCATAATATAATGCTTTAACTTCTTAGATGATAGAGTAGACAAATCCCTTACTATCACACAATTGACTTGAACTTCAACGAGCACAAATATTCATGTAAATATTGATGTACAGTTTTTGTTTTTCTTTTTGCTTAGCGATAACTAATTTATCTGCTAGCCATTTTAAATCAGGAATGTAAAAAGTCTCTAATAACCTGGCTAAACATCAAGAGCTAATTATTATAAGACACTCATTCACTATTACTAGAACCCTGTTAAAACTACTAGGTAGCTAGCATACATATCTAAACATTAAAATTTACATATTTCTTTTTACTCCCAGCGATTATTCTACCTTAACACCTTTCACGTATCTTGCCCCCAGCGAACTAACAAACAAACACATTTCACATGCACTTACTCCGACACAAATCACAACATTTTTTGTCCTTATTTCAAATATTTTTAATTTAGGTCATCCTTTCTTTTACATACATCCACACTTCTATTTATTACTGTACTAGTTGTATTTAAAGAGCGAAACCTCCTAGCAGAGGTTTATCAAGTACTTACTTACTTAGATAAACTCCTACGCACAACATATTGTAAAACTTGCAACTTACTGAAATTTTAAGTAAAAAATGTAAAATGTTTTTGGTATACCTAAATTGAAATACTGACACTATCACCTATGCACTAATTTTATTATAGTATACCTCTCATTTTACAACAAACTTTACGCTTCTCGTATGTAACGCTAGAAACGGCCATAACTCACAGAAGAGATCTAAAAGCAAAGAAAGGGCCCGATTGTAATCGGTCATCTATTCTTGTATAGGAAGGCCACCTATTCAAACTGAGTGGCCGAAGCTTACCATGTGATCGAACGATCTACCCTACAATTGTGGTTTAGGCCCTGAATACCTAACTACACTTTGAATAGTCAATAGTTTTGGAAAAATGTGTTTCTTGAGACGCTTCTTCTTAGCATGTCCAAAACTGATGTTTTTGATATGCTAAGGAGAAGAATACATACATACATAACAAAAATAATAATTATGATATGCTTAGTGAGGAGGTTCCTTAATCTGGATCACTAACCACCATTAGTTAAGGCTTACCACTTCGTTGCGGTCGGAGCAATATTTTTTATTTTTTATTAAAATATATAGTTATGTTATTTACAATTTCGTTTTCTCAATTATGAAAAAAAAAATGGTTGGAATAAAGAATTCGAGAAAATATGGTATAAACATAAAAATATAAACGATTTTCATTTACTCTTCAGACAGAACGGGTTACCATGCGAGTACACAAGTACTTACATATCTGAAAGTTTATATTTATGGACCACACAACCATTTAACTTTCCAATTGAATGAGATTTTTATTTCAATTTGCCAAAATAAATAGTTATTTTCACGTGTAACTTCACACCCAGATTCATATCAATTCTATCTGTAAACAACCGTCTCGGGAATGTGTAGTCATTTTGTCACATTTTTCAACAGTCGCTCGCACTAAATTCGTAAAACTACGAAATGTAAATCATTTATTAGAAGAGCTCTTTGTGAAGGAGCTCGTCCGGGGAAGTAGTACCACCATACCTATTTCTACCGCAAAGCAGCGTTGCTGTGTTCCGGTTTAAAGGGTGTGGGTGCCAGTGTAACTACAGACACATGAGATATTTCAATTTTGTCTTTGGGATGGCAACGCATTTGCAAGGCCCGAGGTATTGCAGTATACGATATGAAGCGGTGACCACTTACCATCTGCAGAGCCGTGGGGCCGGCTTGCTTGCCATCAAGAAAAAAAAACGATGGGTTGCACTCCGAGAGTGCCGGCAGAAGTGAAAACTTGAATATTAACGTTGTGCATTTTTGATATTTTGGAATGGTTAGGGATTAATTTTGCACGAATTGCTTTAATTATTAGTATAAAATTACGATCATTTATGTGGTATAATACAATATTTATTCATTGCGCTCTAATTCGTAATTCGTAAGATTTTCGATCAGGTCACGTGTCCTGACGCGAGTTTAATTTTTTTTACCCTTTACAAAAAAAGTGTACAACGCCGCTAAAGAAGTAATAGATAAATAATAAGATAATTTCCCACGGAATAGGCGCAACAATAGTTTACTGTGTTTTCAAACAGCGAAAACAGCACTTATGCGCAAAAGTGTCTACTGCATGGTCTGCATGGCTCCGGTTATTTATAATAAAATACCCAAACAGTGGAAAGAATTACCCCTACTGAAATTTAAAAAGAAGCTACGACAATTTCTATTGTATAAAACTTACTATAGTATAAGTGAATACCTTAATGAAAAAGATTTTATTATATAGAGTATTTTAATTAGGATTGATAATAATAATATTGAAAGGCTTATGTAATTATCTGTTATTTTTTTTAATTTTAATTTAGAATTTTTAATATTTTTAATAAATTTCTGTGTAGGTCCTACTTGTAATTAAAATTTGCATGCCCTCATGGCAAAATATGGCTGAACCATTAAAATGTATGCATCACCTGTATTGTACCCATATTTGCGAATAAATTTATCTTTATCTTTAGAAGTTTTCACTTCAAAAAACTAACTGCGTAACATGGGGTGAAAATAATTACTGGGAAAGACATTATTTCTAGTGTGAAAAACCGCTGTTTATGGTAACCCGCAATGTAACACACGCAAAATATTGTGTTTACGGGGAATGCAGCGGTAAAAAGGTCGTAGGCAAGGTATTTCAGGTTGTGTTTTAAGATTTAAAACTTTTTTTATTTTATATGTAACTTTACGCTTCTATTTCTTCTTTACCAGAAGGTTTCAGGTATACGGTAGTATGGCATGATGACTCTTTCTTAAGTGTCTTTTTACACCCGTTATCTTTATTAGGTCGTTCGTTATTTATGTACGTATCTGTAAGTAGATAATATAATAATTTATGGACCTTAGCTACGAATCTATCACTGCCAATAAGTCATACATAGAAACAATCGAAAAGGTTTTGAAGGGAAACTAACACTCTACTGACACTGTTGCACTTGCAACGTACCGTGTACATAAATAAATCAAACAGCGGTTCTATTTTTAAAATGGCGGTGGTGGTCCTTAAATAACCTTCCTTCTAAACGAACGCAACCCGATATAGTTTTCCAATGTTTGTTAAATATTAAGCACTCACTACTGCCGTTCGAATTGTTTTTTCCACAATAGTTGTTTCGAGCTCAACTACATAAATGTATGTACGAGTAGTAAGTTGTCACGCGTGTGCGCTCGGAGTACGCGGCGCCGATAATCCCCTTAGTGCAGAGGTTCCCAAACTTATTTTGTGTACTGCCCACTTTGAGAATAAATTATTTTTTAGCGCCCCCCTTTTTTACCTACTTTAAAACCGTACCCGTTAAGGAATTTATTATGACACTCTGGCGGGGGGAGGGGGGGGGGTTGGCTCTACTATAGTCATCTCATCAAACAACGCTTTCAGCGTACTTCCCTTCTATAATGGGATGCATTTTAATATAATGTTGATAACTTGGAATGTTGTTCGTGCTCAGTCGGCGTAGGTCTAAGAGTCCATAGATGAAATTACAAATCGCCCCCCCAAGTCTCTACATATAGCCCCCATTTTTTCTATGGGTCTCTTACCGCCCCCCTTTAGGCCTGCAGCGCCCACAAGGGGGCGTTATCGCCCACTTTGGGAAAGGCTGCCTTAGTGGGTAACGAACTGGCCAAGTGCCGGACAGATAACTAGCTATTCCACTTTAGGCCATCTTCGAACTCGTAACATAGAAATGTCGCTTTATATTCAATAGAGAGCTACTTTTAACTGTAACCGCTCCCCTATTACTTGTATAAATGTTACTCGACACTGTAGGTAGTTCTTGGAAAAAAGTTTTTGAGTTTTATTAAGGACCTTTTGTGGGTTTGCCCGCCAAGAGCTTTTTTAAAATCCGTCCTGTAGTTTTTTATTTTATTCGTTGCATACAAAAATACAAATCTTTCCTCTTAATAATATTAGTGTAGAAATAAAGTATTAGAAGTCCACGGCCAAAGTTAGCCATATTAGTCGATTACCTTAAGCTCGTAAAATATAAGCTAAAATCTCTACTGTGGTGATAGATACAAACGCTTTGCACATTTTAGTCAACACGTACAGCTTTATAGATGCATTTTATTCTGGGATCCCTCGATACTTGTTGGCGTGAAAACTAACCAAAACGTAGCTGTATCGGTTTTCTAGTAAGTTGACCGGGGTCAAAATCAAAACTGCTACATACTGAAATGGCTGCTACATACAGAGGCGATCGACGAGCACATCAAAGTCGAGCAAATTGGCGAACCAAGTGGACAGGCAACCGTCAATATGCCAGAGAGTTAGACTGCAATATTCAAACAAAAATAATTATTTGGTGTGCATCGGGAGCATAATAAATAGATGACGTATTCATTGGTATGGAAACATGAAAAAAAGGAACACAATTAAATAAATAACGATGTAGAAATACGAAATCATAAAATTAACACGAAAATCAAACACAAACCCTTAAAATTGCGAAAACCCAAAGAATGTGAAACGTCCAGCAATAAGGCCAGAGTTTCGCATACTCAAACACTCCAACAGCGAGGAGTAGCTAGTTACTGAAAGTTTATCTCGTCCCTATTCCGGTTTGTAAATATTAATTCAAGCAATTTGCTAAATTTGTCCCGCGTTAATTAAATAGTAGTCGCTTCGTAATCCAATAAATAAATCGTGCTGATAAATACCGGCCGATATAATTGTAGGGACACGAGCAGTCGAGCACGGCTCTCCGTACGTAAGTAACGATCGACTATTGTGTCTCTGAAGGCAATAATTCACGAATGACGAATTCGTTGTAATACCTACCATTGTGTTATTGTCCCACAGAAGACGTATTAATCTGACTTTATTTCTTTTGTTACTGTTACGAGTTTTATCTTTTCGGTTTTCAGTTAATTCATGGCAGACGGTCAGTGACCTTCGACGCGCGGATTATTCGGCCTATGAACACGATCCTATTTGCATAAAACTTTAAAAAAGAGTATGTTCAGTGCAAACGAAATGGTGTTATTTTAAATTCTCGTTAACTATTGGATTTATACAGAGTGGAAAACACGTTATAAGCCGTATATGGTTAGCATCGCAAACTAAGGACGTATATTACAGCCAGGTGGCTAGCCACCTAATATAAGCCCTTAGTTAACCTGAGCGCTGTCCATAAAATTAAATGTGTGCTACAGTCCTCTCTCCCTCCATTTATGCTTAAAGCTACACAAGTAACAATAGGTTACAACAATACTAAATTTAAATTATGTTATTGTTTAACCTAACGCTAACAATATAATCATAAATATAGAAATGCACAAAACTATCTACAACGATTAATAATTGCTCACTCATTTATCTCGTGTTCACGTACCAGTACCTATTTATAACAATGGAATTAAATAGCAACTAATTTTAATGAACAAAATCATATCTGAAATTGTGTAATGTTTCATTTAATTTAGGGTTAGTCATGAAACCGAGCGTCTCTTATATAACTTGAATACCAGTAAAAATGCATGGTATGCAAAGCTACAGCAGTTTTCCAGGGTCATAAAATGCCCAGTTTTATGACACCAGTGAACCCAAGTAAGTATTCAGACGTATTGAGTAGAACACGCTTGCTTGTAATTGAAGTCGTTTGAAAAGTGTACTTTGTATATTATTCACGACGGACCCTAAAACATGAAACGTGACTTGTAAGTGAGACATTTGAAATACAATCTTAGTTACATAACAGTTTAAGTTCCATTTCTAACACTATGTGAACCACAAAACAATTACTAAATGAATGCCCCGTTTTACCAACATTTAATTAAATATTTTATATCCTCATTTGGGCAGTTATTAAAATAAATGTACACGGTATTGTTCATTTTTAGATTCTTTGTTAAAATGTCAATAATTCATTCGGACTCGGGTATTTACTATTCGTTCGTTGTATTTTGGGCTTTTCAAATTGATTGCGTTGTATTACATTGTTACATTTACCTGAGTTAATTAGTTTTCAAACATAATTTATAAATACATACCAAACTCTATCCTAGCCGGTATAATGGTAAAAGTTGTTTAGAATCATCACAATTAAGTATAAGAAGGGTTGAAAAAATTGGATACCCGAATTCCTTTGGTTTTGCTTTTACTAACCCCGACTATTAAATGTTGGTCTCTACATCTAGTCTTCGCTTCGACTGTCTCAAAACTAGCGTCTTACTAACCCACTTGAATTAAGAATATAACCCTTTTTAGTAGGTACTTGCATCAAAAGTCAGCAAAGAACATAAATCCCTCCCAAAAATAGGATGGGTTACCAAAACTTACCTACCTAAATTTACTTACCAAAATTAGATGGATTTTAGGTAAATATTCCCTAGGTTTAACGGAAGGATGATCGAAAGTAGGTATGAATGAGGATTTCTCACAAATTCCAATAATCAAATGAATTAATTAACTCTTCTGTAGTCCAAAAAACAAACTTTGCTTCTGAGCCGTCTCATAATATTGTTATTAATGAACCCAAGTCAGTCTGATTAAATTCAAACCGCTGGAAATTATCAAAACGTTATAACGGTAATTTAACTACTGACATTAATTGCTATGGAAGATCGAAATTTGGTATTATTTCGTGATTGTCCATTATAAATGAAGACCAAAATATTAAGATAAAACATAACACACCATCACGCCTGTATTCCCCGAAGGGTTAGGCAGAGGTGTACCAATTTACACCCACAGTTTGCTGGTATATTTTTAAGGCCCATGTAACAGGGGGCGAGCCTATTGCCATTAACCGGGCAGAAATCCTAAATCCGAGCTGCTACTGAGAATTTCATAAAAAAACCCAATAACACTTTGCCCGACCTGGGAATTGAACCTAAGACCTCTTGCGTAGCAGTGACGCTTTGGACCATTAGGCTAACGAGGCAGTTCGAAGAATATTAAGATGTTGAATAAAATACGCGACAAGCCCGGGTAAGTAGTAGTGGGGTACGACGATATTCAGTCCCATGATACCTATGTATACGGGGCGAACCAATTCCCACTAATGGGGCACTTGGTACCTACCTTCATAAAACCATAAAAATGTTCTCTACCTACATATAAATAACTTCCTCTAGTTGAAATAATTCTTCATTATTTTCATCACGAGCATCATCATATGAACCTAATCATCATAGCATCTGCAATGATCAGTGAACGCATTCCATCACGCCTGTATTCCCCGAAGGGTTAAGCAGAGGTGTACCAATGTACAACCACAGTTCGCCGGTATGTTTAGGTCCCATTTAATAGGGGGCGAGCCTATTGCCAACAGAAACAGATCAGTAAAACATTTCTATAATCGACACTTAACTCACGGATTGTTTAGTAGCACATCGTACCTATACATTGTACAATAATCTAAATATATATAATTCAAAGGTGACTGACTGACTGAGATAGTGATCTATCAACGCACAGCCCAAACCACTGGACGGATCGGGCTGAAATTTGGCATGCAGGTAGATGTTATGACATAGGCATCCGCTAAGAAAGGATTTTCATCAATTCTACCCCCAAGGGGATAAAATAGGGGATGAAAGTTTGTATGAAACTTTGTCAATTTTAAACCGATCGAGCTGAAACTTTGCATGCATAAAGCTACTATGACGTAGGCATCCCCTAAGAAAGGATTTTGATAAATTCCACCGCTAAGGGTATAAAATAGGGGATGAAAGTTTGTATAAATCTTCTTAGATTTTCGACTGATTGAACTGAAATTAAAGATTGGAGCTACTATGATGAAGACGTCCGCTTAAGTAGGATTTTGATAAATTCAACCCCTAAGGGGATAAAATAGGGGATGAAAGTTTGTATAAATCTTCTTAGATTTTCGACTGATTGAACTGAAATGAATGATTGGAGCTACTATGATGAAGACGTCCGCTTAAATATGATTTTGATAAATTCAACCCCTAAGGGGATAAAATAGGGGATGAAAGTTTGTATAAATCTTCTTAGATTTTCGACTGATTGAACTGAAATGAATGATTGCAGCTACTGCTACTATGATGAAGACGTCCGCTTAAATAGGATTTTGATAAATTGAACCCCCATGGGGTTAAAATAAGGGATGATGGAGGATGTAAACATATTAGTTTGAACCTATCAGTACCTAATGGAACAAAATACCTAATTAATAATAATACTTCTTAACGCGAGCGAAGCCGCGGGCAAAAGCTAGTCAATGATAAATGTCGTGATGGCCCAGTGGTTAAGGCGCCCACCTCTCATGCACGAGGTTGTGGGTTCGCAACCAGGCACGGGCAAGTACCAATGTGACTTTTTCTAATTCATATGTACTTTCCAAGGTTATCTTGGATATCACTGACATCGGTAACCATGTCAGAGACCCTTGAGGCGGTTTAGAAACTCTGACACTAGGGTGTGTGGGGTCGTTAGACCTTACTGCCCACATGATGAAGAAGAATGATAAATAGTTGGTGAACATTTAGGAAGCCCTACAACTGTTTTCTGGCAGCTAACCTTACCTAAACGGAATATTGAGCTTGTATTCCACGGCATTGTGTGCAGTGTATAATAATAACTAGCTATTGCCCACGACTTCGTTCGCGTTGTGGTAATAAATTACGAACTGCCCGTCTTCGTCCTCGTGGCTTATTTCACCCGCCTTATTTTATGCCTTTGGTTACTGCTCCACTCCCGTAGGTTGTAGCGTGATGTTAAATAGCCTATGACACTCAGAAATAATGTGGCTTTCTATGAGTAAAAGAATTTTTCGTTCAGGGGCAAAATGTCCAATTCTCAAAATGTCCAACGGTGTCAAAATGTCCAATTACCCAAAATGTCCAATGGTCAAAACGTCCAATTCTCAAAATGTTCAATGGTCAATATGTCCAACTCCCAAAATGTCCAATCTTTGAGAATGTAGCAAATTTGTTGAATAACTCATCAAAACGCTTTTTTAATACTTATGACAAATAATAAATACAAAATACTGAAAGAATCTATATATGTTTTATTTATAAATAACAAATTAAGACCAGAGAAGACCACAACATACCCGAAATCACTATTTTTGTTATCAGTTCTTTCAGTATTTTGTTTTTATTATTTGTCATAAGTATTAATAAATAAGCGTTTTGATGAGTTATTGAACAAATTTGCTACATTCTCAAAGATTGGACATTTTGGGAGTTGGACATTTTGACCATTGGACATTTTGAGAATTGGACATTTTGACCATTGGACATTTTGGGCAATTGGACATTTTGACACCGTTGGACATTTTGAGAATTGGACATTTTGCCCCTGAACGTATGAGAGGCCGGTGCATTAACCACTGGGCCATCACAACATGCATTATACGTGCAGCAAGTAGCACACGCACAATTTGAATGTTGTTACTCCTATGTATGACAACCCTAATGCTCTTTACAAGACACAGTCCCCAGACTTAAGTTCCTATGTGATTTTTCTTTTCCTGTTCTTTATTCAACAAAACGCCTACGATTAAAGAACAATATACCGAGGCAAATTAAGGTCAGCGTGCCTAATAAAACGTTGCTCAAAGCCTTGCCCTTTATTCTGGATGTATAGTTAATTAAACATCCTATTCTAGTATTCTTTCAAGAGTATAATGCATATATACGATGAAAAAATGCTAAATAGATACCTACAAGTATAATTAAGTAACCTTTTCGGACGAAAATAGGCTACCCTTCTCTTTTCGTCATTAGAGGCAAAGCAAATCTGTTTTCTTGAAGGTTTCTAAAGGGACTGCATACACAGACAGTACACACACTGCTGACAAGTAACTATAACAGTTAATCTAATCACCAATCGTGGGGATTACCACATTAACAAAAAGCCATGTACCTATGTTCTGCAATTTACGAGTATGCTACGTGATGTAGACAGTACATAATATTTATAATACATAAATAAATATTTTCATTAAATAAAAATGAATATTTTCATTAAACTGAAAATACTCAACAAAACTGAAAGCATTGCGAGTTACGGTGAAAAGATTAGGCAAACATCGCCGTATTTTGTATTCAAACGGTATCAACGAGAAAATTAAATGTTAAGAAGTGAAACCTCTTCACATCTTCTGCGGATCCGAAAATATCTTCCTTTTCATTATGAGGGAAACTTTGTATCATTTAAACTTAATTTAATTTTGTTATTTTAGAGTGAATAAGCTAAAAAAGAACTTTACGAACACAAAAGGTCAAACTGTCATTTAAAGTATTATTTTGTACCAATTTGCTTTGTTTTTTACACAATTATCTGTCAAATAAATGAACTGTAAACACGTGCGCCAAGATATAAAAAAATACTTTCCGAGTTCGTCTCATCTTTAATTGCTTTCCAAAACATTTACTTTGGCTGAAGAAACTCTAAATACACGTTCTAACATTTCACAGTTGACTGGAAAAGGTCACAACATTACTGTAATCTAATTTAAAAACCTTATTCTCACCTTATTAAATGCCATACTTTTAGTAGGCCGCCTAACAGTCATTCCCGACGTACTTAAGTCAATTTTGTTCGCAATCCAATGCACTTGTAAAAAAAACTTTCAACACTATCCACACGGTACTTAAACAGTTGTACTATTATTTTAACTATTCAAACTTTTTTTTATCACACTTCCATGATTTTTTATGAACACCAATAATTGTTTATTTAACGATGTTAACTAAAATTGTTGAGCTACAGACACACGACAGTCTCCGGTCGCTGTGTTCGAGGACTGAATTTCCGCCCGCCCAAAAGGGCCGAGGCGGCGCGAAGTATACCGAGCCTTTCCGACTCGAACCCGATTCATGAAACCCACTCGATGAAGTGGTAAGTTTTTACGACTACCCGTTGGCGAGCGCGGTCGGGACCAATATAAAAGGATGGTTTGACACCTGTTTCTGATTATCTTCCTATATTCGCTTTCTATTCTATTCTTTTATATTACTCATTAACATAATGTGAATAATTAGAGTGAAAGCTTCTACAGTACTTACACTGCACCTCGGTAAAAAAGTGTATCAATATTTTTGTTGTTGGTACATTCCTATCCAAATATTTTAAAACATGAGAGATCATTGCTTTCCGTAATCATTCCGTACCTACTCCTACTATCTAAACCTAATAAGCATCAAAATCGTTTATTAATTTGGCTTTCAAAAGACCTCTGCAGCACAGAGGTTCGATAGACATTCGAATTACAACATTTTCTATAAACCAAATAATGTAATACTCAACAAAAACGAATTAACTCCTGAACTCTATATAGAACCGGCTTAACAAAGCCTGGGTATTCAGTAAGCATCTAATATTCGCCAGATTTACAGGCATCTGTGAGCTAAAGGTAGAATATTGCATTGAGAAGTGCAATAAAATCGGGATCAACTGTTATGACTCCTCCTGCACGATGTAACAATGGCATTAAAATGGCCAACGTTTTATATGGAACTGGAGGCTCGCAAGCTGTTAATACTGAATAGAGTAAGCATTCAGTTATTTTGTCAGTACAAGAATATTTTTTTTAGGAGATCGCAAAATATATATTATGAGCGACTATAGATATTTATTCATTTTTATGAAACAGGTGCAAATCTCTTTTATTATATTAAAATCTCGAAAAATGTATCGGTAGATCTTTCATAGTAAAATATGGTGCGAGGTGCGAAATTAAATCGTAGCATTTCTACTAACTGTTAGGAATAATCGCAAACGAATTGATTAATTTCAAGATTTAAAGCGTCTAGCTGGATTAAGCCACCATACAAAGTGTCTGGCAAAGGACGACGTTACTTCTAACATAACTCCGAAGAAAATATTTAAAAAATGAGCCTTTATAGGTACTATGACGTAATTTTGCTGGATCAAACTTCATACTGTAGCCAATTGTTATGTTGGGGACAATGCGCTGAGAAAGTTTCAGCTTTTATACTACATATGACGTAGGTCTGGCAGTCACGGGCTCTTGCTCTATTAGCAGAATTGGCCTTCAGAAACCCATCACATCGCCGTTATTGAGAACCTTCATGTTATACGTATATTGAAAGTAAAATTTCTAACTTTTAGTCACTTTATTTTATGAAAATTAATTTCAAATGTAGTAAAACCACAAAACGGATTGTCACTATAATCTCAGATTAGGCTGAAAACAAACAAAACATATCTTAAACTTATTATTATTCCAAAAAGATGAACTGATACTTGACCTCGAATGTATTATATTTCTAGTTTTTTTTTTTAAACTAGCTCTACCTCATGGGAATCACTGCCGACGGCAATTAATACCAAAAATTCGCATAAAAGAATGCGTTTCCTCAACACTCGTTACCCGTATTAGAGAAATAGTTTCAATCCAAGAATTTTCAAGCGTCGAATTCCGAGAATCGGTTCAATAATAGAGACTTAAACTCAATGCAAAAAAAAAATCTTTTACAGTTATGCTGATAAAAAAGGGATACGTACCTACCTATTTCCTCGTAATTTCTGGCGTCAGGTTTTTTAACGCGAATTATCATCCCACCTAAAGTTCAAATTTCTTTTTACACAATTTCTTGCGAACTTCTGCACTCGTTCAATCAATGTCTTCTAGATAACTAACTTTTTGTACTTTGTTAGTCAATCATCTTTTAATCCATTGCTCAGACGAGCCTTTTGCTAAATCCATTATCGCCTGCAATCAATGAATCTATCTGAAAAACATAAAAGTAATTGTAAATGAATCAAATAAAACTAAAAGTTTGACGAGTAAGCAAATAACGAGTCTAGCTCGGGTTCTGTTAGTTTCGAGTAATTTGGCAAATTTGAAAATTTGCCCTTTTGATACGATAGACCTCAAATCTCTTTGCAGAAAGTTTAGAACCCGGGCTTAAATCTTTTGCGGGGATTCGAAGTTAGTTAAATATCAGATATTCCACGAGCCGCTGACGGTTTAACCACATTGAAATTTTAGGCAAGTACCTATTTTTCATTACGACACAAAATTAAAGGAACAATAATAAATGGTCAGTGATTTATATTACAGTTTAACATTATTTGATTTAATTTTTATATATTTGATTATTCACATTGTTCTCATTTTAGGCAAACACGTAGGTAATTATGGGACAAATATCAATACAACACTTTTAAAAAATCGCCTAAGAAAGAAGTTCATTTGAAAAGGTTCTATGAATTAGAAAAAATCACAGAGAGAGGCAACTTAACCACTGGGCCATCATATGGGACATATTTATAGTTATACCATATTAAAAAAAAATCTTTAAGTGCGGCGCGCGGCGTAGGGGTGGTTTTCATACTTTTGTGACCATTAATAGATACATAAGCTTGGCTACTAAGGAATTTAAATAGACCCAGGCCGACCAAAGCCAGACAATCTTTTATAAATTGATTTTGTACCTGTCCTAAGGCTTTTTTTTTTTTATAGACGGGAAATCATCAAATTACTTCGAGGGAGTGTCAGACTTTTACTGACTAAAACCCGTCTATGTTCCTTCATGTGCTCTTTGCGTTCCGGGGGCGCGGTATCTCTTTCGAACAACCCGCAGCCCCGGTGTCCTAAGGCTTAGTACTAAAATATTAAAGAAGTGAGCTGTGGTTATACGTAATTACGGGTAATAAATCGATAAAAACCAATGTGTGTAATCAAATTTTACTAGCGCAGGGATTACTTTGTGTTTCAAAAGACAAACCTTAATATGCCACTTTTTAATATTAGTTTATGTTCAGTAAATCTATCTTTCTATATTATAAAATTCTCGTGACACAATATTAGTTGCCATACTCCTACGAAACGGATTGATCGATTTTTTTGAAAATTTATAATGTATATTCGGGAAGTTTGAGAATCGGTCGTAATCTATTCATTAAATCCCTAAAAAAAAAAAAACACTCCTAGAAATAATTTATATGGCAAAACAACGTTGGCCGTGTCAGCTAGTATTTTTAAACAATATTTTATTAAGTGCAATTTTGCATCTCGAAACAGCCGAAACTACTGAGGAAGAAGGAATGTCAAATTTTACACGCGGCTTCCTTTTTTGATGCAGGCAAGCAGCAAGAAAGGGTTTTTGGAAATTCAACACCTGAGAGGTTAAAATAGGGGATGAAAGTTGGTATGAAAATCCGTCATTTTTGTAGTTAGAAACATGAAACAGGATATGTAGCTTTTTTGGAAAAATATAAAAAACGGTTACAGCTTTTTGAAAGTTCCACCCCTAACGTGTTTATAATATGGGATGAGAGTTTATATAGAAAATCGATTATTTTTAATGTGAGACAAATATTACTATTTTTTCTCCGTAGTGAGAACAGGGATGGAAAGTTAATGGAAAACTAATATTATATAGTAGCAGCTCGGAGTTTGGATTTGTGCCCGGTTAATGGCAATAGGCTCGCCCCCTATTACATGGGACTTAAATATACCGGCGAACTGTGGGTGTACATTGGTACACCTCTGCCTTACCCTTCGGGGAATACAGGCGTAGTGGTATATATTTTTTTTACTTTAATATTTTTGTTTTCTTCGGAAGATATAAGACGTAAATTTATCTCCGGTCTCTCGAACTGAAATCAACTCAAGCGCGCATAAGCTGATGTAATTCGTTGAGTGAATTATGAACAATCAATCACAGCAGCTTATGCGTCCTTGACAATTTGCCGGTCCGGAAACCAGGGTTTAATTTCTATACGTCTTTCATTCAATCATAATTGGGTACCATTAAACAAAATTAAAAATTTAAAAAACCCCCAACACAAAAACCTAAGTTCCCTTTAAAAAGTAAAAAAATAACAAAAAAAATACGTCACGTTGGGGGACCGCTCGGGACGATCGTATCCTAAATGCAACATCGGTCCCCCAACGTGACGTATTTCTTTTGTTATTTTTTTACTTTTTAAAGGGAACTTAGGTTTTTGTGTTGGGGGTTTTTTAAATTTTTAATTTAATTTTTTATTTTATGCTTTTTATAGGTACCTACTTATTATAATGTCGATTTTATTAAGTTTGAGACCTCACTCGAGTATATTTACAGACATTCGGTTTTTCTTCCCTACTTTCACCACTACTAATCACCACAACTTTTAAACGGCCCAACCTATTTTCATCAAACATGTCTAAGAACACTCGTACGTAAGTTACCTTTAATACAAAAAAAACTAAATTGAAATCGGTTCATCCGTTCGGCAGCTATGATGCCACAGACAGACACACAGACAGACAGACAGACAGACACGTCAAACTTATAACACCCCTCTTTTTGCGTCGGGGGTTAAAAAAAAAACAA
The DNA here is from genome assembly GCA_932526535.1 of Caradrina clavipalpis. Classification (NCBI taxonomy): domain Eukaryota; kingdom Metazoa; phylum Arthropoda; class Insecta; order Lepidoptera; family Noctuidae; genus Caradrina; species Caradrina clavipalpis. The sequence continues at coordinate 9,306,588 of OW052097.1, forward strand.
AGAAAACACCTGAAAACCCGGCAATTTTTTTAATAACTATAAAATTCTTTTTTGCCGCTTTTAAATCAATAAATAGGTAGTGAATTGAAATGACAATAAAGCGACGTCATTATTTAGTATTGTCATACTAAATCTATAGGGGAATCGCGTTTTGACAGCTCATAAAAAGTACGTCAATTGATTAGTGGTGTCATCTACCCAATTCTTAAGCCAAAGTATGTATTGATAGCTCATAACAAAAAAAAATGATATCACACAAATCAACAAAAATGGCCAGTTAAATACAAATAAATACAGTAAGCCGAGAGTCTTTACTTTAAGCAAAAATAAACCGGACTGAACAATAATTATACTTCAATAATAACAACAACACAACAAGAATGAAAGAATCACAAAATCGTTAGGAACCCCACAATCAGACTGACTACATCGCAAGCGATTTGTATTTGAGCGGACGTACTTACATTTTCGATTTCCTTGAATATCCTACAAGAAACTTCATTCTCAAGAAACGTGCGGTGCTGACAGAGTATCAATTTATATTTTGAGACTATATTTCAGGTACATTTTTAGTAAGAAAATATGAAGTTTGAAATTTAATGTTTCTAAAGAATAATGACGCATTTAAATGGTTGATGACGTATACCATCACGTCTGTATTCCCTTGTAAAGTTTAGGCAGAGGTGTACCCAATGTACACCCACAGTTCGCCGGTATTTTTTTAGGTCGCATGTAATAGGGGGCGACCCTATTGCCATTAACCGGGCACAAATCCAAACTCCGAGCTGCGACTGAGAATTACATAGAAAAACCAAATAACACTTTAATAATCCGACGATTTGGTTTAAATTTATGCTTACCTATCTAATATTATATGTTTTTACAAAGATTAGACGATTGAGATCGTAGAGTGTGTGATTGCGGAAAGTATAAATTTTCGTACCGATCGTATTTGTTTACCAACTAGGACACGTAAGGAAAAACACATTGTACGTTACGAACATCGTACGTTAAGAGGTCTGCGGTTTTTGTTCGTGTCGCGTTATTTAAGGTTGCTAGATGTACGGATTAAGCCGAACCATTTTGGGTTTTTTGTGCTCTAATCCGAATATAAATAGCACCATGTGGCCAGTTCTGATTTTGCTGTACACGACGTTTTTTCGAGTCACAAAGAGCCGGTTTGAGAGTGTTGCGTGATGCATAGTTGCACCTTACATTGTTTGTTTAGATATGCCTACATTGCAAAACCAAATGATGGCGCATAGCTCCGAAATGGTCACTACTGATCATGAAGTGGTTCTTGACGGTGATTTTGCTATAGTCAAGGTAAAGTTTCAGTTTTCAGATTGGTGATTATCTATACTTTATTATATTATAAAGAGGAAAGATTGTTTTGTTTGTTTGTAACGAATAAGCTCCGAAACTACTGAACCGATTTTAATCTTTCTCATATATAGCTTCATTATTCCTGAGTAACATAGCCAATGTAACATCACGCTACGACATACGGGAGCGGAGCAGTATCCGAAAACGTAACTTAAGGCGTGTGAAATAAGCCACGCGGACCGAGTCATGGGCAGCTGTTCGCTAGTGATGTATGTAAATAAAACAACAGAGACCAAAGAATGGTGCATATGAATTTAGTAAACTTACAAGTCGTGTTTTATTCCCGCACGGGCGCTGAGTGTGTTCTTCATTCCCTGCCGAGAACTAGACAGAATAAACAGGTTACCATCCTGGTTTGGCGTGGCCAAATCCTGTTTCTAGATGAAATCATATTCGAAACCCACTCATTGTAAACAGCAACCACGATTTCATAATTAATATTCGAAATTTGATATTAATTAATGAGCACTTCTTCCGTTACTTTCTAATTTGTTCTTACCTTTATAAAAATACATTTTCCTTTCGCGTGTCGGAGGGTTGGGGAGGCCCTTAATCATTTCCCCGCAAGTAGGTGGCTGTGTAGCTACCTATTACGTTATTGTAGCCATGACAGCGCCCGACTGCTGAAGTAATGGGTTGGTCCGGTTCGTTAGCCCGATTCTGTCCCCCTACTCTGATTTAGCCAGTACAGAATGTCTAACCCCATTCTCCCTGCGATAAAACAAAAAATAAACTTGATAATTGGAACATTACGATTCGGAATATATCGAGTGCCAGATTTCGTATGTTTCGTATGTTGTTTCGTATGTTGTTGTTGTTCGTGGTGGACAATACAATAAAATTTAATTAACTTTAATCCAATTCATACATTCCAGTGTGAAATCACTCGGCTTTTAATTAATTATACAAGCTGTTGATTTGCATTTTCGTCAAATTCAAGGAGTTAACTATACTCGTGATTCTTAACACAAATCAATAATAAAATAAATTTGTTTTAAAATTTATATTTTTTGACGTGATTTTCCAATTCGAACTAGCCATCTCTCCAGAGGGTTTAGGCGCTATGCACGGATTGATATAGCCGCGCGACAACTCTGCCTACCGCATACGCAACTGGGCGATGCTGATTTTTGCAAGAGGAGTATTCTGGAATACTGTTTTTTGATAGTTGCAACTAAAAAAACAAGCATTTATTAAATATTGGCCAGGTAACGTAATTATATTTGATTACTTCTTTTTTCTATGACAAGCTCCTATAATTTGACGAGGATGCAAATCAGCAGCTTGTATTATTTTTCATGTCTCTGTTTGTTAAATACCAAGTGCAGAACCTCTGCGCGAAACACTGTTTTGCAATCCATTTAAAGTTAGCAGTTAAACTAACTATCGAAATATAAAATACTTTATCCATACGTAAATTGTACGAATGGTGAATTCAGATGCGAATCGGAAAATACAAATCGCGTAATCGGCTACACTATCGCAGACGTTTGTAGCGCACGTAGCGTGGCGTCTATTAGCGTACAGTTGCTGCGGCGTAACATGTAGCTGTTCGCAAATCTCGATCTAATGGAGAAAACACCATAAACTCAACTGCTATATTTTATTTAAACTTTTCAATTAAATAACGGTGTAACTAACAAAAAAATATATTTGCCACCAGATAGAGCGATATGGATGGTTTAAAAAAATACTATTATCCATTTTCTAACATTTGCCATGTAAAACCGTTGCTTTGGCTATGGTTTTATTTCTAAAGGATCTGGACCATTTCTTTTGATTCATATTTGCATTAATAAAGAAAAAACGATTTTACTGCGATTGCTACCGTCGGCTTAAAATACTTGAACAAAAACATACTTATATACAATATAGGTGATATATACTTAGTACATAATATATTGTGTACCATCTTATATTAACGTGGGTATCATCATCCAGCAGTATGGCCGTGTTCATGAGCCTATGTATTATGCACTTTGATATGAATAGCTGAAGAAGCCACTGTCATAAAAAATGCACTGTATTCTCTCATTAATTTTCCTTCCTTGTAATTCGGACATCACAACAAAGAATCTTAAAAATAAACGTCAGCTTCATAAAAAAAATACAACACAAATTAAAAAGGAAACAAAAACAGGAATGGTCTGCTGTATTATACCTTCAATGAAGGCACTTTCCCCCTAGGAAATCGACAACGTTGCTGCAACACCAGCGACCAGTTAAAAATACACCGTATGACTACAATTTAGTAGGAAAGAAAACAAGTCGAAATAGACAATTCGCTATCGTTAAAATTCCCTTTACGGCGGACGGGGGAATTTGAAAGGGCTCCTTAAAGCCCGGATTTACTACGGAAAATTATATCTAAGTCTGTCGGAATCCGTCCACACGCGAGATGCCGATTTAATTGTGTTTACCGAGACTTAGTTAGCAAACATTGAGCTACTTAATTCAGGGATATAGGGGGAAGCAAGTCTTTTATTGCATCGCGCTAACAAATTGACAATGTACGTTTTATAGAATGGTTATTAGTAGCTTCGGGTGTGGCACTATTGTTGCGTTTTGAGCAAGTTTTAGTAGAAATCGCGGTTTGTAACGATATTTTTTATTGCGTTTTCAGTACACATAGACCTAATACTTTGAAATACGAATACTTATCTAACCGTAGTTTAAAAGTCTTGCCTTATTCATCATATTTTAAATATTAGGTACCTAAATCGTTCCGCATATTATCTATTGGTACCTATTATGGAGCTAGCTTTTAGCCTCAATTAAAACGGACAATTGTTTTATAAAATCGTGATTATCCGACTGATCTTCGGCTAATAATAGCCCCATGCAAAACGATGCCCCAAGGAGGCTACTTGAACGTAACAGATTAGTAACACCCTCGGGACTTTGCCCAAGATATTTATACCCCATGACAAACTGAGAACTATTTGCATACATTACATGTGTAATAGTAACGGAAAATTGTAACTTAAGACGCAATGCCGGTTTCAACTTTCAGCTGGGAACTTTCTGTAAAAAAAGACAATACTTTTATACCGAGGTGTACTTTTCTTTTGTAATGTATGTACAAACAGTAATCAAGATTTATATTTTAAAATTAATTTGGTGTGTTTAACACTATTTTTGAAATTATTATCTTTAAAGAAAGCATAGCATTAATTATATGCATATAAACAGCAGTATTTATTATTATGTACAAATAAAATACATTAAAACATAAACATTTTAAAAATAACCACAGTTTTCCTTTCATAATATTAGTGAGTACGAGAGGTATATAGACCTAATCGTTATATCAACTTAAGTGTACTGTAACATCAAGGGAAAGATGCCGCAATTAATAATTCAGCCACAGACGTAAACCGTATATATCCCTCTCTTTAAATCCTGCCTGAAGAGGTGACACTGCAGTAAAAGCCTCCAGTAGTGCCACTTCAATCTTCATATAGGCTGGAAATATCATATTCCAGGCACGAATCTCGTGCAGCAGTCGGAGTGCACCATATTCTGGTAATCTAATAAACGGCCGGTGCCCATGTTCGGCGCATGAGAATATAAACGCACTCTGGCGACGAGATTCACTCAAGGGTGCTTTTACACAATTTCTTTGGCATACCCTTTTCGCTCGACTCTCCACCTTTTTGCCCCTTAGCCTTAGCACCTCTCTTCACCTTTTTATAATCAAAGGGAAACAAGTGTCTCCATTTATTGAACTTGTCTTTACATAAGTTGTATTAGGATTTTATTGCTAACCTTATAAGATGTCTCAAGAAGGTGTTATATTTTGAATGTTACCTACATTATTTATTCTTTACATTTATGTGACAGTATTTTGAGAACACATAGAATAGAGAACATAAAAGTATACAGGATATATGTGTACATAAAATGTATTGTATTGTTTCAGTATATATTCTAAAATCACGAAATATTACACAATAAAATTATAATCTCCATCAATTTTACCTATTTTCCGCCCAATAATTTATTTGGTTGTGTTTGTTAGTTCTAATAATTATCATTTGATTCATATGGTTTTATATCACAATGGACGCTATTAGGTTATGCTTTTGTTTATTATTAACAATACTGAATCAGGACCAATGCGGACAGAAGCTTTCTACCTCGTAATATTCAATTCAGTGCCATACATAAATAAAGCCATGAAATGCTTGTAGACACCCATCGCGTGACGAAAATTGACGGAGTAGACGAAAATACTTCCGTTTTCAGAATGGGGATGTCTACGTTACCTACGTTACATAATTTGAATTAAATAGTCAACATATTACTATCTGTTATCGTCCAAGTTGGCTCGTTACAAGATCGTGACGTCATTGAAGTAAACGAGTCACATGTAACCGATAAGCTTAACGACAGTTCCGATTTACTACAAGAGAGCGGATATTCGACAATGGTTTGGGAACGTGCCCCCGACTGACGGCTAGGTATTGAAGCTTTGCGGCTTTGGAACCGGCTTGTTTTACTTTCACAAAGGCATTTACTCGAATTCCGCCGAATTGTACGATACACTATATCAATACTTTGGTGTGGTTCAGTAACTCAGGCAACAACGAATCAAATGGGAATTATACGCTTATTCATTTTATTTACTCTCATATCATAGAGTTCTTGTAATGAAATCAAAATTATTATCGTAATGACAGACTTTATGAATATGCAACTATAATAAAATTAAAAAGTATTATAATAAAACTCCTTCCCTAACAACTGAGGTAAGGGTAATATTACTAATCTATGACATCGCGAAGAAATACCTAGTTAAGGTTAGAAAAAGGCCGAGTTGGTTTTCTAAAAGTAGGTATGGTGAATCAGTCCAAAACGACTAGATGTGACATTTCATCCATCAAAACAAATTACTGAATCCAGCAAATAAAATAGTATTGCCTATATTATTAACTTGACAGCGCCGCTTACTTCTAAGCAAATCATAAATCGTTTTGAAAAAGTTTTGAATTGTCACGAAGTTAGATAGAAAGTTGAAGCTAATTACTCGTTCCAAAAAGTACTGGGTATTGATCATAAATCAAGAAAAAAAAATTGTCAAAACGAATGTTCACAATACCTACTCAGGGAACCTGAGACAATTCGCAACTAACTATCACCCGCGGTTTCTCTCGTATTTGACTTGTACTTATGTAATATTGCATTTATTTTCTTAAATATTTATTGTTTTTCGTTATTCTACCTACTTCTTCTCGGAAATGGCCGGACCAAATTTGACAGGACTTTCATTGACAGCTGATGTTATAAGGAGTAACTAAAGTTGCTTTTATTTTAGAAAAATAATAGGGATCCCTTGTAATAAAATACCGCCAATAACCAAGATTCACGCGGGCGAATTCGCGGGCAGGAATTTGCGGGGTCAGCCTCGTTAGCCTAGTGGTCTTAAGCACGACTGCTACGCTAGAGGTCCTGGGTTCGATTCCCAGTTCGAGCAAAAAGTGTTATTGGGTTTTTCTATGTAATTCTCAGTAGCAGCTCGGAGTTTGGATATGTGCCCGGTTAATGGCAATAGGCTCGCCCTCTATTATATGGGACCTAAATATACCGGCGAACTGTGTGTGTACATTGGTACACCTCTGCCTAACCCTTCGGGGAATACAGGCGTGATGGTATATATGGAACTCGCGGGCATAAGCTTGTAGATAATGAACGAAGACTCGATGTCTCGATCACATTTTACAAAACCTAAAAACTAAGAAATAGTGACTGTAAAATATCAATAATTTATAACTAGCGTAAAGAGCTTATGCTTTAAACTATACATGTACAATAAAGCGTTATTATTCAACTTGTGATTTGTAACACAAAGGGATATCAACGCTCACTAGAAATGGCTGTAGGAATTTAGAGAAGCAGACAGATTTCATTACGGTAAAACCGATAACTCCCCTTTGCAATCAGAGTTCGTGATATGATCGACGTCTGTGTAGCCATGCTCATCTCAATGTATTCCACAGGGGTACGTACTATACCCTGCCTTGTTTAACAATATCCAACCTTGTTAAAGAGCGCGTATACAGAAACTGGGCAACGTCGCAAATAGCTGTCAAATATTTCGCTATTTAGATTAATTTGTCAATATTACTGTATGAAAATAAGAAATATGGCTAACTAATGCACTAGAATATTGATTATGAAATGCAATAATTAATATCGTAACACCGATTTAGTTTTAGATGTAAAAAAAGTATTTGGAAACTTTACAAATGCCTTTTTTACACCTAAAACGGGTACAACATCAAATTCAGTGTTTTAATTAGACGTAGATACGCAAAAAGGATCCAACCCTCAAAGTGTCACTTTGAGGGTTGGATCCTTTTTGCGTATCTACGTCCAATTGCAATTCATTATTAATATTCTAGTTCATTTGTTAGCCATAATTCTTATTTTCATATTGTAATATTGACAAATTAATCAAAACAGGGAAATATTTGACAGCTGTTTGCGACGTACGCGCTCTTAAGGACATATCCAACCACAGAACACCGAAAACACACATTTTTAGTCGCATAGTCTGGCGTATTGGTACATATTGAAAGTCTGAAAAATTAAGTGTGTAGTCAAGGGTTAAAAAAAGATTTATCTATATTTATTTCATGAAAATAAAATAAAATTTTCTCCTCATAGATCTCAAAATTTTGCGCGAAAACTATATGGAATATTTATATTATAGGGAATTTCATGAACTAAAGACATTCCTCTTGGCTTTATATAGTTTTCTCAATTTAATGAAAACCTCAAATTTTCTTGTTTTTGGTGGTTATTCGATATGACTTAGGCGCTGCGCAAACGCAAACACTTTTGGTTTCCAGTTACTGACACCGAACACTTTTTGATCGTCATGAGTATGTGTTAAGTGGAAGCAACTGGACACAAAAAATATTTACGTATGCGCTGGGAGTGGATGATTTCATACTGGTTCTATAGAAATCAAATATTCATCGGTAGCTTGTATCTGACACAAGACACAAAAGTGTCCACGTTTGCGCCTTGCCTTACATCACTATTTTGAACGTTATTTGTTGCCGCGATGCGACATTACATTCGTCGACATGACATTACATTCGCTTACCATAGGCCCTATGGCATAGGGCCTTAATAACAATATAACTATAAGATTAACTCTGTTCTAAATTAGAAGGACTTGACAGTCCACCACGACCGCTGACAAGACGGATTTAGATACCTATATAAAATTATAATTCAATAATAAATAATTATTAAATGTGTATTTCAATCGTGTAGATTGAACCTTCCGGTACCGTTACCCGTGTACAGGGGTTACAATACTGTTTCAATAGACATGCATGAAAGGCTTTCTCAACACACTCGCTCGTAAAATGACTCTTATTACACCGTTTTTAAGATCATAATATTGTGATGTATTTAATATACACGTTTGCTAATTATAAACATTTCGTGACTAAATTAACTAATTATGTAAATTTATGAAATATAATAAACGACCATCCCGTTCCATCAAATTATTTATATTTGTAAAAGAAATTAGAATAATTTGTGTTCTATAAACATAAAATGATTTTTTATTTTTAAAATCTCGGCGCCATCACGCTCTTTCCTTCGTCTTAGGCTGCAATCCGGGGTGCTGGTCAGAAAACCTCCAAGCGTGCCGTCGGTTGCTTGTCCCTCCGGACACGTCTTGAGGGAACGGCAGCTGGCTGGCCGGTGCACCCTGGGCGCGGGTAGTGATCTTCCCTGAGGAATGGGAAGAGATTCCTATTCTTTGGGGAATGTCACTGCTCGTGGCCAATATTCTGACGGGCGGGGTCCGAGGACGGACCAAGGGCGTTTCTCCGCGTGTCCCTCTGATCAGCAGAGGGCACAGCGGAGGAGTGAGGACGGGCTCGGCGTGCACTCACCCTGCCACCGAGCAGACAGAGAGGAGGGTGGTCCTTCTCTGTCACCGTCGTACATCGTAACCCCATATCGGAGTGTCGTGGTCATGTCTCGCGGCTTCGATTGGCACCGAGGGTCTTGGCTTAACCGCCCGGACCGCGAGGTAGAAACCCTCTATAAAAAGTCACCCCGAATCCCAAGCGGCGGCGCACCGTGACGGGATGTATGGCTGACGGGCGTCCCTATGGGACATCAGTCGCTAGTGCGAACCACTTGCTTTTGGTTGGATGGTTGGATATATTTAGTACTCGTGGGATCAGAAATGGAATATGTAAACTTTAAACAAAACGACGCAGAAGGAGGGAAGGGGGATGCCGAGTCGGAGTCCGACTCCTCCCCCAGCATGGTGAGCGTGAGCCCGTTGGGCCCCCGCCATGAGGTGGTTGATCTGGGCCAATTCTTCAGGAAGCGGCCCAGATCGGAGGACGAACCGGCGTCCTCTGACGGCGAGCAGCTGGCCTCGGCTCGTAAGATCCCCACCAGCAAACGCGGTGGGGTCCAAGAGCGAGGCCCTGGGAGGGTGACTGCCCGGAGGAGCAGTGTTGCTGGGCGACCGGCAACACCTGCGGTGGTAGGGCAGCACCCAACCGCGACGACCTCCTGCGACGAGGCAGATGCACCTGGCGGCTCCGAGGAGGAGCGTAAGTCCAAATTTATGGAGGTGATAAATGCGGCGGTCGCGAGCGTGGCTCGCAAAAAAATGAAAGGGTCGAAGTCTCGGGCCATGCACGAGGCTTCGGCCACTATTGCGGCGGCTGCGGAGGCCCGGTTTGCGGGCGAGGTCCCGCAGCTACGGGCGGAGGTGGCCCGCCTGTCGGCTGAAATGAGGCTCCTCATGGAAGAAAACCGGAAGCTCCAGGCCGACCTAGCGGAGCTTCGCGGGACTGGTTCCCGCCAGGCGCCCAAGTCCGGAGGCCAGCGCGGCCAGTCCCAGCCCCAGCCCCAGCCCGTGCCCGCGCCTGCGGAGAACCAGGTGCTGGCCCTGGTTCAGAGGGAGTTGGCGGCCTTCAGCACAAGATTCTCCGTGCTGGAGGGAATAGTGCTGCGCCCCCCTCTGGCGGCGAGCGGGGCGGCCACGGGCGGCAAGCGGGCATCTTATGCGGCCGCCGCCTCTGTGCCGAGGCCGGGCAGTCAGCCCCCCAGCAGGGCTGTACTGGCCCCTGCGAAGCCGGCTCCGGCGGTACCGACGCCAAAACCGGTGCCCCCGAGGAGGGGCAAGGCGGCGTCCCAGCCGCCCCCGCCCCCCCCGCCCTCTAATCCCAGTCCTCCGGCAGAAGCCGAATGGCAAGTGGCCGGAGCGAAGGAGAAGGGGCGGAAGGCGGCCAGAGCGGCCAGGGCGGCCACCAGGAGGACGGAGGAGCGGCGGCGACGGAGACAGCGAGCTGCCGCGGCTAAGCTCCGCGCCCCGAAATCCGCGGCTGTGGTCATCACACTGCAGCCGGAGGCGGAGAAACGGGGCGTTACGTACGGAGAGGTCCTCACCAGGGCCAAAGCCGCGGTGAATTTGACCGAGCTCGGGATCGTTGGGGGCCTACGGCTTAGGGTCACCGCTACGGGGGCCCGAATGCTAGAGATCCCCGGCGCCTCCAGCGGCTCGTCCGCTGACGCTTTAGCGGAAAAGCTCAGGGCGTCCCTAGATGCGGACGAGGCCCGAGTGTCCAGGCCCGTCAGGTGCGCAGACCTGCGCATCCTGGGCCTGGACGACTCGGTCACAAAGGAGGAGGTGGTGGCCGCCGTCGCTAGGGCGGGTGGATGCCTTGCCGAAGAAGTAAAGGCAGGCACCATCCGCCCGGAACGCATGGGCATGCAGACCATAACGGTCAGCTGCCCAGTGACGGCGGCAAAAGCGATTGTTGGGGAGGGCCGTAGGTTGCTGGTGGGCTGGGTTTCGGCGCAGGTGAAACTGCTGGAGCCCCGGCCCCTGAGGTGTTTCCGCTGCCACGTGGGGAATCACGTGGCATGCCGGTGCGCCTCAGAGGTGGACCGCAGCGGCTTGTGCTTCCGCTGCGGCAAGCCCGGTCACAAGGCCGCGACTTGCGATGCCCCGCCGCACTGCGACGCATGTGCGGGGGCTAGCAAGCCGGCCGATCACCGGGCTGGGGGCAAGGCCTGCGCCGTGCCCGCCAAGGCCGGGGGAAGGCCCCGCGCCGCCGCCGCTGTCACCGCCGCCACCGCTGCTGTCGCCGTGGCCGCGACCGCAGCCGCCGCTGAGTCCGCGCCAGCCGTCGCCGCAACGGCTATTCAGGGGGGTGCAATGGACTGCCAATAACGGCACCATTGCGCCTCCTACAGGCGAACATCAACCACTGCGTCGCCGCTCAGGATCTGTTGCTCCAGAGCATGGCGCAGTGGTCGATACACATCGCCGTGGTCGCTGAGCCGTACTTTGTCCCGCCCAGAGAAACCTGGGTGGAGGACCTTAGCGGCTCAGTGGCCATAATTGCGTCGGCCGCCGCCGGCACCCCGTCCCTTGAGGGAGTCAAGAAAGGACAGGGGTGCGTAGCAGCCCGGTTCGGGGGGATCGTTGTAGTTGGTTGCTACTTCTCCCCGAACCGAACTCTCGCCGAGTTCCACAACTCCCTCATGGAGTTGAGTGTCGTCGTCGGAAGCCATTCCCTCCCCGTGCTAGTGCTCGGGGACTTCAATGCCAAAAACTTGGCTTGGGGTTCTCGCTGCACGGATGTGCGGGGGAGGATGCTGGAGGACTGGACCCTGGAGAAGGGTCTAGTCATCCTGAATCGGGGTTCTGTACCCACGTGCGTGCGGATGCGGGGCGAATCGGTGGTGGACATCTCGTTCGCCAGCCCCGCTCTGTCGCCGCGGGTTCTTGACTGGCGCGTTGTGGAGGGGGTGGAGACCTACTCCGATCACCGGTACATCCGGTTTGACGTCTCCGCCCCGGACTCCAGCGCGCCGGTCGTGCAGGCCCCGAGTGGTCCGCGTTGGGCGCTGAAGCAGTTGGACCGGGAGCTCCTCCTGGAAGCCTCGATCGTGCAGGCCTGGGTGTCATCACCGGACAGGCCTGCCGACATAGACAGTGAGGTGGAGTGGTTCCAGGGGGCCATGTCCGAAATTTGTGACGTGGCAATGCCCCGAGTCCCGCAAGGCGGCGCCCGCCGGCAGGTGTACTGGTGGTCGCAAGAGATTTCGGCGCTGCGGGAGGCATGCGTCGCTGCGCGACACCCGTACGCCCATCATCGCAGGCTCCGCATTCGGCCACCGAATGCGGCGGCCATTGAGGCGGAGCTGTACGAGGGGTACAGAGAGGCGAAGACCGCCCTCAGCGAGGCCATTTCGCGGGCCAAATCTCAGGCCCGCGAGGAGTTGCTGGGGACTCTGAACGCGGATCCGTGGGGGCGCCCTTACAAGACGGTGCGGAACAAGATCCGCACCTGGGCCCCCCCGCTGACGCAGAGTCTCCGGCCGGAGCTCGTTGAGGACGTGGTGAGCGCTCTGTTCCCCTCGCGGGGAGAACATCCTCCCCCGCCCATGGCTCCGCCGCCTGCGATGCCGGAAGCGGACCACACCGACGACGACACACCAGAGGTGACTGGGGTAGACCTGAGGGTGGCGGTACGTAAGCTGAAAGGCAAAAATACCGCCCCGGGACCCGACGGCTTGCCTGGGAAAGCCTGGGTCCTGGCCTCAGAGGCTCTAGGGCCCCGATTGGAGGGGCTCCTAAGCGCATGCTTGGAGAGGGGCCGGTTCCCACTTCGTTGGAAGACGGGGAAGCTGGTCCTCATTCAGAAGCCTGGGCGCCCTGCGGACTCACCGTCCGCATACCGGCCCATCGTGCTGCTCGACGAGGTGGGCAAGCTCTTTGAAAGAGTGATTGCGGGCCGCCTCGTCGGGCACCTGTCTGGGATGGGGCCGGACCTTGCGGACTGCCAGTTCGGCTTCCGCAGGGGGCGCTCTACGGTGGATGCCATCATGCGCGTGAGAGCTCTCTCGGCGGGGGATGCTGTGTCCCGGGGCAGGGTTGTGCTGGCGGTGTCGCTGGACATCGCCAACGCGTTTAACTCCCTGCCCTGGTCCTGCATTAGGGAGGCACTCCGGTACCACCGGGTGCCGAACTACCTCCGTCGGGTGGTCGGGGCCTATCTGTGTGATAGAGCCGTGATCTACCCTGGTCGAAATGGTGAATGGAACCGGCGAGAGATGTCGTGCGGTGTTCCGCAGGGATCGGTGCTGGGGCCGCTCCTGTGGAACATCGGCTACGACTGGGTGCTACGTGCTGACCTCCCCGAGGGCGCCAGCGTAGTGTGCTACGCTGATGACACGTTGGTCCTGGCGCAGGGGTGGTCGCACGAGGCGGCGGCCGACCTTATGACACGCGGGGTTGCGATAGTCGTCGAGAGGATCCGGCAATTGGGTCTCGAGGTGGCCTTGCACAAGTCCGAGGTCCTGTGTTTTCATGGGCCTCGGAACGCGCCACCGTCGGGATCCCAAATCACGGTAGGAGGGGTTTCCGTCGGCGTCGGGTCGACGATGAAGTACCTGGGACTTGTCCTCGACAGCCGATGGAACTTCGTGGAACATTTCCGACGTTTGGCTCCCAAGTTGGCACGGGCGTCAGCCGCTCTTAAGCGGCTCTTGCCCAATTTGAGGGGGCCAAACGCCTCCTGCCGGAGGCTCTACGCCGGGGTCGTGCGTTCGATGGCCCTTTACGGGGCCCCGGTGTAGGCGCGGGGCTTGAGGCGGCTTGCCGCCCATTACCTAAACGCGTCCCAGCGGGTGATCGCCATAAGGGTCATCCGCGGATACCGCACGATCTCCGGCGAGGCAGCGAGCCTCCTTGCCGGACTGCCGCCATGGGATCTGGAGGCGCTGGTCCTCGCGCGCCTACACGAGTGGCGCGCGGAGGCACTGGGCCGGGGCGAAACTCCGCTGCCGCGGCAAATTGCCGCCCTGCGGACGGAACTCCGGCTCGATCTCATGGCGACATGGAGAGAACGACTGTCGCAACCTCGTGCAGGGCTCGCCTCGATTGAGGCGGTAAGACCCCTCTTTGAGGAGTGGCTGGAGCGGCGCCACGGCGCCCTCACCTACCGCCTGACGCAGGTCCTCACCGGACACGGATGTTTCGGGAGGTTCCTGCACCTCATCGGGCGGGAGGAATCGCCCGGGTGTCACCATTGTGAGGATCGCCCCGAGGACACGGTGGAGCATACTTTGGCGGTGTGCCCTGCTTGGGCTGAGCACCGCCGAGTCCTCGAGGCGGCCATCGGCGGCGGCGCCCTCTCGCGTCCGGCACTGGTCCAGGCCATGGTCCGGAGCGAGGGGGAATGGGAAGCAGTCGCCTCCTTCTGCGAAGCTGTAATGCTAGAGAAGGAGGCGGCGGGACGGGAGAGGGAAAGGAGGGTCCCCCGTCCCAGCGGCCGCCGCGGTAGACGATCCGGGCGTCGGGAGCCACGTGACGACTCCCGGCCACCGTAGACGCGGGTCTGTGGACGGTGAGCAATGGGTAGCTCACCGTCCGTACGTTCACTAGCGACAGACCGTGTCGACGGCGCGTTCGTGTTCCACGCGCGCCTCAAAGAGATGTCAGCAAAATTGGATGGGGCCACTGAGGGCCGATGCCTGCCGGGGCTGCGGGTTGTTCGAAAGAGATACCGCGCCCCCGGAACGCAAAGGGCACATGAAGGAACATAGACGGGTTTTAGTCAGTAAAAGTCTGACACTCCCTCCCGCCCCGCCCAGGGCGGGAGAAGTTATTTGATGATTTCCCGTCTATAAAAAAAAAAAAAAAAAAAAAAAGGCTGCAATCCAACCTCGACTGTAATGACAAACTTATTACACTAGTATCATAATGTACAATTCAAACGATATATTAGCTGTACGTGCACAAGTTTCAAAAGACGTAAAGTGCTAGCGTACAATGTACGCCATTGTTGGCAATGCAAATTCCATCTCTAAACCGAGTAGGTATCTACAAACACTAGTTCCTTTACCAAAGCTGCTATTGCAGACTGAAATAGTATTTCTTTGCACCGAACATCGGAAAACCACTTGTCTCCTATTATAAAGAATAAATAAAGAAACCATGTTACGTCTAACTTGGTTTCTTTATTTTTTCTTTAAAATAAAACTTCGTAGCTAACACCACCACACCAAGTACTAATTATGAATGGACTCAAAGGCGAATAGCGGGCATTCAATATGCTGAAAAACATATAATGAAATAGAAGACCGGCTTAGCATAGTTTCACGATAATTATATTTATCTATTCTGTGTTAAAAGTACCTATTACGTGGACTGACTTTTTGAATTTTTAATACATAAAACTTACATAAATAATAATTAATTACAGACTATGTACAGTTCATAAAAAAGGGAAGCTCATAGGGCATCAAAAAACTCATCCGCATCGCTGTCAATAGACAAGTGCCCAAAAGGCTGGCAGCATTGGAACGGTGTATGGCAATGCTGATTCTTTGACCCAAGAAAAACTCACCCTTTTGGTCACACGAAGAGTCCACCAGTCTGAAAAACTAAATGAGCGCTTGGACCCCATGGTCCTATTGTTTCAACCCTAAACGGCTGAAACGGTTTTTTAGTTTAATAGTCTACTTAACTTAGATAACACAAGTGTGGAAAAAATCTAGTAACAAGTTTTAATCGTAATAACAATCTTAGTAAATTGTTGTATTTCAAGTCCCTCGTCTGTTAGATCCAGTATTCTCATTAAGTATTGCATAAGTAATAGTATAAGTAGGTAACGGTGTTATCGGAAAAACTTTACAAAAATAAAACTGTAACAAGTGGGATAACCATTTATTCTATGACCAACATTTCAATAGGTCTTAAAACTTTGATGATCCTGTATTTTTATATATCTCTGTAAATTACTTATGCATCTCACAATTATTCTCGAGCTCGAGGAGCTCGTGGCTAAATAATTACAGCCGCATAGACCGATCTTCCGGGTTAAGCCACGCTTGCCGAGGTTGGTCTGTGGATGGGTGACCATTTACTATAGCGAGTTTCCTCCGTGCCTCGGAAAGCACGTAAAGCCTTTGGTCCCGGCTGTCATTTGTAGATCTTTGACAGTCGTTACTGTTAGTCAGAAGCCCGAAAGTCTGTCAACCAGTCTTACCAAGAGTATCGTATTACCCATTACTGGGTTGTGGAGGTCTGATAGGCAGTCGCTCCATGTAAAATACTGATATTCAGCTGCATCCGGGTCGACTGGAAGCCGACCCCAACATAGTTGGGAAAAGGCTAAGCAGATGATGATGATGTCACAATTATTATATACTATAGGACTATCCGCGACTTCCTCCGCGTGGCTTATTTCACCCGTGTTAAGTTACGTCTTTGGTTACTGCTCCGCTCCCGTGGGTCGTAGCGTCTTATATAGCCTATCTTACTCGGTGATAATTTAGCTTTCTAATGGCAAAAGTATTTTTTAAATCGGTCCAGTAGTTTCTAAGTTTATTCGTTACATACAAAAATACAAATATTTTTTATAATATTAGTGTATATATTATATTCTTTTCAATCTTCTTTTTATGCATATTACCTATTGTTCCAAACTATTGGGCGGTTCAGGGCATCTACCTCTCTGTTTGAGTAATACAGCTGAAAAAAAAGAGATTGAATTAATTTCTTATAAATATCTAAGAATACTCTTTTTTTTGTGAAGAAAGTTATATTCTATTTAAAATAAGTTTTACAATAACATTCGCAAAGGCATGGTCTGTGTCGAATAGTTAATATTAAGATCATAATTTAGGTATTATAATTTGTATAAGTACCCCTTACCTTCACCACATTTAAGAGCACAATCGAATTTTCCTGGATTTATGTAGGTCACATTATTTGTACCACACACTGGAGCATATTCTGACGTGGTCGGGCAGTCTTGGACACATTTCTTTCGGCTTGCTGCCACCGCTGTACTGAAATGAAAGGAAAACCACATCTATACTATAATCTCATCATCATCTGCCTAGCCTTTTCCCAAATATATTGGGGTCGGCTTCCAGTCGAACCGGATGCAGCTGAATATCAGTATTTTACATGGAGTGACTGCCTATCAGACCTCCACAACCCAGTAATGGGAATACGATACTCTTGGTAAGACTGGTTGTCAGACTTTCTGCCTTCTGACTAACAGTAACGACTGTCAAAGATCTACAAATGACAGCCGGGACCAACGGCTTTACGTGCTTTCCGAGGCACGGAGGAAATTCACTATGGTAAATGGTCACCCATCCACAGACCAACCTCGGCAAGCGTGGCTTAACCCGGAAGATCGGTCTATGCGGCTGTAATTATTTAGCCACGAGCTCCATCTATACTATAATCTATAACAATATAATACAGCTGCAGAGTTCTCTGGGAGTACCAGTCGGAATGGGAAATAATATTTTTGTAAATTATAGTCAAATTTATGAGGAATAGAATAGGCTATATAACATCACGCTGCGACGAACGGAAACAGAGTAATAACCAAAAACGTAACTCAACGCGCGTGAACCCGTAGGGTATAGCTAGTCAAATAATATTGTCCGCCAATGTTATATCGACTTGTAACCATTATATTTGTTATGGTTTCGTCTTGTTCAAATAAGCGTATGGTTAGCTTTGTTATTTTTCTATAAATACAAAGGAACATAATGTAATTTTTTGCCAATTAAATAAAATTATAAACACTAAAATGCAGTCATTTAAACAATACATATATATCGTCATTCCTCCGTTTTCTGTCTCACTAATGGTGTATAGGAAATACCGATATTCCACTTACGATGAATTAATTACAGATTAATGATGATATCAATTTACCTGTTATCAAGCACAGCTTGGGCGGGCGATGAGGTTGTCGGTGGCACAATTACCGGTTTTCCCAAAATAGCCGCTGTGTCATTATAGTTTGGGATGTTTTCTTGATTGTTAGGTAATTGAGGCTGATTTTGAAGTACATTATTAAAATTTCCCGGATTTACAGACGGACCTGAAAAAACGTTTCCTGATCCCACTGGATTTAAACCTTGATTGGGATACTGAATTGCTGATGGATCACCCAACTGATTGTTCGTTGGGAACTGGATGTTAGTATTAGGGTTATTATTAGAAGGATAATTTTGAAAATTGCCATTTGGTACTGACCCTGGTCTAAAATTTTGATTCGGAGGAGTGGTTGGTGGGTAATATTGATTGGGCTGATATTGATACGGTCCATCAGGAAAATGTATATTCGAATCTGGTGAATTCCCAAATTCATCAGGCCGCAAGTTGGGATTCATTTGATCTGGTCTAAAATTTTGATTGCCCTGAAAATTTCCTTGAGGAGGATATAGGTTGCCTTGTGGAGGGTACTGGAGCGACTGTCCAGGGGAAACCGGTCCTCGAACCGGTCCTTCGTTTTGATAAGGGTTGCTTATGTCATCTGGATACATTAGTGATCCATCATCTGGTCTGTTGGGATATGAAGGTCGCTGATAATTCGGGTATTGGATACTGTTGTCTCCTTGGTACGGGTAGTCATTTTGGTTTGGGAAGCCTCCCTGAACTGGCCTGTTCTGGATGTTTGGATTAGAATAGTGTGGCCGTTGATAGTTCGGGTTTGGATTCATACTATCGCCCTGATACGGATAGCCTTGTTGGTTTGGATAACCTGGCTGGTTAGGGTAACCTTGAATCGGTCTATTTTGGAAACTGCCTTGATTAGGGTTGTAATCCAAACCCGGCCTTGGTTGAGGCCGTTGCATATTATTATTCTGAAAAAAGGTAGGTACATACATAAGGTTACATTTTTAGGCATATTTTTAACAAAACTTGAGCTTTTTTTATTGAAATGCAAATATTTCACATAAAACCAAAAATAAATCAGTCAAATTGAACCAACGTATGCGCTACTCTTAAAACTAGAGCTTAGGTAGATAATTAATTAAATACTTTACCTGATTTCCGAAAGGGAAAAAGGAATTCGTTGGGTAATTACTTGTCGGATTTCCGAATCTTCCCGAGCCAAAGTTTGGGAATCCCATGGCACCGGGATCGCGAAATCTCGGCTGTAGCGAACTTGGGGAACTGCCTTGATTACTCGTGTTGGGAACTTCTTGCGCTACGAGTAATTTGATAAATACTGAAAGAAATATGTCAATATTAGGTACTTTTAATATCATACAAATAATTCCAAAATAAAATCATATTTCTATAAACACAGTAGGTATTTATAAAAAGGACTTCATAGCCAGTTTCTGGAACGAAAGCCAATACGAAAATTTACTAAAACATTTTCAAATCATGACAACTGCTTTGATTTGCTGTCTGAATTACTAAAAGATAACCAAAGCACTTAACGTGAGTATAATTTATTGTCTTAGTTATAGAAACCATTCATTTCTTACTTACTTAAGACTACGAATAAGTAACATGATAAACTAGTTATTTTATCAATCATTTTTATTTGTTTTCTTTTTTCTTGGTCAACTGTTTTACATTAAGAATCAAATTGTAAACGTTCATAAAAATCAACTATTTGAATGAAAAATTTCAGCTTCTCCGTCTTAAAAAATTAACACAGCACTTTTTAATTTTAATATTTCCGGACTATTTGAATCTAATTTACACTTAATCCATTATGATGGGTGCCACCGTACTAAGTAATTACTCAGTCGAAACAAACGTTATCCACTAACTAACTGCTGGTTTATAATGGCCACAGAATCGGTGCCTAATTATTGGTCAATTATTACTTCGATATCTATAACTTAATGACGATTGACGGAAATTCCGCACATTAGGAAAATATTTCCCGAGGGTACCCAATTCCTTATAATCAATTTTATGATAGGTAAATTAGAAACCAGACTGACATGGGTATTTTGCTAAATAATTTGACTAAACCAACTTAACTTACTAGCTAAATGTAGTTTTGTAAACACATCATGCTAAAGTGCCTCGTTAGCCTAGTGGTCCTAGGCACGGTCGCTAGCTTAGCTAAGGTCGAACAGAAAGTGTTATTGGGTTTTTCTATAAAATTCTCAGTAGCAGCTCGGATTTAGGATGTATGTCCGGTTAATGGCAATAGACTGTAGGTGTCCATTAGTACACCTCTGCCTAACCCTTCTGTGAATACAGGCGTGATGATATGTTTATGTAATTATCATACTAAAATATAAATACGAAAACAATTGTAGTACCTTTCTAGGTACCCCAGAGTACATCACTGACCAGAACGTTTCGTACCGACCTGTCTATTAAGGCTAAGTACCTACATTTCATACATACAAACATACATAAGCTCACGCCTTTTTCCCTTGGGGGTAGGCAGAAACCACGGAACGCCACCTTCGATCCTTACATAGTCCTTTCGCCTCGTCTACATTCATACATACCTACCTACATACATTTCGTGTTAAATATTTAAGTATGTACATACGTATAACATTCACGCAGAAGAGGTCAGTGACTGCCTGAAGCCTCCTCTCTGAGGCTTCAAAGCTGATTCTAATCGACTTCTTTTTCTAGCCGAGAAGTAAGTCATCAAGTTCATGAACACCAATCATTTAAATTTTTGGTGAAGTATTTGTTTCGCATAAGGAATTGAAAACTGTATAGTATAATCGAGCATAAAACTGTTAGAATAAATTATTTTTTAACGGATTAGGTAGAACAAAATAAAATATTTGCGTGCAAAGAGTTTAGTTCAAAGGCTAAAGTGGTTATTACACTTGGCAAAAAATCTACTGAATTTAATAGCTACTGAATTTTGTAAATTATAATCGCATTCAGTAAGTTAGCAATTCAGAAACAAGGATGGTTTCTGACTGACTAAATCATTTAGAAGCCTAATTAGAAACTCATTTAGGAATGTGTAATCGCATTTAGCTACTTAATGATTTCCGTCGCTGCGTAGCTCTTCGTGCGTGAGGAAGTTATGGTTTGTTGTTTGCTTCCTAATAAAAAAAAGTTCGACGAAATGTCAAAAGAAAAAAAGATGTAATCTTCAATATTACAGAGCTTTATGAAAATATGACCTATCTTTGGGCATATTTTTATAATATTACCATTGCTAGGAGTTGACAAAAAAAATAAGAGTTTTTTCATCAAAACAAAAATGTTAACTCCGGCTTCCGTAATGTTATCTATTGTTCTATTTTTTATACGAATAAAATAAGGTTTTATTTGAAAAGATTGTAACGTTTGTGTGATTAACTAAATAAGTGAATAGGTAGCGTGTGAACCATATTTTCAAATATGGTAGGTATCTAATAAATAGGTCTACCAGAATCTGATGGCATTTTAAAAAGTAAAAATATTGTGACTTTCAATTCAATCACTTTTCAATAGTGATGTGTAACCAAACCCCATTTGATATAATTATAAACGCTGTTAAGACATTTCTTAGATACTTTTTAAAATGATTGGTGAGCTGATGTTGTATGGAGTATCTTTAGGTACCTATCCTACTTCTATTTTATAACAATAAATAAGGGTGCCGTGCAAAAAAGATAAATCTCTATGATAACAGACGATCATGCAAACGAAGTCCTGTGGCTTCCTGTGTAAGCCTGTGTTTATGCTATTAAATAATAAATAAGCATGGAAAGCAATAAACGATTGACTTATTTTAATAAACTACAAACAAAAAGATATAATACCGAATAGTCCAATTACCCTGGTATAGCAAACTAAAAATTTTAATTTCCCTTTTTGCTATGAGAACCAGGTATAACTTATAATTTTTTATCCATTTTTCCTTGTTAAGTTTCTAAAGACCGTGACAGTGACAGTGAGAGACAGTGGTCGGCTTTCAGCTATTGTTCCAATTTTATTTTTATCTGGAACAAAGTTTTTGTGTTTATCCATTCCATACAATAAAAATCATGTTTACTAATAAAAACGAAAAATTGAAAAATAACTTTACTTTGGAAGTTTTAAAGGCTTTGAAGTTTGCGGTTTGTAGTTTTGTATTACCGCCGACTTCCAAAGCTAAAGATTTTTTTAAATTTTAAGTTTTATAAGGCGGTTGTCTTTTCTTTTGTAAAAAAGTTTTTTTGTTTTGGCCTTTTTTGTATCAACTTCCTGCCATCCCAATCCATTAAGGAACGGCAATACTGGTAAAAACCGAAAACTGAGAAACTTGCTTTGCTGCACTCTCGAAGTGCAATTCTGTTCATCACTTTGAATATCCTCATCCGATCTTTACCATTTTTTTATGAGACCAACCGTGATCCCTTTCCAACAAAAAAAATATTTTTTTAAATCGTTCCAGGCGTCTTCAAGTAATCGGGGAACATACTTAAAAAAAAATATTCCGACGAGTTGAGAACCTCCTCCTTTTTTGAAGTCGGTTAAAAATACAAATCTTTTCTCTTTCTAATATTAGTTCAAAAATCGAATTCCAGATCAAAAGTGTAAACAAAGGTGTTGCCAATTTTAAATAATAACCTCAACTGTACAGATTGCCGAAAAGTGCTATAACATAGTGCTAAAATTTTATGCATATTATCATAAAGTGACGTAACCTACGATGCAGAATGAAATATAAGTATTTGAAAAAAAACATGCAAATTATTTTAATGCTACTGGCAATAAAGCAGTGGTTTAAAACATTTGGACTTTTCTTCTCTTTTTCTTTTCTTTTTCACTTTTTTCTGTCCTAAAAAAAAACAAAAAAAAAAAAAAAACAAAAACAAACAAAAAAAAAAAAAAAAAAAAACAACACACAAAAACAAACAAACACAAAACACAAACACAAATACACAAAAACAAAACAAACACACAAATAACAAACACACACAAACAAATTATAACAATGTAATTTTTTTTTTTTTTTTAATGACAATAAATATATTTCTATTTCTATTACTATTCTACTAGCGAAACGCAACTTGTTCATAACAATAGAAATCTTTTATTTTCATTTCGTTTGCCTTACCTATATTATAAGGACTTTCCTTAAACTAACATAATATTATTTTTAATTTTGACACGCTGCTTTAGCGTTTTTCCAAAAACACTAAAAAAAAACTAAAAAAAACTTGAATTTTTAGAGACGTGTTGACCACCCCTGTACTGCCACTTTGATAATGACTTATTTTTGATCTCGAATTCGATTTCTGGGTTTAATAGACTACAATCGTAATGTTGCACTAACTAATGGGGCCCGGACACGAGACCAGTTTGCGACTCAATTGAGTCTATGTCAGTCACTGTCCTTTTACTAGCTAAATACAAATACATTTCGAAGTTAGTTCAGTGAGAAGTCTTCCCAAGTAAGGCTGGACTTATTAATTTGAATCCCGACAACCTTCAACAATATTATAGAGACCGCCAGAAAAGCGCGTCAGTGTCATTCTTATAGATCGATCAGAGAAAATCATAATCTGAAAGTGTGCGGGCCATAATAAAATAGTATGCATTTCCGGGCATTCTTTAAATGCCTTTTCTGCCCATAAATGACTGGAATTCAGCAGCAGTCGGATACAATGCTTGAAATGATTTACGAATTTTAATCACAAAATATTATCTGTGGTTGTCGAAGCGAGAAAGTTCCTTTTCCATGGAAATAGTATGTACCATAATTGTAGTACAATACATACAACCTCTGTGAGTGTGAATACAACCTTCCGGCCGTCGAAGACCAAGTCAAGTGTCAATTTTTTTGTTTTATACGGTTCTTGCAGTTCTTCGGTGCAGTATTCTTCATTTTAATAGATAGTGAGGAAATCATTGTTATTTTACAGACTAGGTCGTTATTTTCTAGTTCTGATCTATGCAGTTTATATTCTAATCGATATTCACGTTGCATGACGTTACATTTCTGTTGTGTTAATTATTCATTTTGCCGGCAGCATTAACAGTGATAATCAAGAAAAATGAATTGTCCGTTCAACGAAGAGCAACTGAATCAGTTGAAAGTATTCGTCGAGTTTTGCAAAGGAGAACCGCAGATAATACACCACCCAAAATTAGGTTTCTTCAAAGAATACCTGACTGCTCTGGGGGTTACAATTCCGGGTCCGACGCCTACCGCTAAGAATTTTACTCCATCTGGCGATAAGTAAGTAATAGCTAACTAATTACCTTGTACTCATTCTTATTGCTGTTCCTATTATTGACAAACTGTCAAAAATCACATTTTACTGCCAAAGGCATTGCTCTGACCAACAATTTTTGTGCTGAAAAGAAGCAATTTTTAGACCATCTGTCTGTTTTAATAAATTGAATAGTGATTATAGGGGTATGTTGCTGCCAACACTTTATATCTCTTTCTGTCTTATGTCTACTTTATATCATGATGAGAACACATGTCATGAGAGAGTAGCTAAGTTAGGGAAGCATTCATCAATTTGTACATTAGTAAGTACAATACAGGTGTTTTAATGAACAATTCAAGTTTCAGCAATGCATCTAACAGTAATACTGATGATACTGCCCCAACATCATCAGGGGAAGAAACTTCTGAAGATTCTGATGTGGAGCTAAATTTGGAAGGTAATTTTTGTGATAGTGTACTTACGTTTTGAAAAGTTTACTAGTGACCATATCTATGTTTCCCTTACTACCAAACAGTTGTCAGAGTAGATTGAGCGATCCCATAATATTCTCTTTGATGTGGAATTGTCGACATAGCCTGACATACCAGTTGCAAAAATTCCTAAAATAGTAATTGGCTTGAAGAGTAGAGAAACGTAAAATGGCACTACACTGAAAACAGTAGATTTTAAAGCTGTGTTAGAAGCTTCTACTTTCACTTATCATCCCATATTTTTTATATCCAATAAGAAATGACTTTTTATACATTCAATTTTATTTTCAGAATATTTTGACTCAAAGGATGAACGTGATGCTTATTTTAATTATTAATTTCATTAATATATAGAGACTAGCCGATTAGTCAGTAGTAAAGAGGCAGACTAGTCGGCCAAGCCAATCACAGTTCTTGGGTATTCGGATACTTTCATAATGCTTCGCTTACAGCTGATTTGCACATGCTTTAGAAACTTGCCATGAAAACTTAATCCAAAATAATAAACTGGGCAGAAAGTATTTCACAGAAGACATCAATCCTCAACTTAACGAAGAGAAGAAGCTGGGTTGTGGGCTTTACCGACTAATCGGAACATCTTTAATAATATATTATTAATTGTTAAAAGTCAATAAGCAGCTGTGACAATTATTTTATTACTGTCTGTTTGCACATAAGTGCAGGCCTTTATTGCATAGGTATAAGAAGATGTAACATTACATTATCAGAATACTCTTTAAAATGTATGTGGGACAAGATAAAAGGGTTATTTATATACATATAAAACAGAAAACAACAACTATTATTATGAAGATAATAATAACACATACTACCAGTGCATATATTATTTATAAGTTGTTGGAAATATTCTATTATAATGAAAATTAAGATTTTAATACAGAAATTGAGAAGTTAACAAAAAATTTGCTTCACAAAGAAGAATTGCCATTAGAACTGTTGAAAACCACTACATTCATTTCAATTAATTCTCTCTGAAGGATACCTAGGCAACTACTAGAAAAGTTTGAAACTTAGCTAGGTATACTCCTTACTCCTATTTTGACTCCTCAATTAAATGTCTTGATCTCATCTCCTGTCCATAATGCTTAAGAGTCTAGAATACAACCTTTTCTCATTTTACACACAGGTGTCATAGAGGCAGACAAAGCGGATGATTCTCAGATAATGGGTGATGAATCAAAAGAAGTGACTGATGAGGAACGAGACCAGTCTGACGAGAAGAGGTCTGAGGCGATGAGAGCCTTTTCCGAGCAGAAGTTTGATGAAGCCATCAAACTGTACAATGAAGCCATACTACTCAATCCTCAGAGTGCATTACTTTTTGCTAAACGGGGCCAGGTGTGACTCTTCAACACTTTCGTTATTGTTTATTCAGTAAATGTTTAAAGTGTATACATATACATAATAAGTATAGTTAGTAAAGTACCACCACGTCTGTATTCCCTGAAGGGTTAAGCAGAGGTGTACCAATGTACATCCTCAGTTCACCGGTATGTTTAGGTCCCATATAATAGGGGGAGAGAGCCTATTATAGAAAAACCCAATAACTCTTGTTTGACCTATGAGTCAAACCCAAGACCTCTAGCGTAGTGGTCACAGTTTACAGCTGTGGCAGTTTGTGGTGACAGTTAGCTAGTAAAGTATTACAATTTAAATACAAATGTATCTTTTCAGTGTTATTTAAATAGATACTTTTCTTTTATCGGAACCAGTTCTGATTTTATTTTTTCGTTTATTTTAGATAAATATGTTCATAATATTGTTTCTGTATCCTCAGATCTATCTTAAGCTGAACAAACCAAATGCTTGCATCAAGGACTGTACGCACGCTCTTGAACTGAACTGTGACAGTGCTGCTGCTTACAAATTCCGTGGACGTGCATACAGGTGGGTTTCCTTGTATATAAACTCAACTATAACCAATTGTTAACAAAAACATACCAAATACCATCGCGAGTACGCGAGTATGCGTTGCGTTTTTATAGGTATTCTATAAAAACGCTGTTACTTTTAACAGAAACATGTTAATTGAAATAACTCATACCTTTAGAGTGTAAAAATTAGCAAAATTATCTAGAGCCTTTTCATTTGTTCTAAATGTTTATGCATTGTCTTGTTAAGTGTTGTCGAAATTGCAAGCTGCAGAAAATTTAAAATAGAGTTGTTTGAAAAAGCATAATATATTATTATGTTCTTTTTCTGCATTTCCAATTACCATACCTACTAATGTTAAATTTAAATTTAAACTGCACAATAATTTTTATGAGCAACAACTGCAATGTCATTCTTTATTTTCTCTGTAGGCAATATCATTCCATCTATAATACACACAATAATTATTGCAGTTGCCACAACATTTGCCTCTTACAGTTGATCCGTCTCATAAAAACTTTCAGTTATGCTTGTAGTTATTGAGTGTGAATCATTATGCAACTTCGTTAACATTGTTTTATTTGGTAATCTTATCATACAATAATACAACAACAGGTTACTGGGAAAATTTGAAGAGGCCTCTCATGATCTCTGTGAATCCCTTAAAATTGACTATGATGATCAAACCAATGAGTGGCTAAGCGAGGTCAAACCCAATGCTGAGAAACTGCGTCAACACAAGCTTAGTGTTCAACGCAAGAAGGAAGAAAGAGAGGTAATACTTTAAACTATTAATCTAATATCTAATATATAAAATTCTCGTGTCACAGTTTTCGTTGCCATACTCCTCCGAAACGGCTTGACCGATTTTGATGAAATTTTTTGTGCATATCAAGTAGGTCTGAGAATCGGCCAACATCTATTTTTCATATCAATAAAAAAAAAAAAAAAATATGGCAAAACAACGTTTGCTGGGTCAGCTAGTGTAATATAAAATTTCTTCTGAGTTGCTATCTAAACTTATTAAAATGAGCTCTGCACTTTCTATCTGTACTAGGAACTTCACTCTATGCCTTTCCTTCTTTGCAATAAGCCGGGAATACACATACCTGTAAAATGGATTAGTAGCTTGCATGCTAGTTAACAGCATGTGCAAGTAAATGGCACACTGTGGATACATTTGCAAGTAATACAGGCATGCAAGTTGTGCTCTTGCATGCAAGTATTACCATCGCGTATACACAGAGCAGTTCGTGAGTCTGTGAGTTGTGCAATCTACTTGCTTGCCAGTTAGCGTATACACATGACAGTAGCTGGCACGTGCGAGGAGCTGGTGTGCAAGCTACGGGCATGTGTATCCCCAGCTATATGTACTGCGTAAACAACACATTAATACATCAAGTTAACCAAAAAATATGATAAAAGCCTTTACATTATATAACACAATTAATTGCTGTCAATTTATTGCTTTGTTACCTGCATTTCGTACCAAAATGTCTCATGTCACTATACAATTTCTTACAGTGTTCTTTTTACTAATATTAATACAAGGCATTGTTATAACTCAAAAGCATACATGTGGAAGCTTGTAATTAGTAAACATCCTTACCTATTATTGTGGTTAGTAGACTGTAAGCTTTTTTTAAAATAATATAAATAAGTATTAACCAACTCGAAAAACATTTTAGCATCGCGAGAAGTTGCGCAGAGCTCGCAAGGCGCAGGAAGCGCGGGCTCGCGCGGCGCGTGCGCAGGCCGAGGCCAATGCCCGCGCGCCCCCGTCTGCCCCGCCTGGCTTCCAGGGGGGAGCTGGCGGCTTCGGAGCAGGCGGCTTTCCTGGAGGCGCCGGTGGCTTCCCCGCCGGGCTCAACCCGCAGGACTTCAGCAACCTGCTGTTTGACCAGGAAATCATGGCAGCGTTCCAGGTAATTTTATACTGTGTGTGTTTGTCACATCTGTTAAGTTAACTGACGCTAGCTAATGGGAATATGTGTATTTTTTTTTTTTTCATTTTTATTCGTTAGTTAACATTGCTAATAATCCAAAAGAGATATTGAACATCAATAAAGTATTTTAAACAAGAATGTTAAAATAACCGATCCACTCGGGCATTTTAACCGCCCGCCATTTTGGCGCCCTTGGTGTGACGTCATCGTTTATGATAACAAACAAAAAAAAGCAGAGAGAACACCCAACTATGCACTCGAAATTGACCTTTCACACATTTGAATGTGACTTAAAAAAATAGTCTTGGGTTCGATTCCCATGTTGAGCAGAGTTATTGGGTTTTTTCTGTGAAATTCTCAACAGCAGCTCGGTGTTAGGATTTGTACCCGGTTAACGGCAATAGGCCCCCTTCGCAGGTATGTTTTAGGCCCTATTACATTGGACTTAACCATACCTGCGAACGGACATTGATATATGTGTGTTAAGAATTTTTATTTTTACGTCAAATTCGCTCTGATCAATTACGATGCTTTTCAAATATTTGAATGTTCCACAAGTTTACTGCACCTTTTTTTTTTTAATGAATTTTTTGCTCAGAAAGAAATTATGTACTTATAGTGAAAAACATTGATGGAGGCATAATTCTGAAGTAACAAAGTTTATAAAAAAGAATATATTTGGCTCTCATTTGAATCACATGCATAATTATTCCCTATTAAAAAAAGGAATTCATTTCATAATAATATAATATACTTTAATAATAATATACTTTAAAAAGTTACAAAAGCACTTCAAAATTAAATATTAATCTGTTTTTCGCACAATATTTTTTACTTTCTTTGTTATTTAGGACCCAGAGGTCGCTGCAGCATTCCAGGATGTGTCGTCCAACCCAGCTAACTTCGTGAAGTATCAGAATAACCCCAAAATTGCGGCGGTTATAGAAAAACTGCAAGCCAAACTCGGCAAAGGCGGAGCTGGCGGCTTCCCAGGTACTTAATTACGATAATTGGATTTATGGTAAAATCTCGTTCTATTGTTTTCATGCAGAGAACATGATCCACTTTCACCACAAATTACTAAACATATTTAGCGCTAAATGTGTTTAAATTATCATTCTGCCTGTGTCCACCTGGGAGTCCCTTACATCTCCTAAAATTGTTTGTCCGAAAATCTTCGGCTTGCTGGCCGGCCACGCCGGCCAGCCTCAGCCGCGGTGGTGAGCGTGAAATCATCTGCGACAATAGGCTCGCATGGGACCGCCGGAGCCCCGCAGCGCCGGAGCCGTGACAGAAACCATGCCTGCTGCATGTTGCACGCTTGCTTGCATGTTGCTTGTTTGCTTGCATGCTGCGTGCTTGCTTGTATGCTGCATGCTTGCTTGCATGCTTGCATGCATGTTGCATACTTGCTTGCATGCTGCATGCTGGCTTGCATGCTGCATGCTGGCTTGCATGCTGCATGCTGGCTTGCATGCTGCATGCTGGCTTGCTTGCAAAAACGATAAAAATAAAATTCTAAAATCTAAAAAAAAATGTTTTTATTATTTTAAAAAAGTGTTATGTAATTTGAATTTAGGATTTATAACTTTTATCGAAAAAGGCTTTATGTCTTTTGTATATTATTGATTGTAATATTTATGACAAACGGATTTATGACATTATATTTTGGGATTAAAATTTTATGGCATGTGATATTATGTGATATTAAGTTCGGGTAAGTTATCATTCGGACAAATGATGATTAGGACAAAAAAAGTTATGGCACTTTAAATTATAGATAAAAAAGTTAGGTGACACAATAGAGAACCGTGTCCACCTTCTAACAATGTGACACGGATGATGTTTTAAATACGTTTAGGCACTAAATGTATTTAGTGGTTGTGGTGAAAGTGGGCCTTATGATTATTTCTTGTTACTAAACAACTCCATCTTTATTGTGTGGGCAGTAAGATCTAACGACCCCACACACCCTATTGGCAGAGTTTCTGAACCGCCTCAAGGGCCTCGGACATGGTTACCGACACCGATGTCAGTGATGACCAAGATAAACTTAAAAAGTACATACGAATTAGAAAAAGTCACATTGGTACTTGCCCGACCCGGTTGCGAACGCACAACCTCGTGCATCAGAGGCGGGGGCCTTAACCACTGGGCCATCACGACGCTTAACAACTTATCGCCATATTTCCTTCAATAAAGTACACAACTTAAGTCTTTAATATGTATAAACAATAATAAGTTATTAATTTTCATAGGTTTCGGCGGCGCTCCACCTGCACCCGGATCAGAGGGACCCAAAACTCCCACGGATGACGACGTTGGTCTTGACTAGATCGCACGATTTCTTATGCAATATTTGGTATCAAATTAATAATCATAGTTGCATTTATTCTCTAGGTATGTAAAATACTACTTATCACATGTATAATATGGGGTGGGTATAATAATTATCTATGTGAGAACACAAACCCATAGTTTAGTTATGTGTATTTTCATGCATTATTAAGATTACAAAATTGTATTTGATAAAAATGTTCACTTGTGCAATTTTGTTTTTTTTTCTTTATGTTAAATATAGCTGCTTGTAACCTGTTTCTGTAAGGGCTCGTTTATAGAAAGGCGGCGCGTAAAACACTGTTGTTTATAATCTGCGCAAGAACTCAAACATTACCGAATAGATAATGTTCGAGTTCTTGAATAGTTAACGTTGGTGTTCTAATTCTCTCAAAGCAATAAAACAAGCACATTGCTTTTTATGAGAAGCATCAAATACTGAATGGTTTAATCCATTGTTAGCTTATTACTTTTATTGCATTTATTGTAACTAAGTATTCTGATTATTTCATTTTTGTTTTGCCATATAATTTCTATATCTTTTGAGTTAAAATTGTATAATGATTATAATTATATTTTTAAGCTAAAAAGGCAAATAGGAAAACTGCATTCTTTATTTTATTGCAATAAATCAAGGACATGCATAGTTTATTTTTATATTTTAAATACGACTGTAATTATTATTTTTTTATTAATTGCCTTTTCTATTATTCAAGATAAAAGTTTCTGCTCAATTTCACTCTCAAAATTGTTAAGCTAATACGATATGGATTGCATAGATGTAATAATTCGATAGAAAGTACAGGAGGAAAACCAAATTTGTTGCATTAGGTATGTATAAAATTTGTCTGATTTGAGAAAGTTAATTTTATGTTTTAATGTTTAATAAAAGTACGTAACGGATTTTGTGTTTTATCTCTATCCGTTTTCCTAATACACTACATAGACTTTTAAACTCGGTAAGGTGGTACTTGGTCGGGCCAAATACCGCCTCGTTTCGTATTGTTGAGATTTCTTTATATGAGCTTCCATACATATGCAATCACTTCTTAACTCACCTGGTCGCCTCGCATGCAAGCAAGCCGTGTACGTTACCCCAGCAAGAATCGTTTTTCCGTTTTTTATTCAAAACGACTGGGGGCACACATTGGAGGCACATTTACAGCAGATAAGGAACAAACTATACGTTCTACTCATATAACTCTAGGAGATACTTTCTTGCTGGAGTAACGTACACAAGCAAGCCATATGTGTACAGCAAGTGAACAACTGTGTGGCCACCCGAGTTACCACCGCGCTGTTCCCAAGTGAACCGCAAGAAGTGACTCGCTACTGGTTATTGGTATTGGTATAACGGGCTGGTGTACCAGTGGGAAGTGGATCATTCTATCTACACAAGTCCCTAAGGAAGGCCAGCATCGCCTTGACGCTACCCGCGATCTCCATCAGGTTGCCTGGGTGCACCTGGGTGATCGAAATTCTTAGCCCTGTATGAAGCGACCTCCGGGCAGTTCAGAAGTACATGGGCTGGTGTGTCTTCCGCCCCTTTGCAGGTTTTGCAGTGGGCTGTCTGTAGCTCCTACGACAAAAAGATCCATGGCCGGGTATGGCGACTGTGATCATTCGCAACTGCTGTTTAGACAGACGGAGGATCTGCCTCGTGAAACGATCATCAATCACAAGGAGTGCCTCCTTAGTCTGCCTGCATTCAACCAGCTGATGATGATCGATGCTTCGGACATCTGGTGTAGATGTCCGAAGGGAACTAGCACTATGGGTTCAGGACCCACCGCGCCTGTACTCGACCTTCTAGCGTGCTAGTCCGCAGCATCGTTGCCACGCGCACCGCTGTGTCCCTTGGCACATACTCCCAAACTCCCAATGATTATCCATACTAATATTACAAAGAGGTAAGACTTTTTTGTTTGTTTGTAATGAATAGGCTCCGAAACTACTGGATCGATTTTAACAATCTTTTTTATACAAATAGATAGCTAAATTATTTCTGAGTAACATAGGCTTTATAACATCACGCTACGACCCAAGGCAGCGGAGTATTAACCGAACACGTAGCTTATCGCGGGTGAAATAAGACACGCGGACGAGTTCGCGGGCAGTTCGATAGTAGTAGTAGACTCAAAAGTATATATATAATGTACTCTACGATGGCGCGACAAGGAAGGCTCAGCTGATGTCTCTATACCCTATATATATAATGTACTCTATGCTCAAAAGCGTCCGTCAAAGTGTGAAACTTTCATAAAAAAACGTTCTATGTCACACGTATGTTGAGAGGTGGTGTCACTAGGGGCGCTGATTAGCCGCTACTTTTGAGCCGTGAAAACGCGGCTCCCCAGATTTTATATGGCAATACTAAACTGTTCTCTAAATTCTCAGTAGCAGCTCGGAGTTTGGATTTGTGCCCGATTAATGGCAATAGGCTCGCCCCCTATTACATGGGACCTAAATATACCGGCGAACTGTGGGTGTACATTGATACACCTCTGCCTAACCCTTATGGGAATACAGGCGTGATGGTTTATATATACTAAACTGTGACTTCACTTATTTACTAATTCAATTGATTAACAATTTTTTCATTTCAAAGCAAGTACTACATATAGTTGTAATAGACCATATTTTCTTTTAGAAATAAACACAACAATATTATCTTTACTATCTAATAGTTTTATTAAATCTAAACATCATTGACTCTGCCCCAACCCAACCTTATCTTCTTTTCATGTAGTTTCAACCATGACGGCATGTTCTTAGGTAGAGGTTGAGCATTAGGGAACTTCAGTGGTGGTGGAGGTGCCTGGAATGGGTCCTCGCTGTTCAACTTTCGTAACAAATACTCTTTGTTGATCTGTTTTGGATCTCTGTACTTATCCATGTACAGGTTGAATGGTTTTCTTCGTGGGAACCATTCTTGTGGCCTCAAGTACGGCTTCGGAAAGTCATACTCATAAACTGTAAAGAAAAGGGAATTCATCAATCTAAAACTGACAAAACCAGACATAGTACCTATTGCTGTTCTATATAATATAGTAACCTGGCTCTTTTGTTTGCAGCGTGTGATGAAAGACGTCTCTTACAGTATGGTCCCAGTTACTTTGGTAAAAAGCTAATCCAGCTGGAGTGATAATGTCCTGATACTTCTTGTACCATTCCCTTGTAACAAATGTTCTGTCTTGTAGAGGTGATGATGAAGTTACTGAAATTAATTACATTAATTACAATTATATAAATATTTACACAGAAATATAAGTTTTCTATGACAAAATATACCTTTTGTTACATCATAAGATACTTTTCCATCTTGTTTATAAAGGACAAAGACATATCTGTGATATCCAGTGCCCTTTAATGGAATAGGTTGTAAATATTCCACAATAGTATCTCCTTTTTCAGCAAAGTTTCCAGGAATATTGGCCACTAGCCAGTGTACATACTCCTTATCATTCTCTGTTAAGTGGCCATCCAAACTTGTAAGAGCTAAAGTCCATAAAGTATCTGCATCTGATTCATAGTTAACTATAGGAAAATCAAGTGCCTCTGCCGGCTTAATTTCATTTCCAGTAAAAATTGGGAGGTATGAACCATTTTTCAAATCATACAAAACTTCTAAATTCAGATATGGTATAAAATGCCCTTCTCCATACAAATGTTCAAAAATTCCATAATGATCAGCAATTTGTTTTTTGTGCTGAGGTCCCAAGGTTTCAAGCCACTCCTTTTTTGCTTCTTTTAAGTCAATTTCTAGCTTATTGTTGCGAGCAAGCTGTTCCAGGTTGTTATCCGCTTTTATACTCTTTAGATGTTCCAGTTTTGAGATACGGCTGCTCTGTACTGATTTTCTGCAAGTTTTTTATTTCATTTAATACATTTATTTTTATTACAACAAGATGGACAGACCACCCAATAAAGGTTGCCGGAAGACACTGGTCGCTTCCAACCGGTATATGTGGAGATCTAAAGGGGAGGCCTATGTTCAGCAGTGGACGTCCTATGGCTGAGATGATGATGATTTTTATTAAGTAGATAAGTAATTAAGCTTTAGTTATCTAGCTAGTCCTAAATTAGAGAAAAAAATTAAGAACTTTTGTATATGTAACTTGATTTTGAATGAAAATAATCTAGCAGGGATTGGTAGCGGGCAAGGTGATTTTCATTTTGTGTAAGTTACATGGGATGGGGCCAATGCAAGTAACCAAGCTGTAAGAATTGTGCAAGGGACCATATTTTATAGTATAGGATTATTTTAATAGTTAATGCAATACCTAATTATTAGACACTAGCTTCTGCCCGCGACTTCGTTCGCGTCAAAGTTGACATGTTATCCCACGGGAACCGTACCTACATTTTTTCGGGATAATAGCCTTTGTGTTATTCCGCACTATTATCTATCTCAGTTCAGATCCGTTCACCTGTTTGAGCATAAAGAAGAGACAAACACACAAACTTTCGCCTTTATAATATTAGCGTGATACTTACTTGTTTCGGGGCAGACCGATATCAACTCTGGTTGTATACAATTCATCTTTATAATTCAATTCATCCAAACGTTCCTTCAATGAACGACAGAAAATAGGAGCTTTGCCTCTTATTCTATGAGCACATCTTATCTGCTGTAATTGAACATTAGCTGTCCAGACTCCCCGAAATGTATTTAACATAGTTTAATTATAATAAACAAATTAGAATAGCAAGATAATTGTGGAAATAGAACTAACTTCTAAGCAATAGGCGCAAAACATTGAGGTTATGTGTATATGAATTTTTGACACTAGCAGGATTCAGGATTGCCAGAGTCGACAAAATTAAATGACAGTTAATTTCAGTGTTGACAGATTTTATTTATAATATTAACAGCTGACTACAAATTTTATACTTGCCTAATGCCAAGTGTGTTTAAACCACGCACACTGTAGGGTTCCGTAGTGTAGTGAGCCCACTCACTCACTTTAAACAAATAAAAAGGACGATTTTTGTATTAACAATGTTCGTATGTGTTAGGTATGTAAGTACACCTTCAATGGCAGTATAAGTTATCAGAGGGTTCTGTAATATGTAATTTGTTTCAAAGATACTCCTAGAGTAAAAAATCCAATATATAAACTTAGGTACTTCATAAGTAGTACTGTACTAAAAGTTTTTGAAAAACACTTTTAGAGCAATAAAATTATTGGCAATATATTTATTGAGATCAGTAAATATGTAGTTTATTAAAAGTAAAAACTTACCTAAATATGGATCTACATTCAATACAGGTCATTCAGGTCTTGTAGCATACATCACCATAATTAATAGGGTATTCTACTCTGTTTGGCAAAGTACTATAATATGTTCGTTTCATCGTTAAAAGACACCAAAAAAAATATTTCGGCGAAATAAACCCGCTTTCATGCTATAAAAATACTTCAAAATTTTAAATATATTTATTCCCGCGAAAACAGGCTTCTGCGCTGTCCGCCATGTTTATGACGTCATTTCGGCATGTAAACAAAGCTTGACGTTTAAAGTTTGTTGTAGGTACGAGTTGTTGTATCTACACAAAAAGTTTACATTCCATATTTATATTGTTGTTTTTTGAAAAAAAATATGAATTACACTCGCTATCGGTGGTGTGTAGTGTCTAGTTGTAAAAATACTAGCGTAAAATCCCCGGAAAAACTGTTTATCCAAGTGCCGGACGACCATAAAATGAGAAATGTTTGGTTGGAACTCGCTAAACGTGATCCTATGACA
This sequence comes from Caradrina clavipalpis, assembly GCA_932526535.1. Classification (NCBI taxonomy): domain Eukaryota; kingdom Metazoa; phylum Arthropoda; class Insecta; order Lepidoptera; family Noctuidae; genus Caradrina; species Caradrina clavipalpis. The sequence goes on from OW052097.1 coordinate 9,343,348, forward strand.
TTGTCAACTAAAAGTAGATTATATGCGAAGATCATTTCAATGTAAGTACAACCCATATTCTTTATAATTTGTGAGTACAACTTCTTCTTGATTTGAATTATATTTTTCTGTAAGTAAGATAACATAACCTAAAATTACTTTGAAAGCAACCAAGAAAATTCATATAATGATTCATATCATTGCAGTTGGAACAAGACATGGAAAATTTTATGGAGTACAAGATTATGGGATCCGTGAAACATGTGAAAATGAAAGCCAACATCACCCCATCCCGATTAAGTTGTCATAGTGAGAGAAAACGGAAGCTGTCACCAAGTCAGTCAACTGTTACAAAAATACAAAAGGTGGATTTTATACAAGGAGCTGAAGAAAGCAAGCTGGTTGAAGACTACATGGAACCAGTAGCATCATCGTCTAAGTCAGGTATTATAGTCTGAGTATAATAAAGAGTGTAATCTTGTACATACTTACTATATATATATTCTCATTGGTAATAGGTATTCCATTAATATGTTAGTACATATTAAAAGCATTGTAATCCAAAAAGTAAGTATCATTAATGAGTACTTATATTATTTTTTATGCTTCCAGATGTACCAATATTTCTTACTACAAAAAACAATGAGGACAAGTCGATTCAAGTGCAAACACTGACCACTGACAAGTCAATCCAGGTGCAAGTACTATCTCAAGAAAGCAAATTAATACAAGCAAATATAGTGCCTCATTACAGAAGTAAAGCTACCCAGTGCACATTCAAAATAAGAGACCAATGTTTGTCACCCATAAAGACTAATGTGTCTGTTGCAACGTCACCTCATATCAAAGGAAGCCAAATAAATATACCAAGTACATCAGGAGTCACAACATCTGCTAAACGCAAACTATCAGTTATATTTGAAGAAAAGTCTGACAGTGAATTATCACTTGCTCCGTCGCTTTCAAGTGAATGGCCTACACCAACTAAATCTAAGACAACGTCTGACAGTAGCTTACTAGAAGAATTAAAGTTAGAAGACCAAAAGCTATATTACCACAACACTTTAGCTAAAATTAAGAAATACAGCAGGCTGTATGTGGGTACTCCTAATGGACTTTATTTTTTTGGTACATATAATAAGGAAACATACACATATAACAGAACAACACATTTTGTTATGCCTCATGAAAATTAGACTTAACAGAACATTTTCGCAATTGGCCGATGATTTTGGGTTGTCATTGTCACAAACAAGTAAAATCTTTCTAAGTTACCAGTGATAAGCAAAGTATTGTCTCCTTTCATAAAACCTTTTAGTATACCTGTATACCTACATATGTATATTGTAAACTATTCAAATTTTATCTATTAATGAACACTACTGATACTTTGTAAATGAATGAGTACTTGTTGTAGTTTTAACTAACATTTAGGTATTTTAAGAGTAAAATAAAAGACTTGCTTATTATTCAAAGTATTTTTTTATTATATTTGTACAGTTTCATATAAAATGGGAAAAATGGGCTTTTTGGTTTAAGAAATCATCACATTCATTGGTGTTGTTACTACACATCAGGTAATGCAGTGACAGTGTATTAGTTTTTTTGCAAACATAATCATTTTCATGCTTTAAATATTGACAGGAAGTATTTTTTCTTTTTTTGCATTTAATTAAAAAATCTTCAACTACACTGTCACCTATACTAGTTTCAGCACTTTTTACCTTCTTTTTCGTCATTTCTTTTGTGGTCATAATCTTTATTGAAGATCCAACCTTTGATAGTGTTGATTTTTTCCAATAACATTGAACTGAAGTGCATGATGGCTCTTCACTTCTACGATGACACCACATTAAAAATGCTACAGCATGCTTACATCCACCAGTAGACGCAGGACAATCATGGCATGTCACCTGTAGCACATCATCTTCTTGCTCATCTACAATGAGAGTTACAGAATATGGTTTGGAATGAACTTTATGTTCCGGACATATTGTACACTTTATAGTACATTATAGTTTGGGTCCTTTGTAGTTGCACGTATCCGATAGCATCGTCGCCGTACGATTCTCTTGCAGATCTGTGGATAATGAAGTCTTAATAAAAACATTTGAAAAACAAAACATAACCTATAACTTTCCGATATTTTTCTACAAATTAGCTGTTATTTCATTAAAAACAACATAATAAAGGTAATACTTACAAAGATGTTTTCACATTCCGGAATTCGGCAGAACAGAAATCTGTATTACATGCAAAGAACTTTGCAACCATCATCGTGTCGATTTTTGGTAAGTTCGTACTATCTGCTTTTACGAAACCGGCTTCCATTTCGTGTTTTAAATAGTATTTAGCTTCTTTTAATTTAGTATTTATCAACTGAATAATTTTGACGAAGAGCACTGACGAATCGAAAATATAAAGTTTACGACTGGGTTGACACTTTGACAGGTGATGAGGTGACAGCAAATTATTATTGCCAATATGACGTCACAGCATGGCGGCTCGTGTTTTTAGTCACGTGATATACAGATTAAAAATATCAATTTTTAATTTTAATATTATAAATCAATCATGTACATTTATGACTCAAAATCAGTTTAACTATGTATATTTTTACATAGAGTTCATTTTGTACCGATTTTTATATTTTTTTATTAACCACCGAGAGTACCCTATTATAGGCAAGATATGGGATTGAACCAGCATTGCCTTTATGTGTGATGGAGAAAATTTTCAAGCCAAGCGACCGCAATGTCCCCGTGTCTTTTTTGTACTCGCGACTTGATTGCGCCAGCCAGCCCAAGCAAATGTCAACAAACAAACTCATATCCTTGACATCGGAGCTAAACGGAATGACTGCGCCGTCATAGGTAGCCAGCGGCACCGTTATACCATTAAGCCTATGCAAGCTATAGGTGCTCCCTACAAAAATAACCTGATACTTGGTTGGGTAAACCGCTACCCCGAAACGAGAGACCAATATTTCACCACTGCTAGATTCCGGTTTAGCTCCTCAATTGCATCGGAAATACCTGACGTAGAGCTGCAAGTCATCAGCATAAAGATGATAAGCACTCTGAAGCTCGGTAGTTATACGATCTACAAAAATAAAAGAGGAGATAAAATACCGGCATCAAGATCACACCAGCTGGAAGAAGAAACTGACTACAGACGTCCTAGAAGTTAGGAAAAAAACCAATCCAAAATTTTAGGATGGAGTAATGAGGGAGTGTTGCATGAAGTGGGAGAATTGTTTATGAACACATGACTGGAGTACTTTGCACTAAAAAGGAAGTAGGGTAATTGGACAAAAGTGACTGGGAAGGGTGGGATAATTTTTGGGAAGAGGTCAAACATGAGTTTTCCGCCATAGCGAAGGGAAATCACCGGAGTAAAGGGAGGATTTACAAAAAGGGAGGTTGCAGGACTAAGTTGGTCTGGAACTGTCACGATCACAAGGCGACTAATGTTATCACAGCACACGACTTTCGATTTAATGGAGATGGGTTTTAGTAAGAGCCTTTAATTTACTACTTTTTGGATGAGGTACCTGCCTCATCTAAAAAGACTTAAAAGAGTACCTAGTTATTTATTATGTAAGTACCTAAAACAGAAAATAGGAAAAACGAGAAATGCAGGCTAATGATTCTTCCCTTTCTAAAAATAGCAGAAAAGCGCGTAAGACTGATAATATTTTGTTATGTAATGTAACAAAAAAATCGAACTTCTAGTTAGGTAGGTGTAAAGGTAGGTCAAGGCCAAAGTTCAAATACCTGTGTCAACCAATTCATCGTAAATAAGTCTAATCTGTAGATAGGTAGTTATCGAAGCTTTTGGTTTCGATTGAACGTGATTTATTTAATCTTTCAACATAGGTACATTAACATAGATAGCCCAACCCAAGTTGCTTGCTTATGTAACGGATAAACACAATTCTAACAGCCCCTTGTCCACCATCTTTTTTAGTAGGTACCTAACTACGTAGTAAAATCTAATGTCAGTCATGCGCATTTCTTTGTTTATTTTTTGCTTTACTATATACAGAAATTTCAAGTCAAATACTTTCAGATAAGCAAAATATAGTTTCGTCTTTCAAAGAGAACCTCTAAAATTAGTTTTTTTTAATAAAATTTACCTAGGTTCTAGAACCAACATTAAGACGTATTCGGCTCTTAATCTATTTTTAAAGCAAAAAATAAACCCACAATATTGCTCCTACTTACCGCCTGCGTTCTATAAATTAATTTCATGTAAGAAGTAGATAGAAAGATTACCTATATTATATATCCCTAGCCGATCTCGGTTACGGTGTCAGTTTCTGTTCTAAAAGATACCTAGATTAAGTAGTAAGAAAAGGCTTGTAACAAGTGGCGTTCTGTAGTTTCTGCCTACCCCTGTTAGAAAAAAGTGTGAGCTATGAATTATGTGTTTGTAGGTGTTTGGTGTTTGTTGATTGAAATATTAGTAAATGGATCAATATAACTGTATTAGTCTAAAATTAAAAACGAAAACACCACGTGCTTCTATATATAGTATTATTGATTTCGAACGCCATTTTCTTTCTTTGTACCACGAAAAAGATATCAACATTTTATAGTTCAACACAAAATTATAACATTAGAACATCTCCCTACCATCTGACTCTGACCGATGCAAGCAGCCAAGCATCCCACTCCACGAAATGAATGACCAATGGGGACATGACGATTGAGGAAGAAGAGCCAAAGAGCCAGTCGGCAATATTATTTTACGTGTATGTATGTGTGCGTATTTTTTTTTGACGAGCGAGCTGCGTTTGAACGCGGCATCAATGAACAAATCGTGGTCGAGTGAGTTATCAAGTAACTGGCTGGTTGTGAGATTGTGACTAGCCTGATACGGCTTTTGTAAACGAAATCGTATAATCAATACTAATTTTGTTTCGTATTTAATAATATTATTTACGGCGTGCGTTCAAGGCAATCAGTGTTGATATTATTGGGGATTTAATCGTTTCATCTGCTCACAATGCGGAATATAGGAATGGCAGTGATATAGTGTATTTTACTATCTCTGAATTTTAGGAGCCATTTACACATGGTGAGAAGTCACGTAGACTTTTATTACTTATTGCGAGTGAAATGTTTTACATAGTGTGAGAGATAATATTTTGTTAATTATTGTGGCTTTATATAATTAACGAAAATGGATAGCAAGAACATACAGAAAAATGCCATGCATAAAAGTGCCGAATTCACTTTCACTCCACCACCTGAAGCACCCGTTTTTGAACCTACACCCGAAGAATTCTTAGACCCGCTTGGATACATAGCAAAAATCCGCCCAGTTGCGGAGAAAACGGGCATCTGCAAAATAAAGCCTCCGTCGCGCTGGCAGCCACCTTTTTCATTAGACGTGGACAAATTAAAATTTGTTCCTAGGATACAGAAAGTGAACGAGTTGGAAGCCATCACGCGTCTCAAACTTTTGTTTCTTGAGAAAATTTTAAAGTTTTGGGAACTTCAAGGATCGCCATTAAAAATTCCCATGATTGAAAACAAAACACTGGATTTGTACTGTCTTAAATTTTGGGTAGATGAAGAGGGAGGCTTTGAAGGCTGTAACACTCCTAAAAAATGGCGTAAGATTGCTAATGCGATGGGCTACAGCCAGCACATGAGTACTATGAATTTTCTCAGAAGTAATTATGAAAAAATATTGCTTCCATATGATATATTTGAAAAAAGCAAAGCAGATATATTGAAAACTGTTAAAAAGACTGATGTCAAAAATGAAATAAAAGATGAAGCTGGAAAACCGGTGGTTACAGAAGTTCCGATTGAAAAGATAACAAAGATTAAATTAGAATTTAAAGATGAGAAACCTCACACAAGTATTAAAAAAACAAAGACAGGATCTGATATCAAACCTGATATAGATAGCTCTAAGACCAAAGTTGAGAGTGAAGAGGTGAAACGAAGCAGAGAACTCAGGAGGTTAGCTTGCTATGGACCTGGACCAAAAATGCCTGGGTTAAACGATGAAGAATTTGATATTACAAAATCAAGAAAAAGGCCCCGGTATGATCTTGATCCATTAGCAGTGTATCAGTGTGCTATTTGCCAAAAAGACCATCGGGATGACTTGTTGTTAATTTGTAATGGTTGTTCCGATACCTATCATACATTTTGTTTAAGACCTCCGCTGAATTTGGTCCCAGATGGAGATTGGCGTTGTCCTTGTTGTATTGCTGAGGAAGTTCACAAACCGGCTGAAGCATTTGGATTTGCACAAGCAGAAAGAGAATACACATTGCAACAATTTGGAGAAATGGCAGATAAATTTAAATCTGACTATTTTGCCATGTCCGGGCATTTAGTTCCAACAACAGTGGCTGAAAAAGAGTTTTGGAGAATTATTTCATCAGTGGAGGAAGATGTAACTGTAGAATATGGAGCTGATCTTCACTCAATGGATCATGGATCAGGCTTCCCAACAAAATCATCTCTAAACCTTTATCCCGGTGATCAAGAGTATGTTGATTCAGGGTGGAATTTAAATAATCTACCTGTTCTGGATGGGTCTGTCTTAAGATTTATAAATGCTGACATATCTGGCATGACTGTACCTTGGATGTATGTTGGTATGTGCTTTTCAGCATTTTGCTGGCATAATGAAGACCATTGGAGTTATTCAATTAATTATTTACATTGGGGTGAGGCCAAAACATGGTATGGGGTTCCAGGAAGTGGTGCAGAGTTATTGGAAACGGCAATGAAAGCAGCGGCACCTGATCTATTTAAATCTCAACCAGATTTATTGCACCAACTTGTAACAATAATGAATCCAAATATTTTGATGGCAGCTGGGGTACCAATTTATAGAACCGATCAGCATGCTGGAGAGTTTGTGGTCACCTTTCCTAGAGCGTACCATGCAGGTTTTAACCAAGGATATAATTTTGCTGAAGCTGTTAATTTTGCCCCACCTGACTGGCTTAAAATTGGACGTGAGTGTATAATCCATTACAAAAATCTCAAGAGGTTCTGTGTCTTCTCTCATGATGAATTGATTTGTAAAATGGCATTAGAAGGGGATCGGTTAGATTTAGAGACTGCTTTAGAAACGCAAAAAGAATTAGTGAAAGCTACAGAAGAAGAAGGTTCATTGAGGGCTTTAATAGCTAAAAAAGGTCTGAAGAGTGTGCGTAGGACTGCATTTGAATTACTTGGTGATGACGAACGTCTATGTGAAGTTTGTAAAACAACATGTTTCCTATCATCAGTGTCATGTAGCGATTGTAAGCACATGGTTTGTTTACAACATGCAAATAACTTATGTCAATGCCCCCTAGACAAAAAGACACTGAACTATCGTTATGATATGGATGAACTACATATTATGCTGCAGACAATAGATTTTAGAGTCAACAGTTTTGACAAGTGGATGACTGAAACAAAGAACATACTACTTCCTACTGCTCCTGACATTGGGAGACTACAAAAGTTAAAACTTTTGATAGACGAAGCAGAGGAACTGAAAATACCAAAGTGTGCATTGTTGACACAATTAAAGGAAGAATATACTAAAGCAACTGAAAATGTTGAACCAATAGTTATAGAATTAGATGATGATTGAATTAGGATCAGACTGGCTTAGTACAAAACTAACGTAGTTAAAATCCCTTTTATTTTGTACTAGGTTCTGCCCGCGACTTCCGCGTGGTTTTTTTCACTCGCGTTAAGTTTACCTCTGGTTACTCCGTTCTAGCCTATAGTATTCCTCATGAATCTGGCTATGATACACAAAAATATTTTTATAATCAGACTGCTAGTTCCAGACATTAGTGTTAAAAACAAACAAAAATCTACAGCTTTATTATATTATAGTAAATAGATATTATGTAACTATCTACTTAATATTACTTTCAAATAAATATGTATTGGATAGCATAAGTAACATAGGTACCTACATTCTTATCACATTTTTTTGTTTTCATCACAATATAAGGCAGCTTTAAGTGTGGAATGGTATACTCTAGGTTAGTTTGATTTAAATATCCAAGATTTTGTTTTTATCTGTTAAAGTAGGTAGGTTGGTACCTAACTTTCAATTCTGTATACATTAAAATAGGTTATTGCTTTGAGAATACACACTATATGAACATTCTTATTAAATAAAAATACTTTTATGAATATAATGTATATTTGACACACCTGTTTAGGGTAATTTACTAAGTAAGTAATTAGGTAAATATCACACATTTTCCATTTCTTGTCAAGTTTAAATAGGTATGTTGTGTCTTAATTATAGTGTTTTCCCACCGTATCATAATAAATAAGATTTTTTAGTTTTCAGCTACCTACCTAATTTTTATTATTGTCTTATTGATATGTAAGATTAACAATTCATTGATAGTGCGCCAAACATTTGGAAGCTAGCTTATAGATATTACTCTGTAAATTCAGTATTTATACTTTTGTTCAAGTATTTCTGCACTTAAAATGTACCTTTAAATTTAATAAGATGTTATGTAATGCAAATGTGAATGTATACAGTGTACAAAATATGACAAATACATTTTAGAACCCTTTGAAATTTAGCAGGAAATTAAGAGAAATACATACCTTTCCATAGATTCCTAGGCATAGTAGCCAACAATTATTTAGAAATAAATCCAGCTCTATTAAAATAATTAACAGATAAGCATATTGTTAAAAATTACCTTGAATAAATTAGGTAGGTATAACACATGAATGAGTGAGTTAATAATTTAAATATAAAAATTGCCAGTCTCCAGGTAAGTTAAAGGTTGAGCTGTGTTGATCTCAATAAACAATCAGCATTATAAATATATATATATTTTTTTGGCCTTATGTACTTGTATAAGGTTGATTTTTGTATATATTTATGATGTTGATAGTACTGTACTGAAACATGTTATGTTAGTGCCTCACACATTTGAAAAACATTGAATAGGGTATGTATTAATAAGTATGTGCTGTATGTGTGTTTATTAGCTAAATCAATAAGAATAGATATAATTATAACAAATTGTTGCAGTGATTAGGTACGCACTATGTGCAGCGGTTGAGTATTTATTATGCTTTATCACGTGTCCGGTCCGGCATATTTTGTGCAGGGTTACAGATATTGTCTCTTCCATGAATATTAACTACACTTGTTAATGTGAAGTCTATCCGATTAAGTGTTCTCTTATAAACTAATAGTGTATGAGTATGTATGGAGACTGTATCACATCAGTAGTATTTACTTATATAGCCTTTGATTAAAAATAAATTAGAAAATAATGTTGTGCAAATGGTATGAAAGTAAATGCTATTTATTAGGTATAGTAAAATAGATAATGTTAAATTGTATTGCAGGCTATGAAATGTGTATAATTGTGTCTTTATTTCTGATAAAAAGAAAATAGCTAAATTTGATATTTATTTGTAGTTGAAGATTCACTATAAATATTATAGTATAACACTTTGTCAGGTCCATCTCAGGGTTTTAGTGTTGGATTAAAGTATGAACTACAAATACCTACCTAAATACAGAACTATGCTGTTGGTAGATACCACAGCTGTTAGTGTTTTTACATTTTATGATAACCAGTTATATTGTTTGGTCTAGAATCACTAAGAACACTGATGAATCTGTTGGTGATTGTAGAACAAGAAGTGTAGTAACTATATCAATTCCAAGCAGGATAATGGTCACGTTTATTTTTTTGTTTTACTTTAAGTTTACCTCTAGCTCATAATTATGTTATTAAAAACCTGCACTAAAAGGGGTGATTAATTACGCAGTTTTAGTTATTAATTCAAGTTATTAGACTACATTTAAATACACCGTTTACCTATTCATCATTAATGATACCATGTAGTGTCGTTTGTAGGCTAACAATAAATATGTACGCCATTTTTTGACTGACTGCTTGATATTTAGTTCTTTACGTATAATATTAGTAAACAGTAAAATGTGACTGGTAAATTATTTTTGAGTTGTGTGATTTATTACTGTGATTCCAAAATTTTATTTGCTTCTGACGTATATGAAAAATAATTAAGAGTGTGAGTATTAATTTCGATATAATTACAATTAATTAAATTCTTATATTATTATATGCTTCTTTTATTAACCCATTTGAATTCCATCCTTAAATAAAAAAGCGACTTGTGCATAAGTATTATTTATTAAAATCGTGTAAAACTTAACATTGTAGGTATAAATAAGCATAAATATATTTGGTGTTATAGACGTGATTACATCACCGTAAAAAAAACTACAAGATCTTATTATCCTTAAAAATGGTATTATTAAATTATTATGCCCATGAAAATCAAGTTAAGTATTTATTTAATACAAATGGACACATTCAGTTATTAATGTAACAATTTCAACAATGTATGAGCTAGTGCTCGGTTTACAATAAATGTTACATTCTCTATTTGTACACACAATAAACTCTGATTATAACGTGAGCGTATACATAGAGAAATTTATATTTTAAGTCTTCATTATCTAGGTAATATAATAATACTAGGTTTGGAAAAGAGTTTCGAGATTCTTAAACGTTATCTCACATTACAATAATTATTATTCCACTCAATAGTACCGTCATAGTACATCGCTTAAGTACTGCATGATATCACAACCTTGTAACAACGAGTGTTCTCAGACATACGATCGATTTTTAAGTTCCTAACCAATTGACAAAATACCAGATGGTCAGACGAGTAGGCTAGCATGAGCTTAGAGATCTAGGCGCACTTTCACAATAAATCACTAAACATATTATTTAGCGCTAAATGTTTTAGTGATTTTGGTGAAAGTAGGCCATTGGCGTATCTAGAGTTAGTTTTCAGGGTGGGCCTGGCCCCTAAGATGCTATGGCCGATGCGATGCAATGCGGTCAGGCGGAAGGTGAGCCCTACAACCTGGGGTAGGCACAAGAGCATTCTGGGGTGGGCACGGCCCACCCGGCCCCCTCCCTATATACGCCTATATACACTAAGGCCTACTGTAGGCCTTAGTGGCAGTCCAGTCGACGAAAGCATTCAAGTATGAAAATAGGTATTTAATTAGCTCATGATGACATCATATAGTGTGGAATGCGCAATGTGAATAAAATCCTTATCGGACATCAGCTGTTCACGGATATGACTGATAGCCACGTAATTATTATTGATAGATAACGGTAAAAATATAACTAGCATGCCAATGTGTAGTGGTTGAAAGAATAACTGTTTTTGGTTCGATTCCTAAATGTTATTGGATTTTATTGTTTTTTTTTAGGATTAAGTTTAGATGATTAGGATTTCAAATGGGCATAACTCTAAATGCTTTAAAATGCATCGTATATCTGAGAACTTAAAAATATAAATATAGTGTTAAACTTACAAAAAATATTATAAAAAACTTACTAATATTTTAGTGGAAGACATTGATCGTAAATAGGACGGATACATTTCGGAGTATTCATATGTTTGAGTATTTTAAGTACATTTAGTATTTATAGATTTTGTTGCATTAAAAAAGATTAAAATTAAATATATAGCTACTGAAAAACAGTCTTTTAAGATTCATTTATATCAAATGCTTTAAGTTGCCTGTCTCCTAATTGAGACGAATATTTTATTTAAGCAATGACCTCAGTTTACTTAGCAATAGCAGGATACACAATGTATACATAACATTTTTAGGAAAGCATATACTTGTAAAAAAACTTACATCAACTACTATGTCAAAAATTGACTTGATCATAAATTGATCCCACAAATATTTTTCAGAAATCAGTTGGCATTTAATTAAATAAATTCTAGTTGAATATTGATTTAAATAAGTGTTATTTCAGTCACAGGTTACGAATATGTTTTTTTTTATTTAGATGTTTTTAAACATGTTTAATAATTGACGAGCCAAAGGCTAAAATTCAAGCCTCTTCGAATAACGGTAAAATACATCATTAAAGCATAAGGTTAGGTTGCCAACAAACTTTAAAATCTCACGTGCCTATAAATTTAACCGGTTGCCATTTATGCAGATCTGCTGTAGCCGACAAAATATAAAAACCGGCCAAGTGCGAGTCGGACTTGCGCACGAAGGGTTCCATACCAATCAACCAAAAATCACGTTTGTTGTATGGGTATATATTTTTTAAGAATATATAACTAAATATTCTGTGAATATTTCATGCGTCTACCTGTTGCCGTTAACAATATCGAGCAAAAAAAATCAAGTTTGTTGTACGGGAGCCTCTAAATATTTGTGGTTTATATAGCGGCAACAGAAAAACATCATCTGTGAAAATTTCAACTCCAACTATCACAGTTCATGAGATACAGCCTGGTGACAGACGGCCGGACTGACAGACAGACAAACGGAAGGACAGTGAAGTCTTAGTAATAGGGTCCCGTTTTACCCTTTTGGGTACGGAACCCTAAAAAGTAGAACTTCCCCATTTTCCCAAGACTAAGTTTCGCGTCAAGCCTGACTGCGTGCCGGGGCTGCGGGTTGTTCGAAAGAGATACCGCGCGCCCGGAACGCAAAGGGCACATGAAGGAACATAGACGGGTTTTAGTCAGTAAAAGTCTGACACTCCCTCCCGCCCCGCCCAGGGCGGGGGAAGTTATTTGATGATTTCCCGTCTATAAAAAAAAAGCCTGACTGCGTCAATGAGATTACAAGTTATGAGATTATAAATTATGAAGTCTGTTGGTGACATAATATGTATAAACATTTGAACGATCTCACGAAAAATCGCAGTTTGATCTAGTTTGTAACCGTGACGGTATCCCTCATCTCCCGTCCTTTGGTTTCTATGGGTAGTGCGAGGCACGCCCCAGCCGCCAACACGGCAACTAGAGAGTACACGCTTGTTGCTATCACTATAGAATTCTTTAACAGCACCTGAAATAACACATAGGCTGGTTATTTTAATATCGTGAGTTATTTATTTACTTAATTAATATGGAAGACTTACAGCTTAAACAAACCAGACTAATAGAAAAAAAAAGTATCTTTCATTGTGCTACAGACCCACAGTTTAGTTATTGTCATGCATGATCCATATACAATTTGTTCCATTTTATAACGCCTAATAAAGGCCATGATGATTTGTAATTTTGTTGAAAACTACACAATAATATGCATGTTTATTTTTTTTTAAGATGGGTAAGCTCTTGTCTCTAGACTACGTCAGAGCTGACAAAGACAAAGTTGACGATGGACTGAGCTTACCTAGAAAAAGCCTACTGTTAACTATAAAGAGATTAGGGTTGAATGCGTTCGAAAATACGGACGCAGAAAGAGAGTTGAAGCGTTTCAAATGAGATTTTTCTTCTAAAAATCTTTATTACTTCTGAATTCAGCTTCCATCAATATTTTTCACTATAATTTCTGTTCTAGCAATATTTTTCTTTTTTTAAAGCGCAAAAATATTATGGTCATTCAAATATTTGAAAAGCGTCGCTATATTCATCAGAGCAAATGTGACGTAATAAAAATATATTACAACAAATGTCATTGTCAAGTGCGTAGTAAGGTATTTTCTCCACTTGTTTGTTTGTTGTTATAAACAATGACGTCACACCAAGCGCGCCAAAATGGACGCGCTTAAAGTGCCCATTTGGGTCAACTATATTTTTTTTATAAGTACTTTTAATTACTTTATTGGTGTTGAATATTTTTTTGTGTCTTACAGAGATGTAAACGATGTAAAAAAAAATGCATGCATATTCTAGATTGTTAGGCAAGAATTCTGATAGAAATGAGTGTAATCTTAGTGATAACCTTAGAAAAAAAAAAGGTGGATCACCTGTGCTACGTATGGAGTGATCATGGCCCCCAGCCTTGCGACAGCGCTGCACGCGCCCACCGCAGTTGCTCTGAGCGCAGTAGGGTATACCTGAAAGTTAAAGGAAGTATTTTACTACTACATACATACATACCATCACGCCTGTATGCTCCAGAGGGTTAGGCAGAGGTGTACCAAAGTATACCTACAGTTCGCCTGTATGTTTAGGTCCCATGTAATAGGGGGCGAGCCTCATCTGTTCACCACCTTTGGTTGACTGGTAGAGAATGCCTAAGGCATTAAGTGCGCCTTTGTACTTTTGTCGCATAAAGTTTAAATAAATAAAGGTTTTCTATCAAATACGTCAGCTTACCTCTGGCGTGTAAACGTAGGCGGCTTGAAACAAACCCGCTATGATGCCTCTTGCAAGGAACAGAACACAGGTCAGAAATGTGCGACTGAAAATATAAAAATGACCATATTACTTATAACACGCCTGTACGGGGTGTAAGGAACCCTATCCGTAAACTTCCTCAAAGCATTCAGAACACTTTTCTGACTTCAGAACAAGTGGAATAACTTGCAGGAAAATTTTCCCTTTTTTCGGAAGATCAAGTTTGAAAAATTGGCCTTTTGCTTGTTTAGTCGTCTCTAATGGCAATAAGGATATTTGCTGACCTAAAAAAGGGCAAACATTTTTTTACCAGCCGCTGAGGACAGTACGGAAGGCATTTTTTTTTGTAGATGGGAAATCATCAAATAATGTCCCCTGGGCGGGACGGGAGGGAGTGTCAAACTGACTAAAACCCATCTATGTTCCTTCATGTGCCCTTTGCGTTCTGGGGGCGCGGTATCTCTTTCAAACAACCCGTAGCCTCGGCAGGAATCGGCCCTTAGTGGCCCCTTTCAAGTTTGCTGACATCTCTGTGAGGCGCGTCTGGAACACTTATGGTTTTCCTATTAAAAATCTTGTTGTCTTATACTCAGTTCAGAATGGAGAATTCATGGTTGCATTTTTTTAATGATAGGTATCCCTTACATTCAATATAATTATTATTTATTTTATTGAAGAATATATTATGTTAGAACTTACTTTCCGTTGTATATAAGAACGCACACACACATAGCAAATATAACAAACTGGGTGGCCATTGTCTTCTTGCGACCATACTTCTCAATGATGAATATAGTGGCAAAAATACCTGAAGAAAAAAAAAAAAACATTAAATTAAAAAAAAGACTCCATACAATCCATCAAGCCTGTATTCCCCGAAGGGTTAGGCAGAGGTGTACCAATGTACACCCACAGTTCGCCGGTATATTTAGGTCCCATGTATTAGGGGGCGAGCCTATTGCCATTAAGCGGGCACAAATCCAAACTCCGAGCTGGTACTGAGAATTTCATAGAAAAACTCAATAACACTTTTTGTTCGACCTGGGAATCAAACCCGGGACCTCAAGCGTAGCAGTCGTGCTTAGGACCACTAGGGTTTTTTTTATTGATGGTAAATTATCCAATGACTTCCCCCGCCCTGGGCGGGGCGGGAGGGAGAGTCAGACTCTTACTGACTAAAACCCATCTATGTTCCTTCATGTGCCCTTTGCGTTCCGGGGGCGCGGTATCTCTTTCGAACAACCCGCAGCCCCGGCAGACATGGCCCTTAGTGGCCCCTCCGAATGTTTGCTGGCAGCACTTTGAGGCGCGCGTGGAACAAGAACGCGCCGTCGACACGGTCTGTCGTTAAGTTAACGTACGGGCGGTGAGCTACCCATTGCTCACCGTCCACAGAGCCGCATGTTTATGCTTGAGACTGTACACCTTACCAGGGAACTCGGCGAGTGTAGTCCACAGTAGGTCCATGTAGTCAGTAGTCTGCAGCGGTCTGCAATCAGCGGCACACGGCTCTTCCAGCCCGCTGGGGTCTGTCTCGAAGAGCTCCGTCGTCATCAACACCAGGCCGTAGTAACAGAACGCGCATGACATCCTGTAAATATATTTTACCAGTTATTAATCTACATACATACATACATAAATACGCCTGTATTCGGAGGAAGTCGCGGAGGGTTTGCTAGTGTTATGTTATTATAAACTCGTATCATTTTCAGCTATTTCAGAATGTCGTTACGATAGAAAATAAAAAGACAAACAAAGCTTGCAATTACAAACGAGAGCATGCTAATTACCAATCAAGCATAACGTCTGTAATTGATTATATACCATTGTGGTACTTTATATGACATTTGATATTGCTTGGCACAGATTGAAGTTAATAATAATTTATCTTAAAAATCAAGTAGCAGATATATTTCTTATATTTACATATGAAGTTGTGGATACCAACCATATAAACCACAGTAGTAAGCTGGTGTTTCTTAAGTGCGGTATGAGAAGATGCTTTAGCCTGCCTCGCTGGCCAATCCCCACAGAGTCGTCGCAAACCAAACGTCCAAGCAGCATCGGTCTACCATTGTCTTGTGCTATCTGAAATGCGAGGTTTCCGGTAACATTATAATTATCCTATTTTGCTAATTTCGTCATTAACAGCATTCAAATATGGTGTAGTTTGGTAATCACCAGTTCAGTTGTTCTAAAATTTATCGCTACACATTTTAACAAGTTCGTCGTAGTTGGAAGAGTAAAAACGTTTTTTGTGTTGGCATGTATAATCCACACAACCATTCGTGACCATTGCGTGTAAATGCAATATTGTATTGTAGTGCAATATTGTGCGTTCGTTTGTGCTGTAGACACCGGTTTGCAAATTGCATTCGTCGCCTTTCAGCGGTTTTGGTGTCTAATCACACGGACACAAAGTTGGATGGGCTGCAATATGGAGATTGCATTCAGAATATTTCTGAACAAAAGTATGGTAAAATCCTGTTAAGATAAAAAGCGTATACATACCTGTTCTAATGTAGTTAAAGCTTTATCAGGTTCACCACTTGCAACATGGTATCTTGCGGATTCAGGAAGCCACTGAAATATATAGCTAAGTTGAATTTAGGTAAATGATATCGTTCTGACTCAAGGGGCGGTTTTTTATAAGTGAAAATGACAAGTACTAAGCGGAAGTTACTTAAACAGCCTTTGGTGGCGACTTAGCCAAAAACATTTACAATTATTTGGTAATAGTATTTTACAACCTTTTTCTTTGTTTACAAGAAAACTTAAAAGCGGTGATTGTACTCATCATTATGAACAACTTTTACTATGGCGTCAACTAGTAAATTGCGAAAAGTATGGATTGTTTTACATAAGCTATTTTTATTTACTGTACTTACAGGACATATAAGAGCGAACAACAGTAGTGGTATAGTTGACAATGCTAGGAGCCAGTGAACACCTAATGTTGGCATCACCACCAGCGCTAGAGCTACTTCCAAACAAGCGCCCAAGGCCCAGAAACACTGAAAAAATATATTTAAAAATTAAATCAATGTGAAACGCAGGACACAAATGTTTTTTTGTAAGTACTATTAATTATAGTAGATAGTTTAATGAACAGCCAAGTTGTTATAGCCTCTAAGAGAAAGGAAGTGTATCTGTTTTTATTTTGGGAAATCAATCAGAACTGCTAATTTATGATTTACTATTTTCATAATAGGCCAGAAGTAATGATAAGAAAGTAATGTATTGACTATGTGCTTGATGGTAGCACAAAAAAACGACTTACATCAAGAAGTACAACACATTTAGCTCTCTGCTTTGTCGGCAGAAACTCTGCATATAATGTAACACTGAAAAAAATTATTAATTTATTCTAACAAGTATAGTATTGCCAGTAATTATTCAATAATGCTATTTTTAATTTTATATAGGTACTAGCGGCTTATTTCACCCGCATTAAGTTACTGTTTGTGGTTACTGTCCCGCACCCGTGCGTCGTAGCGTGATGTTATATAGCCTATGTTATTCAGTGATAATTTAAATTCTGGGCCGCATCAATATAATTTATAATAATAGTATATTTATTTATTGTAATATAGTTTGTCATCGAAACGCTAAGAAGAAGAAGTGATAATGTTGCTTTCTAACGGCATAAGAATTTTTGAAATTGGCCCAGTAGTTTTTGAGTTTATTTGTTACATAAAAAAATACAAATCTTTCCTGTTTATAATATTAGTGTAAAAGTGTAGATTTACTTACGATTGTGGTACACATCCTATCGCAAATCCGACAAGACCTCTAAGGAATAATAACCAGAGGAAGTTTGGTGCTATTGAACTCAGCAGACCATAGTAGAACAGTAATACTCCACACATACTAAGAGCCTGTAAATGAAATAATAAGGAATGAAAGAATATATTGCTAGTTGCTGATCACAAAATAAGGTTGTTTTTTTTTATTTATAACATTTTTAATGTTTTGAGTTTTGTGTTGTCTTTTTGTTTTTTTTATTTAATAATTTTTACATTGATGTTTTATTGCTTTTAAAATACTATTTGCCTATAATATGAATATACAGAAAATAGACCTAGCTGGAATTTCAGCACACAGGTTCCTTTTATTAAGTAGACTAAGAACTAATAAATCATTTTTAGAAATTCAACCTTAAGATTGGATTGATCAACTTGAAACATCCATGTAAGCAAACTAAAGTAAATAATAAACTTTGAAGTTATAGTTTTTTATATAGCCTTCTAAGGGCAAGCAGCATATGGAGAACTAGGTATGTGGCCTTATTTCAATACACAATACTGCCAATAAACTGACTAGATAGGTTCAATTACTCGATGAATAACTCCTACACTTAACTATATGAGCAGGACTGCAGGAATTAAATTTCTTTAGTTTATTTTTGAAACAAGTATGTTGATTAAGTGATCTATACCAAATACTAACTGTTTTCCTTCCATAGCGGTCACTGATATTGCCCCAAAATGTGGAACTCAACATCATTCCCATGAAAACTATTGTGGTTGTCAATGCTTGTTGATATCTGCAATAGATAAAAATGTTGTCTACTTGTGTTCCTTTTTTACATGATTGAGTAAAAGCAAATAGTTTTTTAAGCTTTAACACACAGTAACAGAATGCTGTAATTGTTTTGAATGTTCAAATTAACCTTAGGTGTTAGCTCAACTGGTTATCAATACTAACTTGCTTATATTCCATTCACAGTGCAAGGCTGGTGACAAAATGCTCAATATAGTCATCTCCATAGAATCTGCCATCCAGCACAGGCCAGTGAAGAGTGACAGTTTGACTTGAAACCAGCCGAAACCAAGCGCATTCACCGCTTGAGTGACAGTGAAAGTGTCTGAAATAATCACCGTTTATTAGCTGATTCTATCTCAGAGTTAATTACTGCTCTCATGCATTATGAGATTTGTTGATAAAACTTTTTTCGTGACACATGATTGATACATGGCAGATTTCTAAATAGTAAACATAAATGCTTGGTTATGATTGTTAGAAATCCACATCAGAGCTGTATAGTAGATACAATAAAAACATATTATGAATACCAATAATTTAAAAGGCTTAGAATAATCTCTTGGGCACTTCTTTTAAGAAATTGTTACAAGAAAATGAAAGTTAGCGTACCGTCGGGGACTACAGACACAGAAGCCATTTCAATCTCTTGGGGTGGAGGCATCGGTGGCCCCGGCGACCGGGGCCTAATGTGGCTGTCATCTAGGTCTTGGTATCCCTTAGATCGACCCATCTCAGAAGCGTCTAAAATCAAGAATGCACTTCTGACGTGGATACGAATTTGCGAACCGAGTAACGGGAATATTAGCGGTTTTTACATTAAAACACTAAACTGTTGCAAATCTGTCGCGCTAAAGTTTTCCAGATTCACTGCAAAGTTGTAACAAACGTATAAAATAATTACTTTCATATATATTCAGTCTAAATTATTAAAAAGTAAACAAAAATCAAGCGATTTGTTTTGATTTCGTATGTGGTTTTTTTTTACAATGACATGACATTGAAGTTGCTTGACAATTATTTGACATTAGTTTTAGATGTTGCTATTAGCCATATTTCCAGGTGTTCTCAGTATCATTGAAACCTTGGTTTTTTGCGCAGAATTATAAGTACGTCAGTCAAAACTCTTTTCTACCTATTTAAAGTATGGGGTACAGTTAAGAGTAATGGTTAACACACCGCATACAATAAAAAAGAAAATGTTGTTATGGTAAACAGTTAAGGATTTATTGAATAGTTGTTTTATTGTTTTATGATTATCAGAATCTCATGGCCAAAGGGAAATCAAAATTTGTAGTTTGCAATACCGGGGAAATTACACTGTACGATCTTGATATTTTAATAATATTTATTTTTTTGTCTGTAATAAAGAACATGAATATTCATGAAAAATAAATCATTGGTGCATTACTTTCCATACTTATTTATTATTTTATTTGCTAGCTCATGCCCTCGACTACGTTTGCATGATTGTCGGTTATTACGGCGCGGCGTTTTATCTTTTTTGCGCGGAACCCAATTTTTTTCTACAATAGAAGTATTGTAGCTTATATTTTATGCCTTATAAAATGTATAGTTTCTTGCCCGTTCTTCCCCATATGAAACTACCTTTTTGAATGGCCAACTAGATTCAATACCTAGTTTTAATTAACTGACGTTCAAAAGTGCCTTTTAATGGTCCAATTGGAATACATGATTTGAGTTTGACTTTATAACATCAGCTACTTATATGGCAGTGAAAATCAAATATAAAGAAGTTAAATTATTTTAAAAAGGATTAAAGTAATAAACTAAAAGTATCTACATGTCTCAAGAGCGGTTAAATGTCAAATTTTGATTAGGCAATTACTATTGCCAAATAAAAACCACAATATTTTTACTTTTTTAAATGCCATTAGATTCTGGTAGGTAGACCTATTTAATTTAATAAAGGCATAGGAAATTGTAACATCCCTGATAAACCTAGAATGGAAGAGAAGGATTTCACATGGACTTAAGAATGCCTACTTAGAAGTATAACGATATTGTATTTTTAATTCACTATTGCTACGAGTGCTACGACGTAGCTAAGCCTTCATGTGACGGTTACGGAGTGCTACGCAGTTGTAGCAGGAAGGCTGCGGACATACGAATATCTATTACTAATTTATAGTATAAAAGTATACTTAGCTATAGGTTTTTATTTGTATAAACGCGCTAACCTCTGGAACTACTTCTCGGATTCGACATTTATTTTTGTTCTGTTTAATAATGGTTCTCTAATTATATTTTCCAAGAATTTAATAAGAGAAATTATCCTGTTTTTGGACCGAAGCTGTAAAAGCTATGAAGAATTGTTGGTTTTAATTAAACAACGATCCTTTCTTTGAGTACCTCGTGGACCTTTCATAAAATATTCAGTTTCAATACATTTTATATTCAGCCGTTATAATAGATTGTAGAAACGAGAATTACGTACCTACAGAATAAATAAATACGGAAAATGGGCAGAGGAATCTGTTTTATGACGAATTCGTATACAGGGTACATATTATATATCTACAAAACAAAATTAAATTAGTTTTCTTAGATTTGGTTACATAGTTACATACATACAGGTCGACCTAATAAAAGCGTGTTAATTACCAGTGTGGCGGATTTAAGAAATATCTTGAATCATGTAGATCTCTTTTCTAGAACAGAGACAGAGAGAGAGAAGCTTTTGGTCTGACTCACGTCAGTTGATTATTTAATTTAGTCGAAAAATACCGCAGCGAGAATATAAAGGACACTGGTGGGCGTACTGGGAAAAGGTCAAAGGTAACACGCGTCGGCGTGCTGTATTAGCCTATTTTATCCCATTTTCTGTATTTATTTTAGAATGAAATATGCTTACGTAATATGATTTTTATAAGAAACTGGGTTGATTTTATTAGTCCGTTTGAATATGCTGCTATTATTTTAAGCATACCTAACTCCCTATAACGTTCTTACTAATTTGAACATACTGTACATGAATCGATACTAAACTTGTACTCATACAGGACCTATGTTCAAAGTACTCTCATTTGCTGGAAGTTTCAATGAGTATATCTTGGTCGGGGTCGCTGGTGTATCAATTTCACCTTTCTTAGAAACAATGTTGGACTTTCCTCAACGACCAAAGGAGTTACTTGTTTCTAAATAATTAATTATTAATACCTATGTATGTATCCTATAAACAAGTGGCAAAATATAACTCATCGGCCTAATGGGTTTATCCCGAATAGATAATGCTAACCAGGTAATGCCGGATATTTATTGTATTTTATTGTCTAAAAGAACGCTGCCCCACATTGGGAACTTCTTCTGTGTTGTGGGTGCGTTTGCAAACATATAAACTCACATACACAAACAACCACACCCGGAACAACTACCTGTAGGCCGTACAAATATTTCTACCGTGCGGGAATAGAATTCAGGCAAGCATTAAGGAGGCACTCGCTCAGCCACTACGCCAACCGCGTTGTCATACCTTATCCTTCCTATTTTACCCCCGTTCTATGCTCGTGTGACCTTTGGGCTCTGAATGAGTCAATACCCACTGACAAGGTTCGGGTCAAGCTTAAATAAAATTAATTTATCGATTCGAAAAAGAATACACTCTTGTAGGTTTTTCATTTCATAATAAACAATCAGATTTTCCTTGAATTATGAGAATTTACCCAACATTCTCTCTGTCATTGTTCCTCTCTTATTTTGTTTGTCTTTAGGCTATTTGTAAAGGTAACGAAAAGACAGTCCTCTTTTTTCATCTAATGTGTGTTTGTAATAATATAATGACTAGCTTTTGCCTGCGGATTCGTCCGCTTGGTAGTTTTCACACGCGTTAAGATCCATATTTGGTAACAGCTCCCCCGAGTAGTACCTAGCGTGACAAATCAAGCGGTCATCACACACAAAAAGATTTGGCTAATGATATTGCAATGGTTATATACTCTACTTATTGCTCAAGGGGCTAATACAAAATAATTCACGCAGTAGATGTAGGTGTATAATTTTCCTAAAGCTGGCAGTTTTCCTTGTGTGTAGAAACTAAAAGGTATAGTAAGCCCGTGAGCTAGAAATCATTAATTTACCTACAGCACCGTCCATATTTATTCCATGTTGGTTGAATTCATCTCCAAGAAAGGTGCTTTCTCGACATTAGTTTAAGTGGTGGAATGTATTCTTTAGATATTATGTTTATTTGTTGATGCTGTTATGGGATTGGTATGAACACCTAGGGATAGTATCGTCGTAAAGATAAGGAGTTTGACCCTCAGATTGTACACATATAGAATGGGTGTCATTTAATAGCACAGTTTTTGTACCTATTGTCCTATACATATTTAAAAAAGATGCACATTGCTCAGCAGTCCTGGATAAAAGTTATGGAGGATCTTGAATGTTCTCTGGAATGTGTGTGTGTGTTTCTTCATAGTGTGATTACTAAGAAAGGATAGGTAGACTATGGAGTATGACCCTTCGCTTGTCACTATGACAGAAGCAAGGCAAATAGTAATATGAAGCATGGTCAAAGGATGTAGGCGGGTAAAGATCAGTGAAATAAAATGCAGTAAAAGATGCTCGTACAATTTATGTAATGACTTTATTTTTTTTTCGTTTATATTGATACAATTTCATAGCTCGCTAAGGTCCGGCTTTGTATCCATAGGTCTTTTTAGTTACAAGTAGGCAATAATTAAAAAAATACCTATCTATTAAAATACAGTAGGTAATGCCTAGATACAAAATACACAGATAGCAATTTATGTATCTACAGATAGACAATATACTGAGCAAAACGGCATCTAAACACCTGCTTGGACAAGTTACCTAGTATACAAAATTACTTCTTAGTCCTCAAACATTTGAAAAGTTTGCAGATTGTCAAAGTAATAGCTGAGATTAAACATAAATGTGTGGAACCCTAACTGTATTTTACAATTTTATTTTAAGTTTAATGTTTAACATCAACTAGTAATACTTTACAGGTCATATTACATAATAGTTACAACTAATTTCAAGGATCGTGTAGTTAACATAGGAAAGTAATTTAACGTTACTTCAAACAGATATGTATTTACTTTGAAAGATACAATTACTTATCAAATCTTAATAATGGTGATTTCTTAATTAGGACAAAGTAGGAATGTTAGAAAATGTGGGTACGAAACTTTTTTACGAACATAAGTAAATTTTCATTTCAGTGTAGCAAATAGAAAAAGGGGTTAAATGAAGGTATATTTTTTTTTGTGTTTTTATCGGTCTTAAAGACCAGATGCATGGTAAATAATGTTAGATAAGAAGCAGTAAAGCTAAAATATCACGTTATCCTCTGCTTCCCGCGAGAATCTTAACCCTTAATAAATATATATATTCATATGCTAAGTAAGTGTACGTTTTTGCTTTGCAAAAAGTTTGTTTTGTGGTATTGTCTGCATAGACCGATAGTAAGTTAAACTTAAAATAATGAGTTAGCACCCGAGAGAAAATACATAGTTTACCAGATAGGCCAATAACGCAAGCTACAAACAAAAATACAAAAAATGTAAACAGTTAATGCAGGAACTATAAGTGCAATATTACAAAAAAAAGTACAGTAAATTCATACTTAGCAATTCCGCTTTAAAAAATCTTCGACGTAACTTTGCAATTGAAGAAGCGATTGTATTTTGCTGCAGTTGTTTTACACAAAACAGAAAAAAAATTATGAAAATACTACTTATTCTTAAGTTTTGATGTATTGACTTCTATCTAAATAATTATAAGTCTTAGACGATCAGTACCTACCCATATTTACAAATTGCACTCATCGTGCGACATAGCTGCCAATTGAAGGAGCAACTTCTTGTCATATTATACCTACTATCATGCATTTTCAGTCAACGACTCATTTGTTCTAATGGAGATTATAGTCACATTTTGTACCATCATTTACACTCGTACTCACGCTAACATAACTACAACTAGTTCTGTTTCGGAAGAAGTGTTCATAGAGATAGAAAAGGATCTTCTAAACTTTTTTTTATATTTATCATTGACACAAAATTACTTAAGATTCGACGTGGACGACAAAACTTTATGAAATGGATACATTATACGCGTGACAAATGTTAATATTTTTTCTTATTTTGTTTGCCCCTAACGCGAACGTCCATGATGTCGCCGCTGCGTAATTATTTAGTCTACTTATTACTCAGTCTCATATTTGTTGGCGATAATTCAGAAGTGTTAGTTTAAGTGGCAATGCGGTGTTTTAGGCCTCGAAGCTCTCCAACAAGATCAGAGTCGTCTGCAATAAAACGTTTTTCGATTCTTCGTCCTTTGGCGGAATCCTGTAGACAAAGTTACATAATGTTAATCTAGGAGTCTATGTTCATTAATAAGTTGAAACAAGTTTCAACAGAGTCGCTTATAGCGAGGTAAGAGGTGGTGTTAGTACTTGTACTGGTACCCCCCGGCGCCAATTGACCCGGCCTCTGGGCCCATCGTGTCACCCGCCAGGCCGCCACTCCACCCCCCGGCCCGGCCATGCTATTTTTAGACTTCGGAGCTTTCACAGTCTTAGTGCGTTTCCAAACAATGAAATATTCATGTTTATTGACTTCGAGTGGATAGATTGTAATGACGATAAGGATAATTATTGTTCCTTATTCAGAACCTAGATATCTGGCAAAAAAGTATATTAGGATTAGTTTATTAAGATTACTGACCTGCAAGTTTTTATTCGCCTTCTTGTCTGCATAGTATTGCACGAGAGTGTCGTAGAAGGCATTGCTCCTTTTATTCTGGCTGTTCTGGTGTCTGTGGAATGGATTGTTTGCAGGTCGCGGCATCACAACTTCCTTATCACCAGCCTGAGGTGCTTCTGTAGAAATTTCTGGGGTAGCAGTAGTCAAGCTTCTTTTGTTTCCATTCCAGTTGATGAATCCATCGTCTGATGCGTAATCGTCTTCGTCAATCCTGGGCACAGTCTTGGGCACATGGTACAGAGGCTTGCCTGCTAAAGCCTTAAGCTCTCTTACATCTTCGTCCTCGACGTCATGCTCCTCGTAATCAACAGGCGCGAAGGCTGCGCGAGCATTCTCGCGCCGCCTCTGTGCGTCTTGTGCCATTTGAGTAAGGATCAAATTGTCGAGGAAGGCTGCACTGACGTCATCGACGTCGTTGGACTGCCAGCGGGGCGTGGTGTCGCTCTCGAACCAAGTTTCCTGTCCGATAGGCAGCGCGGCGAGCCTCTCTTCCTGCCTCTTTGGTGCTTCATTTGCAATAAAGTGGCCATATGGGTCATAAAAGTAAGGGTATGCTCGCTCAAGTGGAGCGTGCATTTCGGGGACACCGATCCCGGAGATCGGCGCTGGGGCGTCGTAAAAGTATTGTACTTTCGGGGCATAATAATATTCGTCATCTGGATACTCCCTAGAGGTTTGCGGGTACATTGGCCATCCCTGCATAGGGTAAGCCTTTGCTTGAGCTACTAAGTAGCCAAGTAAGACTGATAATAGCCTAAAACAAAATTAACACTATTAATTTTAGAGGTCAAAAAACTTTTTTTCAAGACGGTTGCGATTACCTACTTTTTTAAATTTTTACTCTGTCGAATTTTATTATTTGCAAAAAATAAATACAGATTTGAATCACCAAACTCCAAAATATTTCTACATAATTCCTGAATGTTTTCACGGGTTATAAAAAATAATTGTAAGGAAAACTCACCTCACGTTCGAAAGCCGCATGTTGCACATATTTCACTGAGAGAAGTTAGTCTAGGCGCGATCAGAACACGACTACGAGTAGGAGGGGAGGGCCGGCGAGCTTTATAAGCACTTCGCCCACGCGCGCCGCCCACACGTTCTCAATGAAACAGCGCTCCCCGTGCGCCCCCGGCTCACCCCCAGCCCACGCCAGCACCGCGACTCGCCCCCCTCCCATCTACCCTCAACCCGCGGCATTACGCTATCGATCGCGCCCACAGATTATTCATCTTGCTATGACACTGTTTTTACTCGTACAAAATTGTTGACGACAATTGACGAGAAGTCACTTTATAACGTTTAATTACAATCTATATAGAGGCATACGTGGAAGGGTTGAATGTTCCAGATGGACAATGTTTCTTTACCGCACAAAGTCAAATCATTTATTTCAATTAGATCATTAAAAGGCACTTTTGAACGTCATTCACAAACGTAAAATATAATAAAATATATATGCCAATAACAAAAGTAGTTCCTAAAAAAAAAATTACAATAGTTTATATAGGTAGTGGGTACATTAATTCATTAATTATTATGAATGCCATGGCCACACGACATTCAACTATAGTAGATGATGCCGGACGCATGTTGATGCAGACATAGTACAAGTAAATACGCTAAGGGTTAAATTTAAAATAGAATCTGTGCGGACGAGTTTAGAATATTTTAGATAGAATGAAGTCCCTTTTAGTCCTTATTGAAATTGTTAGTTTTACAACGTGGTTCTTGGAAACAGAATCCTTCATAATTTCTAGGAACGTTATGGAATTATAATTTTAAAAGTTTGGTTTCTTAGAACCTACCGACAACTATTTATTTTATTTACCATGTTTAAGATGCGTTGGTACAAGGTTGTATTTTTACTGCTTTTTGCCTAATGAAATAAATGTTTGCAAAGTATAGGTACAATTTCAATATTATTTATATTATTTGAGTTTATCTTCATTCATGGCAGAATCTTCATTCAGTTTCTTCAGGGCATTTTTGTGTATGACGCAGGGAAGCCAATTAACTCCGAGAGCCTTCAGTAATAGCCGTACTCCGACATAAGTGTTAGTCAGTATAAAACTCGTGTAGGTGGTAATAACTGTACTGCGTCATGGGGACGGTGCTTCACGAATGAAGGCTGCCTGAACTTCGTACGTGTGGAGGCGGACTATACCTAACTAAGTACATTTCATGAAGTTTCTTATTTTTTCTACGTCTTCGTCTGCTTGGATCTATGGAAATATTTGTAGCTATATACTCCATTGCCATTTTAAGAGGTACATTCTCGTTAAATCCTTCTACATGCATGTTTTCACCTCACCTTCAGTGGATTTGGCTGTGTTTTGTAAATCATTCAGTTAAAAACCGATTGTTTTATAAAATTATGTAACAATGAAAAAGTTTAAGATTGGAAGCCATTGAAGACATTGCCAGGAGATTTGCTTTTCTTTATGTTTGATTTTTAAGGGATCTGTTGCATGTTTTGTATTTTTTGTTGGGAAGTTGGAATGAAAACGATTATATTTTTCTATCTAATTTTTATTTTTTTAACACATCCTATCCTAATTCCTACTAATATTATAAATGCGAAAGTTTGTATGGCTGGATGGATGTTTCTAACTTAATCACACTAGAACGGTTGATCGGATCTGAATGAAATTTGCCACAGGGATAGATTAGAGCCTGGAATAGCACATAGGCAAGGCTTTTTTTTCCCACAAAATGTGTGTGGGCAACATATTATAGACGCATAAAGTCGCGGGTAGAAGCTAGTAACTCATAAACTAACAACAGAACTAAACTTAAACGGCAATGTTGATTCTACAGCTTTGGTGTTATTTTGGGCTCTCCTTGAATGACGCATGGGTTGTACAAAGTGGTGTCTTGGAAAAGTATACGACTTGAACGCGTATTGAACGGAGACAGGGCGAAATATCCTTTCGTTTATAGCTTTGTTTGCGTTGGAAAACACACACTACATCAACATTTCGAAGATGTTTCAGAGTCTCTGTCAGTGCCAAATGTAGTAATAGTTTTTAGACATACGCAGTTATATTTATAATGTCTTGAGGTGAAGTTTGATGATATCTATTAAATATGAAAATAACAGTGCTTACTTATTTTTTCAACACACTAGTTTGTTAAGTGGCTCTTATTGCACTGCTTTTCGATTCATAATGCAGCGTATTTATGCAACAGGACAAATGCTTTTTTTATTTCAGTCAAGTGTTTTCCTTGTTTTTATGCCTCAATATTTTGTTTAAAAATGGTGCTAGCATGTTAATTAATAAAATAAAAAATAAAAAACATTACATTTCATGAAATTATTTATTTTTCAGAAAAATAAATGAATTTGTGTTCTATACACAAAAATAACCATTTTATATATTTTAAATCAGGGTGATTACTGGCATCGTCTGTCAACTACTTGGGTGGGCAACCGTCAGAATAAAGAAATCTGCGCGCTATTTTTCACAAATAATTTTCTCACGAGTGTGTTGAAAAACGCCGCTGTAGCCCGTAAACATTTCAAAATTATACAGATGGCTTCATTACGCGTTTCCCTGAGCTATGTATAATCAATCCAGCCTCGAGTATAAACTTAGTGCACTAGTATCATAATGTACTATTTAACGCGATACTCCTATTCAGTTATTTTTTGTAAATTCATAGCTATAGGAGCATAGTTTTGTATGCAATGCTGGCAGCGTGTGGGCATCTAAGCAATGTTCATAATAGGAAAGACTAGAATCATAAATATTCAGGAAGAAGGAAACAATGTCATCTATATATATAAAAATGAATTGCTGTTCGTTAGTCTCGCTAAAACTCGAGAACGGCTGAACGGATTTATCTTATCTTAGTCTTGAAATGTTCGTGGAGGTCTAGGGAAGGTTTAAAAGGCGAGAAAAAAAAGAAAAGTATAAAAGAAAGTCGTGTTAGTTACACTATTTATAACTCAAGAACGGCTGAACCGATTTCGATGACAATTGGTGGGGAGGTAGCTTAGAATCAGGAGACGGACATAGGATACTTTTTATCCCATTGCATTGGTAGGTAGGTAGGTAGGGTAGGTATGTAGGTAGGTTAGTAGTAGGCTTTCTTTCGTTGTTGAGTTTCCATCTATTTGACATGGCTTTAAAGGTTAAGGGGCTTAAGGTAATAAAATAATAATAAGATGAAAAAAGTGTCGTGATGGCCCAGTGGTTAAGGCACCCGCCTCTCACGCACGAGTTTGTGGGTTCGCAACCGGGCACGGGCAAGTACCAATGTGACTTTTTCTAATTTATATGTACTTTCAAAGTTTATCTTGGACATCATTGACATTGTTGAAAAACTCTGACACTAGGTCGTTTGGAGCTTACTTCTTTTTGAATGGGAAATCATCAAAGGACTTCTCTCTTTTCTCTTTTCTCTCTTTCCCTTCTTCTCTTCTTCTCTCTTCTTTCTTGGACTGCTCATAGTCTTAGACTTTTACTGAAACCCATCCATGTTCCTTCTTGTGCCCTTTGCGTTCCGGGGGCGAAGTATCTCTGTCGAACAACCCACAGCAGAATATAAGTATGCCAAAGTATCTTATTTTGTGCGACGGAAGCATTGATACTTGATATCGTTAATGTCAAAAATGTTTTTAATCTGAAAATGCTGGTTTTTGAACTGAACTAATTGATGTCACGAGCGGAAAAGTCAGAAAGGTTAACGAATCACGTTGTTTAAAACGTTGGTAAAACTCACAAACACGTTCTGGTTTTTTCCACCACGCGGCTTTCGTGAAAATTTTAAACAAACTTAGTTAATTTTAAGTGAATAAACGATGCGTAGGACGTTGTTAACTGTCTTCAACCTACGTCGTCGAAGATATTTCGCCTAGAAGGTTAGCTTTATAGGGTACATTGCATTTAGTGCCTTTGAGATTAGAGATCGGTATTACGTAAGTAGCTACTTTTACGTTACTAAACATCGAAAACTTACATATTGTCTACGTCCATCAATTCTTATAAGACCAAAGAATAACTCTAGGAAGTTATATTCTATTATCACTGAGTGGTAAATATTCTTAGTTACCCTAATATTTATAAGTGTTAGAGGTGTTGCTGCTCTCCCAAGGCAATTCATAATACACTAGTTGTTGCTCGCGACTTCGTTCGCGTTGTGGTTATATTTTGTAACAATGTTATGTTTTTGCGTAACCTCGTTTTTTGTATTTACATATTACATAATATTTTATTTAAAAAGTATCCTAAGTTCCTCCTTATAACATTAGCTATCTGCGAGTAAATTTCATCAAAATTGGTCCAGTCTTTTCAGAGATTAGCCGTAGCCCGTAACAAACAGACAGACAGGCAAAAATAAAAATGTTTTTTCATCCAGTAAAAATGTCGCTGTTAATTTGAAATTAAAAAGAGACACTTTAATTTTGTTTATTTGTGTAAATAATTTGAAATGACTAGGTACCAGTACCAAGACATTGTGTGTTTAAATGTCATACTTTATACTAAAAGCTATTAAAGTATTTTCGCGCATTTCCGTCGTCAGGAAGGAATAGGTAAAGCTCAAGTACGGAACCTCGTAAAATATCAACGACGATATGTATGCTTTTTAGGAAATTAATACATAACTATTTTCAGTTTGAGCGAGGCCTAACTAAGTACTGATACTTTGTTGAAATCGCAGATGATTGTTGTGGGAGAAGCAAATAAAATGACTGTAGAATGAAACATAACATTGTATTCACCGAAACTGTAGGCAGACGTGATTCTGGTCTCATTTAGTTATTATGGGAGAACCATGAATAAAGGCACAAACGTAATCTGTGGGATACGAAGAAATTTATACTCAATCAATCAATCAATCAATAATTAAATAACTGAAATATCATAAGATATAATATGAACGTCGACGAAGCGAAAAGAGTAAGAGAGAGAGAGTAACGATTCTGCCTATCCTAATGGGAAAAAGGCGTGAGTTTAAGTATATAATGAATGAAATATCATCAGGTATCTTTGCAGAATTTTTTCAAAATATTTTTCAGGACCCCACAAAGCCTCTTTATTTATTTTTTAACATTAAATGATGAAAGTAAATCAATATTTATAGGAACCGAGTTCAGAATAGATCCATTTCGTTGAACTGTGATTGGTATTTTTAGATCTGTCAGTACTATTACATTCCAGCCTTTATCTCAGTAGTCCAAGGTTTATAGC